>CM057452.1:1193147500-1193747500 GCA_016271365.2 Neoceratodus forsteri | reverse complement strand
TGGGGCTTAGTCAGAGTTAAAGTAGCAAACAGAGGTTGATTTTCTCAGAAGAAGCCAGAAGGAGAAGGAAGGAAACATATTCAATTCAGTGCTTTAGAGTAACTGGTAATTAGTATTTTTCTTTTAAATTTAGATTGTGGGCTTGTAGTGACACTATACTTTCTTTCTTTGTTGTCTTTACTTATAATTGTTTTAGGGCTGTTGAAAATGTCAAACATAGTGGTGGTGTACTTCTGTGCTGTCTTTAATTGCTGCAAATTTTATCTTGGCTTGTCTGACTGTCCTGTAGCTGGGTGAAGGGTGTTAATTGTCTGGCCTCTGACCTCAGCTACGTGATAACTGGAGGTGGGGCTTAGTCAGAGCTAAAGTAGCAAACAGAGGTTGATTTTCTCAGAAGAAGCCAGAAGGAGAAGGAAGGAAACATATTCAATTCAGTGCTTTAGAGTAACTGGTAATTGGTCTTTTTCTTTTAAACTTAGATTGTGGGCTTGTAGTGACACTATACTTTCTTTCTTTGTTGTCTTTACTTATAATTGTTTTTGGGCTGTTGAAAATGTAAAACATAGTGGTGGTGTAATTCTGTGCGGTCTTTAATTGCTGCAAATTTTATCTTGGCTTGTCTGACTGTCTGTAGCTGGGTGAAGGGTGTTAATTGTCTGACCTCTGACCTCAGCTACGTGATAACTGGAGGTTGGGCTTAGTCAGAGTTAAAGTAGCAAACAGAGTTGATTTTCTCAGAAGAAGCCAGAAGGAGAAGGAAGGAAACATATTCAATTCAGTGCTTTAGAGTAACTGGTAATTAGTATTTTTCTTTTAAATTTAGATTGTGGGCTTGTAGTGACACTATACTTTCTTTCTTTGTTGTCTTTACTTATAATTGTTTTTGGGCTGTTGAAAATGTCAAACATAGTGGTGGTGTAATTCTGTGCTGTCTTTAATTGTTGCAAATTTTATCTTGGCTTGTCTGACTGTCCTGTAGCTGGGTGAAGGGTGTTAATTGTCTGGCCTCTGACCTCAGCTACGTGATAACTGGAGGTGGGGCTTAGTCAGAGCTAAAGTAGCAAACAGAGGTTGATTTTCTCAGAAGAAGCCAGAAGGAGAAGGAAGGAAACATATTCAATTCAGTGCTGTAGAGTAACTGCTAATTGGTATTTTTTGCTTTAAACTTAGATTGTGGGCTTGTAGTGACACTATACTTTCTTTCTTTGTTGTCTTTACTTATAATTGTTTTGGGGTGTTGAAAATTTAAAACATAGTGGTGGTGTAATTCTGTGCTGTCTTTAATAGCTGCAAATTTTATCTTGGCTTTTCTGACTGTCCTGTAGCTGGGTGAAGGGTGTTAATTGTCTGGCCTCTGACCTCAGCTCGTTGAGTAACTGGAGGTGGGGCTTAGTCAGAGTTAAAGTAGCAAACAGAGGTTGATTTTCTCAGAAGAAGCCAGAAGGAGAAGGAAGGAAACATATTCAATTCAGTGCTTTAGAGTAACTGGTAATTAGTATTTTCTTTTAAATTTAGATTGTGGGCTGTAGTGACACTATCTTTTCTTTGTTGTCTTTACTTATAATTGTTTTGGGCTGTTGAAAATGTAAAACATAGTGGTGGTGTAATTCTGTGCTGTCTTTAATTGCTGCAAATTTTATCTTGGCTTTTCTGACTGTCCTGTAGCTGGGTGAGGGTGTTAATTGTCTGGCCTCTGACCTCAGCTAGTTGATAACTGGAGGTGGGGCTTAGTCAGAGTTAAAGTAGCAAACATAGGTTGATTTTCTCAGAAGAAGCCAGAAGGAGAAGGAAGGAAACATATTCAATTCAGTGCTTTAGAGTAACTGGTAATTGGTCTTTTTCTTTTAAACTTAGATTGTGGGCTTGTAGTGACACTATACTTTCTTTCTTGGTTGTCTTTACTTATAATTGTTTTTGGGCTGTTGAAAATGTAAAACATAGTGGTGGTGTAATTCTGTGCTGTCTTTAATTGCTGCAAATTTTATCTTGGCTTGTCTGACTGTCCTGTAGCTGGGTGAAGGGTGTTAATTGTCTGGCCTCTGACCTCAGCTACGTGATAACTGGAGGTGGGGCTTAGTCAGAGTTAAAGTAGCAAACAGAGGTTGATTTTCTCAGAAGAAGCCAGAAGGAGAAGGAAGGAAACATATTCAATTCAGTGCTTTAGAGTAACTGGTAATTGGTATTTTTCTTTTAAACTTAGATTTTGGGCTTGTAGTGACACTATACTTTCTTTCTTTGTTGTCTTTACTTATAATTGTTTTTGGGCTGTTGAAAATGTAAAACATAGTGGTGGTGTAATTCTGTGCTGTCTTTAATTGCTGCAAATTTTATCTTGGCTTGTCTGACTGTCCTGTAGCTGGGTGAAGGGTGTTAATTGTCTGGCCTCTGACCTCAGCTACGTGATAACTGGAGGTGGAGCTTAGTCAGAGTTAAAGTAGCAAACAGAGGTTGATTTTCTCAGAAGAAGCCAGAAGGAGAAGGAAGGAAACATATTCAATTCAGTGCTTTATAGTAACTGGTAATTAGTATTTTCTTTTTAAATTTAGATTCGTGGGCTTGTAGTGACACTATACTTTCTTTCTTTGTTGTCTTTACTTATAATTGTTTTTGGGCTGTTGAAAATGTCAAACATAGTGGTGGTGTAATTTCTCTGTCTTTAATTGCTGCAAATTTTATCTTGGCTTGTCTGACTGTCCTGTAGCTGGGTGAAGGGTGTTAATTGTCTGGCCTCTGACCTCAGCTACGTGATAACTGGAGGCTGGGCTTAGTCAGAGTTAAAGTAGCAAACAGAGGTTGATTTTCTCAGAAGAATCCAGAAGGAGAAGGAAGGAAACATATTCAATTCAGTGCTTTAGAGTAACTGGTAATTGGTATTTTTTCTTTTAAACTTAGATTGTGGGCTTGTAGTGACACTATACTTTCTTTCTTTGTTGTCTTTACTTATAATTGTTTTTGGGCTGTTGAAAATGTAAAACATAGTGGTGGTGTAATTCTGTGCTGTCTTTAATTGCTGCAAATTTTATCTTGGCTTGTCTGACTGTCCTGTAGCTGGGTGAAGGTGTTAATTGTCTGGCCTCTGACCTCAGCTACGTGATAACTGAGGCTGGGCTTGGTCAGAGTTAAAGTAGCAAACAGAGTTGATTTTCTCAGAAGAAGCCAGAAGGAGAGGGAAGAGCATATTCAATTCAGTGCTTTAGAGTAACTGGTAATTGGTTTTTTCTTTTAAATTTAGATTGTGGGCTTGTAGTGACACTATACTTTCTTTCTTTGTTGTCTTTACTTATAATTGTTTTTGGGCTGTTGAAAATGTCAAACATAGTGGTAGTGTAATTCTGTGCTGTCTTTAATTGCTGCAAATTTATCTTGGCTTGTCTGACTGTCCTGTAGCTGGGTGAAGGGTGTTAATTGTCTGGCCTCTGACCTCAGCTACGTGATAACTGGAGGTGAGGCTTAGTCAGAGTTAAAGTAGCAAACAGAGGTTGATTTTCTCAGAAGAAGCCAGAAGGAGAAGGAAGGAAACATATTCAATTCAGTGCTTTAGAGTAACTGGTAATTGGTTTTTTCTTTTAAACTTAAATTGTGGGCTTGTGGTGACACTATACTTTCTTTCTTTGTTGTTTTTACTTATAATTGTTTTTGGGCTGTTGAAAATTTAAAACATAGTGGTGGTGTAATTCTGTGCTGTCTTTAATTGCTGCAAATTTTATCTTGGCTTGTCTGACTGTCCTGTAGCTGGGTGAAGGTGTTGGTGTCTGGCCTCTGACCTCAGCTATGTGATAACTGGAGGTGGGGCTTAGTCAGAGTTAAAGTAGCAAACAGAGGTTGATTTTCTCAGAAGAAGCCAGAAGGAGAAGAAGGAAACATATTCAATTCAGTGCTTTAGAGTAACTGGTAATTGGTATTTTTCTTTTAAACTTAGATTGTGGGCTTGTAGTGACACTGTACTTTCTTTCTTTGTTGTCTTTACTTATAATTGTTTTTGGGCTGTTGAAAATTTAAAACATAGTGGTGGTGTAATTCTGTGCTGTCTTTAATTGCTGCAAATTTTATCTTGGCTTGTCTGACTGTCCTGTAGCTGGGTGAAGGTGTTAATTGTCTGGCCTCTGACCTCAGCTACGTGATAACTGGAGGCTAGGCTAGTCAGAGCTAAAAGTAGCAAACAGAGGTTGATTTTCTCAGAAGAAGCCAGAAGGAGAAGGAAGGAAACATATTCAATTCAGTGCTTTAGAGTAACTGGTAATTGGTCTTTTCTTTTAAACTTAGATTGTGGGCTTGTGGTGACACTCTACTTTCTCTTTCTTTGTTGTCTTTACTTATAATTGTTTTTTGGGCTGTTGAAAATGTCAAAAACATGGTGGTGGTGTAATTCTGTGCTGTCTTTAATTGCTGCAAATTTTATCTTGGCTTGTCTGGCTGTCCTGTAGCTGGGTGAAGGGTGTTAATTGTCTGGCCTCTGACCTCAGCTACGTGATAACTGGAGGTTGGGCTTAGTCAGAGTTAAGTAGCAAACAGAGGTTGATTTTCTCAGAAGAATCCAGAAGGAGAAGGGAAGGCATATTCAATTCAGTGCTTCTAGAGTAACTGGTAATTAGTATTTTCTTTTAGAATTTAGATTGTGGAGCTTGTAGTGACACTATACTTTCTTTCTTTGTTGATCTTTTCTTATAATTGTTTTTGGGCTGTTGAAAATGTCAAACATAGTGGTGGTGTAATTCTGTGCTGTCTTTAATTGTTGCAAATTTTATCTTGGCTTGTCTGACTGTCCTGTAGCTGGGTGAAGGGTGTTAATTGTCTGGCCTCTGACCTCAGCTCATGATAACTGGAGGTGGGGCTTAGTCAGAGCTAAAGTAGCAAACAGAGGTTGATTTTCTCAGAAGAAGCCAGAAGGAGAAGGAAGAAACATATTCAATTCCAGTGCTTTAGAGTAACTGGTAATTGGTCTTTTCTTTTAAACTTATTGTGGGCTTGTAGTGACACTATAGTACTTTTTCTTGTTGTCTTTACTTATAATTGTTTTTGGGCTGTTGAAAATTTAAAACATAGTGGTGGTGTAATTCTGTGCTGTCTTTAATAGCTGCAAATTTTATCTTGGCTTGTCTGACTGTCCTGTGGCTGGGTGAAGGGTGTTAATTGTCTGGCCTCTGACCTCAGCTACGTGATAACTGGAGGTGGGGCTTAGTCAGAGTTAAAATAGCAAACAGAGGTTGATTTTCTCAGAAGAAGCCAGAAGGAGAAGGAAGGAAACATATTCAATTCAGTGCTTTAGAGTAACTGGTAATTGGTATTTTTCTTTTAAACTTAGATTGTGGGCTTGTAGTGACACTATACTTTCTTTCTTTGTTGTCTTTACTTATAATTGTTTTTGGGCTGTTGAAAATTTAAAACATAGTGGTGGTGTAATTCTGTGCTGTCTTTAATAGCTGCAAATTTTATCTTGGCTTGTCTGACTGTCCTGTAGCTGGGTGAAGGTGTTACATTGTCTGGCCTCTGACCTCAGCTATGTGATAACTGGAGGTGGGGCTTAGTCAGAGTTAAAGTAGCAAACAGAGGTTGATTTTTTCCAAAGAAGCCAGAAGGAGAAGGAAGGAAATATATCAATTCAGTGCTTTAGGTAACTGGTAATTGGTTTTTCTTTTTAAACTTAGATTGTGGGCTTGTGGTGACACTATACTTTCTTTCTTGGTTGTCTTTACTTATAATTGTTTTTGGGCTGTTGAAAATTTAACACTAGTGGTGGTGTAATTCTGTGCTGTCTTTAATTGCTGCAAATTTTATCTTGGCTTGTCTGACTGTCCTGTAGCTGGGTGAAGGGTGTTAATTGTCTGGCCTCTGACCTCAGCTACGTGATAACTGGAGTGTGGGGCTTAGTCAGAGCTAAAGTAGCAAACAGAGGTTGATTTTTCTAGAAGAGCCAGAAGGAGAAGGAAGGAAACATATTCAATTCAGTGCTTTAGAGTAACTGGTAATTGGTCTTTTTTCTTTTAAACTTAGATTGTGGGCTTGTAGTGACACTATACTTTCTTTCTTTGTTGTCTTTACTTATAATTGTTTTGGGCTGTTGAAATGTAAAACATAGTGGTGGTGTAATTCTGTGCTGTCTTTAATTGCTGCAAATTTTATCTTGGCTTGTCTGACTGTCCTGTAGCTGGGTGAAGGTGTTGGTGTCAGCCTCTGACCTCCAGCTACGTGATAACTGGAGGTGGGGGCTTAGTCAGAGTTAAAGTAGCAAACAGGGTTGATTTTCTCAGAAGAAGCCAGAAGGAGAAGGAAGGAAACATATTCAATTCAAGTGCTTTAGAGTAACTGGTAATTAGTCTTTTTCTTTTAAATTTAGATTGTGGGCTTGTAGTGACACTATACTTTCTTTCTTTGTTGTCTTTACTTATAATTGTTTTGGGCTGTTGAAAATTGTAAAACATAGTGGTGGTGAATTCTGTACTTGTCTTTAATTGCTGCAAATTTTATCTTGGCTTGTCTACTGCTGTCCTGTAGCTGGGTAGAAGGGTGTTAATTGTCTGGCCTCTGACCTCAGCTACGTGATAACTGGAGGTTAGGCTTAGTCAGAGCTAAGAAGTAGCAAACAGAGGTTGATTTTCTCAGAAAGCCAGAAGGAGGAAGGAAGAAACATATTCAATTCAGTGCTTTAGAGTAACTGGTAATTGGTCTTTTTCTTTTAAACTTAGATTGTGGAAGCTTGTAGTGACACTATACTTTCTTTTGTTGTCTTTACTTATAATTGTTTTGGGCTGTTGACAATGTCAAACATAGTGGTGGTGTAATTCTGTGCTGTCTTTAATTGCTGCAAATTTATCTTGGCTGTCTGACTGTCCTGTAGCTGGGTGAAGGGTGTTAATTGTCTGGCCTCTGACCTCAGCTAAACGTGATAACTGGAGAGGTGGGGCTTAGTCCAGAGTTAAAGTAGCAAACAGAGTTGATTTTCTCAGAAGAAGCCAGAAGGAGAAGAAGGAAACATATTCAATTCAGTGCTTTAGGTAACTGGTAATTGGTCTTTTTCTTTTAATTTAGATTGTGGGCTTGTGTGACACTATACTTTCTTTCTTTGTTGTCTTTACTTATAATTGTTTTTGGGCTGTTGAAAATGTCAAAACATAGTGGTGGTGTAATTCTGTGCTGTCTTTAATTGCTGCAAATTTATCTTGGCTTGTCTGACTGTCCTGTAGCTGGGTGAAGAGTGTTGGTGTCTGGCCTCTGACCTCAGCTCATGTGATAACTGAGGTGGGAGGCTTAGTCAGAGCTAAAGTAGCAAACAGAGGTTGATTTTCTCAGAAGAAGCCAGAAGGAGAAGGAAGGAAACATATTCAATTCAGTGCTTTAGAGTAACTGGTAATTGGTTTTTTCTTTTAAACTTAGATTGTGGGCTTGTGGTGACACTATACTTTCTTTCTTTGTTGTCTTTACTTATAATTGTTTTTGGGCTGTTGAAAATTTAAAACATAGTGGTGGTGTAATTCTGTGCTTTTTAATTGCTGCAAATTTTATCTTGCTTGTCTGACTGTCCTGTGCTGGGTGAAGGGTGTTAATTGTCTGGCCTCTGACCTCAGCTACGTTGATAACTGGAGGCTGGGCTTAGTCGAGTTAAAGTAGCAAACAGAGGTTGATTTTCTCAGAAGAAGCCAGATGGAGAAGGAAGGAAACATATTCAATTCAGTGCTTTAGAGTAACTGGTAATTAGTATTTTCTTTTAAATTTAGATTGGGGCTTGTAGTGACACTATACTTTCTTTCTTTGTTGTCTTTACTTATAATTGTTTTGGGCTGTTGAAAATGTCAAACATAGTGGTGTGTTATGGTGTGTGCTGTCTTTAATTGCTGCAAATTTTATCTTGGCTTGTCTGACTGTCCTGTAGCTGGGTGAAGGGTGTTAATTGTCTGGCCTCTGACCTCAACTACGTGATAACTGGAGGTGGGCTTAGTCAGAGCTAAAGTAGCAAACAGAGTTGATTTTCTCAGAAGAAGCCAGAAGAGAAGGAAGGAAACATATTCAATTCAGTGCTTTAGAGTAACTGGTAATTGGTCTTTTATCTTTAAACTTAGATTGTGGGCTTGTAGTGACATACTTTCTTTCTTTGTTGTCTTTACTTATAATTGTTTTTGGGCTGTTGAAATGTAAAACATAATTGGTGGTGTAATTCTGTGCTGTCTTTAATTGCTGCAAATTTTATCTTGGCTTGTCTGACTGTCCTGTAGCTGGGTGAAGGGTGTTAATTGTCTGGCCTCTGACCTCAGCTACGTGATAACTGGAGGTTGGGCTTAGTCAGAGTTAAAGTAGCAAACAGGGTTGATTTTCTCAGAAGAAGCCAGAAGGAGAAGGGAAGGAAACATATTCAATTCAGTGCTTTAGATGCTGAGTAATTAGTATTTTTCTTTTAAATTTAGATTTTGGGCTTGTAGTGACACTATACTTTCTTTCTTTGTTTGTCTTTACTTATAATTGTTTTTGGGCTGTTGAAAATGTCAAACATAGTGGTGGTGTAATTCTGTGCTGTCTTTAATTGCTGCAAATTTTATCTTGGCTTGTCTGACTGTCCTGTAGCTGGGTGAAGGTGTTAATTATCTGGCCTCTGACCTCAGCTACGTGATAACTGGAGCTGGAGCTTAAGTCAGAGTTAAAGTATCAAACTAGAGGTTGATTTTTCCAGAAAGCCAGAAGGAGAAGGAAGGAAACATATTCAATTCAGTGCTTTAGAGTAACTGGTAATTGGTACTTTTCTTTTAAACTTAGATTGTGGGCTTGTAGTGACACTATTCTTTCTTTCTTTGTTGTCTTTACTTATAATTGTTTTTGGGCTGTTGAAAATGTAAAACATAGTGGTGGTGTAATTCTGTGCTGTCTTTAATAGCTGCAGATTTTATCTTGGCTTGTCTGACTGTCCTGTAGCTGGGTGAAGGGTGTTAATTGTCTGGCCTCTGACCTCAGCTACGTGATAACTGGAGGTGGGGCTTAGTCAGAGTTAAAGTAGCAAACAGAGGTTGATTTTCTCAGAAGAAGCTAGAAGGAGAAGGAAGGAAACATATTCAATTCAGTGCTTTAGAGTAACTGGTAATTGGTATTTTCTTTAAATTTAGATTGTGGGCTTGTAGTGACACTATACTTTCTTTTCTTTGTTGTCTTTACTTATAATTGTTTTTGGGCTGTTGAAAATGTAAAACATAGTGGTGGTGTAATTCTGTGCTGTCTTTAATTGCTGCAAATTTTATCTTGGCTTGTCTGACTGTCCTGTAGCTGGGTGAAGGGTGTTAATTGTCTGGCCTCTGACCTCAGCTACGTGATAACTGGAGGTGGGCTTAGTCAGAGTTAAAGTAGCAAACAGAGGTTGATTTTCTCAGAAGAAGCCAGAAGGAGAAGGAAGGAAACATATTCAATTCAGTGCTTTAGAGTAACTGGTAATTGGTTTTTTTCTTTTAAACTTAGATTGTGGGCTTGTAGTGACACTATACTTTCTTTCTTTGTTGTCTTTACTTATAATTGTTTTTGGGCTGTTGAAAATTTAAAACATAGTGGTGGTGTAATTCTGTGCTGTCTTTAATAGCTGCAAATTTTATCTTGGCTTGTCTGACTGTCCTGTAGCTGGGTGAAGGGGTGTTAATTGTCTGGCCTCTGACCTCAGCTACGTGATAACTGGAGGCTGGGCTTAGTCAGAGTTAAAGTAGCAAGCAGTTTGATTTTCTCAGAAGCCAGAAGGAGAAGGAAGGAAACATATTCAATTCAGTGCTTTAGAGTAACTGGTAATTGGTCTTTTTCTTTTAAATTTAGATTGTGGGCTTGTATGACACTATACTTTCTTTCTTTGTTGTCTTTACTTATAATTGTTTTTGGGCTGTTGAAAAATGTCAAACATAGTGGTGGGTGTAATTCTGTGCTGTCTTTAATTGCTGCAAATTTTATCTTGGCTTGTCTGACTGTCCTGTAGCTGGGTGAAGGTGTTAATTGTCTGGACTCTGACCTCAGCTACGTGATAACTGGAGGAGGGCTTAGTCAGAGCTAAAGTAGCAAACAGAGGTTGATTTTCTCAAGAAGAAGCCCTGAAGGAGAAGGAAGGAAACATATTCAATTCAGTGCTTTAGAGTAACTGGTAATTGGTCTTTTTCTTTTAGAAAATTAGATTGTGGGCTTGTAGTGACACTATACTTTCTTTCTTTGTTGTCTTTACTTATAATTGTTTTTGGCTGTTGAAAATGTCAAACATAGTGGTGGTGTAATTCTGTGCTGTCTTTAATTGCTGCAAATTTTATCTTGGCTTGTCTGACTGTCCTGTAGCTGGGTGAAGGGTGTTAATTGTCTGGCCTCTGACCTCAGCTACGTGATAACTGAGGCTGGGCTTAGTCAGAGTTAAAGTAGCAAACAGAGGTTGATTTTCTCAGAAGAAGCCAGAAGGAGAAGGAAGGAAACATATTCAATTCAGTGCTTTAGGTAACTGGTAATTGGTATTTTTCTTTTAAACTTAGATTGTGGGCTTGTAGTGACACTATACTTTCTTTCTTTGTTGTCTTTACTTATAGTTGTTTTTGGGCTGTTGAAAATTTAAAACATAGTGGTGGTGTAATTCTGTGCTGTCTTTAATTGCTGCAAATTTTATCTTGGCTTGTCTGACTGTCCTGTAGCTGGGTGAAGGTGTTAATTGTCTGGCCTCTGACCTCAGCTACGTGATAACTGGAGGCTGGGCTTAGTCAGAGTTAAAGTAGCAAACAGAGGTTGACTTTTCTCAGAAGAATCCAGAAGGAGAAGGAAGGAAACATATTCAATTCAGTGCTTTAGAGTAACTGGTAATTAGTATTTTCTTTTAAATTTAGATTGTGGGCTTGTAGTGACACTATACTTTCTTTCTTTGTTGTCTTTACTTATAATTGTTTTTGGGCTGTTGAAAATGTCAAACATAGTGGTGGTGTAATTCTGTGCTGTCTTTAATTGCTGCAAATTTTTATCTTGGCTTGTCTGACTGTCCTGTAGCTGGGTGAGGGTGTTAATTGTCTGGCCTCTGACCTCAGCTACGTGATAACTGGAGGCTGGGGCTTAGTCAGAGTTAAAGTAGCAAACAGAGGTTGATTTTCTCAGAAGAAGCCAGAAGGAAGGAAGGAAACATATTCAATTCAGTGCTTTAGAGTAACTGGTAATTGGTCTCTTTCTTTTAAATTTAGATTGTGGGCCTTAGGTGACACTATACTTTCTTTCTTGATTTGTCTTTACTTATAATTGTTTTTGGGCTGTTGAAAATGTTAAACATAGTGGTGGTGTAATTCTGTGCTGTCTTTAGTTGCTGCAAATTTTATCTTGAACTTCTGACTGTCCTGTAGCTGGGTGAAGGGTGTTAATTGTCTGGCCTCTGACCTCAGCTACGTGATAACTGGAGGTGGGGCTTAGTCAGAGTTAAAATAGCATACAGAGGTTGATTTTCTCAGAAGAAGCCAGAAGGAGAAGGAAGGAAACATATTCAATTCAGTTCTTTAGAGTAACTGGTAATTGGTATTTTTCTTTTAAACTTAGATTGTGGGCTTGTAGTGACACTATACTTTCTTTCTTTGTTGTCTTTACTTATAATTGTTTTTGGGCTGTTGAAAATTTAAAACATAGTGGTGGTGTAATTCTGTGCTGTCTTTAATTGCTGCAAATTTTATCTTGGCTTGTCTGACTGTCCTGTAGCTGGGTGAAGGGTGTTAATTGTCTGGCCTCTGACCTCAGCTATGTGATAACTGGAGGTGGGGCTTAGTCAGAGTTAAAGTAGCAAACAGAGGTTGATTTTTCTCAGAAGAAGCCAAGGAGAAGGAAGGAAACATATTCAATTCAGTGCTTTAGAGTAACTGGTAATTAGTATTTTTCTTTAAATTTAGATTGTGGGCTTTGAGTGACACTATACTTTCTTTCTTTGTTGTCTTTACTTATAATTGTTTTTGGGCTGTTGAAAATGTCAAACATAGTGGTGGTGTAATTTGCTGTGTCTTTAATTGCTGCAAATTTTATCTTGGCTTTTCTGACTGTCCTGTAGCTGAAGGGGTGTTAATTGTCTGGCCTCTGACCTCAGCTACGTGATAACTGGAGGTGAGGCTTAGTCAAGAGTTAAAGTAGCAAACAGGGTTGATTTTCTCCAGAAGAAGCCAGAAGGAGAAGGAAGGAAACATATTCAATTCAGTGCTTTAGAGTAACTGGTAATTGGTATTTTTCTTTAAACTTAGATTGTGGGCTTGTAGTGACACTATACTTTCTTTCTTTGTTGTCTTTACTTATAATTGTTTTTGGGCTGTTGAAAATTTAAAACATAGTGGTGGTGTAATTCTGTGCTGTCTTTAATTGCTGCAAATTTTATCTTGGCTTGTCTGACTGTCCTGTAGCTGGGTGAAGGGTGTTAATTGTCTGGCCTGTGACCTCAGCTACGTGATAACTGGAGGTGGGGCAGTCAGAGTTAAAGTAGCAAACATAGGTTGATTTTCTCCAAAGAAGCCAGAAGGAGAAGGAAGGAAACATATTCAATTCAGTGCTTTAGAGTAACTGATAATTGGTATTTTTCTTTTAAATTTAGATTGTGGGCTTGTAGTGACACTATACTTTCTTTCTTTGTTGTCTTTACTTATAATTGTTTTTGGGCTGTTGAAAATTTAAAACATAGTGGTGGTGTAATTCTGTGCTGTCTTTAATTGCTGCAAATTTTATCTTGGCTTGTCTGACTGTCCTGTAGCTGGGTGAAGGGTGTTAATTGTCTGGCCTCTGACCTCAGCTACGTGATAACTGGAGGTGGGGCTTAGTCAGAGTTAAAGTAGCTAACAGAGGTTGATTTTCTCAGAAGAAGCCAGAAGGAGAAGGAAGGAAACATATTCAATTCAGTGCTTTAGAGTAACTGGTAATTGGTTTTTCTTTTAAACTTAGATTGTGGAGCTTGTGGTGACACTATACTTTCTTTTCTTTGTTGTCTTTACTTATAATTGTTTTGGGCAGTTGAAAATTTAAAACATAGTGGTGGTGTAATTCTGTGCTGTCTTTAATTGCTGCAAATTTTATCTTGGCTTGTCTGACTGTCCTGTAGCTGGGTGAAGGGTGTTAATTGTCTGGCCTCTGACCTCAGCTACGCGTGATAACTGAGGTGGGCTTAGTCAGAGTAAAGTAGCAAACAGAGGTTGATTTTCTCAGAAGAAGCCGTGAAGGAAGGAAGGAAATATATTCAATTCAGTGCTTTAGAGTAACTGTAATTGGTCTTTTTCTTTTAAACTTAGATTGTGGGCTTGTAGTGACACTATACTTTCTTTCTTTGTTGTCTTTACTTATAATTGTTTTTGGGCTGTTGAAAATGTAAAACATAGTGGTGTGGTAATTCTGTGCTGTCTTTAATTGCTGCAAATTTTATCTTGGCTTGTCTGACTTGTCCTGTAGCTGGGTGAAGGGTGTTAATTGTCTGGCCTCTGACCTCAGCTATGTGATAACGGAGGTGGGGCTTAGTCAGAGTTAAAGTAGCAAGCATAGGTTGATTTTCTCCAAAGCCAGAAGAGAGGAAGGAAACATATTCAATTCAGTGCTTTAGAGTAACTGGTAATTGGTCTTTTCTTTTAAACTTAGATTGGGCTTGAGTGACACCTATACTTTCTTTCTTGGTTGTCTTTACTTATAATTGTTTTTGGGCTGTTGAAATTTAAAACATAGTGGTGGTGTAATTCTGTGCTGTCTTTAATTGCTGCAAATTTTATCTTGGCTTGTCTGACTGTCCTGTAGCTGGGTGAAGGGTGTTAATTGTCTGGCCTCTGACCTCAGCTACGTGATAACTGGAGTGGGCTATATTGAGCTCAAAGTAGCAAACAGAGGTTGATTTTCTCTAAGAAGCCAGAAGGAGAAGAAGAAACATATTCAATTCAGTGCTTAGAGTAACTGTTAATTGGTCTTTTCTTTTAAACTTAGATTGTGGGCTTGTAGTGACACTATACTTTCTTTCTTTGTTGTCTTTACTTATAATTGTTTTGGGCTGTTGAAAATGTAAAACATAGTGGTGGTGTAATTCTGTGCTGTCTTTAATAGCTGCAAATTTTATCTTGGCTTGTCTGACTGTCCTGTAGCTGGGTGAAGGGTGTTAATTGTCTGGCCTCTGACCTCAGCTACGTGATAACTGGAGGTGGGCTTGAGTCAGAGTTAAAGTAGCAAACAGAGGTTGATTTTCTCAGAAGAAGCCAGAAGGAGAAGGAAGGAAACATATTCAATTCAGTAGCTTTAGGTAACTGGTAATTAGTATTTTTATTTTAAATTTAGATTGTGGGCTTGTAGTGACACTATACTTTCTTTCTTTGTTGTCTTTACTTATAATTGTTTTGAGCTTATTGAAAATGTCAAAACATAGTGGTGGTGTAATTCTGTGCATGTCACTTTAATTGCTGCAAATTTTATCTTGGCTTGTCTGACTGTCCTGCTGGCTGGGTGAAGGGTGTTAATTGTCTGGCCTCTGACCTCAGCTACGTGATAACTGGAGGTGGGGCTTAGTCAGAGTTAAAGTAGCAAACAGAGGTTGATTTTCCTCAGAAGAAGCCAGAAGGAGAAGGAAGGAAACATATTCAATTCAGTGCTTTAGAGTAACTGGTAATTGGTTTTTTCTTTTAAATTTAGATTGTGGGCTTGAGTGACACTATACTTTCTTTCTTTGTTGTCTTTACTTATAATTGTTTTGAGCTTTGAAAATGTAAAACATAGTGGTGGTGTAATTCTGTGCTGTCTTTAATTGCTGCAAATTTTATCTTGGCTTGTCTGACTGTCCTGTAGCTGGGTGAAGGTGTTAATTGTCTGGCCTCTGGCCTCAGCTATGTGATAACGAGGTGGGGCTTAGTCAGAGTTAGTAGCAAACATGAGTTGATTTTCTCCAAGAAGCCAGAAAGAAGGAAGGAAACATATTCAATTCAGTGCTTTAGAGTAACTGGTAATTGGTCTTTTCTTTTAACTTAGATTGTGGGCTTGTAGTGACACTATACTTTCTTTCTTGATTTGTCTTTACTTATAATTGTTTTGGGCTGTTGAGAATGTAAAACATAGTGGTGGTGTAATTCTGTGCTGTCTTTAATTGCTGCAAATTTTATCTTGGCTTGTCTGACTGTCCTGTAGCTGGGTGAAGGGTGTTGGTGTCTGGTCTCTGACCTCAGCTACGTGATAACTGGAGGCTGGGCTTAGTCAGAGCTAAAGTAGCAAACAGAGGTTGATTTTCTCAGAAGAAGCCAGAAGGAGAAGGAAGGAAACATATTCAATTCACATGCTTTAGAGTAACTGGTAATTGGTCTTTTCTTTTTAAATTTAGATTGTGGGCTTGTAGTGACACTATACTTTCTTTCTTTGTTGTCTTTACTTATAATTGTTTTGGGCTGTTGAAATGTCAAACATAGTGGTGGTGTAATTCTTTATTGTCTTTAATTGCTGCAAATTTTATCTTGGCTTGTCTGACTGTCCTGTAGCTGGGTGAAGGGGTTAATTGTCTGCCTCTGACCTCAGCTACGTGATAACTGGAGGTGGGGCTTAGTCAGAGCTAAAGTAGCAAACAGAGGTTGATTTTCTCAGAAGAAGCCAGAAGGAGAAGGAAGGAAACATATTCAATTCAAGTGCTTTAGAGTAACTGGTAATTAGTATTTTTCTTTTAAATTTAGATTGTGGGCTTGTAGTGACACTATACTTTCTTTCTTTGTTGTCTTTACTTATAATTGTTTTGGGCTGTTGAAAATTTAAAACATAGTGGTGGTGTAATTCTGTGCTGTCTTTAATAGCTGCAAATATTATCTTGGCTTGTCTGACTGTCCTGTAGCTGGGTGAAGGGTGTTAATTGTCTGGCCTCTGACCTCAGCTACGTGATAACTGGAGGTGGGGCTTAGTCAGAGTTAAAGTAGCAAACAGAGGTTGATTTTCTCTGAAGAAGCCAGAAGGAGAAGGAAGGAAACATATTCAATTCAGTGCTTTAGAGTAACTGTTATTGGTCTTTTTCTTTTAAACTTAGATTGTGGGCTTGTAGTGACACTATACTTTCTTTCTTTGTTGTCTTTACTTATAATTGTTTTTGGGCTGTTGAAAATGTAAAACATAGTGGTGGTGTAATTCTGTGCTGTCTTTAATTGCTGCAAATTTTATCTTGGCTTGTCTGACTGTCCTGTAGCTAGGTGAAGGGTGTTAATTGTCTGGCCTCTGACCTCAGCTACGTGATAACTGGAAGTGGGGCTTAGTCAGAGTTAAAGTAGCAAACAGAGGTTGATTTTCTCAGAAGAAGCCAGAAGGAGAAGGAAGGAAACATATTCAATTCAGTGCTTTAGAGTAACTGGTAATTAGTATTTTTCTTTTAAATTTAGATTGTGGGCTTGTAGTGACACTATACTTTCTTTCTTTGTTGTCTTTACTTATAATTGTTTTTGGGCTGTTGAAAATGTAAAACATAGTGGTGGTGTAATTCTGTGCTGTCTTTAATTGCTGCAAATTTTATCTTGGCTTGTCTGACTGTCCTGCAGCTGGGTGAAGGGTGTTAATTGTCTGGCCTCTGACCTCAGCTACGTGATAACTGGAGGCTGGGCTTAGTCAGAGTTAAAGTAGCAAACAGAGGTTGATTTTCTCAGAAGAAGCTTGATATGAGAAGGAAGAAACATATTCAATTCAGTGCTTTAGAGTAACTGTAATTAGTATTTTTCTTTTAATTTAGATTGTGGGCTTGTAGGACACTATACTTTCTTTTTTGGTTGTCTTTACTTATAATTGTTTTTGGCTGTTGAAAATTTAAAACATAGTGGTGGTGTAATTCTGTGCTGTCTTTAATTGCTGCAAATTTTATCTTGGCTTGTCTGACTGTCCTGTAGCTGGGTGAAGGGTGTTAATTGTCTGGCTCTGACCTCAGCTACGTGATAATGGAGGTGGGGCTTAGTCAAGCTAGAAGTAGCAAACAGAGGTTGATTTTCTCAGAAGAAGCCAGAAGGAGAAGGAAGGAAACATATTCAATTCAGTGCTTTAGAGTAACTGGTAATTGGTACTTTTCTTTTAAACTTAGATTGTGGGCTTGTAGTGACACTATACTTTCTTTCTTTGTTGTCTTTACTTATAATTGTTTTTGGGCTGTTGAAAATGTAAAACATAGTGGTGGTGTAATTCTGTCCTGTCTTTAATTGCTGCAAATTTTATCTTGGCTTGTCTGACTGTCCTGTAGCTGGGGGAAGGGTGTTAATTGTCTGGCCTCTGACCTCAGCTACGTGATAACTGGAGGCTGGGCTTAGTCAGAGTTAAAGTAGCAAACAGAGGTTGATTTTCTCAGAAGAAGCCAGAAGGAGAAGGAAGGAAACATATTCAATTCAGTGCTTTAGAGTAACTGGTAATTAGTATTTTCTTTAAATTTAGATTGTGGGCTTTGTAGTGACACTATACTTTCTTTCTTTGTTGTCTTTACTTATAATTGTTTTGCTGTTGGAAATGTCAAACATAGTGGTGGTGTAATTCTGTGCTGTCTTTAATTGCTGCAAATTTTATCTTGGCTTGTCTGACTGTCCTGTAGCTGGGTGAAGGGTGTTAATTGTCTGGCCTCTGACCTCAGCTACGTGATAACTGGAGGCTGGGCTTAGTCAGAGCTAAAGTAGCAAACAGAGGTTGATTTTCTCAGAAGAAGCCAGAAGGAGAAGGAAGGAAACATATTCAATTCAGTGCTTTAGAGTAACTGGTAATTGGTCTTTTTCTTTTAAACTTAGATTGTGGGCTTGTAGTGACACTATACTTTCTTTCTTTGTTGTCTTTACTTATAATTGTTTTTGGGCTGTTGAAAATGTCAAACATAGTGGTGGTGTAATTCTGTGCTGTCTTTAATTGCTGCAAATTTTATCTTGGCTTGTCTGACTGTCCTGCAGCTGGGTGAAGGGTGTTAATTGTCTGGCCTCTGACCTCAGCTACGTGATAACTGGAGGTGGGGCTTAGTCAGAGTTAAAGTAGCAAACAGAGGTTGATTTTCTCAGAAGAAGCCAGAAGGAGAAGGAAGGAAACATATTCAATTCAGTGCTTTAGAGTAACTGGTAATTAGTATTTTTCTTTTAAATTTAGATTGTGGGCTTGTAGTGACACTATACTTTCTTTCTTTGTTGTCTTTACTTATAATTGTTTTTTGGGCTGTTGAAAATGTCAAACATAGTGGTGGTGTAATTCTGTGCTGTCTTTAATTGCTGCAAATTTTATCTTGGCTTGTCTGACTGTCCTGAAGCTGGGTGAAGGGTGTTAATTGTCTGGTCTCTGACCTCAACTACGTGATAACTGGATGTGGGGCTTAGTCAGAGTTAAAGTAGCAAACAGAGGTTGATTTTCCCAGAAGAAGCCAGAAGGAGAAGGAAGGAAACATATTCAATTCAGTGCTTTAGAGTAACTGGTAATTGGTATTTTTCCTTTAAACTTAGATTGTGGGCTTGTAGTGACACTATACTTTCTTTCTTTGTTGTCTTTACTTATAATTGTTTTTGGGCTGTTGAAAATGTCAAACATAGTGGTGGTGTAATTCTGTGCTGTCTTTAATTGCTGCAAATTTTATCTTGGCTTGTCTGACTGTCCTGTAGCTGGGTGAAGGGTGTTAATTGTCTGGCCTCTGACCTCAGCTACGTGATAACTGGAGGTGGGGCTTAGTCAGAGCTAAAGTAGCAAACAGAGGTTGATTTTCTCAGAAGAAGCCAGAAGGAGAAGGAAGGAAACATATTCAATTCAGTGCTTTAGAGTAACTGGTAATTGGTCTTTTTCTTTTAAACTTAGATTGTGGGCTTGTAGTGACACTATACTTTCTTTCTTTGTTGTCTTTACTTATAATTGTTTTTGGGCTGTTGAAAATGTAAAACATAGTGGTGGTGTAATTCTGTGCTGTCTTTAATTGCTGCAAATTTTCTCCCCCCTTCCCTGACTCTTAATTATATGCCCTGATAAATCTGATTGACAGGAGCTAAACACAGGGTATAGTAAGAGGTGTGAAGTAGGAGGGGCCTAAGGGGAAGAAGCCCACCAGCACGACAAGTGTTTCAACTCATTTATTTATTTATTGGTTTTTTCCTTAAAAAAATATCTGAGGATCAGTTACAGGATTTTAGTACTGTAAATTAATAAAAAGAGAACTAAGAGAGTTTCAGTAGCAGACAAGTTGTGGAATTGCAGTATAATGTGGGGAGTGGTGCAATGCAGTGGCTGTGGTGCAGCCATATTCAGGCAGACCTTCTGGACACTGAGGTGCTGCCCTATCTGCAAGCATCTCTCTGGACTGTGGGACGAGGTAACCAGACTCAGAGTGGAAGTAAACTGGGTCAGGAGTACCATCACCCCTATCCAGGGACCACCCAGTCCAATGCAGCTGCCTCAAAGGATGCCGAGAACGAGGAGCACTTGGATGACAGTGGCCCAGGGAGGGTTAGAGCAGTCAGGAAGAGGCACATCCCAGATCCTATTCCTCTCAAGAACTCATATGCCACACTGGCAAATGAGGACAACCAAATAGAGGTACCCAGAGAAGTGGAAGGAAAGGATGTGGAGGTTAGCCAAGGAGGGACCTCAGTGGGGAAAGCAGGGACCCCAGAGGAGGAGGAAGCGAATCCTGGTGGGGACCCATCGTAGAGGGATCCAGCTGGAACACAGGAGGGAGAGGACAGGGAGGTGAGGTGCCTACCAGGTGCCACGGCATGGAGGGATGGAAGGAAGATACTGGGGATCACTGGGAAGGCAAGACGGGAGGGTGAGCTGGATGTCATTATCCACCTAGGTACTAATGACTTGGCAAATGGGGAGCCAAAGGAAGTTCAGGAAGAGTTTAGGAACTGGGGAGGGTCTCAAGCAGTAGCTACTTCAGTCACTTTCAGAAGTACTACCTGTGAGAGGCAAGGAGAGCATAGGAGTGCATGCACCAGGAACTTTAACTCATGGTTGAAGAACTGGTGCTGTGAGGAAGGGTTTGGATTCATTGGTGACTGGGGACCCACCTGGAGGATGGAGGTTTGTTCAAGCCTGACGGCCTGCATCCATCCTGGAGGGAATCCAAGTACTCAATGATAAGTTTAAATGCTACATTGACAAGCATTTAAACTAGCAAAGGGGGTGGCAGGCCAGCAAGGAGGGTACCCATTGCTCACCCCCACAGCTAGCAGGGAACCAGTGAACCAGAGGAGTGGCCATCTCTGCAAAGCGTTGCAAAAGATGGAGATTAGTGTCCAAAAGGTGGATAAGCAGAAAAGGGGCAAAATTCAGCAGAAGGGCAGACAGCAAGGAGAACCAGGGATAAATGATAACCAAAGAAGGGGCTGGAGTAGAACAGTGAAGCAGACTAGGGAGTTCAAATCATGGAAAGCCATGTGTGCAAATGCCAGGAGCCTTAGCAACAAGATGGAAGATCTGGAGGCTGTCATGGTACAGTCAGACCTGGACATTGTGGCCATCACTGAAACCTGGTGTAATGATAACCATGACTGGGAGATGGCCATACCTGGCTACAACATATTCAGAAGAGACAGAGCAGGCAGGAAGGGAGGAGGAGTGGCACTGTATGTGAAAAATGATATAAGGGCCACAGAGATCCAGGAGGAACAAAATGGGGGAGAGATACTGTGGTTAAGCTAGAAAAGAAATGGGGCCAGCCTATCCGCACAGGTGTGGTCTATAGACCACCAGCCCAGGAGGAAGAAACAGATAGGAGTTGATGCTAGCCATCCAAAGGATGGCAGACAAGGGTGAGGTAGTACTGGTTGGAGACTTCAATATTCCAGACGTGACTGGAGCATCCCAGCAGCAGCATCAACTAGGAGCAGATTTATCCTGACTCCTTCAGGGTGCCTTCCTCAAGCAACTGGTCATGGAACTAACTCGGCAGAAGGCAATACTGGACCTTCTGCTCACAAACAGGGACAGTGTGATGGGGTAACAGTGGGGAGCACCTGGGTAACAGTGACCACCAGTCATTGTGGTTTGAAATCACAGAAAGAGCAGAACCAAACCACACAAAACACGTATCCTGGATTTTAGGGGGCAGACTTTGGGAAAATGGGGAAATACTTGAAAGAGGCATTAAGGGAATGGGACAGGAATCAGGGGTTGAGGAACAGTGGGCAGTATTTAAATGGGATTATAAGAACAACAGAATTATGCATTAAGCAGGTTAGCAAGAGGAAAAGGAAGAGGAGACCATTATGTTTCCAAAGAGGTAGCAAAGAAAGTGAAAGCTAAAAGATAGCATTCAGGCAATGCAAAAGACACAGGCAGAAGGGGATAGGAGAAGTACCAGGAGAAACAAAGGAGGCAGGGAAGTCAGTAAGGGAAGCCAAAGCTCAGACAGAAGAACACATTGCAAAATCAGTGGTTAAAGGGGACAAAACCTTTTACAGGTACATAAGTGAAAAAAGAAAGACAAAGGGAGGGATAGTGAGACTGAAGGGGGAGGATGGGAGTCGCGTGGAGGATGACAACAGTAAAGCTGACATATTGAACAGGTATTTCTGCTCAGTCTTTACTGAGGAAGAGGGGGGTAATGGGTCTGAAGGGAGTACAAGGGGTGAGAATGGTGCAGAAATGGACACAAGTCCCTTTACACGAGAAAGGGTCCTGAAGGAACTGGAAGTAATAAGAGTTGACAAAGCAATGGGGCCAGATGGGGTGCACCCCAGGGTCCTTAAAGAACTAAGAGAGGTGGTGGCTGAACCTCTGGCTATCCTGTTTAGCCAATCACTGGAAACAGGGAGGTACCCAAAGACTGGAGGACAGCAGATGTAGTCCCCTATACAAAAGCGGAACAAAGAGGAAGCAGGGAACTACAGACCAGTCAGCCTCACCTTGGTGGTGGGAAAGATCATGGAAGCACTCTGAAGGAGAGATTGGTGGAACATCTGGCTGTCAATGGACTACAGGACCCAAGGCAGCATGGTTTCACCAGGGGAGGTGTGTCAGACCAATCTCATTGAATTTTTGACTGGGTGACTAGGGAGGTGGATCAGGGGAGGGCAGGGACATGGCCTATCTGGACTTCAGCAAGGCCTTTAACACTGTGCCACATAGAAGACTATTACACAAACTGGGGAATATGGGGTGGGCAGGACAGTAGTGTGGTGGGTAGGTAACTGGCTGGGTGGCAGGACACAGAGGGTGGTGGTAAATGGCTGTCACTCCACAGAGGGAAGAGTGACCAGTGGGTACCACAGGATCAGTGCTGGGACCGGGTCCTATTCAACATCTTCTTCAGTGACATTACGCAGGATCTAGAAGGCAGAATTTCACTGTTCGCTGATGACACAAAGCTCTGTAACAGAGTAGACACACCAGAGGGTGTAGACAGAATGAGAAGGACCTGCAGAAACTTGAAGAATGGTCAAGGGTTTGGCAGTTGAAATTCAATGCAAAGAAGTGCAAGATAATGCATATGGGGCACAAAACCCTGGCACAATATATCAGTTGGGGGTGAGGATATAGCATGCACCAAGCAGGAAAGGGATCTTGAGGTTGTCATCTCTGATGACCTCAAGGTAGGGAAACAGTGTGACAAGGCATCAGGTAAAGCAAATAGGATGCTGGGATGTATAGGCAGGGCATCACCAGCAGGAAAAGGGAGGTCATAATTCCGCTATACAAGACACTAGTGAGGCTCCCACCTGAGTACAGTGTACAGTTCTGGAGACCATACCTAATGTAAGGACATAGACATTGTAGAGAAGGTTCAGAGGAGGGCAACAAAGATGATGCATGGATTGCATCACAAGTCCTATGAAGACAGGTTGAAGGAACTGAACATGTACTCCCTGGAGGAGAGGAGGGAGAGAGAGGATATGATAGAGACATACAAGTATCTTACAGGGAGAAACAGAGTGCAGGAAAACACTATTTTTAAGTGAAAAAGATGTTCCAGGACCAGAGGGCATGGGATGAAGTTGGAGGGAGGGCGATTCAGAGGAAGCATGAGAAAAGAATTTCTTCACAGAGCGAATTGGTGGACAAGTGGAACACCCTGCCAGAGGAAGTGGTGGGGGCTGAAACAATCTGCAGGGATTTAAGAATGCATGGGATAGACATAAAGGAATTCTAGAGGTCATGGGTAGAGGAAACAGACTTCTAGGAAAACAAACTGAACTTACAAGCTCAAATGGGCAGACTGGGTGGGCCATAGGCCCTTATCTGCCGACACTGTCTGTGTATCTATGTATCTATGTGTTATTATTTAAGCATCTATTTCAAGTTGCCTTGGAAGGGGGGAAGTGGGGTTGTGAGGATGATATTTATTTAATTTGATATAATTTTTCTTTTTTGGATGTTAGAAGTTCAGTATGTTTGTATTAAAAAAAATAGGAGATAGTATGCAGAAATACATATTTTCTTTATAATTTTGCTTTCATGTTTTTTACACAATGACAAAGTGTTTTGTATTATGATGTTAAGTCTTAATAAAAACTTCTACTCTTTTCGAGATGTGCCTTGGGATCTTTAACATCCACCTGAACTAGAACCAGAGCAGGCAGATGGGACCTCGGTTTAAGATCCACTTCTGAAGTCCAGGAACCGTGCCTTCTGTGATTTGATTTTGCAGCCATCTTTATATTGGACCACACTGTACAGTGATCACTGGCCTCCAGGTGGCCTCCCACTTTGACATCTGTAACACTGTCCCTGTTAGTGAGTACCAGGTACAGTGACTTTCTTTCTCTTTACCAATGAACCATTTGGAACAAAAAGATGAACTAGTACTGGGAGAGATGATTTTCCATCAAGAAGTTGTTGATGCTATCAAATCTCTTCCTTCAAAAATCTCCAGGCCCAGATGGCTTCCCAGATGAATGTTGTAAAATGTTTATAGGTATTCTCTTCCAGCTTTCCTCTCTTTACTGGAACTCATCTAGGCTGTCCTTTAACCCCCTTTCTTTTAATCTATATCTAGAACTTCTAATCAGGCATGTCAGCTCAACCCCAATATACTAGGCATTCCCATTGGAGATATTTCGCAAACCCTTTCTATATACGCAGACAACATACTTCTCCACCTCACACTGAGTGGAATCTATTGCCAAAGTCTTAAAACCATTGATGAGTTCAGAGTCCTCCAATTATAAGCTCAATTTGGACAAAACAGAAATACTACCCCTTAACCTCCACATAAATAAATCTGATCTAGCTCATCTCAGCATGCGTGACTCTCGGTACATTAAATACCCAGGCATTTATCGGTCCCGTTATGCCTCAGGTATGAAAAAACTAAACTTGGATGACCTAATTATAGTCATCCAACAAGATATTGCCAGGTGGAGGTCTCTTCCCTTGTCTCTTTGGGGTAGAATTAATATAATTAAGATGAATGTCCTCCCAAGAATATTCTACACTTTAAACATGTTAAACCTCTGGTTACCGCTCTGATTTTTCAAATGCATACATACTCTGATCACTAACTTCATCTGGCTTGACAAAACCCCCAGGATGTCTTACACACAAGCTCTCGGTGCCTCGGCTGGCAGGCAGACTTAGACTTCCTAATTTCCTATTTTATTATTGGGCTGAGTCACTTTTACAAATGTTTTAAATGGCTCTTCAAACTATATGCACTCAAGCTCTGAGTACACCTCTATTTGGCTTCAGCTAGAGACCAACTTAATAAATCTGGAGCATCTGCCTTCTTTTCCTTATCACGCCCTGAAATCTTTACTACCCGGCTCTGAAGGACTCAGTAATCGGGGTCTCCTGAGAGTATTCTCCCAATTTTGCTCCATCCTTCAATACCAGCCTTCTAAAGATATCTCCCAACCACTCTTACATAACTACAACCTTACAATAGGAGGACAAGTTCTCACTTCTTCCTGGTTGTCTTTCCTATTGAATGTTTCCATTTCAGATGTATGCAAGCAGAGGCATCTCCCATCTCCTGGCATTTTACAGAAACTCCAGCTTGGCCTCTCTCATATTTTTAAAGTACTACAATTAAGACATCTCATTGTGGGTTACTAGGTGCCTCCCCAGAGCTTACTGACCAGTCCTTCCTTCTTGATTCCTTGAGGGACATGGCTCTTGTGTCACATGGAATCTCCAAAATCTATTCCCTAATCCTCTCTAGACTCCCCTCCAGGGGCCCAGGCCATCCATCAGTCTGGGACTCATTCTTGCCCTCCTCTAATCTTAACTGGAAAAATATATGGAGGGATCTTTACATTTACACCTCACAAAATATATTAAGACTCTCCCAATTCCATATCCTATATAACTTATATTACACCCCAGTAAAATTAGTGAAAATGGACAAGTTTACCTCTCTAATTGTTTTTGGGCTGTTGAAAATGTAAAACATAGTGGTGGTGTAATTCTGTGCTGTCTTTAATTGCTGCAAATTTTATCTTGGCTTGTCTGACTGTCCTGTAGCTGGGTGAAGGGTGTTAATTGTCTGGCCTCTGACCTCAGCTACGTGATAACTGGAGGCTGGGCTTAGTCAGAGTTAAAGTAGCAAACAGAGGTTGATTTTCTCAGAAGAAGCCGGAAGGAGAAGGAAGGAAACATATTCAATTCAGTGCTTTAGAGTAACTGGTAATTGGTATTTTTCTTTTAAACTTAGATTGTGGGCTTGTAGTGACACTATACTTTCTTTCTTTGTTGTCTTTACTTATAATTGTTTTTGGGCTGTTGAAAATTTAAAACATAGTGGTGGTGTAATTCTGTGCTGTCTTTAATTGCTGCAAATTTTATCTTGGCTTGTCTGACTGTCCTGCAGCTGGGTGAAGGGTGTTAATTGTCTGGCCTCTGACCTCAGCTACGTGATAACTGGAGGTGGGGCTTAGTCAGAGTTAAAGTAGCAAACAGAGGTTGATTTTCTCAGAAGAAGCCAGAAGGAGAAGGAAGGAAACATATTCAATTCAGTGCTTTAGAGTAACTGGTAATTAGTATTTTTCTTTTAAATTTAGATTGTGGGCTTGTAGTGACACTATACTTTCTTTCTTTGTTGTCTTTACTTATAATTGTTTTTGGGCTGTTGAAAATGTAAAACATAGTGGTGGTGTAATTCTGTGCTGTCTTTAATTGCTGCAAATTTTATCTTGGCTTGTCTGACTGTCCTGTAGCTGGGTGAAGGGTGTTAATTGTCTGGCCTCTGACCTCAGCTATGTGATAACTGGAGGTGGAGCTTAGTCAGAGTTAAAGTAGCAAACATAGGTTGATTTTCTCCAAAGAAGCCAGAAGGAGAAGGAAGGAAACATATTCAATTCAGTGCTTTAGAGTAACTGGTAATTGGTACTTTTCTTTTAAACTTAGATTGTGGGCTTGTAGTGACACTATACTTTCTTTCTTGGTTGTCTTTACTTATAATTGTTTTTGGGCTGTTGAAAATGTAAAACATAGTGGTGGTGTAATTCTGTGCTGTCTTTAATTGCTGCAAATTTTATCTTGGCTTGTCTGACTGTCCTGTAGCTGGGTGAAGGTAATTGTCTGGTCTCTGACCTCAGCTACGTGATAACTGGAGGCTGGGCTTAGTCAGAGTTAAAGTAGCAAACAGAGGTTGATTTTCTCAGAAGAAGCCAGAAGGAGAAGGAAGGAAACATATTCAATTCAGTGCTTTAGAGTAACTGGTAATTAGTATTTTTCTTTTTAATTTAGATTGTGGGCTTGTAGTGACACTATACTTTCTTTCTTTGTTGTCTTTACTTATAATTGTTTTTGGGCTGTTGAAAATGTAAAACATAGTGGTGGTGTAATTCTGTGCTGTCTTTAATTGCTGCAAATTTTATCTTGGCTTGTCTGACTGTCCTGTAGCTGGGTGAAGGGTGTTAATTGTCTGGCCTCTGACCTCAGCTACGTGATAACTGGAGGTGGGGCTTAGTCAGAGTTAAAATAGCAAACAGAGGTTGATTTTTCTCAGAAGAAGCCAGAAGGAGAAGGAAGGAAACATATTCAATTCAGTGCTTTAGAGTAACTGGTAATTGGTCTTTTCTTTTAAACTTAGATTGTGGGCTTGTAGTGACACTATACTTTCTTTCTTGTTGTCTTTACTTATAATTGTTTTTGGGCTGTTGAAAATGTAAAACATAGTGGTGGTGTAATTCTGTCCTGTCTTTAATTGCTGCAAATTTTATCTTGGCTTGTCTGACTGTCCTGTAGCTGGGGGAAGGGTGTTAATTGTCTGGCCTCTGACCTCAGCTACGTGATAACTGGAGGCTGGGCTTAGTCAGAGTTAAAGTAGCAAACAGAGGTTGATTTTCTCAGAAGAAGCCAGAAGGAGAAGGAAGGAAACATATTCAATTCAGTGCTTTAGAGTAACTGGTAATTAGTATTTTTCTTTTAAATTTAGATTGTGGGCTTGTAGTGACACTATACTTTCTTTCTTTGTTGTCTTTACTTATAATTGTTTTTGGGCTGTTGAAAATGTCAAACATAGTGGTGGTGTAATTCTGTGCTGTCTTTAATTGCTGCAAATTTTATCTTGGCTTGTCTGACTGTCCTGTAGCTGGGTGAAGGGTGTTAATTGTCTGGCCTCTGACCTCAGCTACGTGATAACTGGAGGTGGGGCTTAGTCAGACTTAAAGTAGCAAACAGAGGTTGATTTTCTCAGAAGAAGCCAGAAGGAGAAGGAAGGAAACATATTCAATTCAGTGCTTTAGAGTAACTGGTAATTGGTACTTTTCTTTTAAACTTAGATTGTGGGCTTGTAGTGACACTATACTTTCTTTCTTTGTTGTCTTTACTTATAATTGTTTTTGGGCTGTTGAAAATGTAAAACATAGTGGTGGTGTAATTCTGTGCTGTCTTTAATTGCTGCAAATTTTATCTTGGCTTGTCTGACTGTCCTGTAGCTGGGTGAAAGGTGTTAATTGTCTGGCCTCTGACCTCAGCTACGTGATAACTGGAGGCTGGGCTTAGTCAGAGTTAAAGTAGCAAACAGAGGTTGATTTTCTCAGAAGAAGCCAGAAGGAGAAGGAAGGAAACATATTCAATTCAGTGCTTTAGAGTAACTGGTAATTAGTATTTTTCTTTTAAATTTAGATTGTGGGCTTGTAGTGACACTATACTTTCTTTCTTTGTTGTCTTTACTTATAATTGTTTTTGGGCTGTTGAAAATGTCAAACATAGTGGTGGTGTAATTCTGTGCTGTCTTTAATTGCTGCAAATTTTATCTTGGCTTGTCTGACTGTCCTGTAGCTGGGTGAAGGGTGTTAATTGTCTGGCCTCTGACCTCAGCTACGTGATAACTGGAGGTGGGGCTTAGTCAGAGCTAAAGTAGCAAACAGAGGTTGATTTTCTCAGAAGAAGCCAGAAGGAGAAGGAAGGAAACATATTCAATTCAGTGCTTTAGAGTAACTGGTAATTGGTCTTTTCTTTTAAACTTAGATTGTGGGCTTGTAGTGACACTATACTTTCTTTCTTTGTTGTCTTTACTTATAATTGTTTTTGGGCTGTTGAAAATGTAAAACATAGTGGTGGTGTAATTCTGTGCTTTCTTTAATTGCTGCAAATTTTATCTTGGCTTGTCTGACTGTCCTGTAGCTGGGTGAAGGGTGTTAATTGTCTGGCCTCTGACCTCAGCTACGTGATAACTGGAGGCTGGGCTTAGTCAGAGTTAAAGTAGCAAACAGAGGTTGATTTTCCCAGAAGAAGCCAGAAGGAGAAGGAAGGAAACATATTCAATTCAGTGCTTTAGAGTAACTGGTAATTAGTATTTTTCTTTTAAACTTAGATTGTGGGCTTGTAGTGACACTATACTTTCTTTCTTTGTTGTCTTTACTTATAATTGTTTTTGGGCTGTTGAAAATTTAAAACATAGTGGTGGTGTAATTCTGTGCTGTCTTTAATTGCTGCAAATTTTATCTTGGCTTGTCTGACTGTCCTGTAGCTGGGTGAAGGGTGTTAATTGTCTGGCCTCTGACCTCAGCTACTGTGATAACTGGAGGTGGGGCTTAGTCAGAGCTAAAGTAGCAAACAGAGGTTGATTTTCTCAGAAGAAGCCAGAAGGAGAAGGAAGGAAACATATTCAATTCAGTGCTTTAGAGTAACTGGTAATTGGTTTTTTCTTTTAAACTTAGATTGTGGGCTTGTAGTGACACTATACTTTCTTTCTTTGTTGTCTTTACTTATAATTGTTTTTGGGCTGTTGAAAATGTAAAACATAGTGGTGGTGTAATTCTGTGCTGTCTTTAATTGCTGCAAATTTCTCCCTCCCCTTCCCTGACTCTTAATTATATGCCCTGATAAATCTGATTGACAGGAGCTAAACACAGGGTATAGTAAGAGGTGTGAAGTAGGAGGGGCCTAAGGGGGAAGAAGCCCACCCTCAGCACGACAAGTGTTTCAACTCATTTATTTATTTATTGGTTTCTTTTTCCTTAAAAAAATATCTGAGGATCAGTTACAGGATTTTTAGTACTGTAAATTAATAAAAAGAGAACTAAGAGAGTTTCAGTAGCAGACAA
Source organism: Neoceratodus forsteri (assembly GCA_016271365.2). Taxonomy (NCBI): domain Eukaryota; kingdom Metazoa; phylum Chordata; order Ceratodontiformes; family Ceratodontidae; genus Neoceratodus; species Neoceratodus forsteri. The sequence goes on along the minus strand of CM057452.1, from coordinate 1,193,718,149 downwards.
GTTGTGGAATTGCAGTATAATGTGGGAGTGGTGCAATGCAGTGGCTGTGGTGCAGCCATATTCAGGCAGACCTTCTGGACACTGAGGTGCTGCCCTATCTGCAAGCATCTCTCTGACTGTGGGACGAGGTAACCAGACCAGAGTGGAAGTAAACTGGGTCAGGAGTACCATCACCCTATCCAGGGACCACCCAGTCCAATGCAGCTGCCTCAAAGGATGCCGAGAACGAGGAGCACTTGGATGACAGTGGGCCTCAGGGAGGGTTAGAGCAGTCAGGAAGAGGCACATCCCAGATCCTATTCCTCTCAAGAACTCATATGCCACACTGGCAAATGAGGACAACCAAATAGAGGTACCCAGAGAAGTGGAAGGAAAGGATGTGGAGGTTAGCCAAGGAGGTGACCTCAGTGGGGAAAGCAGTGGACCCCAGAGGAGGAGGAAGCGAATCCTGGTGGGGGACTCCATCGTAAGAGGGATCCAGCTAGGAACACAGGAGGGAGAGGACAGGGAGGTGAGGTGCCTACCAGGTGCCACGGCATGGAGGGATGGAAGGAAGATACTGGGGATCACTGGGAAGGCAAGACGGGAGGGTGAGCTGGATGTCATTATCCACCTAGGTACTAATGACTTGGCAAATGGGGAGCCAAAGGAAGTTCAGGAAGAGTTTAGGAAACTGGGGAGGGGTCTCAAGCAAGTAGCTACTTCTGTCACTTTCTCAGAAGTACTACCTGTGAGAGGCAAGGGAGAGCATAGGAGTGCATGCACCAGGAACTTTAACTCATGGTTGAAGAACTGGTGCTGTGAGGAAGGGTTTGGATTCATTGGTGACTGGGGACCCACCTGGAGGGATGGAGGTTTGTTCAAGCCTGACGGCCTGCATCCATCCTGGAGGGGAATCCATGCACTCAATGATAAGTTTAAATGCTACATTGAAAGCATTTAAACTAGCAAAGGGGGGTGGCAGGCCAGCAAGGAGGGTACCTACTTGCTCACCCCCCACAGCTAGCAGTGGAACCAGTGAACCAGAGGAGTGGCCATCTCTGCAAAGCGGTGTGCAAAAGATGGAGATTAGTGTCCAAAAGGTGGATAAGCAGAAAAGGGGCAAAATTCAGCAGAAGGGCAGACAGCAAGGAGAACCAGGGATAAATGATAACCAAAGAAGGGGCTGGAGTAGAACAGTGAAGCAGACTAGGGAGTTCAAATCATGGAAAGCCATGTGTGCAAATGCCAGGAGCCTTAGCAACAAGATGGAAGATCTGGAGGCTGTCATGGTACAGTCAGACCTGGACATTGTGGCCATCACTGAAACCTGGTGTAATGATAACCATGACTGGGAGATGGCCATACCTGGCTACAACATATTCAGAAGAGACAGAGCAGGCAGGAAGGGAGGAGGAGTGGCACTGTATGTGAAAAATGATATAAGGGCCACAGAGATCCAGGAGGAACAAAATGGGGGAGAGATACTGTGGTTAAGCTAGAAAAGAAATGGGGCCAGCTTATCCGCACAGGTGTGGTCTATAGACCACCAGCCCAGGAGGAAGAAACAGATAGGAGTTGATGCTAGCCATCCAAAGGATGGCAGACAAGGGTGAGGTAGTACTGGTTGGAGACTTCAATATTCCAGACGTGGACTGGAGCATCCCAGCAGCAGCATCAACTAGGAGCAGATTTATCCTGACTCCTTCAGGGTGCCTTCCTCAAGCAACTGGTCATGGAACTAACCCGGCAGAAGGCAATACTGGACCTCTGCTCACAAACAGGGACAGTGGATGGGGTAACAGTGGGGAGCACCTGGGTAACAGTGACCACCAGTCATTGTGGTTTGAAATCACAGAAAGAGCAGAACCAAACCACACAAAACACGTATCCTGGATTTTAGGGGGCAGACTTTGGGAAAATGGGGAAATACTTGAAAGAGGCATTAAGGGAATGGGACAGGAATCAGGGGTTGAGGAACAGTGGGCAGTATTTAAATGGGATTATAAGAACAACAGAATTATGCATTAAGCAGGTTAGCAAGAGGAAAAGGAAGAGGAGACCATTATGGTTTTCCAAAGAGGTAGCAAAGAAAGTGAAAGCCAAAAGATAGCATTCAGGCAATGCAAAAGACACAGGCAGAAGGGGATAGGAGAAGTACCAGGAGAAACAAAGGGAGGCAGGAAGTCAGTAAGGGAAGCCAAAGCTCAGACAGAAGAACACATTGCAAAATCAGTGGTTAAAGGGGACAAAACCTTTTACAGGTACATAAGTGAAAAAAGAAAGACAAAGGGAGGGATAGTGAGACTGAAGGGGGAGGATGGGAGTCACGTGGAGGATGACAACAGTAAAGCTGACATATTGAACAGGTATTTCTGCTCAGTCTTTACTGAGGAAGAGGGGGTAATGGGTCTGAAGGGAGTACAAGGGGTGAGAATGGTGCAGAAATGGACACAAGTCCCTTTACACGAGAAAGGGTCCCGAAGGAACTGGAAGTAATAAGAGTTGACAAAGCAATGGGGCCAGATGGGGTGCACCCCAGGGTCCTTAAAGAACTAAGAGAGGTGGTGGCTGAACCTCTGGCTATCCTGTTTAGCCAATCACTGGAAACAGGGGAGGTACCCAAAGACTGGAGGACAGCAGATGTAGTCCCCTTATACAAAAGCAGGAACAAAGAGGAAGCAGGGAACTACAGACCAGTCAGCCTCACCTTGGTGGTGGGAAAGATCATGGAAGCACTTCTGAAGGAGAGATTGGTGGAACATCTGGTTGTCAATGGACTACAGGACCCAAGGCAGCATGGTTTCACCAGGGGGAGGTCATGTCAGACCAATCTCATTGAATTTTTGACTGGGTGACTAGGAGGTGGATCAGGGAGGGCAGTGGACATGGCCTATCTGGACTTCAGCAAGGCCTTTAACACTGTGCCACATAGAAGACTATTACACAAACTGGGGAATATGGGTGTGGCAGGACAGTAGTGTGGTGGGTAGGTAACTGGCTGGGTGGCAGGACACAGAGGGTGGTGGTAAATGGCTGTCACTCCACAGAGGAAGAGTGACCAGTGGGGTACCACAGGGATCAGTGCTGGGACCGGTCCTATTCAACATCTTCATCAGTGACATTGCGCAGGATCTAGAAGGCAGAATTTCACTGTTCGCTGATGACACAAAGCTCTGTAACAGAGTAGACACACCAGAGGGTGTAGACAGAATGAGAAGGACCTGCAGAAACTTGAAGAATGGTCAAGGGTTTGGCAGTTGAAATTCAATGCAAAGAAGTGCAAGATAATGCATATGGGGCACAAAACCCTGGCACAATATATCAGTTGGGGGTGAGGATATAGCATGCACCAAGCAGGAAAGGGATCTTGGGGTTGTCATCTCTGATGACCTCAAGGTAAGGAAACAGTGTGACAAGGCATCAGGTAAAGCAAATAGGATGCTGGGATGTATAGGCAGGGCATCACCACCAGCAGGAAAGGGAGGTCATAGTGTTCAGCTATACAAGACACTAGTGAGGCCCCACCTGGAGTACAGTGTACAGTTCTGGAGACCATACCTACGTAAGGACATAGACATGGTAGAGAAGGTTCAGAGGAGGGCAACAAAGATGGTGCATGGATTGCATCACAAGTCCTATGAAGACAGGTTGAAGGAACTGAACATGTACTCCCTGGAGGAGAGGAGGGAGAGAGGGGATATGATAGAGACATACAAGTATCTTACAGGGAGAAACAGAGTGCAGGAAAACACTATTTTTAAGTGAAAAAGATGTTCCAGGACCAGAGGGCATGGGATGAAGTTGGAGGGAGGACGATTCAGAGGAAGCATGAGAAAGAATTTCTTCACAGAGCGGTGGTGGACAAGTGGAACACCCTGCCAGAGGAAGTGGTGGGGGCTGAAACAATCACGGGATTTAAGAATGCATGGGATAGACATAAAGGAATTCTAGAGGTCATGGGTAAGGGGAAACAGACTTCTAGGAAAACAAACTGAACTTACAAGCTCAAATGGGCAGACTGGGTGGGCCATAGGCCCTTATCTGCCGACACTGTCTGTGTATCTATGTATCTATGTGTTATTATTTAAGCATCTATTTCAAGTTGCCTTGGAAGGGGGGAAGTGGGGTTGTGAGGATGATATTTATTTAATTTGATATAATTTTTCTTTTTTGGATGTTAGAAGTTCAGTATGTTTGTATTAAAAAAAATAGGAGATAGTATGCAGAAACACATATTTTCTTTATAATTTTGCTTTCATGTTTTTTTACACAATGACAAAGTGTTTTGTATTATGATGTTAAGTCTTAATAAAAACTTCTACTCTTTTTCGAGATGTGCCTTGGGATCTTTAACATCCACCTGAACTAGAACCAGAGCAGGCAGATGGGACCTCGGTTTAAGATCCACTTCTGAAGTCCAGGAACCGTGCCCTTCTGTGATTTGATTTTGCAGCCATCTTTATATTGGACCACACTGTACAGTGATCACTGGCCTCCAGGTGGCCTCCCACTTTGACATCTGTAACACTGTCCCTGTTAGTGAGTACCAGGTACAGTGACTTTCTTTCTCTTTACCAATGAACCATTTGGAACAAAAAGATGAACTAGTACTGGGAGAGATGATTTTCCATCAAGAAGTTGTTGATGCTATCAAATCTCTTCCTTCAAAAATCTCCAGGCCCAGATGGCTTCCTCAGATGAATGTTGTAAAATGTTTATAGGTATTCTCTTCCAGCTTCCTCTCTTACTGGAACTCATCTAGGCTGTCCTCACCCCCTTTCTTTTAATCTATATCTAGAACTTCTAATCAGGCATGTCAGCTCAACCCCAATATACTGACATTCCCATTGGAGATATTTCGCAAACCCTTTCTATATACGCAGACAACATACTTCTCCACCTCACACTGAGTGGAATCTATTGCCAAAGTCTTAAAAACCATTGATGAGTTCAGAGTCCTCTCCAATTATAAGCTCAATTTGGACAAAACAGAAATACTACCCCTTAACCTCCACATAAATAAATCTGATCTAGCTCATCTCAGCATGCGGTGGACTCCCCGGTACATTAAATACCCAGGCATTTATCGGTCCCGTTATGCCTCAGGTATGAAAAAAACTAAACTTTGATGACCTAATTATAGTCATCCAACAAGATATTGCCAGGTGGAGGTCTCTTCCCTTGTCTCTTTGGGGTAGAATTAATATAATTAAGATGAATGTCCTCCCAAGAATATTCTACACTTTAAACATGTTAAACCTCTGGTTACCGCTCTGATTTTTCAAATGCATACATACTCTGATCACTAACTTCATCTGGCTTGACAAAACCCCCAGGATGTCTTACACAAAGCTCTCGGTGCCTCGGCTGGCAGGCAGACTTAGACTTCCTAATTTCCTATTTTATTATTGGGCGAGTCACTTCTACAAATGTTTTAAATGGCTCTCTTCAAACCATATGCACCGAAGCTCTGAGTACACCCCTATTTGGCTTCAGCTAGAGACCAACTTAATAAATCTGGAGCATCTGCCTTCTTTCTCCTTATCACGCCCTGGAAATCTTTACCACCCGCTCTGAAGGACTCAGTAATCGGGGTCTCCCTGAGAGTATTCTCCCAATTTTGCTCCATCCTTCAATACCAGCCTTCTAAAGATATCTCCCAACCACTCTTACATAACTACAACCTTACAATAGGAGGACAAGTTCTCACTTCTTCCTGGTTGTCTTTCCTATTGAATGTTTCCATTTCAGATGTATGCAAGCAAGGTGCAATTCTCCCATCTCCTGGCATTTTACAGAAACTCCAGCTTGGCCCTCTCTATATTTTTAAAGTACTACAATTAAGACATCTCATTGTGGGTTACTAGGTGCCTCCCAGAGCTTACTGACCAGTCCTTCCTTCTTGATTCCTTGAGGACATGGTTCTTGTGTCACATGGAATCTCCAAAATCTATTCCTAATCCTCTCTAGACTCCTCCAGGGGCCCAGGCCATCCATCAGTCTGGGACTCATTCTTGCCCTCCTCTAATCTTAACTGGAAAAATATATGGAGGGATCTTTACATTTACACCTCACAAAATATATTAAGACTCTCCCAATTCCATATCCTATATAACTTATATTACACCCCAGTAAAATTAGTGAAAATGGACAAGTTTACCTCTCTAATTGTTTTTGGGCTGTTGAAAATGTAAAACATAGTGGTGGTGTAATTCTGTGCTGTCTTTAATTGCTGCAAATTTTATCTTGGCTTGTCTGACTGTCCTGTAGCTGGGTGAAGGGTGTTAATTGTCTGGCCTCTGACCTCAGCTACGTGATAACTGAGGCTGGGCTTAGTCAGAGTTAAAGTAGCAAACAGAGGTTGATTTTCTCAGAAGAAGCCAGAAGGAGAAGGAAGCAAACATATTCAATTCAGTGCTTTAGAGTAACTGGTAATTGGTATTTTTTTTAAATTTAGATTGTGGGCTTGTAGTGACACTATACTTTCTTTCTTTGTTGTCTTTACTTATAATTGTTTTTGGGCTGTTGAAAATGTAAAACATAGTGGTGGTGTAATTCTGTGCTGTCTTTAATTGCTGCAAATTTTATCTTGGCTTGTCTGACTGTCCTGCAGCTGGGTGAAGGGTGTTAATTGTCTGGCCTCTGACCTCAGCTACGTGATAACTGGAGGTGGGGCTTAGTCAGAGTTAAAGTAGCAAACAGAGGTTGATTTTCTCAGAAGAAGCCAGAAGGAGAAGGAAGGAAACATATTCAATTCAGTGCTTTAGAGTAACTGGTAATTAGTATTTTTCTTTTAAATTTAGATTGTGGGCTTGTAGTGACACTATACTTTCTTTCTTTGTTGTCTTTACTTATAATTGTTTTTGGGCTGTTGAAAATGTAAAACATAGTGGTGGTGTAATTCTGTGCTGTCTTTAATTGCTGCAAATTTTATCTTGGCTTGTCTGACTGTCCTGTAGCTGGGTGAAGGGTGTTAATTGTCTGGCCTCTGACCTCAGCTATGTGATAACTGGAGGTGGGGCTTAGTCAGAGTTAAAGTAGCAAACATAGGTTGATTTTCTCCAAAGAAGCCAGAAGGAGAAGGAAGGAAACATATTCAATTCAGTGCTTTAGAGTAACTGGTAATTGGTCTTTTTCTTTTAAACTTAGATTGTGGGCTTGTAGTGACACTATACTTTCTTTCTTGGTTGTCTTTACTTATAATTGTTTTTGGGCTGTTGAAAATGTAAAACATAGTGGTGGTGTAATTCTGTGCTGTCTTTAATTGCTGCAAATTTTATCTTGGCTTGTCTGACTGTCCTGTAGCTGGGTGAAGGGTGTTAATTGTCTGGTCTCTGACCTCAGCTACGTGATAACTGGAGGCTGGGCTTAGTCAGAGTTAAAGTAGCAAACAGAGGTTGATTTTCTCAGAAGAAGCCAGAAGGAGAAGGAAGGAAACATATTCAATTCAGTGCTTTAGAGTAACTGGTAATTAGTATTTTTCTTTTAATTTAGATTGTGGGCTTGTAGTGACACTATACTTTCTTTCTTTGTTGTCTTTACTTATAATTGTTTTTGGGCTGTTGAAAATTTCAAACATAGTGGTGGTGTAATTCTGTGCTGTCTTTAATTGCTGCAAATTTTATCTTGGCTTGTCTGACTGTCCTGTAGCTGGGTGAAGGGTGTTAATTGTCTGGCCTCTGACCTCAGCTACGTGATAACTGGAGGTGGGGCTTAGTCAGAGCTAAAGTAGCAAACAGAGGTTGATTTTCTCAGAAGAAGCCAGAAGGAGAAGGAAGGAAACATATTCAATTCAGTGCTTTAGAGTAACTGGTAATTGGTACTTTTCTTTTAAACTTAGATTGTGGGCTTGTAGTGACACTATACTTTCTTTCTTTGTTGTCTTTACTTATAATTGTTTTTGGGCTGTTGAAAATGTAAAATATAGTGGTGGTGTAATTCTGTGCTGTCTTTAATTGCTGCAAATTTGCACTCCTCCCTCCCCTTCCCTGACTCTTAATTATATGCCCTGATAAATCTGATTGACAGGAGCTAAACACAGGGTATAGTAAGAGTGTGAAGTAGGAGGGGCCTAAGGGGAAGAAGCCCACCAGCACTCCATAAGTGTTTCAACTCATTTATTTATTTATTGGTTTCTTTTTCTTAAAAAAATATCTGAGGATCAGTTACAGGATTTTAGTACTGTAAATTAATAAAAGAGAACTAAGAGAGTTTCAGTAGCAGACAAGTTGTGGAATTGCAGTATAATGTGGGGAGTGGTGCAATGCAGTGGCTGTGGTGCAGCCATATTCAGGCAGACCTTCTGGACACTGAGGTGCTGCCCTATCTGCAAGCATCTCTCTGGACTGTGGGACGAGGTAACCAGACTCAGAGTGGAAGTAAACTGGGTCAGGAGTACCATCACCCCTATCCAGGGACCACCCAGTCCAATGCAGCTGCCTCAAAGGATGCCGAGAACGAGGAGCACTTGGATGACAGTGGCCTCAGGGAGGGTTAGAGCAGTCAGGAAGAGGCACATCCCAGATCCTATTCCTCTCAAGAACTCTATATGCCACACTGGCAAATGAGGACAACCAAATAGAGGTACCCAGAGAAGTGGAAGGAAAGGATGTGGAGGTTAGCCAAGGAGGTGACCTCAGTGGGGAAAGCAGGGACCCCAGAGGAGGAGGAAGGAATCCTGGTGGGGGACTCCATCGTAAGAGGGATCCAGCTAGGAACACAGGAGGGAGGACAGGGAGGTGAGGTGCCTACCAGGTGCCACGGCATGGAGGGATGGAAGGAAGATACTGGGGATCACTGGGAAGGCAAGACGGGAGGGTGAGCTGGATGTCATTATCCACCTAGGTACTAATGACTTGGCAAATGGGGAGCCAAAGGAAGTTCAGGAAGAGTTTAGGAAACTGGGGAGGGGTCTCAAGCAAGTAGCTACTTCTGTCACTTTCTCAGAAGTACTACCTGTGAGAGGCAAGGGAGAGCATAGGAGTGCATGCACCAGGAACTTTAACTCATGGTTGAAGAACTGGTGCTGTGAGGAAGGGTTTGGATTCATTGGTGACTGGGGACCCACCTGGAGGGATGGAGGTTTGTTCAAGCCTGACGGCCTGCATCCATCCTGGAGGGGAATCCAAGTACTCAATGATAAGTTTAAATGCTACATTGACAAGCATTTAAACTAGCAAAGGGGGGTGGCAGGCCAGCAAGGAGGGTACCTACTTGCTCACCCCCCACAGCTAGCAGTGGAACCAGTGAACCAGAGGAGTGGCCATCTCTGCAAAGCGGTGTGCAAAAGATGGAGATTAGTGTCCAAAAGGTGGATAAGCAGAAAAGGGGCAAAATTCAGCAGAAGGCAGACAGCAAGGAGAACCAGGGATAAATGATAACCAAAGAAGGGGCTGGAGTAGAACAGTGAAGCAGACTGGGAGTTCAAATCATGGAAAGCCATGTGTGAAATGCCAGAGCCTTAGCAACAAGATGGAAGATCTGGAGGCTGTCATGGCACAGTCAGACCTGGACATTGTGGCCATCACTGAAACCTGGTGTAATGATAACCATGACTGGGAGATGGCCATACTGGCTACAACATATTCAGAAGAGACAGAGCAGGCAGGAAGGGAGGAGGAGTGGCACTGTATGTGAAAAATGATATAAGGGCCACAGAGATCCAGGAGGAACAAAATGGGGGAGAGATACTGTGGTTAAGCTTAGAAAAGAAAATGGGGCCAGCTATCCGCACAGGTGTGGTCTATAGACCACCAGCCCAGGAGGAAGAAACAGATAGAGTTGATGCTAGCCATCCAAAGGATGGCAGACAAGGGTGAGGTAGTACTGGTTGGAGACTTCAATATTCCAGACGTGGACTGGAGCATCCCAGCAGCAGCATCAACTAGGAGCAGATTTATCCTGGACTCTTCAGGTGCCTTCCTCAAGCAACTGGTCATGGAACTAACTCGGCAGAAGGCAATACTGGACCTTCTGCTCACAAACAGGGACAGTGGATGGGGTAACAGTGGGGAGCACCTGGGTAACAGTGACCACCAGTCATTGTGGTTTGAAATCACAGAAAGAGCAGAACCAAACCACACAAAACACGTATCCTGGATTTTAGGGGGCAGACTTTGGGAAAATGGGGAAATACTTGAAAGAGGCATTAAGGGAATGGGACAGGAATCAGGGGTTGAGGAACAGTGGGCAGTATTTAAAATGGGATTATAAGAACAACAGAATTATGCATTAAGCAGGTTAGCAAGAGGAAAAGGAAGAGGAGACATTATGGTTTTCCAAAGAGGTAGCAAAGAAAGTGAAAGCTAAAAGATAGCATTCAGGCAATGCAAAAGACACAGGCAGAAGGGGATAGGAGAAGTACCAGGAGAAACAAAGGAGGCAGGGAAGTCAGTAAGGGAAGCCAAAGCTCAGACAGAAGAACACATTGCAAAATCAGTGGTTAAAGGGGACAAAACCTTTTACAGGTACATAAGTGAAAAAAGAAAGACAAAGGGAGGGATAGTGAGACTGAAGGGGGAGGATGGGAGTCGCGTGGAGGATGACAACAGTAAAGCTGACATATTGAACAGGTATTTCTGCTCAGTCTTTACTGAGGAAGAGGGGGGTAATGGGTCTGAAGGGAGTACAAGGTGAGAATGGTGCAGAAATGGACACAAGTCCCTTTACACGAGAAAGGGTCCTGAAGGAACTGGAAGTAATAAGAGTTGACAAAGCAATGGGGCCAGGGATGGGTGCACCCCAGGGTCCTTAAAGAACTAAGAGAGGTGGTGGCTGAACCTCTGGCTATCCTGTTTAGCCAATCACTGGAAACAGGGAGGTACCCAAAGACTGGAGGACAGCAGATGTAGTCCCCTTATACAAAAGCGGGAACAAAGAGGAAGCAGGGAACTACAGACCAGTCAGCCTCACCTTGGTGGTGGGAAAGATCATGGAAGCACTTCTGAAGGAGAGATTGGTGGAACATCTGGTTGTCAATGGACTACAGGACCCAAGGCAGCATGGTTTCACCAGGGGGAGGTCATGTCAGACCAATCTCATTGAATTTTTTGACTGGGTGACTAGGGAGGTGGATCAGGGGAGGGCAGTGGACATGGCCTATCTGGACTTCAGCAAGGCCTTTAACACTGTGCCACATAGAAGACTATTACACAAACTGGGGAATATGGGTGTGGGCAGGACAGTAGTGTGGTGGGTAGGTAACTGGCTGGGTGGCAGGACACAGAGGGTGGTGGTAAATGGCTGTCACTCCACAGAGGGAAGAGTGACCAGTGGGTACCACAGGGATCAGTGCTGGGACCGGTCCTATTCAACATCTTCATCAGTGACATTACGCAGGATCTAGAAGGCAGAATTTCACTGTTCGCTGATGACACAAAGCTCTGTAACAGAGTAGACACACCAGAGGGTGTAGACAGAATGAGAAGGGACCTGCAGAAACTTGAAGAATGGTCAAGGGTTTGGCAGTTGAAATTCAATGCAAAGAAGTGCAAGATAATGCATATGGGGCACAAAACCCTGGCACAATATATCAGTTGGGGGTGAGGATATAGCATGCACCAAGCAGGAAAGGGATCTTGGGGTTGTCATCTCTGATGACCTCAAGGTAGGGAAACAGTGTGACAAGGCATCAGGTAAAGCAAATAGGATGCTGGGATGTATAGGCAGGGCATCACCAGCAGGAAAAGGGAGGTCATAATCCGCTATACAAGACACTAGTGAGGCCCCACCTGAGTACAGTGTACAGTTCTGGAGACCATACCTAATGAAGGACATAGACATTGTAGAGAAGGTTCAGAGGAGGGCAACAAAGATGATGCATGGATTGCATCACAAGTCCTATGAAGACAGGTTGAAGGAACTGAACATGTACTCCTGGAGGAGAGGAGGGGAGAGAGGATATGATAGAGACATACAAGTATCTTACAGGGAGAAACAGAGTGCAGGAAAACACTATTTTTAAGTGAAAAAGATGTTCCAGGACCAGAGGGCATGGGATGAAGTTGGAGGGAGGACGATTCAGAGGAAGCATGAGAAAGAATTTCTTCACAGAACGGGTGGTGGACAAGTGGAACACCCTGCCAGAGGAAGTGGTGGGGGCTGAAACAATCACGGGATTTAAGAATGCATGGGATAGACATAAAGGAATTCTAGAGGTCATGGGTAAGGGGAAACAGACTTCTAGGAAAACAAACTGAACTTACAAGCTCAAATGGGCAGACTGGGTGGGCCATAGGCCCTTATCTGCCGACACTGTCTGTGTATCTATGTATCTATGTGTTATTATTTAAGCATCTATTTCAAGTTGCCTTGGAAGGGGGGAAGTGGGGTTGTGAGGATGATATTTATTTAATTTGATATAATTTTTCTTTTTTGGATGTTAGAAGTTCAGTATGTTTGTATTAAAAAAAATAGGGGATAGTATGCAGAAATACATATTTTCTTTATAATTTTGCTTTCATGTTTTTTTACACAATGACAAAGTGTTTTGTATTATGATGTTAAGTCTTAATAAAAACTTCTACTCTTTTTCGAGATGTGCCTTGGGATCTTTAACATCCACCTGAACTAGAACCAGAGCAGGCAGATGGGACCTCGGTTTAAGATCCACTTCTGAAGTCCAGGAACCGTGCCCTTCTGTGATTTGATTTTGCAGCCATCTTTATATTGGACCACACTGTACAGTGATCACTGGCCTCCAGGTGGCCTCCCACTTTGACATCTGTAACACTGTCCCTGTTAGTGAGTACCAGGTACAGTGACTTTCTTTTCTCTTTACCAATGAACCATTTGGAACAAAAAGATGAACCAGTACTGGGAGAGATGATTTTCCATCAAGAAGTTGTTGATGCTATCAAATCTCTTCCTTCAAAAAAATCTCCAGGCCCAGATGGCTTCCCAGATGAATGTTGTAAAATGTTTATAGGTATTCTCTTCCAGCTTTCCTCTCTTTACTGGAACTCATCTAGGCTGTCCTTTACCCCCCTTTCTTTTAATCTATATCTAGAACTTCTAATCAGGCATGTCAGCTCAACCCCAATATACTAGGCATTCCCATTGGAGATATTTCGCAAACCCTTTCTATATACGCAGACAACATACTTCTCCACCTCACACTGAGTGGAATCTATTGCCAAAGTCTTAAAAACCATTGATGAGTTCAGAGTCCTCTCAATTATAAGCTCAATTTGGACAAAACAGAAATACTACCCCTTAACCTCCACATAAATAAATCTGATCTAGCTCATCTCAGCATGCGGTGGACTCCCGGTACATTAAATACCCAGGCATTTATCGGGTCCTGCTATGCCTCAGGTATGAAAAAACTAAACTTTGATGACCTAATTATAGTCATCCAACAAGATATTGCCAGGTGGAGGTCTCTTCCCTTGTCTCTTTGGGGTAGAATTAATATAATTAAGATGAATGTCCTCCCAAGAATATTCTACACTTTAAACATGTTAAACCTCTGGTTACCGCTCTGATTTTTCAAATGCATACATACTCTGATCACTAACTTCATCTGGCTTGACAAAACCCCAGGATGTCTTACACACAAAGCTCTCGGTGCCTCGGCTGGCAGGCAGACTTAGACTTCCTAATTTCCTATTTTATTATTGGGCTGAGTCACTTCTACAAATGTTTTAAATGGCTCTTCAAACCTATATGCACTAAGCTCTGAGTACACCTCTATTTGGCTTCAGCTAGAGACCAACTTAATAAATCTGGAGCATCTGCCTTCTTTCTCCTTATCACGCCCTGGAAATCTTTACCACCCGCTCTGAAGGACTCAGTAATCGGGGTCTCCCTGAGAGTATTCTCCCAATTTTGCTCCATCCTTCAATACCAGCCTTCTAAAGATATCTCCCAACCACTCTTACATAACTACAACCTTACAATAGGAGGACAAGTTCTCACTTCTTCCTGGTTGTCTTTCCTATTGAATGTTTCCATTTCAGATGTATGCAAGCAAGGTGCAATTCTCCCATCTCCTGGCATTTTACAGAAACTCCAGCTTGGCCCCTCTCATATTTTTAAAGTACTACAATTAAGACATCTCATTGTGGGTTACTAGGTGCCTCCCCAGAGCTTACTGACCAGTCCTTCCTTCTTGATTCCTTGAGGGACATGGCTCTTGTGTCACATGGAATCTCCAAAATCTATTCCCTAATCCTCTCTAGACTCCCCTCCAGGGGCCCAGGCCATCCATCAGTCTGGGACTCATTCTTGCCCTCCTCTAATCTTAACTGGAAAAATATATGGAGGGATCTTTACATTTACACCTCACAAAATATATTAAGACTCTCCCAATTCCATATCCTATATAACTTATATTACACCCCAGTAAAATTAGTGAAAATGGACAAGTTTACCTCTCCCACCTGTGTTAGATGTGGTCAAGAAGATGGCAGCTTCCTCCATATTTTTGGTCCTGCCTGAAAGTGGCTCCTCTCTGGGCCCTCATTGAGGCTAAGGCCGACCCTCTATTAGGCCTCGATGGACTCTTCACTGCAGAAATATGTATTTTAGAGGATTATGGCTCGATCTCAGTTAAAGAGAGGCATTTCCATATCCCGCTGATATCCTTTGCAGTTAAAAAACTAGTCCTTAAGCACTGGCTGGCTCAAATCCTCTCTTCCTATCAGGAATGGTTCCATGAGCTTTTATTCAGCCTGAGAACTGAGTGTATGATTGCCAGTTTATGCTACAAACCATCCCTCTTTGACAGGAGGTGAGGCAAGCTTTACACCCTGTACACCAAATAATGTCCTTGCTCCCCTTTTCTTGCACCTTTTGTTTCCTCTCTCCTCCCTCCTTTTATGGTCAGCCTTTAACTATTTACAGCATGCCATTCACTCCATTGGGTGGGTGAAGGTGGGCAGGGTGGGGGGAGGGGAGTTCAACAATGGTGTGGAGGAGGGCCTTTCTTTCTTTTGGGTGGATCTAGGGGATTGTTGTTGTTTGCTGGCTTTATGATGCTAAGTCAGATTATCTTGTTCATTATCTGAGGTTCATGTGTGATTGTGTTTTTCTTTGTTAGAAACAATAAAGTTTATTAAATTTGAAAAAAAAATGTTCATAGGTAAATTAGATCCATTACTTACCAAAATAATTTAACCATTTACTACTGGCAGTAGGGCACTTACTTCCTTTAACAAAGCCCTAATAACTTTGATTCTCATAAACTGCCAAAACTGTGTAGTTCCTACAGACCCATTTCTCTTCTCAACTTTGACTACAAAATATTTTCAAAATTTTTGGCCTCATGGTTCGAAAATGTTGGAGTATGGCCAAGCTGGCACAAAGAAAAGTCACAGGTTCGCTTGACTCCATGAGGCACCGGAATGAAACCACATATTTTGGGTCTAGTACGATCGCCCATCGCTGATCTTCCCAACTAAAAAACACCTGTATTTTGAAACTTCCCGCCTTTGATTTTGTACCGACGATGATTCTCCCGACAATCGCATACTTAACAAGCATTCCCAGTATTGTATCAAAATATACAGTGACAGTGACAGATGCCTTCACAAAGCCCTAAAGGACAGCAACTAGCTAGCATTTAGGTAGCAGGGGTCTGTCGGAGTCATTATGTTTTCTCTCATCTGGTATACCACCAACTTCCACTGCAGTGGCGGCATCTAGAATAGCAGTTTTTAACATGATCTACGTTCGTCTATTTTGCAGGAGTATTTGTTCCTAATTGATGCTGATGTTGACTGATGTTGTTAAAGTATAGCACTGCAGATGTGCCCTGGGGGAAGGGGGAAAGGGAGACACAAAGCAGTAAAATGAGCTAAAAAATAAAGCTATTGTGAGAAAAAAATATCTACATCTTTGTCCATGATTGATGTTGTTAAAGTATAGTGCCACATTTTTAGATATAAGGTTCTGACTCTTGTGGAGTGACACACAGATTAAGGTGAGAACGAGAAACAGAATGCTTGTCAGTGTCTAAATGTTCTTCCTAGTCTGTAATTGTTACCACTTTTTTTCTTAAAGCATTTTGTATCTGACCAAAGTAGCCTTCTGAAAACTCTCAGTCTCAGTTCAAGCTAGAGTCATCTAGATGTCTTGGAAACCAATCATTATTGTGACAAACTGAGCTTCACTTTATCTTGTGGCAACATTTGATAATGCGGCTGATTTAGCAGATATACGTTACTAACACTTGTCGAGATTATTAGTGTCAGTGAGTTTTTTGCCAGGAAATATGTAATGCCCACAAGCAGGTGATGGTAAAATTTTTGTTGGGCAGTTTGTACTTGGGCAATGGTGCTGATCCCCGTATTTTACTTTATAAACTGAGTTTTAAGCTACTGAAAAGGCTCCTATTTGATAGAGGGTGGTGATGGTTCCTCCGAAATTGGTAAAAAGCAGTCTTTACTGTAGTTTGATGGAACAAATAAGCAAACATCTGGGTCACAAGAACCACACACCAGGGCACAGCCAATTACATGCGGTGGCTGGAGAGGACCGGGGACAACACGACCTGACAACTGCCTTATTGCCTGGCATGATCACAAACCTGCAGAATGAGGTTAAAGCTGGCTTCCAGAATATAGCAACACAAATAAACCACATACAGATTGTATTCAGTGGTTTGGCAGAGACCTCGACTTCCCATGCCACCCACCTGAAAGAAGCAGAAAAGCGGGTGAGCGAGCTTGAAGATAAAATCATAGATCTGGAGTGAGAAAGCTTGCGTATGAAGGAGACTGTTTAAAAATTGGTGTTCTGAGCAGAGGACCAGGAGAATCAGGCTAGAAGATCTAATATACCCATAACTGGTCTTCTGGAAGGTTTGGAGGGCAAAGAGGGAGGTAAAGCAGTCCTTCATTGGCTTATTGAGAAGTTGGCACTCCAAGATGCAGTGATCTAGTATGAAATCCAAAGAGCCCATGGCACTGGTCTTCAGCCAAAACCTGGGGACAGACTCCAGCATTATTTAAGCAAGTTTTTACAATTCCTAATAAAGAAACAGTGCTCTGGGCAGCTAGAACACAAGGACCCATCACGGTGGAGGGAGGATGGGTATCAATCTTCCAGGACTACACAAGAGATTTTTAAATTCAGAGGCAAAAATTCTCAGAGGTCAAAACATCCCTGCAACAGAGATGATGGGATTTTGCCTTGCTCTATCCAGCTAAGTTAAAAGTTGTGAAACTGGGTTGCCCTCCTTGTTTCTTCAACGGGCCCAGAGAAGCTGAGAATTTTGTCAACCCTGAGGCCGTGGCCACTGAGGGAAGATTCCACACCAGGGAAACTACACCAGCTCACTAACAGTCTTGATTTATGCTGCCTGCCATACTTGTTCACGAACTTGCCAACGAGGGGGGGTGCCATCATATGCCCATCCTTCGAGAGCTGCCACATTGATCTCTGATATTATTGACCACTTCAAAAAAGCATCCATGTTCCCCACTCCACTAAATGTGAGATATGTCTTTGGTAGGAATAAGTGCACTGCTTACATTTTTTGTGTGGTGCCAGGAGATGGGTCTGGACTTGGGTGCTGTTTTCTGTCATTTGGTTTGGGGATTCTACGGTCTGGGATATACTTTTTTGGGGCCATTGATGCTGGAGCTCACTGCTGGTCTGTGGAAAACAACTAACTCTCACTTTGCCATCTTCATACATTTGGACCTGACATGTGGCTGAGACAAGGTGGCTTTATGACGGGAACGGCCCAACTGTCATTATCGCCGACAGCTTCATGGGTGGGGATGAAATTGATCAGTTGTCAGTTTCATGTGATTGCAAGCAAGGGTCCAATTGCCATGAGAGGGAGGAGGAGGGACAGTGGATCACACCCCTGACTGCTGGCATGGAGGTTATTTCTAGCTACTTGATGTTGCAACAAAGACTTGTTGGCAATTGCGACTACTCCATTGTCAATGACTTTAATAATCCAGTGTTCCCATCCTGTATCTTACCTTATTTTGATACCATATTTTCGTGTAACTTCACAGGCAGGAGTGATCGACTGTAACCCCAGAGGAGTGCCATTTCCCATGACTGTGACATTTCCAATCGTTCCCATCCAATGGAGTGAGATTTCCGCCTGTGTAGACCTGTCATTCATCCACTGCACAACTGTGCAACTTCTGTCAACTGCACCTCAACAATGGAGAGACCTATGAGAAGCACCTGGGAGATCAACAGCAGGATAAGGAGGGGAAGCATGGTGTTGCTGCAGTCTTGTAACATGAACTAATTGATCATCTCGGCAATATTCTTTTTGTTTCCTCCTCTCATTGACCTGCGGTGAGTATTGCAATTGGTTAATCACTAGCCCCATAAACTTCAAATCTGTCTGTGGCAGAGAGAGGATTCCTCTGCCTTTTTAACTCCTACCACTAACTGTAGACTGGCACAAACAATCAGATTTCGGTGGTATGCCTTGCCAGGGTATGAAGTCTCATGACCCAAGTTCCTGATGGCAGGAGTTCATAACAGTCAACTATATTTTTGTCTGACGCACCAGTACTATGCTTTAAATGGGAATAAAACTGAATGATTGGCTTTTCATGATGCTGGTCCTACTACCTGCAATGACTCCCCCACCTGACTATGACTGGGGTCATGGGTAATGGTGGGGGGGGTCGGGACTACTGTAATATAACTCTCTAAAATGCCTATGGATACTATTATATTAATGTTCATTCCTTGCTGTGGTCTGTCTAAACCGAGGTGCCTTTTGGGTGGGGGGGGGGCAGATGGTAGGATATCCTGAGTTTATCTTAATGAAATGTGTTTGTGGATCTGTGGTGGTGGAAGGTCAAAGGAGAGTGCTGGGGGGGCCTGGGTGTGCCTCACTAAGCTGGGTGGTTGGTAATGTTGGCAAATTTGGACTGCATGATCATGTTGTATCTATTTTCTCACATAGGGAGGGGGCAAAACTCAGCTATAAAGCACCTTGTTTAATGTCCCCCATGTTACCCTACGGATGGGGGGGGGGACTGCGAGATACCTGTTCAATATGCGGGTTTCTTGTGATATCTATAGTCTCCTAAAGACAAATTTAGGTTCCATACCATACTATCCTGTTACAAACAAGAGTAACTAGAGGGTTTTCTTTTCACACACCATATGTGCTTTGTAAGGGAAAGAAAGGGGGGAGGAGGGACAGTGGGGGGGGCAAAGAGTTTGGAGGGTCAGGGGTTTGTTACACAAGGTTTGGTTCTTAGGTGAAATCACTGGCCACCATTTATTTGGATGGCCACTATTAAAAGTTTTAACGGTTTTATACTTTTAAACAGTTTAATGTTTTTCTCTATTTGTTTCTTTAGAAATAGCCATACTTATAAAATGTTTCAACATTCGGAACATGCAATGTGTCTAGTTTCTGTACAATGGTGTAGGTTGCTTAGCATTTACATTAGGCTTTGCTATGAATAGGAGGATAGGAATATGAAGGAGGAGGGGGCCACTAGAGGGCATGGGTGGAAGCTGGAGGGAGGAAGATTCAGGGGAGAAAGGAGGAGGTGCTACTTCACTGAGAGGGTGGTGGAGCCATGGAATGCACTGCCTAGGGGGCTGGTGGAGGCAGAGACAGTGGAGGGGTTCATGAGGGGGTGGGACAGGTACAGGGGAAGGGTTCTGGAAGCAAAATCCAATGCAGCAAGAATATCCGGAACTGGGAAGGGAGAAGCCAGAGTAGGCGAGGGGGGCAGCAAGGTCAGCACCCAGGGTGGGGGCCGACCAAATGAGCAGACACGAAAGACCGTTAGGCCTATTCTGCTGGCATTTTAGTATGTTAGTATGTTAGTATGAATAATCTACTAAATGTTAGTTCATGGAATGTGAACAGATTTAAAATGCAAGTGAAAAGAAAGAGGGCAATGGCAAAATTAAAACTGCCAAAGTCAGATATACTGTGTTTACAGGGGACCCAAATGTCAACAAAGGAGTGCTCTCGTGCTGCAAAATATTGGGGAAGGGAGTGGTATGCTGCATGTTTCTCATCCAAAGCATGAAGGTGCCACCACGAGGTCACGTGATGGCATCTAGCTAGGCAGCTGCTTGATTCTGAGCTCTCCCCTTCAGTCGCCGTTTTCTGCCAGTTTTCTGTGTCACCTGGGCACCAAACTCTAAAATTTGCACCGGAGGTGTTTGGATACTGTGCCTACTATCAGCAATCTGATTCTGTCTACGAAGAAGCTGATTATTTTAAAAGGATGGAGGTGGATGGGAAGCAGGCCTCGGTTAAGCACACTCCCCCTGCATCCCCTGAAAAGCTTTCAAAGAAGCAGCGTAACGAAGGCCCTGCTAAATTAGAGTCGTGTGGGGACAAACCGCAGCTGTCTACTCCTCTGACGGAGGATAAATTTCTTCAGGAGCTGACCCCTGTGAAGGATATCCTTAAGGAGCTGGCTAGGGAGCTGAAATCACTGCGTAGTGATCTGTCGTCAGTCTCCACCAGAGTTTCAGACATGGAAGCCAGAGTTATCTCATCAGAGAAATGGAGATCCAGAACTGATGTTGAAGTTGCTGAGCTCAGGCAACAGATTAAAAAGCTACAGGTGAAAACGGAGGATTTGGAGGGACATAATCGCCGGAACAATTTACTAATTTTAGGCCTGCCGGAGATGGAGGAAGGGCTGGACCTAATGGCCTTTCTGCAGAAGTTTCTGGTGAAGATTGTAGGCCCATCTCCTATCAGTCCCTCCTATCATCTGGAGCGGGCCCATCGTTCGCTACGGCCCAGGCCCCCATCTTGTTCTCCCCCGCGACCTATTATCGTTAAATTTCTAAGCTATATTGAGAGGCAACATGTCTACTCGAAATCCCGTGAACTAAAGGAGATCCTTTGGGGCTCATCCAGAATTCGTGTCACGCAGGACCTTCCCAAAGAGACTAGAGAAAAAAGGGCAGCCTACCATCCGGTTGTTCAGAAGCTAATAGCAGCCTCCATTCCCTTTCGGATGATCTACCCGGCGATTTTAAAAGTCACGGTGGCAGGCTCGGTATACAGTTTCAACTCTCCCGCGGCTTCAAAGGACTTAGCCTCAGACTACCAGAGTTGTTTAAATCTGCGGATGAATGAAGGACTTGCTGTTTTGCTGTGCTACAGCATTCGGGTGATCCGTGCTTAAATTTCACTGAATGGACTTATTTTATTATTATTATGTGTTGGGGCTTTCTTTTCTCTTGGCTGGGCTGTCTGGTTGGTAGGACCTGCGGCTAAGCCTTTCCGGATTCTTTCCCTGACTTTACTATCTCGCCTAATCCACTCAATTTCCTCTCTGTTCCTACTTTCTTTCTTACCTTGGCTGTTTTCCCGGTCTGGGTGGGTGGGGGTGTTCTCTGGGTGGTGTTAGGGGTCCCTCTCGGTGGGCCTGGCCGTTCGTGTTGGAGGCGGAACTTTCTTTCTGTTTGTCCCTGTTTCCTGGGGGACTTCCTGGCGGCAGGACCGTTCCCGGTCCGGCTGGTTTTCCGGTCCCCTCGGAAACAGCGTCCCAATGTTGAGATTTTTTACCAGTTGGTGTTTCGGGTGTGGAATATTCCCATGGGCTGTAGGCGGATATCTGGTAGGTGGCTTTTTCACCTTCTTTCTTTTGGGCTGTTGAAGGGTGTACCTTTATGGTATCTACTTTTGTGATGGTGTTTTTCCTTTATTGTGGAGGGTGCTTTTCTGGCTTTTTGTTTCTGGTTGTAGGTCTTCACTGCTTTTCCCTTACTAATTCACCTCTTCATAAACTAGTCCTGCTATTGCTGGTGACTGGCGGGGGTGGGGGTGAGTGGGGTGCTCGGGTCCATGGGTGCTGGTTTGATGGATGTGGTATCATGAAAGCCAAATGAGGGGGTTTTCATAACTCCTCTCCCGGTGGTGGGCTACTATGTTTCATTGCAGGGGTGTCGGCGATGTTCACCGCCTGTTCTGGAGGCGCATTTTTATTGCTGTGTGCATCTTACACTGGGGTTTCCAGTGTTCGCAAATGGGGTTAGAGGGCCAATGCCTCTGGTTCAGTTTGTTTAAAGGAGTACTTTCTGGCCTCCTGTTGTAAATAGTTACTTGTGGGTTTTGGGTTTTTTTTGATTTTGGGGGTGGGTTGGTGGGTTTTGAGAGACCTATTTGCTGGTGGATTTTCAGAGTCGGGTCGGGGTGGGGGTCATTTTCATTGAAGATTTTGCATTGGGCTTTTTGAGGCTGGGTTTTGATGGGTGGGAGGGGTTGGGAATGATGATTGCTCTCCTTTGTATTTTACGCATTTGGTTAAGTAGGACATGCTGTTATGGGAGCATGCCTTTTATAATTCTTGTCTGGGGTTATTTCGGACTGGGGTCTATTTTGGGCGTTAATAATATTGGACTGGGATGTCTAAAGGGGCCAGCTTAGTCTACCAATTTAACTTAGTGTGTGTTGTTTCTGGGATTAAAATGGGGGTTCTCCTGTGGAGACTAAAGCTTGGTCTGTTTGGGTATTATAAGGTATTCCCAGCCTTTTCTTTGGGTGCACTCTTTTTCTTCCTATAATCCTGAATGTGTCTGGATATTTGGTTTTGTATACTGTATTTAAAGTGGCTATAATACTCTCAAAATAGCCTCTTGGAATGTACGCAGACTTAGGGATCGGGTCAAACGCTTGCAGATGTTTATTCATTGTTCGCTACTGCAAATTGACTTTCTTTTTGCAGGAAACGATCTAAGCCATGGTGACACCAAGCTATTATCTCGTTCTGGCTTTTCTCAATCCTATCTTGCGGGCAACTCTTGTTTTAGTAAAGGGGTGGCGGTTCTGTCAAGAAGCATGTTTTGTTACCAAAGAGGCGACTGTGTGTCAGACCCAGAGGGAGGTTTATGTTGGTCAAAGGTACTCTTAATGGGGGCAATGTTGTTCTGGGCTCTATATATGGTCTGGTGGGGGGTGATCCGGGATTTTTCATGTCCCTTGCTGATAAATTGGCTAACTTTCTTCCTGCCCAGTTTATATTGGGTGGGGACTGGAACATTCCTTGTTCACCTATTCTAGTTAGAGACCCTCAGGATAGGCACCCCCCTTACCCGGCTCACAGAGCCTTTTTGGAATTGAGATCGTTGCTGGGTCTATGTGTCCCCTGGAGACATGCTAATCCTTCTCTCCGAGCCTTTTCTTTCCTTTCTCAGTCGCATGGTACCAAATCTATGTTAGATATGGTTTTAAGTTAGTACTTCCTTCTCCCAAGTCTCTGTTTATCCGGCATTGACCCAATTATTCTATCGGACCACCCGTGCTGCCTGGATCAAGCTTTCCTTAGCCCTGATTTCTCCGGATTCGGTTTGGCGGTTGAATACTCAACTGTTGAAGGATCCTCAAAATGTGCCTGATATCAGCTCCTGATTTCCCTCTTTCTGGCAGACAATCTTAATTCCACTCAAGGCTGGACATGGTCTGGTCTGCCTTGAAATGTTATCTCAGGGTGAGCTTATTAAAATGGCTTCCTTAGAAAGAAAAGGGGCTTGCAAACTCCTTATCTTTGATGGGTAAAATCAGGGATTTGGAGGCTAAATATTCCTCAACTTCTTCTTTAACTGATCTTAAAGAGCTTTTATCAGTTAAGAGTGAATATATGGATCTTTTGAAGGAGAAAACGGAATATTGCTTGTTAAAAACTCAAGCCAAATATTTTGATCAAGGGGAGAAGTCCGGTAAACTCTTGGCTTTGTGTCTACGGGCATTGGAAAGCTCTAGGATTATTCCCTCTCTGCTCTCTTCATCCGGTGCGGTTGTCACTTCACCCAGAGGAATTGCCCATATTTTTAAGGAGTACTATCTGGACCTTTACAGTAAATCTCCTGTATCGCACTCTATTTCGGAGTTAAACAAATATTTGAGGGAGATTGATATTCCTTGCTTATCAGAGGCCCAGCAGGCTATTTTGTTGGCTCCTATCTTGTCGGAGGAGATTGAGAGATCCATTGCTTCCCTTGCTCCCGACCGAACACCGGGTCCTGATGGTCTCCCGGCCAATTTTTATAAGGTCTTTGCCAAGGACTTGATACCCACTCTCCTTAAGTTATATGAGTACCTATCTGTATCTCTGGATGTGGATCCCTCATTTTTTGAGGCTATAATTGTTTTAATCCCTAAACCTGATAAGATTCTCACTGACCCAGCCAATTACAGACCAATCTCTCTTCAAAACTATGATATGAAAATTCTTGCTAAAATATTAGCTGAAAGAATCAGGACGGTTTGGTCTGGTCTGCTGAGCCCTGAGCAGGTTGGTTTTGTCCCTGGTAGATCAGCAGCCCATCATTTGAGGACCCTGTCGCATATCTCTCAATATGCCCAATCCGTTTCATATCCGGTTGCTCTGGTCTCTCTTGATGCTGAAAAGGCCTTTGACCGCGTGGTCTGGTCTTTTCTCTGGGCAGTTATGGAGAGAATGGGTTTTCCACCTGCCTTTCTAAATAAGATTCGGGTGTTTTATAGTTGCTCTTCTGCTAGAATTTATTGTAATGGGGTGTTCTCCTCCCTTTTTCGTTTATATACTGGCACCAGACAGGGATGTCCTCTTTCCCCTTTGTTATTTAATTTGTATTTGGAACCTTTACTTATAAGGCTTAAGGCTTCTTCCCAGGTTAAGGGGCTTAGGTTACACCAAAGGGAACTGGTTCTTTCTGCTTACGCAGATGATATTCTTTTACATTTAGCAGATCCGGCTGAATCTTTGAAGGCGGTGATAGGTATTATTGAGCGGTTCGGTGTTTTCTCTCATTATAGATTGAATATTTCCAAATCTGAAATCCTTCCTCTTAATGTATATATTAATAACCATGAATTTTCCTCTTTCGGGATGAGATGGGCCCCTAGATCTATCAAATATTTAGGGATTTACTTTTCTACTGATCCTTCTCTTTTGAGAAAGTTAAATTTGGACAGAGTCAAGGACTCGGTTTCTCAGGATTTACAGCGTTGGGCAGCTCTTCCCATCTCACTTTGGGGTCGAATAAATATTCTTAAAATGAACGTCCTCCCCTGGATTTTTTACCCACTGAATTTGGTTAACCTTTGGCTTCCTATCTCCTATATTCAGCAGTTTCATGTGCTTTTTTCTAATTTTGTTTGGCTGGGGAAGGGGATTAGGCGCTCCTATGCTAAATTATCGCTTCCTAGAGAGAAGGGGGGTCTTAGATTACCTAATCTCCTGTTGTACCACTGGGCGGCTCACCTCTCTAAATTGGGAAGATGGTTCTCTACAGAACCAGACTCATCCTGTCCAATCTGGCTTCAACTTGAACGCGCTTCTCTCTGAGATTAAACCAGACAGGTGCAGCTCTATTTTATGTATCCCCAAAGGTACTTTCATATTGGGTGCGGATAGTGTAATGATGGTTGCTCTTAAGTCACTCGTGCAATGTTTAAAGTCTTCCAGATTCGCTATTTCAGACCTGGGACAACCGGTTGTTCGTAATCGCAATGTTAAGATGGGTACTTCATGGATTACCTTGGAGTGGCTCCCTCAAATCAGGGAGGCCAGACTTGAGCATTTTTTTAGCAGGGACTCACTTCTTTCTTCCGGCGATATTCTGGAGAAATTTGATATACCTAGGAGAGATATTTTCAAAGTCTATCAATTGAGGCATCTGATCAGCCGGAGATTTGGTACCAATTTTAGGGATTCAGTCACTTATCCTTTCTTTTCTGGAATTATCAATCTCGCTTCCCAATCCCATCCTATCTCTTTGATATATTCCTTCCTTTTGAATTATAACTCGCTGGAGACAGTTGAAGGCTCAGGTGTGTGGGCACATCTTCTACCTGATATTTCCCTGGATTGGTCTGGTGTTTGGAAAGATCTCCATAGATACCATACCCAGGATAGGTTGCGGTTAATGCAATATTATATTGTCAATAACCTCTACTATACTCCGGTTAAACTCTTTCAGCTTAAGAGGACCTCTCATTCAAAGTGCTTTAGGTGTTTGCAAGGTGAGGGTAACTTAATCCATATGTTCTGGGATTGTCCCAAAGTTGCCCCCCTGTGGTCTCTGGTCTGGGATTATCTTGATCCTCTTCTGGGTCTGTCCATTTTTTTCTGTCCTGAGATATGTATTTTGGGTGAATTCTCCCATATAGATAATGTCGAACATAGATACTATATGGCTTTGGTGTCTATGGCTGTTAAAAAACTGGTTTTAAGACATTGGACTGACCAACTGGCCTTGTCATTTGCCAATTGGTTGACTGAACTGGTTTCATACCTTCAATCGGAAAGGTTGATTGCTAGTCTTAAATGTCGTTTGGACCTGTTTCAGAGGAGATGGAGTAAACTCCAAGCCCTGTGTTTGACTTAATCTATATAATTCTGAGACCCGATTCCTCATGTCTGCCTTTTATTTTAAGATTTATGTTAATCCTTGTTTTTAAGATTGTCTTGCTCTTTTACAGATGTCAAGATTTGAAGTTTGTGGTGATATGTTGCTTTGTCCAGACGATGTTTGGTGTTTGTTGGTGCACCCCGGTGGGGGAATGGTTTGTGGGGGTTGAACATTTAATGTTGTATAATGTTTCTTGTATTTGTGGTTGGGTGGGTTGGTGGGATTGTGGATGGGACTGGGTCTGGGGGTGGGGATTTTGTGTTATTTTCTTTCTGTAGGGGGGGATATGTGGGGAGGTGTAGTTCTTTGGTTGTACCGTTCATTCCAATGTTTTCTTGTACTTCCTTGGTGTGTTTTGTATTATGGTGTTGTTGTTTTGTTTTTTCAAACTCAATAAACCTAAATTTCAAAAAAAAAAATGAAGGTGCCACCACACCAGTTTGATAGGAAATCTGTTGAACGGCATTACAGTGATGGCACAGTGCTGACAGTCAGCATTGTGCCATCAGAAAAGCAATGTTTTTTGCTGTCCCTGGATTTTAAGATAATGAACTCCAGGTTGGAGTTCTTTCAGGGAGGGGGCACAACACCAGGAGAAGCTGTGCAGAGGTACCGCATGACCATTACAGTGAACTGCTGATTTTGTTGTTGTAATGGTCTTCTCAGTATTTGTTTCACTGTTTCAACGGTATACCAGCATGAGGGGTAGTGTTTTTTTTTCCCTGGCATAGTGACACAGGTGGGAGTAGATAATGCAGTGGGCAGATTTGTGTTGTTACAGATACTGTAAAATTCGGGTAGCAAAGTAGCTATTGGCTCCATATATGGTCCTAACATAGAATTACCAGAATTTTACAGTAGGCTCTCTATGGAAATGTCCTCCTTTGTTGGCCCATGAATATTATGTAGGAACTTCAATTGTGTCTTGGATAACATATTGGATAGATCTTCTAGGGCAGGCAGAACTATTATTAAAAATGCCAAAGCCTTAAGTATGTTACTAGCAGACCATAGTTTACTGGATGCATGGAGGTATCTAAACTCAAAGGGCAGGGAGTACATCCATTACTCACACTCTGCAAGAAGCTATGCTAAGATAGACCTGATGATTATTTCTCAGAATCTGTTGCCTGGTTTAGGAGGTGTAATCCATGGTCTAATCATTATATCAGACCATGCCCCAGTACAGATGTCTATGCAAGATATGGGCTCAGTACAGTTAGTAAGACTTGGAGGCTCGACCCTACTTTGTTAAAAAAGAGGACTTCTAAGAATTGGTTAAAAAGTAAATTGCTGATTATTTATTACATAATCCCTGAGAACAAACACCTGCAGCAATAAGGTGGGACACTCTCAATGCAGTGTTAAGGGGGGCAATGATTTCTTATGCCGCTCACAGTAAGAAAGCAAATGAAAAAATATTAGCGGATTTAGAAAATAAAATAAGAAAAGCAGAACATGACCATATGGTGGCACCAACTCAGGAAGGTTATCAACTGCTGCAAATACTTAAATGGGAGTTCAGTACCTTATATAATATTATAATTTACATAATATTAGAATTGAAAGAGATCTGTTGCTGACACAGGCAGGGCAATATTTTGAAGGGGATGCAGGGGGTAAACGTTTGGGCATGGCAGTTACAAACCAGGGAAAGTGCTAAAAATGTTGCAGCTATTCTTACTCCCTCTGGTGAAACAGTTCAGGATGACTCCACCATAGACTAGTGTTTTATACAATTCTATGAAACCCTCAATAAATCAGAGGTATCCCCAGATGATGAGAAAATTGCTTAATTTCTGGATAAAATCATTCTACCTAGCATCACTGAGGCCCAAAGAAGCCTACTTGAGGTGCCACTGGACTGGGATGAGTTAAAAGTGGCTATCATGCACCTATAGGGTGCTAAGGCTCCAGGACCTGATGGCTTTCCATTGGACTTCTATAAGATCTTTCAGAATTACCTACAGGAACCATTAACAGACATGATTCAAGAAACTTTAGCTATGGGTTCCCTTCCACCATCCCTCTGATCAGCTACTATAACTGTTCTCTCCAAGCCGGGTAAAGACCCATAGCTATGCTCCTCATATTGTCCAATCTCACTGCTAACTGCAGACTATAATATTATGGCCAGAATTATAGCTGGAAGGCTTGAAATGGGTCTTCCAGATATCATACACCAAGATCAATCTGTGTTTTTTTTTTTTTTATAAAAGGTAGGCAGGGGAAGCACAATGTTCGAAGAATCTTGAATATAGTCTGGAGGTATATGGCTAAACCACTGAAAGAAGGTGCTGCAAGCCTAAGCTTAGATGCTGAAAAAGCATCTGATAGAGTGGAGTGGAGGCATATGTTTGGGGCCATGGAGAGGTTTGGAATAGGGAAAAATATGGATCCACACTCTATACAATAAACCTAGTGCCCAACTACTAGTAAATGGTCAACTGACTTGCTCTCTTCAGCTGACTAGAGGAACTAGGCAGGGTTGTCCCCTGTCATCGCTCTTGTATATCGTGGCCCTGGAGCCTCTGGCTGCTGCAGTGAGAAAGGATAAACAGATATTGGGACTACAGGCAGGTGGGACTACCCATAAAACATCTCTCTTCGCAGATGACCTGTTGGTCTACCTAGGAGATATATCCAAAAGCTTAGGGGGCCTTGCAGAATATCTTACTTAAATATGGTGAGATATCAAGTCACCGGATAAACTGGTCAAAAAGTGAGCTCCTCCTGCTGGGGAGAAGCAACTTCAATCCAGCATCCAGCCTAATGGTGTAACTGCGCATAGTAGACATCTTAAAACACCTGGGGATAAACATCCCCAAAAAGATCTCACACATGTTCAGAGCCAACTTTAATGCCTTGCTGGAAAATATCAAGAAAGACTGTGAAAGATGGCTGGGCCTCCCTATTAGTCTAATAGCCAGGGTCAATTCAATAAAAATGAGCATACTTCCAAAATGCCTGTACCGCTTCCAAAATTTACCAATAAGAGTGCCTGAAATCTTTTTTATGAATCTGAATGCTATTCTCAGTAGAAAGCAGTGAGTGAATGGACTCACACAAAGCTAGAAGTTATGCACAATACCTCAGAGTGTGAATAATTAGCAAAGCACAAGGATACAGTCACAAACTATTATGCAGAGGTCAGCACCAATGAAAAAATATTGAAAGACAGCAAGCCTCATTTCAGTAGACAGTATTTTATTATAAACAGTGTAAATGGAGTAGCTCAACCACAAAAAAATGTGTCCAAAAAACAGATACTGGCATTTGTAAGCAGAGTCGCTGTGGCCACTTCCGAGTATAGTTTGCCATCGTAAACAGAAGTTTCTCAGTCCAAAGTTTTTCACAATACTGGACCTTAGAACTAGCGGTGTCTTTGGACTTGTAAAGGTTCAAGGCTCCTGCCTTGTAAAACTCTGACAATGACTGCCTAAGTCGATATGTAAGCGCATTCATTTTTGTCCAAGATGTGCATTTGGGCCTCCAGTGTTTGTTTCTGGCATTTAAGTGCGGGCTGTTTTACAAGGCAGGAGCCTTGAACAAATTGAAGCTTGCTGTCTTTCAGTATTTTTTCATTGATGCTGACCTCTACATAGTCGTTTGCGACTGTCCTTGTTCTTTGCTATTCTCAAAAGATTCTTAAGGGGAGAAAAAGCAGCCAGAATTAAGCACAATGTAGTACAGCAGCCACTCAAAAAGGGGGAGGGCTGGTCCTACTCCATTTTAAATATTACTATGGGGCTGCTCAGATTGCCTCTTTATATTGCCCTCCTGGGGGTATGCCATCGGTGTGGCAGGGCATGAAGGAAGCATATATACCAGGGGGTCTGTTGCATGGCCTCCTCGCTACAAGTCTTAACAACCATTCCCCCTAAGAAACTAAAAAATCCCTTTACACATCAATTGGTAAGAATATGGAATGGCTTGCATCAGCTCATAGGGTATCCAAAAACCTCGTCAGCTCAATCCAGCCTAACAGCAGGTTTCAAAAACCACAAAGGCTATGATGTTTTCTTACACCAGGCTTTGTTAAGGTGGGCAAAATGTGATATACTGTATATAAAGAACCTATACTACGGAGGGGAGCTGAAATCCTTTTCCAAACTCAGACCACAATATGGGATATAGGTAGGGGAATTTTTTGCATACTAGCAAATGTGCCATTATCTGAATGGGATTAATTCACAGTTATCTCCCATTGAGGAGATTTTATGCAAACCGCAGCCCTCAACATTATGCTTTTCTTCATTATATACAGTAGATCATTTATGGGCTCAACTCCAGTTTTGGAAGATAAAGCCAGGAAGGACTGGGAGCAAGACTTAAACATTACAGTAGATGATGGGATGTGGAGCGAGGCAGTTAGACGGATACATTTCTGTTCCAGATCAAATAAGCTGCATAGAACTCAACTGAATTTTCTGTATAGAGCTTACCTAACACACACTAAACTTCACAAATATAATGCAAACAAATCTGACACATGCCCAAAGTGCTCAATTGAAAAGGAATCCTTTACATGCATAGCTCTGTTCTACAATAAGGTCTCCCCATTCTGGATACAGGTTCATAGACTCATGCAGGATAGTCTACATTTCACTCTCCCATTTATCCCAGTGGAATTCATGCTTGGAGCAGAACCTCGTATTCAAGGCAATATCCAACTGTATAAATTATGGGACCTGACTCTATTTAACACCAGAAAAACAATTGCCCAACACTGGGCTAGCACTACTCCAACCAGTATAGCACACTGACTTAATAATTTAGCTCTCTGTATGAAACTTGAAATGTGCCAGCTTAGTGCAATTGGGCAGAAGCGATTGATTATTCTACAAAATATGGAACCCTCTTCTGGCAACAGTGGAGGAGGGTTGTATTAGCCCTTGAGAAGGGTAGAGGGAATTGGAATTTCAGTACTTTTGATTTGGATATTCTGCAACTCCACCTTGGATTTTATATATTTGTTACACAGCTTATCACTTACTGCCCATTGTATTATACTTGAATGCTTTTGCTGTTTCAGTAACTTTATATGTATGCCTGTATACTGATATGACATGTTTTGAATGCATGTTCTGTAGGACTGGAGATATTTAAGAAAATCTGTTTACAAAAAAGAAGGCCAGATAATGTCATTCAAAAAATTACCCCTCTAGACCATTTTTTTCAGGCCACTCCAATGGCCCAATGGTAGCAGTTCAGGACCAGATTCTGCTCACCATGTCAGGAGACAGGCTACGCTGCAGGCAACTTCCATGTATCAGAGTGTCTCAGTGGCAGGAGCTGGTGGTAGGTTCTAACACTGCAGCAATCCTCGAAGGTGGGCCAGAGAGTGTGCTCCTTCTCAGGAGCATGCTGTATGGCCAAGCCTGTCCAGGCATGGCTCAGGCCAGGGGGAAAGAACCAGACAAGTAAAACTCCCTTGCCATCTTCATGATATCAATATTAATTGTCATTTTGCAGACTTAGAAACATTAAAAAATGTCATTAATCTTCCATGTGGCCATAACCTTTATACTTAAAGGTTTTAAACTTAGTTAAATATCAATATAACGCCTTTGTCTTCCCTTGGGGAACTAGTGAGTAACCCTCTTTCAAAACAAAAACTACTCTAACAATATATGCATTAATTAGATATTCAAAACAATATAATGTCTCTAAACTTTATGTAGCATGGCAGAATAATCTTACGAAATTAATGAATGAGAATATTTCATTATCTACAGTGTCTTGCCTTTACCCCATGAAATTTTGAAATGCCTTCGACTAACAGAATTTTATAAAATGGCAAGAACAAATCTAGAAATTTAATTGGCTGAAAGACGTCAACTGACCATGCATTAAATCTCTGTAAACACACAGTCAGGTGCTGAATCACATTTCCCTCACTAAACAAAGAAAAAATATAACACTTCAAGAGTTTTGGTGATCATGATTAAAAACAGATTGCCCACAACAGTACAGGACCATCAACTGATCCCAGAGGGAGGTATATCTTTGCAAAAATAAAATACGGTACACAACATTTCATGCTACCTAATGCATACAAAGCCATTTTATAACTGGGATAAGCCTCTCCAGGGTGTGCATCATGTAAGCAATAAGACATGACAGGGTGTGCATTAGAACAGCCTAAAGCACACCCGGGAGTGTCTCATTATGCTTATAAAATGGGGCAGTATATTTTTCATTCATGTAGAAATTACAATGTTAATGTTTATATTTAAGAATTTTGTCTTTCATGTATTTTGTTGTAAAATAGTTCCTACACCTGCCAAACATTACTGTATTTTTTTGCCACTAGAAATTTTATCCTACTCTTGCCACCATTCCTGAAGTTGGTTACCATGGTTACCATGTGACCTCCATGCCGTGTGCACTGTCCAGTTTTTAGTTTTATTGATTAATTTTCATTTAATAACAAGCATGCTTTACATTTTTAGCAGAATTTAAGTATATTTCTGTTTTTAATTTTTACCAATTATGGCAGGTGCGAGTGGGCTAATGAACGGAGCAGGTAGGCAGGAGGAAAGAAAAGAGTGGAGTAGCTAGGCTGTGGATAGCGAGCCATTTTAACTGTGCATTTCATCTTTTTTTTTTTTTTTTATTTAGTTGTTTAACCAGGTATAGCACACTAAGCTGAAAGCTTTTTTACAGGAGCGACCTGGGAGCACAAGGAGGTTAAGTGACTTGCTCAGGGTCACACAGTATGCAAGTGGAAGCTGTGGGATTCAAACCCAGGTCTGGTCTGCTGGATGTCACCAAATTTGCAGCTCAGAGTCTTAGACCACTGTGCTATACTGCCTCCTAATCTTGCACAGTTACTGTATGTTTTTTACATTTCCTTTGTTTGCCATTATTTTTCCTGTGTGAGCAGATGGGTGCAGAAGAGTCTGAGCAGGCATGCAACGCAAAAGCCGCAATGAATGAAGTGGAGCAATGATCATCATTTCAGTAAATGTAAGGAAAGAAAGTAAATATTAAACAAATATATGACAAAAATGTTCATCCTTACTAGGGCAACCTATATTTTACACGGCAGGAAGGATGGTGGGGGGGCGGCGGCTTGCAAAACTTATCTTACTAACTGTTAAAAACAAAAAGCAGCTGAAATTATTTCAAACATGTACCGAATCCTATCTGGCAGGACTAGTTCTAGCTGTGTGTTAGGCACTTCTAACACATGGCTAACAACCAATCACATTGCTTGAAATCCTTTGCCCATTTTATAAAAAGACTATAATGAAAGTTTGGGGTCAAAATCTCATAAAACAACAAGAAAGCTATGAAGAAATATTGGAATTCTTCAATGGGTACTCCTAACTTTGCCTTTTTATCAGATTTTGACCCCACATTTTCAACATAGATGATTTTGTACCCCACATCATGAACGTGGCATGCCATTTTTCAAATTTGCCCAAAACATATTTTCACACTTGTGCCACAAAATTACATTTTGGGCAGGATTTCATAAATGATACCTATCATGTTCATTCATAAGGTGGTGCAGTAAAAAGACTATGCTGAACATCTGGGGTCAAAACTGAAGAAAAAAATGATGAACAAACATTGACATTTTCCAATGTTTATTTATAATGTAATATTTTTACTTTTTGAACCCACATTTTCAACAATCTCATTTTTTTTTACACCCCATCAAATGAACATGGCAGATGTCATTATCAAATCCCCCTTCAAAACCTGTTTTTGCAGTCATTCCACAAAACAATGTTTCAGGTCGCATTCAAAAGTAAGAAGGCCAGGTTCAAAAAAACTGAGCTGATTAAGCAGGGAGGTGGTAGAGAGGGTGAGGGAGAAAAAAGCTGCCATCAGAAGCTATAAGATATTTGGAAAGGCTTTGCCTGGAGTTCAGTGGCTAAGCAGCCAGCAACTCCCACTTCCTGAGCTATATAAGCAGTTCCTCTCCGCCTCATTGTGAAGCACTTTTTCTTTGCCCTGCCATCCTCCCCTCCTCCTCCAGCAGCAGCACTTCTCTCCTTGGAGGAATTCCCAAGGTACCTTTAACCAGGGAATCATCCTGTGGCACCTCTAGGGGTGGAACCCTCTCCAAGGGTTCCTTGCCTTTCGTACCCCCTACAGGGTGGTAATTCCTCTGGAACAGAGAATGCGAATGGCCAAAACCAAACTAACAGTTGCACAAGCAAAACACTATACTGGCTGTGCAGGACATTGAACAAAAAGAGAGGAGGACAGGGAGGATTATGTGAGCAAATCCAGAGAGACGAGTAGAGTAGTCAGGGCAGCCAAGGCTTCAAGGGAGCTACAGCTGGCACAGGGGATCAGAGAAGGGGAAAAGGATATCTTCAGGTACATGAGGGAGAAGAGAAGCTGTAAACATCAAATTGTCAGGACCAAAAAAGATGGAGGGTGGGCAGAAAAGGGGATGAAGCTGGCAGAACCATTCAATGAGTACTTCTGTTC
This sequence comes from Neoceratodus forsteri, assembly GCA_016271365.2. Taxonomy (NCBI): domain Eukaryota; kingdom Metazoa; phylum Chordata; order Ceratodontiformes; family Ceratodontidae; genus Neoceratodus; species Neoceratodus forsteri. Next base: position 1,193,683,406 of record CM057452.1, on the reverse strand, counting down.
ACTGTTTACCAGGGAGAGGGATGGGCCTATGCCTCAGGGAAAGGCAGTGTTGCCACAGGAGAGTGGGAGAAATGGATGGGGAGATCCTAGTGAGCAGTGTGTTGGAGGGTCTTAGGTTCCCACAGGTGGATAAGGCACCAGGGCTGGATAGCATGCATCCACGGGTCCTGAAACAGTTGGCAGAGGTCCTGGTGGGACCTCTGGCAGACTTGTTTAACACCTCACTGGCAAATGGGTGCATGCCCCAGGACTTCAGAATGGCACATGTGGTGTCAGTCCATTAGAGGGAGCCCAAGGACGAACCAGGTAACTACAGACGAGTCAGCCTTATCTCCATCGTGGGGAAGCTAATGGAGAATATCCTTAAGGATAGGTTGATGATCTTTCTGAAGAAGAATGGTCTCCAGGACAATAGGCAACATGGATTTGTCTCATTCAGATCCTGCCAGACAAACCTGGTTGACTTTTTTGATTGAGTGACAAGGGACTCGATAGGGGCCATGCGGTGGATGTCCTGTATCTGGACTTTAGCAAGGCCTTTATCTCAGTGCCACATGGAAGGTTGACTAGTAAGCTGAGAAACCTGGGAGCAGAGGAGAAACTGGTTGGATGGGTTAGGAGCTGGCTGTAGGACAAACAGCAGTGGGTAGTTGTAAGGGGAGAACTCTCGACTCCCAGAGCTGTAACCGTTGGGGTCCCACAAGGTTAGGTACTAGGGTCAGTGCTATTTAACATCTTCATTGCCAACATATCGAACAGGATTAGGAATAAGATCAGCCTTTTTGCAGAAAACACAGAGATCGGGGCAGAGGTGGATAATGTGGAAGAGGGACAGGTACTCCAAGAGGATTTGGAAGACATGAGCACTGGTCAGACACATGGCAGCTGGGGTTCAATGCTAAGAAGTGCAAAGTCATGCAGTTGAGAGCCAGTAACCCTAGAAATTGCTGCTGGCTGGGCTGAGTACAGTTATCCACTTCATTGGAGAAGAAGGATCTGAGGGCAGTAATCACAGGGGACATGAATCACTCAGCGCAGTGTAGGAAGGTGGAAGTGCATTGCTAGGGGAATCACCTCTAAGAGAGAGGAAGTCAGTCTGCCACTGTAAAGGTCAGTGGTGAGACCTCACTTGGACCATTGTGTGCAGTTCTGGTGCCCCTATTTAATGAAGGACGTCAAACTACTGGAGGGGGTTCAGTGCAGGGCAACAAAGATGATCCTTGGGCTGGGGGACAAACCATATGAGGAAAGACTGGGGAGCTCAACATGTATTCCCTGGAGGATAGAAGGGAGAGAGGGAATATGATTGAGATCTTCACATAATTAAAGGGCATGAATTGGGTTAGTACTGAGGACATGTTTAGATTAAGGGGGGGAGGAACACAGTGAACACAGTCTGAAAATGGAGGGTAGAAGATTCAGGAGGGAAATGAGGAGTCACTACTTTGTGAAAAAGGTGGTAGTAAGGTGGAATGCACTGCTGGAGGAGGTGATATCATTGAAATCTGTGGGCAGTTTTAAGAGGGTTGGGACAGGGTCAAAGGTAAGGTCAAAACTAGGGGAAGCCGGGAGGGGGGAGTCAGTAGAAGGTGCAATAAATCAAATGGACAGGCAAGGGGTTGGGGAGCAGCTGCAGTAGATTAGACTGAGAGCTGCATACTCGAGTAGACTCGATGGACCGTATGGCCTGTATCTTCTTTCATTTTTGTGTGTTTGTATAAATGACATCTGGCATGATTGTACGCTAGGGCAATAAAAACTAGTATTTTGAAAACTCATGGTCAGAATCTAAGAAAAAACAACATTATGTTTTAACCTCTTCATTTCCTAATCGTGACAATTTCACAATTATAACTCCTGTCATTACTTTGTTAATTTTAACCTCTGCACTATCCATGCCAAACACCTATAGAACAAATATAAGGAAGCAAACATTCGGCAGTGACAAATGCTTCTAATCTGCCCCCACATGTCCTGGGAACCTCTTACTTCTGCTGGGATGCTGTTCAGATTCACAATGTTTTGATTATACCTTTTGACTGTCACCTAATTACTCCTGTTTGCCATTTTGTAAGTTTATATTATGTATGCTTATTTATCTTGTTTAGTTCTTTGTAATCCTCCCGGGTCATTCCTGAAAGAAGGCAATTCTTTGTCTAATGTGCTTACCTGGTCAAAAAAAATTGAATAAATAAATATGGGATATGTTATGGCCTGACTAAAAATATCACATTTATTTTTATCTGCAGGGTTTGACCTCTATTGCCTCACGAGTGTCAAGGGCACAAGCGAGGTCTGTAGAGGTCAAACCCTGCAGATAAAAATAAGTGTGATATTTTTAGCCAGCCCATTTCATATGTCATTTATACAATCATAGTGCCTCTCTGGCAAGATTAGTTCTTTCAATAAAGATTTTAATCTTTCTGTTTGGTTTCACTGCTCTGTTTTTAATTGTTGCAGATGCCATTGTGATGTCATCAGGCATTGTTCAAGATGTTTTTTCCAATTGGTTAAGAGCTCCTTTAGAACCAGTCTCAAGTGGAAATAAATGCTGATGACCCACCTAAAATTGAAATAAATGATTTATTTCCACTGCAGGCCTGTCACACATGAAAATAAATGCATTAATTGCAAAATGTTATTCTCAGTCATTGTATAAATACAGACACACATACATAAGTTAATAATTGTAAGTGCAGTTCACACAGAACAACCAGAACCTTTTCAGTAATTCCACTTTGGGAATATATTGTTGCTGTAATACCAGATGACATCTGGTTTGCCAGATGTGATATTGTAACACTGCAAATAAGGCTAACAGCATTCACTTATTTTATTTCCCCCACTGCTGAAGTCCAAGACCCAAGACTAGAGTATCATAAGAGATGGGGGAGTACAAGAGTTCTCCCCGTTCCTGCACTGTCTCTTGCCAAAAGGACACAGTAAATGGATACGAAAAGAATTCTGTAAATGGTCTTGAGTTTCTAGCTGGCTATTGCAAGTGTCCCTAGGATAGTAATGTTCTGCCAGACTCCTGGGCTTATGTGTATTCCTTACATTTAGCCCACCATGGCAAAAAAGCCAGGTAACTTCCCACAGATGCTGCAGAATCCTTGGTTCCACTAACTGTTGGGCACTCTCTGGGGTGGTACGGCGGGGGGGGGGGGTCCTGGGAACACAAAAGGGTCAGCAATATTTTTCTCTAAATCAACTGGTATAACTTTTTCCTGATGTTCTTTTCCAGGTTCTGTGAAGACTATGTATTTATTTAGCCATTTATTTATTCATCCACTTGTAATTTGTGACCAGAAAAGGTACACCAAGCTATTGATAGTTTGTTTGTAGATGGGTTCTGGAGGGTGGGTTATATGGACCTGTTTTATTGACAGGGGGACTGTTGGCCATGACACTGGAAAAAACTCCCCACCCCCCGATCTTCTTTGATAAGTGCCATGGGATCTTTTACTTCTACCTGGAGAGTGAACAGAGATGGGCAGAAGGGACCTCGGTTTAATGTCTTATCCAAAGGACAGCACCTAACCAGTGAGCGACCCCTCCCATACTGCATTACAGTGTTAGTTATGGGTATTACCCCAAGTACCTGGTGTTGGGCTAGAGCCCACAACCATCTGATTTCTGTCCCCAGATGTGAGTATGCTACCTATTAAACCGCTAACACATGATCCAACATTTTGTAGAAAAAATAAATATTTCTGTGGATACCGTCTGTTGGTTCAAGAAAACTAAGTCTCAGGGTAAAGGGTACCAGCTTTCACAGTTTCAGTGTACCACCATACCATCTAACCATAAATGGTTCCACCCATTTTTACTCACATAGGCCCCTGTGCACTATAGTGCTGAGTGGTATCTGTGGTGCGTAGCCACTCTGCACCCATTGCACAACCCCCCGCCACATGGCCAGCCATGGTATTCATCTATGGGGTGCACAGCCTCCTCTGCCAGACAGCGTGGAGGACAATGCAGTTGGGTTGGGCAGGGGCATGCCAGGGGGCATGCTCGCACTCTGCAACATTCACAGTGGTATGGAGCACTGGGCATGGGGGCACACAGTATGCAGGAGGAACCCCTGCTGTAAGGTCTGTGTGCCCCCCTGGGATGCCATTCCTTGGTTGCTGAATGTCAGGCAGGGCATGCCTTCACCCACACAATGCCACCACAGACCATGGACAATGACAGGTGGGCTGGGGACAGCTGACCAGGCACTAGCCCATTTCTTGGTTGCCACGCATGATGGCAGCCATTTTTCTGCACCTGCTGGTGCAAGGGATCCACCAGCGGACAGGATCAGGCATCCCATTGGATGCCCACCCTGTCCATGTATCTGTCCTCTGCACTCTAACGCACCTGGGGGGGTGGGGCCAACTACAGGTGCACACCGATAGTGCATACCCCCGGGTGCACACCTGTCCACAGGTGTGGCCCTTCACGGGCGGAATATGAGCCTCCGGTGCATACTTCCTGCCCCTATGTGCATAAGGCCCAATGTGCCAGTTCAGCTCTGGTTTGTTTCAGTAATGGTGTAAAATCTTTAAAAAGAAAAGTAGAAAAGGAAACAGCAAGCAGATTGATCATGCCTAAACCTCCTTGTTTGGCTGGAAGATAAGTGTATTTTTTTCACTGGGTTTAAGTGATTTCCCAATAAAAACTGAAAGAACAGACAGTATAGATGGGCCTCTGTTGCCCAAGAAGAAGTCCCAAAATTTTAGCCAGGAACCAGAAAAGAAGTGGGGAGTTTACCCAGTGTAATGGCCAACATTCCCCCATCAACATAAAAGCACATGCGCAGAATAAACAGGGTGGATGCAAAGAACATTTTTTCCATGAACTCAAATATAGGGACAAGGTGGAATTCATTTAAACTAGCAGGGGAAGATTCAATAAATATATCCGTTAATGCTTTTTCACAGAAGGAGTGGGGGACAAGTGAAACAAGCTACTGGGAGAAGCGGTAAGGACCACATCAGTAAGCAGTTTCAAGGGGGATGGGACTGGAACGTGGGCTTAGTCAGAAGATGCAGAGTAGAGATTAGGGTTGAGATGGCCACTAGGGCCAGAGAAGAGTAGTTAGGTAGGATTGGCAGGCTGAACAGCTGAAAGGCCTTTATTTGCAGGCAATGACTATGTATGTGTCTATGTACATTGTCCTATAAATGCTGTTTGAGACTAGGTTATTTAATCAATTCATTGTGCTTTAGTCAATTTCAAGGATTGATTCAGCCTGCTTTGGCATTTAGAGGGATTCATAAATCAATACACTATACTTAAGCGTTGGACAGACATTAGAACATTTTGTAATCATAGTTCAAAGAGTAAGGTCAATTCTCAAGTATTATTACAGGTGAAGAGAGGCAAGGTTGAAAGGAAAGGAGAGAAAGAAAGAAGCAAAGCATAAAGACATAAATTAAAACTGGGTGTCTTAGCAGATACAAGAGCTTGTGTGTTTTTTATGTTGCTTGCACGCATGTGCAAGAAACATAGTGCCATCAACGGAGATTTCGGAGGTGTGTCACCTCCTCCTCCAATTCAGTCAGTGTACTGGCAGGCGCAGCCCCTGTAAGCCAATGCATTTTGGAGCTGTCTGTAATACGCTCCAAAATGCAATGTACCTCTGATTGAAAGAGACTACCTTCCAGTGAGCACCCGATAAGAAGCGTAGCTCCCCCACACGCAGGTGTGCGCACTTCTGCACTATAGCCGACAGGTGCCCAATCACCGCCGGGCTGAATCCGCGCCCTCCCCCAGTAGTTGCCATGCTGGGAGCCCACCCCAGCGTGGCAAGTAGTCCTTTGCCGACGGGGTGCCCAATCCCCCATCGGCTGAACGCCTTCTTTTGCCACACTGGGAGCCCACCCCAGCGTGGCAACAAACTCCATACCGGCGGGGGTGCCCAATCCTGTCGGCTGAATGCTGCCCTTGTCTTTTACATGCTGGGAGCCCACCCCAGCATGGCAACAAATTTATGGCCAACGGGGTGCCCTAATCCTCGCCGGCTGAACGTGCCCCCATCAGTCCTCATGCCACGCTGGGAGCCCACCCAGCGTGGCAAAGGGTCCCACGTTGTCTTTTATTTTTTAAACCTGAAACCAAAACGGTTCCTCGGGGCATCTCCCAACCCCCTCCCACAACCCGCACCCACCCACTGTGCACCCAGCCTCCCACACCCCCTCACCCCATACTTACCTCCGACTCCAGCGACGCCTTGCGTGGACGGAACACGCCTGCACTCTTCAAAGCCGACCGCGAACTGAGGAAATGCCGTAAGCTGTATAATGGGCTACAGAGGGGGTTCAACTTTGTTGCATATCTCAGGCATTTTTGAATTTTGACTCACCATTGTTTTAGACTATGAATGATAAGTCATTGTCATGATAGTCCAGTCTCAAGGGGTGATTTCACACAGTGACTGTGCAGTGACTGCAAATCACCCTTGGGCCTGAATACCACCATGACACTGACATCATTCATGAGAAGGGGTCCCAAAAACCCCATGTTGAAAATTTGGTGTCAAAATTCCAAAAAATGACTGTTTTACGAGTGTGCATCACGCAGTTCCTACGCAGGCTCGTAAGTTCGCGAAATTTCAATATTTTCACTCCAGATTTTCAACATTGTCATTTTACCACACCTTCTTATGAGTAGTATAGCTGTCATTTTTCACATCTTACCCAAAATGTGTTTCCGCCCATGTAGCGCAGAATGGCACAGTTGGTGTGCGAAATCAATGTACAGGACAAATTAAGAAAATCACAGTGACACTGTTCATGAGCAGAGGTCTTAAAATGGCTATGTTGAAAATTTGGTGAAAACATTCCTAAAAATGACTGTTTTCCGAGCATGCGTTGCGCAGTTCCTATGCACGCTCGTAAGTTCGTGAATTTTCAAAATTTTCACTGCAGATTTTCAACATTGGCATTTTATCACACCTCCTCATGAGCAGTACAGCTGTCATTTTTCACATCCTGCCCAAAACATGTTTCTGCCCATGTAGCGCACAATGGCTCAGTCGGTGTGCGAACTCAATGTATGGGACACATTAAGAAAATCACAGTGACACTGATCATGAGCAGAGGTCTTAAAATGCCTGTGTTGAAAATTTGGTGAAAAAATTCCTAAAAATGACTGTTTTACGAGTGTCCGTTGCACTGCTCCTACGCACGGTCGTAAGTTTGCGAATTTTCAATATTTTCACTCCAGATTTTCAACATTGCCATTTTACCACACCTCCTCATGAGCAGTACAGCTATCATTTTCACATCCTGCTCAAAACATGTTTCCTCATGTAGCGATAAATGGCGTATTTGTGCAAACTCAGTATATGGGACACATTAAGAAAATCACAGTGTCACTGTTCATGAGAAGAGGTCTTAAATGTGATGTTGAAAATTTGGTGAAAAAATTCCTAAAAATGACTGTTTTACGAGCGTGCATTGAGCAGTTCCTATGCACACTCGTAATTTTGCAAATTTTCAATATTTGCACTCCAATGACTTCCAAATACCTAAACAGCACATAGAAGCAAGCAACATTCGGCATTGACAAATGCTTGTTTTGTTTCATTTTAGTTTTATCTTTCTGAGGTATACCTGGAATGTTGTAAGATAGTCTTTCAATTCGGAAGAATTCTGTCAGTTAAATTTTCCATTTATTAATCATCTGGGCACTCTTCTCTATTCAGTAATATAATAAGATTTTTTGTCTATTCTATATGCTAAACAGAATATTTCTCTAGATAGACCAGATCTTTTACTGGGTTACCTATGATGCACTCCTAAAATTGAAGTTACATGTAGTCTGAAAGTTGTTACCAAATACTCGGTTCATATTTTGCCAAATATTAATCATCTCTGAGCAATCCCAAAGGAGATGAGTCATATTGCCTAATTTAGATTTGCACTTCAAACTGTTCAGATTTTGTATGAATCCCATCTTGAAACGTCTGGTCAGAGTGTAACATAAAGCTTTCAGAATTTTAAATTGCATGAGTTTGTAACTATTCATGAGTATGGTTCTTTTATTATTTTTCTATATTCTACTCCAGTACAAGATAAGCTCCTTACATGACATTTGTTTGGCCCACCATCACTGTTTCTCAGTCATGTTGGCAGTTTATAGCTGCAAAATCTGTTTGTACAGTATATCCCAGAAATAGACTTCATTTTATTCCCATGTAACATATTTATTAAAATGTCACTTTGCGGTGACTTCTAAGGAATTAATTTAATTCCCTTAGTAACTATACTTTTAATTTGGATAGTGCTGTAAATCAGCTTGAGTTACCATAGACTAAATCTAGATATCAGGTTAGCTGACTTCACTAAATGTGTACCTTTAACAATATGTGTGGTCCAGCTAATCCCCTTTTTTCTCCTGTTCATTTTTTGTGTTTTTGTTAAATGTGACATTTTTGCTTTCCAGAGACATTGTGCAAAAAATGTCATCCATCTAACTTTCATTATTTAAGTTATCTGTTTAAAACTTGTGACAGTTCCTCAATTATGGTGTGCTTGATGTTCTGCAGAGCCTTTTTTTTTTTTTTGAGGACTATTACTGAGGCAAGTTCAACATTAGCATTAGCTACTAGTATTTGCTCCATGGTTACACAGTCTTGTTCATATAGTTTAATACGTAAAATATTGTATGGTATGGTCCATCAAAAGTATGTGTGACTTCGCTGATACTGTATATAGCTATTATAGAAAGAAGTTTGGTGAGTTTAGTCCTCCAAAAAGATTGAGGCTGGACAGATAATCAAGCCTACACTTATGGGCTTTCCTTCCCCCCATATCAATTTAGAAATGACTGAGTGGTGTTATTAAACCATTTCCTAGGTATAAATAAAAGCAGTATGTTTACAGTATAGAACAGTCTTGGAAGGATGTTCATTTCAAGCCCATTTATTCTTCCCCATAGACCCAGGAGTATCAAACCCCATCTTTCCAAATCCTCAGATATCTTCTTTTGGATGTTTGTCAGATTCTTTGTTAATGACTGTTTAATAACAGAGGACATTTCTATTCCTACATATTTTATTTGTGTAGATGTTGTATTTAGATCCCACCTTATCAGTGAGGACCTAGGAGCTGCCCAGCTCTGTTACAACAATTGACACTTCCACATGTTCACTTTGAAATTCAATAGCTGAATACATTTCTCTAAATATGTTACTATGGCTGTAACTCTTAAAGTAATTAAATAAGCAAATGATGGTAATAATAAGTAAATAGATTAATTTTCATCTCTCATCTCAATCACTGCTGTTGTTTCTTTTGGGTGTCTTAACTCTAGACTCTGCTCTTGACTTTGGCCCACACATATTTAATGCCATCAAGTCTGTTAATTCAAAGCTTTGACTTGTCTATAAGTTCAGACATGCCTTAACGCCAGTTGCCAGGCGTGCTGTTGCACAAGGTGTTTTACTGCCTTGCCCCACTTAACTCAAATCAAGTTAATTTTATTTCTCAATTGCCCAATCCAAGAGGCTCTGGTCCCTTCGCATAGAGGTACAGTAAAACAGTTTACAAGCAAAATACAGCAATTTAAAAATCAGGGTCAGTTAATTATAAAACGTACAATAAATAATAACTATTAAATAGTAATAATTCTAAAACTCAGCTTTGGTTAAAATTCAATGGACATTGAATGCCTGCTTAAAAAGATGTGCCTTAAGGCCCCCGCTTAAAAATTTCCATGGAGGAGGTTTGATACCTTTTACTGTGGTGAGCAAATGTATGATAAATAAAGGGAACACCAGCTATAAGGACATCTACCACTTTGCCCTGTCTGTGCCCAGACTGACTTACTACTGCTTACTTTGTTTGAGTTTAGGATGACTTTGTCCAACCTCACATCAGCTATGTACCCCTGTGTGTACAGTAGAAAAGATTATTAGAACAAATATACCTGCTGCTCTGGCCAGTATGTTCATTAAAACTAACCAGGTTTACTCCCTGCGGTCTAATGATCTATGTTTTCTGTTGGTGTTCCACTGCTCCATAAATATGAGTGAGCAAGCTTTTTCTGTCTTTGCACTCAAGCTCTGGAATATACTTCCACTCTATCTCAGGGTTTGTTAGACACATCTGGCTTTCAAGAATGAGCTTCATGAGTACCTATTGAACTCCAATAATTGCTCTTGTAGCTGCTGTTTTGTACCACTGCAAATGTGTACCTTTTATTTCAGTTTTCAGATGTACTCTGGATGCAGTTACTTCTCTGGTTTATTGTATTGCTTAACTTCTGCTGGTGTATGTAAGATTGTTTCTATACCCTTGTGCCACTGTGCTGCTGTTATTTTTGTTGTACTCTCCCGGGTCATGCCTATAAATAGGCATTATATTGTTTAGTGAAACTACCTGGTGAACAAAAACTAAATAAATAAATAAGCTATTAAATAATTTAAGTATAATAATACTAACATACTATTTTGCCAGCAGATTGGCTTGTTGGTCTATCGAGTCTGCTCGAGTACAGCCTATCGTTCACTCACTGCAGCTGCCCCCTCCCCTTTTGTGACCCCCTGCGGACCCTTTACATATCCCGCTCCCCCCAGACTACACCCTTGTGTCTATCCCACCCTCTCTTGATGCCTCCTACTGTCTCTGTCCCTGCCAACTGCAATTACAATGAGTTCCAAGGGTGCCACCATCCTCTTAGTGAAGTAGTGACACCTCATCTCCCTCTTAAACCTCCTCCCACCAATCTCTGGTTATGCCCCTTCATGGCTCCATCCTTCCTCAACTGGAGCAGACCATCAGAGCTGACCCAGTTAATCCCCTTCATAAATTTAAAGACCTCTATTATATCTCCTATATCCCTCCTCTCCTCCAGGGAGTACATGTTCAAATCCTGTAGTCTGTCCTCATAGGACAGGTCCCTCAGGCCATGAATCATTCAAGACACCCTCCACTGGACCATCTGAAGAAGGGCAACATCCCTCTTTAAGTATGGGCACGAAAACTGCACACAGTACTCCAGGTGCGGCCTAACCAGGCAGTTGTACAGGGACAGAAGGACCTCTCTCCTTCTTGATGCTACCTCTCTGGCTATGCACCCCAGTATCTTATTTTCCCTCACAGCTGCCCTCCTGCATTGCTCAGAATTATTCATTTTGAAATCTGTTGCCACCCTAAGATCCCTTTCTTCCCTGGAGACCACCAGCCTTACCCTTCCAAGAGTGAAGTCGTACCCGGGGTTCCTGGTCCCTAAGTGGAGTACACATCACTTCTTGGTGTTGAACCTCAGCTGCCAAGTGTGCGACCACCTTTCAAGTGTTTCCAAGTTGTCTTGCAGCATCCAACTTGTCATCCTCTACTCCCAGTTTCGAGTTATCTGCAAATAGACTCAGCTTGCTTCTAACTCCAACCCTGATGTCTGAGATGAATGTGTTAAATAGGACCAGCCCCAACATCGATCCTTGGGGGACCCCACTACTAACCCTTCTGAGAGACATGACCACACCCCCAACCACCACCCTCTGTTACCTATTCGTTAACCAATTCTCAATCCACCCTAGTAGCTTCTCCCCAACCCCAAGCTTCTCAGCTTCTCCAACAGCCTATGGTGCAGTACCGAGTCAAAAGCCTTAGTGAAGTCCAGGTACAAGACATTCACTGGCTTCCCCTGGTCTAGAGACCTTGTGACCCAGTTGTAGAATTCAACTAGGTTTGTCTGACATGATCTTCCCTGGACCAACCCATGCAGTTGTTCATCTTGGAGACTGCGGGCCTCAAGGAACTCCACCAACCATTCCATTAAGATGGTTTCCAGCAGCTTCCCCACCATGGACGTCAGGCTAACTGGTCTGTAATTTCCTAGCTCCTCACGTGGACCACCCTTATGAAGTGGCATGACATGTGCCTCCCTCCAGTTGCAGGGAACCCATCCAGTTTGAAGGGAGGAGCTGAATAAGTCTGTCAGTGGTGCAGCCACCATAATATTAATAACAATTATTACTACTCTTATTATTATAGTCACAGACTATTATTCATTATTCTTGTGAGAAGGCTTGAGTGTTGAGTTCCTGGAACCAGACAAGGATCCCCTAGAGTGCAATTAAGCAATAAGGCATGATAGGTGCATATTTTGCTGGGATAACGTCATGCTTCAGGTGGTTGGGCACGAGGCCATAGGCCGACTGGGTCCAACAACCATCAAGTGACATTATCCCAGCACCAACAAACACATGCAATATTGTTAATAGAAAACCTATCACAAAAAGTATTTTGAACAGTTTTTTTCATGGTTTTATTCTTGGGTTTGTGTATATGTAAAAAAAAAAAATAGTGCTGCTGTATTCTTTCGTCTATCAGGTGGTGCTGGCTTTCTGCTACTGTGAGCTTCCTGTGCCAACTCCTCACAGAGAATGACTTGTATTTTGTGTTGTATCCCCCCACCCCAATACAGCACCTCTGCAGGTTTTGGTGAGCCAGTCTCTCTGCGTGTACTGGGAATGACAGAAGATGTGTGTGGCTTTCTTTTTTTTGCAAAACTGTGATGTGTAGGAAGCTTGGTCTGTGGAGACTTCTGGTTTTCCATGATTGATAAGTCACCCGGACTGGCTGTTGAGAGGAGGAAGGTAATAAGAGTGCTCCAGCTGTTGGGAGGGGGGACCTACTAAGAACAAGATGGCCTGGTGGTGTAAAGGAAGTGTGTCTACCTGTGAAAGCAAGGTTACTGGGTTCAAACCTAGAGGAAAGAGGTGTCATTTACTTCCCCTATATACTTTAAGAAGTTTAAAGTAATGCACCTGGGAAACAAAAACCCAGGGAAGAGTACACAATGAGGGGTTGAGATACTGACAACAACAAAAATGGAAAGAGACCTGAGGGTAGTTATATCAGATGACCTAAAGATAGGCAAGCAATGTGAGAAGTCAGTAATTAGGGGTGGGGGGATACTGGGATGCATAGGGAGAGGCATCATCAGCAGAAAACAGGAAGTTGTTATCCCTCTGTACAGACAGTTGGTGAGACCCCATCTGGAGTACTGCGTGCAGTTCTGGAGGCCACATCTCCACAAAGACATAGACAGGGTGGAGGCTGTCAAGAGAAGGGTAACCAAAATGGTGCAGGGTCTGCACCAGAAGACATATGAAGAGAGACTAAAGGAGCTTAATATGTATACCCTCAAGGAAACGAGGGAGAGGGGGGACATGATAGAAACTTTCAAGCACCTCAAGGGAATCAACAATGTCCAAGAAGTTAGCATCTTTCAGAAAAAGAGATGTGCAAGGGGGCACAATTTGAAGATAGAGGGAGACAGCTCAGAGCTAATGTGAGGAAGTATTTTTTCACAGAGAGGGTTGTGGATGCATTGAACAGCCTTCCTGAGAAGGTCGTGGAGTCAAAAACAGTGGGGGAATTCAAGAATGCATGGGACAGACATAAGGCAATTCTAGTGGGGAGTAGGGGGAAGTAGGTTGTTGGTTAACTAGGATCTGCAGCTTATCCATTAGGTAGGGAAATTGCCAGACTAGGTGGGTCAGGTGGTCTTTATCTACCATCAGATTCTATGTTTCTAATGTTAAATACATTAACTTAGGAATTATAGTGATTTTGAAGACAGCCACTTCCTGAGGTTTGCTGAGGAAATGGCTCAGTGCGCACTCCACTACAGCACTGTAACTGAAGCAGGGCTGCATGAAGTGCCCATTCTTTAACAATTATAGAAAGAAAGAGAAAAAAACAGAGGCTTTCTTTAGGAGAATGTAAGCTTTCTGAGTACATTGGTAGAGAGCAATGTCTCCATATCTTTGTAGACAGTTTCTTTTGAAAGTGTGGGTCTCATCTTCAAACTGCGAGGCTAGTTTAAAAACTGTGGGTGGATTAATATTAGCCATGCTTGGAAATGTAAGAAGGTGGTAAAAGTGTTGAACCTTCGTACATTGATATTATGCTCAGATAACTTCACTGATGAAGGTGGGCACTGACCGATCAGAGCCCAGGGGATTTTTCTTATCATTGTATAATAATTATTGACCCATTTCACTGGTGAATGTAGATTATAAAAGTCCATATGAAAATGTTAGCAGACAGATTAGTGGAGATCAATAGAATTATTAGTAACCCATAACATAGACTTGTGAAGGTGGGCACTCACCAATCAGAGACCATGGATTTTTCTTGTCATTGTATAGTTAATGACCCATTTTACTGGTGAATGTAGATGATGAAATCCATACAGAAATGTTAGCAGATAGAGTAATGGAGGTCAATTGAATTATTAGTAACCCATACAGTAGGCTTTATTAAGAAACATAATGCACTGCAAGCATTAGCAAGCAGGTACATATACAGTAATTTAAATAAATAAAAATTACTAACAGTGCTACTTTCAACATATGCAGAGAAGGCATTTGACAGGGTGAACTGGCAATTCCTTTTCTTAGTTATGGAAAAAATTAGTTTTGTCAAAAACGTATAAACATAGTCAAAACAATCTATAAAAACCTGGATGCTTTGCAAATTACCAATGGCATAATATCTAACCAGTTCCATCTGTCGAGAGGAAACAGATAAGCAGATAAGAGTGCCCATTTTCCCTGCTGATCTTTCACTTATATCTTGACCTTCTGATACTCTCAGTAAAATCAAATCCCAAAACTGCAGGGGCCAAATTAGAACAATAGAAACAGAAACATAGATTTTGTCAGCAGAAAAGGACCTTTAGGCCCATCCAGTCTGCCCTTATTCCTGCCTATTCCATCACCACTGACCCTAGTTGGTCATAGGTGTCACTCCCTCCCCCATTCCTCTACCTAATATGCCCTAATATGCCTCTGTGCCTATCCCATACATTCGTGAAGCTCCCCACAGTCTTTGCCCATACTACCTCCTCTGGCTGGCTTCAAGACATCCATCACCCTTTCTGTGTAGAAGTATTTCCACACATCTCTCTTAAACTTCCCCCCTTAGCTTAATTGCATGCCCCCTTATTCTAGCACCATGCTTTCTCTGAAATAAACCTTCCTCTTGCATCTTGTTCAATCCTATGAGGTACTTGTAGGTTTCAATCATGTCCCCTCTCACTCTCCCCTCTTCCAGAGAGTACATGTTGAGTTCCTGTAGCCTTTCTTCATATGTCTTCTTGTGCAACACCCTCACCATTTTGGTTGTCCTCCTCTGTACCACTTCTACTCTTTCAATGTGCTTGCAGAGGTGCTGTCTCCAGAACTAGACATAGTATTTTAGGTGGGGCCTCACCAGTGAGTGATACAACAGCAGTACAGTATGCACCAAATATACTGTACATGCTTGTAGAGGACAGCCGGTTGTAAGGGACAATTTCCTTTTGTCAAATGACATTTGTATAGGAGGTTAATGTTAATTATAACAATGGTCTAAGAAATGAAGCTTTCTGATTGGCTTTAAACATTCTAACAGCCTTATGTTAATTAAGCAATAAGACACGACAGGGTGGTGGTTGTTATGTGATAACCGCACACCTAGGTGCGTGGTGAGGCATGAGGCCGAAGGCCGAGTGTCCTTCCACACCTAGGTGTGAGGTTATCACATAACAACCACCACCCAGGAGTGTCTTATTGTGCTTATAAAATGGGAAATAACATGGAAAAAAGGATGCTGGCAAGGTGTTTATATTTTGAAAACTTTGTAACATTTATTTAAATACAGAATAGAGAATTAATTGAAACATTGAGATAAAATAGTCCCTTGGTAAACTTTTTTGAATGGGAAAAAATAGCACTTATCAACAACATTAGAAAACAACAGTCTACTTGTTGTAGTTTATGAATTGTACTTTACTTCACTGTGATTTTCTTAATCTGTCCCGAACATTGATTTCGCACACCAACTGCGCCATTATGCACTACATGTGCAAAAACACATTTTGGGTGAGGTATAAAAAAATGACAGTTGTGCTGTTCATAAGGAGGTGTGGTAAAATGGCAATACTGAAAATCTGGAGTGAAAATATTAAAAATGCTCAAAGTTATGAGCGTGCATCGGAACTGCACAGTGCACGCTCATAAAACAGTCGTTTTGGGGAATATTTTCCCCAAATTTTCAACATTGCCAGTTTAAGGCCACTGCTCATGAACAGTGTCACTGAGATTTAATTAATCTGTCCGGAACATTGATTTCTCACACCAACCATGTCATTGTGCACTACATGGGCGAAAACACATTTTGGGTGAGATGTGAAAAATGACAGTTGTACTGTTCATAAGAAGGTGTGGTAAAATGGCAATACTGAAAATCTGGAGTGAAAATATTAAAAATGCTCGAAGTTATGAGCGTGTGTAGGAACTGTGCAATGCACACTCGTAAAACAGTCGTTTTGGGGAATATTTTCACCAAATTTTCAATATATGGTTTTTGGGAGCCTACCTCATGAACTGTGACACTGTCATTTCATTAATCATTCTGGAAAGGTGGTTCCACGCAGTGACTGTGGAACCACCTTTCGGCACCAATTAACGAAATAACAGTGTCACAGTTTATGAGGTGGGACTCCAAAAACCCCATGTTGAAAATTTGGTAAAAATATTCCCAGAAATGGCTGAGATATGCACTAAAGTTGAAGTAAATCCATTTATGCCATTACACAGCTTATTTATTTAAGAGTTTTACCAGGAAAGCATACTGAGCAGAGTACCGCTCGATTCCAGATGCGCCCGGGAGAGGAGGTTACAAATGATAAGGTGAACAAAAGCAACATAAATACAAACGATAAGGTATACAAACACAAAAGCAACATAAAATAAGTGTGGTACAAGACAGCTGGTGAGAGCAGTCATACTTACAATATACAGGTAAAAATTCGGTTTACCGGCATTTCTTCAGTTCGCGGTCAGCTTTGAAGAGTGCAGACGTGTTCCCGGTCCACCGAAGATCATCACGCCAGGCTCCGGAGGTAAGTATGGGTCGAGGTGGGGGTGGGGTGTGGGGAGGTGGGTACGCAAAGGGTGGGTGCGGGGTTGGGGGAGGGCAAAAGAATCAATGTGGGAAGGTTTTTTTTAATTTATTTACACAAGGGACTTTTGCCACACTGCGGTGGGCTCCCAGCATGGCTTAGGGGGACAGTGGAAGCTTCGGCGGTTGGGCACCCGTCGCTAGGGATGTTTTGCCATGCTGGGGTGGGCTCCTAGTGTGGCATAAGGAACATTTTAGGGGGGCAGGAAACCGATAGATTAAATTCTGTCGGCAAATGAAGCTTTGCCATGCTGGGGTGGGCCCCAGTGTGGCACCAGGCAGCTTGGGGACAGTGAAGCTGACAGGGGATTGGGCACCCCCGTCAGCTAAGGAAGTTTTTGCCATGCTGGGGTGGACATCTTTAACTTCTTGGTGCCTACCATCATGCACCGCGCACTTCCATCTCAGGAAGCGATCAGCTTTTTTTCAATGCCTCTCTGCACTTGCGTTGCATTGTACGTTTGAGTTAACTGATAGCCCATGTCACCGGCCGATTACCTCTATGGATTGCGAGTTACATCAGTGCCATGATAAGTATCAGTTGTTTTTTTTTTACTGCTGCTGCGGTGAGTCACCTATACACCCAGACTACGAATGTGAGCTGTATGTCGCAGTGGGGACTGGCGTGTGGTAAGACAGGGATGGAGCTAGGGCTGGATTGCACTACGATTCCTACATTTTATCATGTGTATGCTGAGGGGGAAGTACTCAGCGAATGTAGGAGAGAAGCGGTTTCAATTATTTGTCAGTGCTTTGGGAGAGAAGGGTGAACGAGCGTGCAATCAGCTATTAGGACAGTTTCCCGGAGCTGAGATTGGATGCGCAGGTTGTTCATCTACTGCAAACAGTGAGATGTGAGGTCTACTCAGAAAAACGCTGCAGTTCAGTTTAGGAGAGGGACAGTGATGCAGATAGCAATGGCCACTAAGGTTTACTTGATTTATTGTGTGAGATTTTGTTCTCGTTTGTGTTATGGGATCATGGTATTTTTTAAATTTTGATGATTTCACTTGCCAGTCAGATTCTTTACTAACATGGAGGTAGGGCATTCCATTACAGAATGTGGGGAAAGCATTTATTTCAGGGTGGCCTTTGCACAGCTGGCTGGAAAATGTTCCCAACCCGGTGGTTGTTATTCCATATACCACTGGATTCCAAGCCCTGTCAACCAATCAGGAGACATAATTTTTCTTGACCAATTTATAATACATTACACCTCTAAAACATCTAAAACCTGAAAAAAGGAGTACCTATTAATGCATAAAACAGGATATGTAAGCAATAGGTTAACTAGTACAGTTGTAACCCCCATACACTCCATTTTTGTAAGGCATCTATGTGTCCACATTTGTAGCATGGATATACATAGGGTATCTACGGGTTTGGGGAAGGATGAGGCTACCTGGCACAAGAGACCTAGGTTTGATTACTCTGCACAGGGGCACCCAGTAAATCCAACTACAGGAAGCAATAACTGTAATGTCCAGAACCAGAATTGGGATTTTTCAGTGTGGCTTTATTTATTAACTCACTGAACATAAACAAAGCTCTGTATGGTCCCTCACAGGGCTACGTAACTGTAATGCAGATTAGAGGTTAAATACAGCGGTCTATTTGAGGAATGAACACTACAACAGTTGTCTGGCTTTGGACCCACCAGGCACTCAGCCCGGACTTTGCTTGCGCATTGGATACACAGCCCGACTGGCCCAGCTCCCCTGCCGGCCTCTTGACTGATGGTCCACTTGGCAATGAACCCAAACTCTACTTGGAAAGACATCCCATCAAACAAGGAGGCTCCCAAACTGTGGCTCCCCACACCACTTGAAGTCTGTGACTCCTAGAGAGATTTTGTTTTTGTACTTCCAATTCGAAACTCCCATCAAACAGGGAGACTCCCATCAAACAAGGAGTAATGTTCCCATCCTGTGGCTCCCCACACCACTTGAAATCTACGACTCCTAGAGAGATTTTTAAGTTGCGACCCACGTCTGGGTACCCACCCCATCACTGGCCAAGCACATGAGGCAAGTAGCAAAAACACAGAAGAAATCCATAGAGGTGGACCTGGTTACTAAAGATGGGGATCTATCCACCTCCAGCTCCCACTGCCCATACCCGGCCATTTCTCTGGACACACAGAACTTTAGACTTTAAAACTGTGGATTGACGGTGGATGACCTGAAGCATCCCCTCTACAATGAACTTTAACACTTTAAACAGATGACTACTCTATTTGTTTGTCCTAGTTGACATAGTTATCCCAAATAGCAGTCCCCAATACTTGAAATCCAACTGAAGAAAAGAAGTTGTTTGCCCCTTCCAATGAGGCCAAACACTCACCCATTCGTTGCAGGTGCCCCACAGGTGAAGAAATGTAACCTTTGCTGTTATACATGAACAGACTGAACTTAAATTAAAAAAGGCAGCTTTCTTCCCAAGGTGGGAGAAGGGGATTGCCCCTGGAACTCACAAAGAACTTTTCCTCACCTCTCCCCAGAGGGAGGGGGGTAAACAGACACTACTGGTGTCCTTCTTGTTTGCTTGAGGACAAACTGAAGACTGACTTTGAATTCCCAAGATTCTAGAACTACTCTGAGCTGAAGATTCCAACTGTGGCTCATGCAGCTGTGACAATTCTATAATGATGTCATCCCTCTAGTCTCAGCTGTGACTGAGGACAGAGTGAGACAGTGTGAAACCCATTTAACTGGAGTTTCACAAGCTACCTTCCCTGCCTACCACTAGGTCTTACTGGGATTCTAGTAACCCCAGGTAACAAAGGGGTTACACAGTACTTTGCAGTAAAAGTATTTATTAGTAGAGTTGGTTGAAAATAAATAATTCCTCTGTCACATGTAAATTTTATTATATAAATACACTGTAACATTTGTAAATTTGTAAGACATATTTTTTTTTTTACTTATGTGCTGTAGTGTATTATACAATGCATAAAAAAATGGACACCCCTCATCGGCCAGCTGGCACTATCACCCCGTTGTAAAATATAGCATTACCAACAGGAAAAAGTGCCAGCTGTGCCAACCTCGCACTGCAACCCATTTAAAAACACTCTGACCCCCGTTTACAAATCCCAAAACTGCCATTGTACATCGCGCTACGGGAAAAAACCCAAATCCGATCGTTCACAAAAAATATGAACATCCAAGCAACTTTCGACTTGATCAATAATGAAGAGCTGGAAGCAATATTCAAATCAATTGAAGACGGCAATAACAGCGAAATGAAAACGGAAAATCCATCGCCAGAAAAAGCAACAGCACAGCTGCCACAAACGCCCGTTGCTCTGCCTCAAATGCCCAGCCTGAACTTCACAACCAGCCCGCTCGCAGCACCTCCAACTGCCGCCGAAGACAGCGATAACAACAAAATTAAAAAAAACATCCAGTACCTCAAAAATCATTCGTACTGCCACCAAGAAAGCTTGTCCCTCTGCCTCACATCCCCAGCGTGAATGTCACACACAGCCCGCTCGCAGCACGTCCAACTACCGCAGAGCAGAATTCAAACACGGCGCTTCCCTTCAAAGGGCCCACACCAGCCAATCCTAACAGAAAAACAAAGCGCCGTCACGACAGCATCACATCTGAGCAAATTACAATGCTGGAGCTAGAAAGACATGAAGAAACAACACAGAAGCAAACCAGATGGGCAGTTAAGGTATTCCTAGACTGGGCAAAAGAAAAGGAAATAGAAATAGATCTAAAAAATATCCCAGCCCAGCAATTAAATGACATCCTGCGCAACTACTACAGC
Source organism: Neoceratodus forsteri (assembly GCA_016271365.2). NCBI lineage: Eukaryota > Metazoa > Chordata > Ceratodontiformes > Ceratodontidae > Neoceratodus > Neoceratodus forsteri. Next base: position 1,193,662,677 of record CM057452.1, on the reverse strand, counting down.
ACAGTTAGAAACACATCAGGAGAAGAATATGTATTAAGCAGCTTTGTCAGTTTGCGTTGCGGACTCAACAGATACATAAATGACCCCCCCATTGCCAGACAGCTCAATTTAATGATTGATCCAGACTTCACAACTGCAAACAACATATTCAAAGCAGTTGTAAAAAAATACCGAAAGTCAGGAAAAGACATTGCTCAACACCACCCTGCACTCACCATATCCCAACTAGCAACCATTAGAAATTCTAATGCAGTTTCCCCACAAACTGCAAAAGGGCTAGTACAAAAAGTCTGGCTAGATATTCAACTGCATTTCGCAAGACGAGGCAATGAAGGAGTCAGACAATTCACAACACAGTCATTTGAAATAAAAATTGCTGAAAATGGCTTACAATATGTCACAAAAACATTTAATGAAGAAACAAAGAACCATAAAAAGTACAACGATCCCACACGCCACCTCACAAGAGGATGCATGTTTGAGCAACCTGACGACCCCCTATGTCCTGTTAAAAGTTTTAAAAAGTATCTCAACAAGCTGCCACCAAACCCACAGCATTATTCCTCCACCCAAAAAGACTTCCTCACCATATCCTAGAAAAATGTCAGTATGGTACAACAACGAGCCAATGGGCATTAACTACCTGGAAAAATGTTGCCACTGATCTGCAAGCAAGCCCAATTGCCAGACATCTACACAAATCACAGTTTAAGAGCAACTGCAGTAACATTGCTGAGCGATGCAGGAATGGAATCTTGCCAAATCATGGCAATAACTGGGCACAAAAGTGAATCTTCACTTCGCAGTTACTGGAAGCCCAACATGGATGACTTCAAAAAATGTGGAAACATCATATCAGAAGGCAACCGTCAGGAAACTACTACCACTTCCCCGAATCTCACCTTCCTCAGCACAAAACACCAGCAAGAAACAGTCATCTCACACATGGAATCACCGACAATGCACAGCCCCAGAACTGAAATACCTCATGATCAGCCTCCAATTCCAGAAACAAATTCTTCCAACACCAAAATTCTTTTGAATCATCAAGGAATGATGAAAACAGAAACACACCTCTCCAAACCAGCCCTCCCAAGTGAACATCGCAACGGATCCAGCCAGCATGCCAGCAGCTCCACACACCGTGATCAAACCAAACGACCTTTGGTGGTCTCTTCAATTATGCACTAAATTTCTTCTACAAATAATGCAAAGGTAACATAAAACCAGCATAATCTACAAATTGCAATAAACTTTTTTAAAAAACTAACATCTTTTTTTCTCTACTTTTGCAGATTAAAAACAAATACCTGCACTCCACCCCAAGCCTACTCAAAACGACAACAGCCCACAGACATCGGACAACTAAGAAAAAAAACAACAATCATCTTAAAGCAACAGAGCACAGAAGCAAAATACTATACTGAACTTTAACCTCATAACAATATTACTTTAAAATTATACTACCTAATCATTTAACACTTTTTCTAAAATAATAAAAAATATATATATCATTGCTTAAAAGTACATATTAAAACTACATCTGTTCATAACTACTGTTCTGCTTCACTGTAAAGTTAAACACAAATGTTAAAACACAAAAATAAACACTTCTTTATGTTACAAGCAAACCCACTGTATGGACTATTTTTTGCATGGAAGGATATTCCACTATTTCCTTACTTTTTACACACAACAAATTATCACAATTAAATTACTATTCACATTTTACCACACACAACATTTATATAATGCAATAAACCACTCCAGGTGTTGGTGATGCTGGTTTACCCACGCCTGGTTTAGCCACTGCCCGCGGCCTCATGACCAAACCACGCCAGGCGTGGGTTAAACCAGCATCACCAACACCCTGTCGTGGTTTATTGCTTAAGTACATAAAAGGAAAACTGCTATAGGATTGAGGTGAAAGGTTAGTAAGGAAAAAAAAAAAACTTTAAACCTGCCAGGTTGCCTTTTTTTGGTGGGCAAGGAGGGTAGATTTCACTTGAAAACCTCCGCTATATAAGATTCAAATGTAAGTGTTTTTATTAACATTAGCAATGTACTTGGGCACTTTGGGTCTGCCTCTGCCTATTTAAGTGTGTTTTCCCACCTTTTTATTTTGTTTATAAAGTATTACTGTATTGCCTACTTTCTTCATCCTGTTTTTTGTTTTCTGTTTTTCCTCACACTCAAGACATAGGATGTTTATCATGGAATGTTTACCATGGAATACAGGGATTCAAAATTCTGCTCCATTCCACTCGTAGAATGTTACTGTCCTGACATTCTGTACACACAGAACACAAAGGTCTGTTTTAGAGCCAGAGGCTCAATTATATCACTGTCAAGGCAAGCATAAGAGATTTCCCTGATGAGCAGATAAAGACAGAAGGGGTATTTTTCACTGTTAGTAAACAAACAGTTGTAATGAAAACTATAAACAATACTTAATGTTTCTAATTTGTTTATGTGTGTAAGGAGAGTGTGATTATCAGGGAAACAACATTTATTTAATATATTTTATTTTTAATTTATGGTAGTTTTATTTTTAGGGCCCACTTGAAGGTTTTCTTATAGTGTAAAGGCAGCAGCCATGTTTATAATGGAAGATCAGTTCTGGTTGAAGGGGGACTGATGAAAGATAGTTCTGGTTGTATGAGGACTGATTTGCTCATTGTGTGATGTGGTTTAGGACCAGGATGACTGTGCGTATATAGAGATTTAACATACAGTCAACTGATGTCTCTTGGCCAATGAGATTTCTAGATTTTTTTCTTGCCATTTTATAATCTTTTATTAACATACTTGTACAGCTTACCCATATATTAAACAAGGTTTAACACTGTTTAAATTTTTTTTTTATTATAATAGTAATAAGGCACTCCCAGGGATTATGTTAATAGTCAGTTCATCACCCTCTAGGGGCATGTGGCACTCGGCAATGCCTCGTGCCACATTATGCCCCTTGAGGGTGATTAATAGACCATTAACATAACCCCTGGTCATGCCTTATTGCTTACAAATTGCAGTTAAAGCAGACCTTGGATTCTGCATTTAACATCTGCTTTCCATCACCACTAGCTGCATTCTGACTACCTATTTCACAATTTTGCAGCACATATCTGTGCATAGGGTACTTTCCTCCTCCTGCTAGCAATGCCTCTCTCAATGCACCCCAGCATTTTGCTAGCCATTTTTTCTGCTTTGTTACATTGCCCAGCTACCCTGAGGTTATCAGATATAATGACCCATAGGTCTCTTTCTTGCTTGGTGACTGTAAGCTCCACTCCATCCATCTTATACACAGCCCCTGGATTCCACACCCCTAAGTACATAATACTGCATGTTTTGGCATTGAAACAGCTGCCACCCCATACCATTCCTCTAATTTCCTCAGATCCCTTTGCATTCTCTCCACCCCTTCCTAAGTGTCAAGCCTGTTCCAGATTATTTTATCATCTGCAAAGAGACACACCTTGCCCTCAAGCTCCTCTGCAATGTCACTTATGATGATATTGAAGAGGACTGGTCCCAGCACTGAACCCTGTGGCACCCCACTAGTCACTCTCCTACTGCCAGAGTGGCTACCATTTACTACCACCTTTTGCTTCCTATCCTTTAATCAGTTTGATATCTGTGTTGCCGGTTTCTCCCCCACCCCCAGGCTGCTTAGTTTCTTAACTAAACTCCTGTACAGCACAGTGTTGAAAGCCTTACTGAAATCTAGATAGGCCACATCCACTGTTCTCCATTGATCCACCTCCTTGGTAACCCAGTCATTGAAATCTATGAGATTAGTTCAACATCACCTCCCTCCTGTGAAACCATGCTGCCAGTGGTCCTGCAGCCCTTTTGCCTCTAGGTGCTCCACAAACCTCTCATTCAGTAGTGTCTCCATTAACTACCCCATAACTGATGTGAGACTGACTGGCTCGTAGTTGCTAGCTTCCTCGCTACTGCCACTTTTGTGCAGAGGGACCACATCAGCCATCCTCCAGTCCTCTGTAATTTCCCCCATCTCCATTGAGGTGCTAAAAAGCATGTCCAGAGGTGCTGACAACATCATACTCAGTTCGTTTAAGACACTTGGATTTATCCCCTCCAGCCCCATTGCCTTTTTCTCCTTTAAGGCTTCCAATCCCTAATGGGCCCTCTCCACTGAGAATGGACTTGTGTCCACTCCCCCCTCTCCCTATTGTTTACTGCAGCATTCTGTGATTTAGAATTTAAATAACAGCTTTGGCTGATCATCTGGTATATCTGACCATAGTCCCTATTAGTTGAGCAGTGGCTTTCATTTATATCAAAAGGCTGCTTAAGATGTAAAAATGGTCTAAAAATTAGCCCCATTGACTTGTATGGAGCACGTCCCCGTGCTCTCCCTGGGCACATGTCACAAAACGTGGGAGCGCGGGGGTGGGAGCAGGCAGACCGGGAAGTGAAAAGGAATCTCCTGGCCAGCAGTTCGGCCACTGTTACGATCCCTTCCCTTCTATACACCAGTGTATTAAAATTGAAAATTTTCACACAGTGGGACTATCACCGCCCCAGGCTACTGGGCTGTGAAGTTCTATGAAAAACATCATACCTTTACTTTAATCGTTAGGAGTGCTAATAATACATGTCATTAAAATTCAAATAAAATCTAACACATACTGCATGGAGATACTGTACGGACCCCATCCAAAATTTATTTTTTAGAGTACCTCTTACAGATAGCATTATTAGCATCTACTGCCATAACAGTTTTGGAAAATGATATAAAACTGAGAACTGTAATATCTGGGACGATTGCATTCAACAAATGGCCAGATTTCTCAACCAAAAACTCTCTGTGGTAGAACATAATTTATACACCACATTGTTATATTGTAAAAGTTCCATTTTAAAAATGAATTGCGTAATAATGTTTTATATGGACATATGCAATTAGCATTTCTTTACTATAATGGTGGTTTCCTGATGTTAATTTTGGTCTGCGTAAAAGTAAGCTGTATGTACCATAGATACAGTATAGCACTGATTAAAGTTCCTCTGTATTCAGTACATGTAACATCACTATGAAAATAAATAAATGCATAAAAATGCAATAAGCTGACATCAGGGGGCCCAATTCCCATCTCTGCCTACAGTGCCACACCCTAGCAGTGTAGGACACTGGGAAGCCCACCCCCAGTGTCTCAATATATTTATTTTCTTTAATAAGACCTGAAAAAAAGAAAACAGCTCCCCAAAGTCTTTTTTTAATCCTGAGAAAAAAATAAACAGTCCCTCGTCATCTCCTTCTCCCCCCCATCCTGAACTTCTTACTGAGCACCCACCATTCAACCCCTCCTTACCCCATACTTACCACTGGAGGTTGTCGGCTGTCATCTTCTGTGGATGGGGACACATGTGCACTCTTCAAAGCCGAACCACAAACTGAGGAATAAAAGTAAGTGCCATATAATGTATTTCAATGGCGTTTTGAACTTATGTTCATAACTTTGCATTTTTTAATAATAATAAATGTGTTTATAAAGTGCCTTTCAACATACCAAGGTGCTGAACACATTAAAACCATAACATCAAGTGTAAATCAGTAATACATATAAATAAAATCATATCATAATAACATCAAATATTAAAATCAGTTAATAAAATATAAAATAAGATCTCAGCACAATAAAATCAACCATCCAAGAAGGCCATTTGCCACAGATAAGTCTTCAAATTATTCTTGAATTCCTCCACAGAGGTGCACTCCCATAACCAGCGTGGTAGAGAATTCCAAAGAGTGGGTGCAGCGTAAAAAAATGATCTGCTGCCAGAAGATTTTAAACTCACTCTTGGAATCTTTAACAACCCCTCATCAGCCGAGCGGAGTGATCGGCTGGGGTAGTAAGGCACCAGGAGTTCTTTCAGATAGGCTGGACCCTGACCGTAAAGGGCTTTAAAAGTCAATAAAATGACTTTAAAGGTGATCCGCCACTGTATAGGAAGCCAGTGCAGTTCATGCAGCACTGGGGTAATATGACAGGACCTACATGTCCCAGTCAAAACCCGGGCTGCAGTGTTCTGCACCAGCTGTAGGCGACAGATTTCAACCCCAGAAAGCCCAAAGTATAGGGCATTGCAGTAGTCCAAACGTGAAGACACAAAGGCGTGGATCAACTTTGGAAAAGAGTCAGATGGAACAAGGTGCCTAACCCTGGTGATATTCCTAAGATGGTAGAAAGAAGTCCTGACAATGGCCAACACTTGAGACTGTAAGGTCAGCCTGTCATCTAGGACATTCCCAAGGTTACGCACCCATTCAGAGGTTGGAAGTGACACGCCACCAAGAAAAATTCCAGAGGGCGTGCCACCACATGACCTCTCTATCTGACCACCCGGGTCCACAACCAGAACCTTTGTCTTCTCTGAGTTCAACTTTAACCAACTAGAATCCATCCAACCCTGGATTTCTTCCAGACAGTTGTTAAACACTGCGAGAGCTCCAACCTGGTCGGGTGCAAAAGATAGGTATAGCTGGGTATTATCTGCATAGCAGTGAAACCTCAGCCCATACAGTCTTATAATGTCTCCAAGCGGTAGCATATACACTGCAAATAACATGGGTGATAACACGGAACCCTGAGGCACCCCACACAACAAAGGAGTTGGGCCAGAGGAAAAAACTCCCGACACAACTCTTTGTGATCTACCAGTGAGGAATGAGGTGAACCATTATAAAACAGTTCCCGACATTCCACAAATTTGCCTCAGGTGTGCTATCAATACCAGGTGATCCACAGTGTCAAAAGCTGATGAGAGATCAAGAAGAACCAGAATGGAACGTCTCTTCTGATTTCTCACCCTCAGAAGATCATTAAGCACCCGAACCAGCACAGTCTCGGTGCTATGTCTTTTATGAAAACTGGATTGGAAGGATTCGTAGATATTATGGATGGTTAAATGGTCTTCCAATTGGACTGCCACTACCTTCTCTATATCCTTCCCAATAAAGGGAAGGTTAGAGATAGGTCTGTAGTTTGAGAAACTGTCTGGGTCCAAGGTAGCTTTCTTCAAGAGAGGTGTCACCACCACCTCTTTCAGGGAGCTAGGAAACTCACCTGACTCCAGGTAGCACCAGACTATTTGCACCAGGACTGGACCGATGATATCAGTACAACCCAAAATTAGGAGAGTTGGTCCAGGATCCAAACTACAGCTTGTGGGATGCACACTATGGATGATTCTCATAATATCTACAAACTCAGGTCAACCACAGGAACTCCAAGAGAAATGGTGTACTGTGAACTCACATTGTTCCATGACATCACCCTTAGAGATTGCTGGGCACTTTAGTTGCAAAGTAACAAGCAAACTCCTCGCACTCTAATTGTGAAAAGGCTTTTCAAACTTGCAGACAGGCTGGGTTGCACAGTCTGCCTACATTCCGAAACAGCTGAGCCGGTCAAGTCTGAGCAACTGCAATCTCCTTGGACAGGAATTCTGCCTTCTTATGGGTGATTGCAGATTGATTGCTAGAATAATGTTCCATCAATCTAAGGCAGTCAACCTCAAGGGTGGACTTGTGCCAACATCGCTCTAACCTTCACCCCATCTCTGCATCCCCCTCAATATCCCATCGAACCAAGGGGGCCTGGGGTGAAGGAATAAGAGGCACTCACGAACAGGAGCAATAAGATCCAGGGCTACCATGATGACCACATTATAGGCCAACACCAGTGTCTCTGGATTACTGCTCGCCAACATGGGGGATGATAGGTCAAGGACCGCCGATAGGACTTGGGAAGTAATATTCCATAATGGGTGGTACCTGACCATCTCCACAGGGGAAGGCCTTCTCAGGGGGGTGCAAAAATTGAACCTCACGGTGTAGTGGTCTGACCAGGTGACTGGTTCCACCCCCACATCGGATGCATCAATCCCTAAAAGGAAGACTAAGTCCAGAGAGTGCCCAGATTTATGAGTAGCAGTGGAAATTACCTGTGTAAGGGCCAAAGAAGACATTAATTGGAGGAAGTGATTACCAAATTATGAGAGTTCATTGTCGACCAAGGTGTTGAAGTCACCCAGAACCATCAATCTGGGCAACTCAAATGACATGTCGACGAGGAAGTCTGCTACTTCCTGTAAGAAGTGTTTCCCATCTCTGGGTGGACGGTAGATGAGAACGATTCGAATGCCTACACCCAGTAGAACTGTGCACTCAAAGGACTCAGCCTCACCCACTACTACATTTGTGAGGCCCAATTCAGTCTTGAAACAGACTGTATCCCCCCTCCCCTGCAGTCCAATCTCAGGCGGTGTATCACCGAGTACCTGGCTGGAGTCATGGCCTCCACTATGGGGCCTGAGTTTTCATCTAGCCAGGTCTCGGTGATGCAAGCCAAGTCAGCCAAGCCAACAAGATCAGCAATAATGGCGGTCTTATTCCTGATGGACCTGGCATTGCATAACACCACCCGAGTTGGACAAACCTCGGAGGCTGTCAGGTCTATCTGCCTACTAAATTCAGTAGTGCCCTTGGGTATGAGCACCAGACATGGTAAACCATGATCTGGGTTCCATTTCACCCCAGGGCACCTTCTGGACATAATAACCCCGATACGGTGGCCCCCCTCATTCATCCTCCTCTGTTCACACACCCCCACCCTCCTCACTCTCCTATGAACAATCCCCAATACTCTACAGCATTGGTAGGTATCAAATTGTAGGGGAGGAGTATAAAAAGGGTGGAGGTCACGAAGGGAGGAGGAGGATGAACAGCACACTGCCGTGGGGATTGAAAGCCAGCACATGTCGCTGTTTAGACAAAACAATAAACCCCAAACTCAAAATAATCAATCTTAACAACATAAAATTAACCAAATAATCCCAAACGTAACCAACATAAATAAACAAAATCAAATAAACAAAAAAACCTCACCTCACAGAAAACTGAGTCTGGACTGGACTGAAGACTCACAAAAATAAAATAAAGTAAAAACAAACAAAAAATAAAAATATATAAATAAATATAAATATAAATGTAAGGGTTCTCTCACCACCCCTACAACCAAAAAGAAATAGAAGAAAATTAATTACCCCCCTTAGCTCTCTCACAGCCAGGGAGAGAGAAGGAAAAAAAGTACCTTAGCATTCTCACTGCAAGATATAAAATAATAACAAATCAAATACAATTTAAACTTTAAACAAATAAATAACTTGTCTCTTCTCCCCCAGTCCTCTCACAACCCAGGAAGAGGGTACAGTCCAAATTAAATTAATGGACACAAGGTCCTCCCACCACCTTGAATGTCCAAAATAAAAAGTCTTCAGATTGCCGGGCACAGAAACTGATTAATCCACGGGTTTAAAGTCAGCAAAACACAGATTATTTCAAAGGATATCCAAAATCCAAGTCCAAAAATCAAGTAGGTCACGATTCCAAATAAGGCCCTTTACCCCCAGCTGGGCAACCACACATGAAAAAAGTGGACCAATACAATACCCAAAATCAGGCTGCCAACAGTGGGCCCAACTGGGCTCCAGACCTCAGGCAAATTCCTTGACTAAAGGCTCCCCAAATGCCCCTTCAGACCACAAATCAGGTGAGGCCCAGCAGGAGGATACACCCCAAATTGATGTTAAGGAAAAGTCACAAGCTTCCTTGAATAATCTTCATAAAAATCATAGCCCCGGGAATCAGAAAACCATCTAATTATTCCCCGGTTCAAATTCAACGCAGAGACAAAGTACCTCAGTCCAGAGCAAAAAGCAACATCCTGGAAAAATCCTTGAGACCACGGGCCCTTAATCCGCTCTGTGTCCACCTCCGTATCAGCCCCAGCAATGAAGCACCAGCCACAAGGACACCCTCTCTTCTCTCTTTGTCCCAGCCAAATCCCAGCAGGACTGAAACAAAATTCAGCCCAAACAGTTGAATCAACAGGGCAAGAAACTCCACACTTGGCTGTACGACCCCCGATATAGTAACAGCAAGTGGAGCCTCACACTTTAAAAACCAACAACTCAAAGTTGGTTTAATAGAGTTTCTGGGGTTCTGGACCAAGAGCACGCTCCTTCTCTTGCTCCACAGATAGCGAGTGTCCTCCAGACGATTTGGGAAATAAAGCCAAACAAGTGTCCTCCAGCCAATTCGAAAAATAAAACCAAAGTAAAACGTAAACGCTCAAACGAACTAAATAAATGAGGCAAACTAAATAAAACTAAACTACAATGAAACTAAAAACATATTGCAGATCACAACTCTGCAACCAGCGGCACACACAGCCCAGCGGCCATCTTGAAGATAGGAAACAAGGTCCTAGTTTTTTTCTTCACCACATTTTCAACATGGCCCTTTTGGGACTCCACCTCATGAACACTGTCACTGTCATTTTGTTAATGGGACCAGGAAGGTGATTTTGAGGTCACTGCATGAAATAATCTTTTGAGACCAAATAATGAAATTTCACCACCAGTGCTTATGAATTGGGGTCCCAAAAATGCCATGTTAAAAATGTGGTGACAACATTCCTAAAAATGGCCAAGTTACATGCGTTCATTGAAATTTTTCTACGCACGCACATAACTTTGGTAATTTTCAATATTTTGACTCCAAATTTTCAACGTAGTCATTTTTTCACATCACCTCACAAGCAGAACAGCTGTCATTTTTCACATCCTGTCCAAAATGTGTTCTCACACCTGTGGCACAGAATGGCATTTTGGCATGGATTTGAACATTTTCATCTACGGGGTTTATGAGGTGGGATCATAAGAAGAGTATGTTAAAAATTTGGCATCAAAAATAAAATAAAATGACAAACTTATGACCATTCATTGCGATTTCGCCACACTTGCTCAGAATTTCAAAAATGTTAAATATTATTACCACAGATATTTAACGTAGCCTTCATATTACCCCATCTCATGTATGTCACAGCTGTCTTTTTCCAAATCCTGCCCAAAATTTGATTTTGTACCTGTGGCACGGAATGACATTGCAGTTGTGCAGAATTACATTTTGGTGGTGATTCTAAAATTTTCTGTACCGAGTACATTAGGTGGGGTAATAAGATGGCTATGTTGAAAATTTGGTCATCATTGGAAAAGTTCCTTTTTTACCTAACTTAAGAACCCAAGGTGTTTATAATTCAACCAATACAATGCACCCCTGAAACATACACCATGCAAGGAAACATTCGGCACTTACAAATGCTTGTTTAATTTAATTGTAAATTTAGACATGTGTGAAGACTGTTTCATCACCCAGTGTATTGTTTTGTGGGTTTGTTTTTGAAATAGCTCTATTTTTTCCTAATTTAGAACTCTGTATTAAAGTCTTCTTCCTCCCCAGTCTTCATTATTTTAAATTACTTAGCAGTTTCAGAACCTAGTAACATCACTTGAACTGATGACTACAATTAATTAGACCAGTGACATCAGCTCAGTTGATGTCATTTTGTTCTGCTTCATTTTTGTCAGGCAAACACTAAAGAAATGCAAGCCTCCCCCTTATTTGGAGCTTACCTTGATGTATGTTACCCCATTGGTGTCCCACTGTTCAAGTTCTCCCTCCAGTCCTTGTACTTTTGAAATGGGACCAGAGGGCTTGTCAATGGTCTCAGGTGGGATTCAGGTAATTTTCCAGCTTGATATTCATGGGGGTTGACACTCACTGTATTTGTTCCTCGGCCCCATGGGAAAAGGAAGCCAAGGTCCAGGAGATGCTTTTTGTATCCGGGTACTGTTGTGGCAGTTTACCAGTCTTAGGTGAGGCTGAGAAGTGTAGGACTGGAGAATGTAAATAAAAAACATGACCACAATGCACCATCTGTGCATGTGCAGTCACTGAGTCTTAAAGAAGCCGTGGCGCCAATAATTGTATTTTGTGTGGAGCACTGAAAAAAGGGTTTCCTGCCTCCAGGGCAGGCAGTAGAGCAGGGTTACATTAGCAGGCTGCTTCCAGGCATGACATTGGGGGGCTTAGCCCCTAAAGTGAGCACATATTAAAATTTATAGCCTGCTTTAATGTAGAGTAGCTGCAAAATATAAACAATAATGATGGACCCCATAGTTCCCTTGGAGCAGGGGAGCCACTAGGAAAAAGGGGAGTGGGCACCAGAAAGCCTGGGAGAGTACCAGTCAATAAGCTGGAAGCTGTGGAAAGGCTATAAAGGCCATTGAAAGCCCATGAATGGAGGAGATTCCCTGGAGTTTTGAGAGGGAGAGTCAGTGGTGGGCTGCTCAGCCCTAAAGCATGCCATGGGCACATAAAGGCCCCCTCTAGTCCTCAACGACATTTTAGTAAGTCACCTACAATGTTGTTCAGCAGTTGAGACAAATTGCCCTGATGATTTTGTGTTCCCTGTGTGAAACTCGAACCTGAATTGGGCTTTATAGTGTGCTGCCTGAAAAGTATAGAGAATGAGCTGTTTGAACTTTGGCAGAAAAGCTGTTTTGCAGGGCTCTGAACTGCCTAGAAGCCCAGCTGCACTTAGCACCCAAGAGAACTGTGTGCCCAGTTATATGTCCAGGGTGAGTTCAGCTTGCCCAGACACCTTGGACCAACAAAAGGTGAAGACTTCTAGAGTCCTGTCAGGCAAAGACGTAAAAGAACACAGGTAATGAGAATATTGTGAACAAACCTTGAAAAAGGTACCACAAGGTGTAAAACAAAAGGGCAAGAAAAGCCCCTGCATAAGTATGGCTCAGGATGACATTAGTAAAATGGCTGATTCTGAAACTATTGAAAACCAGACTACTGCACAGGCAGTCACTGTTGAATTAAATGCAAACGTTGTAGCCGATGCTAACGTACCTAATGGGACAATGGAAACAGATGACCTGACTGCTATTGATCAGCCCAGACAAGTTTATGTACTTAGGGACTCTATTTTAAAATATGTTGATAGCTACATATGTAACCAAGATAAAACAAATTGAACATGCTCTGCTTATGGGGGGGCTTGGATTAGAGACATTGAACGTATGGTCCCTACTATTTTACAAAACTCGTGTAGAAACCCACTAGTGATTTTGAATGTTGGAACAAAAGACATAAATAGATTTTCCCAGGAAGACATCAGTGAAAGATTTTATGTCCCTAGTTAGATGCCTTCAAGGTAGAAACTGTGGCGTTTGTATCTCAGAAATCCTCCCGGTCCCTAGAGTAAGCAGGGCTAAACATCAGAAAATTAAGAATACTAACAAATGGCTCAGGAAATGGACCCTGAAGCAAGGGTTAAAATGTATCACACACTGGGAAGGATTCACAACAGACAAAAGCCTGTACAGTTGTGATGGCCTTCATTTAAATAAAAGGGGTCGCTCTGTTCTGGGAAATCGCTAGTCAAAGTTATTAACAACCGATTTAACTAGATTGGGGGGGGGGAGCAAAGGGATTCATTTCCCAGAAATACTAAAATTGAAAAGGATGGATACAGATTCTTGGTAGCAAATGCCAGAAGCCTCAATATTACAAAACTCACATAATTAACTACCAGTCTTATTCAGAATCATATTGATATTGCTGTTATAACAGAAACCTGGTGGGATAGTGATTCGCACTGGTACAATAATATCCCTGGATACTCATTATACTGCACAAACAGAACTAATAAAAAAGAGCGGGGGTGGTTGTATGTAAAAAAATACAATAAAGTCCACAGAATATAATTTCAATAAAACTTCCACTAATATTGAGGGGATCTATGTTGAGATTGAACATCATAAGGGAAACAAACTGCTCCTTGGAAATTTCTACAGGCCACCATCAGCAAATCTGGAATTTGATCAAAATTTGATCAGGATAATAACAGATCTAGCACAAACTAATAATGTTATAATAGTGGGAGACTTCAATTTGCCCCGGATTAACTGGGAAAATCTAACTACTACGCTCACCGTAGATAATCTGTATCTGGACACATTTTTAGAGACAGGTCTCGAGTAAATTTTATTAGAACCTACTAGGGCAACAATATTTTAGACCTTGTGCTGACTAATATGCCAGAGGATATAAAATGAAGTGGAAGTATTCCCGCCCCTAGATAACAGTGACCACTGTTCCATGGTCTTCTCCAACAAAGTAGGGAAGTTTCAACAAAGAAATTAAGCTCATAAATATAACTATGCAAAAGGGAATTATAAAATAATTACATTTATACTGCTAGAGTTTGACTAGGACTCCATGTTGCATAATCTATCTGAAAATAATGGTTCGGTATAGAGATGTTGCAAAGTTTAAATCCGCCGGCGAAGTTCCCACAAAGTCACCAAATTCACCCTGTGAAAAACTTCACGAAAATTACCTCTCTGGTGCTGAAACTTTGCTGGGAAACTTCGCCGGTTAACTTCAGTTTTTTTTTTAGTATCTTCGAATGTAACTGTCTTAATCTGGTGCCAAAACCTCACTGGTTAGCTTCAAAGGCAACTTTGATTTTGCTAGTAACTTCAAAGTTAATGAAAAACATGGTTTGTCACATGATTCACTTACTGCATGTCACATGGGAGACGCCAGGTAAGCAGGAAGTGAATGTTTCACTTTCATTTCAGCAGTTGTAGCTGAAGAAGAGTGGAGAGACAGTGTGATTGGGACTCACAGAGCCTAGGCTAGAAGACAAAGCATTTTATATATTCTCGTTTAGAGAGCTGAAAATGTTATTCCTTTTTTCAGTTTTAATCTTTATCTTTCTTTACTGTACTTGTACTTTCTGATCTTATAAATTTGTTTGTGTATACTTCTTTCTTCTGAGTTCTTACTGTCTTTTTCTTTCATTTTCTTTACGTTTCTGTTTGTGATGGAGAGGCAGCATCTGGACTTGGCTGAGTCCAGACCGGGTGATGCTGGAGCACCAGTAAGGCACCCACTCCTTAGCAGGCATGTTTTTTTAAAAGGGACTGCGGCCCCCCAGATCAGAAAGGGAATTCTGCTGCTGCAGATCAGCATCAGCAAGAAAAAGATAAACCACAGGAGCAGAAACAACAGCAGCAGCAGCAAGAAAAAGATAAATCACAGGAGCAGGAACAACAGCAGCAGCAGCAGCAAGAAAAAGTTAAACCACAGGAGCAGGAACAACAGCAGCAGCAGCAAGAAAAAGATAAACCACAGGAGCAGGAACAACAGCAGCAGCAGCAGCAAGAAAAAGATAAACCACAGGAGCAGGAACAACAGCAGCAGCAGCAGCAGCCACAAGAGCCTGCCACTTCCTCTTCTGGTGCTCCCCCAGTCCCGCAGCACTCTGTGGTGTAGGATTTCTTCGATATGCACCCTGCAGATGAGACAGTGGCCATCTGCAAGGTGTGTGGGCAGTGTGTGAGGAGTTGCAAAAAAGGGAGCCATCTTGGGACTGGAGACCAGTGGACGCACCTCCGCATCCACCACCTCACTGAGTGGAGGGCCAAAGAGCATTATGTGGCTGCATCACATAATGGTGGTGGTGGTGATGTCCCTGGGGGAAAAGTGGAGCAGCATGAGGTCTGCAGTGCTGCTGTAGTGCCAGCAGCGAGTCAGCGACAGTGTGGCAGGCATGATGTGAACCACAGCAGTACTTCTGGTGTACCTCAGCAGCGTCATTATGATAGTGGCAGTGATGACCCCATGGCACCAGCCACAAATGTCCATCTTGTCATTTTGTGGGCTGAGGTGAATGATCTGCACCAAGAACTGAGCTCTTTCTGGCAGGAGGTGATGGATTGGTTTGACAGTGTCATGTCTAGCCAAGAGAGGATCATCACTCTCCTATACGAGCTGCCTGGTGGTGATGGTGGTGGTGGGCATGGCTCATCTTCTGGCAGTGCTGGTAGGGTGGGTTGAGTTGTTCTATTTCAAGTTTTATTTTAGTTTATATGTAGTTATTTTGTCATCTGTGTTCTTAATTTCTCCACTCTCTAGTCCCCCCTTTAAAAGTAAAAAACACCCCCAAAATATCAAAAGTAAAAAAAAAAGCTCTGTTGTTTTATGGTCTGTTTTCTCAGTTCTCCTTTTTAGTATTGTTTCATTTGTGTGGATGTCCCTTGCTTCTTGAGTTCTGTTATTTCTTTAATCCTTCTTACACATGATGAACCACATTCCTTCCTTTCATTTTTGTCACTGGTTCATCATGTGTAGTCCCTCCTTCTATTCACAAATGTCAAGTATTTGCCACATTACATAAATTATGTTCCCATGGTATGTGATGCTGCATAACTGGTAGATGTGTTGTGTGCAAACACCAACCACCCAAAGAAGTGCAAACCATAACACAAACATGAGCTATTCTACTGAAAAGTTTAACATAAATCTCTTTTAAGCTCTTAATACGTTTACTGTGTTTGCCTGAAATGTGAAGTTGTGTCTCCAGAGAGAAAATGCATCTTTTCAATCAAATACTGTTGCCGCACACATCAGAGAAGGTGGTGCAAAGCACATGTGAAGCTTGCAAGAGAACATAAACATATTTATCATATTAAGTATTTATGGGCCTGCTACCCCACCACCACCACCAGCACTTTGCCAGAAATGTGAAGTTGTGTCCCTAGAGAGAAAAAGCATATTTTCTGTAAAATACTGTTGCCATGCACACCAGAGAAGGTGACGCAAAGCAAATGTGAGGCTTGCAAGAGAACAAACATATTTATCTTACTAAGCATTTTTGGGCCTGCTACCCTGCCGCCGCCAACACCACCACCAGCACTTTGCCAGAAATGTGAAGTTGTGTCCCCAGAGAGAAAATGCATCTTTTCAGTCAAATACTGTTGCCGCACACACCAGAGAAGTCTATGCAAAGCATATATGAAGCTTGCAAGAGAAACACTATTGCCACATGGAGAGGGTGCCTTGATGCTGCTGCGTGCTGCTGTTGTTCCAAAGTCAGAGAAATGGCCTCTTGCTCAGTGTGGTCCTGGATTCATGATGGCATATAGACATACTGCACGGGTAAGTACCTTTGTTTTCTTTTCATTGTGATAGAGGGGGGTTACTGCTACTGTCTGAAGTCTAATATATTTGTAATTCTCTGTCATTGATTTTCAGTTATTTGTGCATATGACATAATACTGCTGGACATCTACAACATAGATGCTGTTCTCTGAATCTTGTATCCAACATTGGCCAACCATGAAGGTAAGCATTTTGTTTAGGGGGATTGATCACTGGAGTTCATGATGGCACATAGACATAGCGCACAGGTAAGTACCTTTGTTTTGTTAAGGGAGTGGTGATTATTGGTACTTTTCGAAGTCTAATATATTCGTTCTTCTCTTTCATTGATTTTCAGTTATTTCTGCCAAATGCAGATAGATGACATCATACTGCTGGACAGATACAACATAGATGTGGTTGTCTGACTCATACACAACATTGTTCAACCACAAAAGTAAGTTTGTTTTTTTTTAGGGTGTGGCGAGTCGACTTGTTTTTGTACCATAATTGACAAATTAATTTAATTTCTTAATCACTGACTCTGCTGTTCTTCCTTATCTTTACAGGTATTCCTTGTGCCTGAATTTGTTGCAACAATGTGCTTGATGATTAACAAGGCAAATGATGTCAGTCCACAGAGAGCACCTGGAAAGCAAGAAAGGATTTTTGTGAATGAAAGTTGTGGAAAGAAAAGTAAAGTAAAGGAAACTAAAAGAAAGGAAAGCAAAACAAAGGAGAGGAAATTAAAGCAAAGGAAAAACATTAAATCACAATGATACTTACAGTTAGAGTACTACTGCTGGCTGTGCAATTCTGTTTTGGTGTCTGTTCTATAGTAGAAATAGCAAAACCTGCATGAAGACGATATTACAAGAAAACATTTTAATGCTGTAATGAGTATCATCAATCATGGTCTGATTTTTTGCCTCTAGTAGGCTTATAGAAGCACTGCAGTGTTTGAAAAACAGTGCAGGTGTTTCACCAACAGCAGATGAAGAAAGTTCTTGATGCAGTATGGCTACACTCGCATAATGATGTCTTGCAGATGCCAGTCAGTGGCTAGATGGAGGAGGAGGAGGAGGAGGACCAAGATGAATCTGTCAAGAAGAGAGTTTTAAGGAGGTACAGGAGGCAATTCTGATTCTCACATTGGTGGCAATGAATCATCAGTCACTATGGTGGTGGAAGTGGTAACCAAGCCAATGCTGTTTCTTACTTGTGATTGTGATGAGGAGGAGGACATAGTTGAAGCAGCCCAGGGAGTACAGAGGAGGTAGAGGTGGTTCTCTTTATCACAGTCAGCAGCCTACTACATACACTTTGACATAGAAACTAGACTATGATGGCAGATAAGGACCACTTGACCCACCTAGTCTGCCTGTTTCCCTACCTACAGGATAAGCTGTAGATCCTAGTTAACCAACAGCCTATTTCTTCCTACCCCGTACAAGAATTGCCTTATGTCCGTCCCATGCATTCTTGAATTCTTCCACAGTTTTAGACCCCACAACCTCCTCAGGAAGGCTGTTCCATGCACCCACCACCCTTTATGTGAAAAAATAATTCCTCACATTGCCCCAAGCCACTCCCCCTCTATCTTCAAATTGTGTCCCCTTGTTCTTGCACATCTCTTTTTCTGAAAGTTGCTACCCTCATGGACTTTGTTGTTTCCTCTGAGGTACTTAAAAGTTTCCATCATGTCCCCCTTCTCCCTCCTTTCCTCAAGGGTATACATATTAAGCTCCTTTAGTCTCTCCTTGTATGACTTCTCTTGCAGGCCCTGCACCATTTTAGTTGCCCTCCTCTGGACTGCCTCCATCCTATCTATGTTCTTGCAGAGATGGGGTCTCCAGAGCTGGATGCAGTACTCCAAATTAGGTCTCACCAATTGACTGTAAAGAGGGATAACAACTTCTTGTGTACCATGTTTCTGTGACTGCTACAATATCCAGGCATCCCTTATCCATCAAGGCCACCAGTTCAGGGAGCTTGTTGCCCAGACCATGAGCATTGGTACTCACTACTGCTGGTAATGCCTCTCCCTATACATCCCAGTATTCCCCCAGCCCTCCCTACTGCCTTCTCACATTGCTTGCTAACCTTAAGGTCATCTGATATGATTACCCTCAGGTCCCATTCCATTTATGATGTTGTTACTACCTCCCCCCTCATTGTGTAATATTCCCCTGGGTTTTTGTTTCCCAGGTGCATTATTTTACACTTCTTTGCATTGAATCCAAGTTGCCATACTTCTGACCATTTCTCCAGCCTTGCCAAGTCCCTTCTCTTCCTTTCCACACCTCATTATGTATCAACCCTGTTGCAGATCTTTGTGTCATCTGCAAAGAGACATACTTTTCCTTCCATTCCCTCTGCAATGTCACTTATAAAGACATTAAAAAGGACTGGACCCAGTACTGAACCCTGTGGTACCCCACTAGTAATTCCTCTTTCTTCAGAGTGGACTCCATTTACAATTACATTCTGTGTCCTGTTGTCCAGCCAATGTTTTACCCAGGCTACCACCCTGGGACCCACTCCCAGGCTGGTTAATTTGATTAATAATCTTTTGTATGGGACTGTGTCAAATGCCTTGCTAAAGTCTAGGTAGGCCATGTCCACAACCCCTCCCTGGTCTACTACTTTGGTCACCAAGTCAAAGAAATCAATTAGATTCATCTGACATGACCTTCCGGCTGTGAACCCATGCTGCCTTGGGTCCTGTGCCCCACTGGCCTCTAGGTACTCAACAATTCTTTCCTTCAGAAGTGATTACATCACTTTTCCTACCACAGAGGTCAAACTGACAGGTCTGTAGTTTTCTGCCTCTGTCTTGCTCCCACTTTTGTGAAGAGGAATCACATCCACCTTCCTCCAGGCCTCAGGTACCACACCATCCTCCCGTGATTTGTTAAAAAGGGTAGTCAGCAGTGTCACTAGTTCTCCCCTTATTTCTTTTAGAATTCTGGGGTGAATTCCATCAGGTCCCATTGCTTTGTCCACTTTCAGTTTTAGGAGTTCTTCCAGAACCCTTTCTTCTGTGAAAGGACTGTGATTGACCCCCCTGTCCTGAGTGCTTCTGTTAATTGGATTAGGCACCACCCCTCCTCCTCTTTTGTGAATACTGAGCAGAAGTATTCATTCAGTCTCCCTGCTTTTTCACTGTCTCTCTCTGCCCATCCACTGTCCATTCTATTCAACCTCACTATCCCTCCCTTTTTCTTTCTACGCTCTCTGATGTAACTATAAAAGGTTTTATCCCCCTTCTTAACCGAGTTGGCTATCTTTTCCTCAGTTTCAACCTTTGCTCTTCTGACTACCCTCCCTGCTTCCTTCTGCCTTAACTGGTACAGTTCTCTGTCCTGCTTCTTATGTGTTTCCTTATACTTCCTAAATGTTATCTTTTTCTCCCTAACCTTCCCCGACACCTCTTTTGAAAACTATAGTGGCTTTTTCTTTCATTTTGAATTGTTTATTTACTTCACACAGAGGCTTGTTGCCTCTGTGATGGCAGTACTGATGTTTCCCCATTGTTGCTCCATCCCTCCTTCTAGCCTGTTTGCTAATGTTTTTCTAAGGCACTCTCCCATCTTGCCAAAGTCAGCCCTCCTGAAGTCCAGTACCCTCACTTTTGTATGGCTTGACTCTGTAGCTGAGTTTATGTGAACCACGCTGTTTGGTGATCACTTGTTCCCAGATGGCTGCCCTCTTCTAGATCTGGGATCCTCTCACTGTCCCCATTTGAGAGTACGAGGTCTAAGATTACTCCCTCATGAGTGGGTTCCAAAACTAGCTGTCTGAGATATGCCACCTGTACGGCATCAAGACTGGCCCTGGTCTTGGACGTGGCTGCAGCAAAGGTGCTCCAGTTAACATCTGGCATATTCAGGTCCCCCATCAACAGTGTCTCCCCTTTCTTTGCCATCCTAAGGATGCCTTCTATTATATCCTTGTCCATTCCCTCCCCCTGAAATGGGGGTCTGTATACAACCCCTGTGCAGATTGTGGTGCCATTTCCAGTCTCTAAGGTGACCCACAGTGCCTCCTCTCCTCCCTATTTACTTGTTTGTTCCGCTGCATTTATCCCTTCCCTTACATAGAGAGCTACTCCTCCCCCTCTTCTACCCTCCCTGTCTCTCCTGTAGGTTGTGTACCCTGGTATGTTAACATTCCAGTCATGGTTCTCTGTGTACCATGTTTCTGTGACTGCTACAATATCCAGGCATCCCTTATCCATCAAGGCCACCAGTTCAGGGAGCTTGTTGCCCAGACCATGAGCATTGGTACTCACTACCCTCCATTTCTTGATGGCCTTACCCCTTTTTGCCCCATCCCTGTCCTTATTGCCTTTGTCATTTTCTCCATTTTCCCCTGACCTTCTCCCTATTGACATCTCTATCTTGGTGTTTACCTCACTTACTACCCTGATTTTTTTTGGGGGGGGCTAGGATTTCTCTGCTCCTTTCCAGTGCCTCCCTCCTTGGCTAGTTTACATGCTTGCCAATGAATCATTTAAAGCTGTCACCTAGGATCCTGTTTCCCCTCCTGGACAGATGCAGACCATCATGCCAGTATAGGTCAGCATCACTCCAGGTGGACCCCCAGTCCCCAATGAAGCAAATCCTGAGCTCTGCACCAGTTTTTCAACCACTGATTGAATCCCATGGTGTGGAGCACCCTAGCCTTCCCATGTCACAGACAGGCAGCACCTTTGAGAAGGTCACCGTGTGTGTTACTTGTCTAAGGCCCCTCCCCAACTCCACAAACTTTTCCTGCACTGCTCTGATCCCTTCCTCAGCCAGGTCATTTGTCCCTAGGTGGACAATGACATCCAGCTCCCTCCCCCGTGCAGCTGCTCAAGCAATCCAGAGGATTCACTCCCTGTCCCTCCAAGCCATGGCACCAGGCAGGCACCTTACCTCCCTCTCTCCTTCCTCCCCCAGTTCTACCCCCAACAAAGGAGTCTCCCACCCAGAGTTGTTTCTTTCCCCTGTGGGGTCCCATGCCACCCTCCTGTGGGTCTCCTTTGTGGAGGTTCCCAGCATCCTCCTTGGTCTCCACTGCAGGTGCCTCCATAGAGGAACCACACTTTGCCAGAATGGCATATGAATTGTGGAGAAGTACAACTGGAGTGATGTGCCTCTGTTCCACCACCCTCACCCTCTCTGAACCCACTGTGGTCCAACCACTCTTCTTTCTTGGCAACCTCTGAGGCAATGGCAGTGGCTCTGTTGGTCCCTGGGTAGGAGAAGAGGTCCCCCAACTCCTGGCCAACTCAGCCTGTAGATGAGCAACCTCCTCCCTCAGCCCAGGGAGGTGCCTGCAATTGGGACAACACTGCATCCTCCAGAAAGTCTCCTGGAAGACTGTTGCTCCACAGCCACTGCACTGCATCACTCCC
Source organism: Neoceratodus forsteri (assembly GCA_016271365.2). NCBI lineage: Eukaryota > Metazoa > Chordata > Ceratodontiformes > Ceratodontidae > Neoceratodus > Neoceratodus forsteri. The sequence continues at coordinate 1,193,640,394 of CM057452.1, read as the reverse complement.
ATCATGTCTTATTTCTGGCCCCTTAACTGTTGATTGCAATACTTACTCTTTCCTCTGTTTATTTATTCATTTTTTTATTATTTCTTTGTTTTTATTTTATTTTATTTTCCCCCTACTTACTTACTGCCTCTGTGACCTTTAAGCTCCTGATCTTCCTGTTCTGAGACAAGAAGTTCCTATATTTCTCAGTAGTCTCCTTCCTTGCTCAGAGTCAGACTGCCAGCAGCTGTGGGGAGGGGGGTATGGAAAGCTACTCTTTTCCTTCTAAGATGGTGAGTCTTTTGTAGCTCTGTGATCACTCAGTTCCTGCTCCCAAACAGGAAGTTCCTGTTGTCAGTCAAATCCTGTGCCTACAAATGTAGAACTGGCTTAGGGTGGAGGGAAGGAGGGCAATATAGTCCCAGTAGATAAGTATATTTATAACAGCAGTTCCTTCTTCTTGGCATTCTCTGTCTGTTCTCTGGCAAAAGCTATCTAGGGCAGAGTTTTTAAACCTGGCTTTAGAAACATAGAAACATAGAATCTGACAGCAGTTAAGGACCCCTTGGCCCACACAGTCTACCCATTTCCCTACCTAATGGATAAGCTGCAGATCCTAGTTAACTAACTGCCTACGTCTTCCTACACCCACCCCTAGAATTGCCTTTTGACTGTCCCATGCATTCTTGAATCCCACCACTGTTTTTGACTGCACAACCTCCTCAGGAAGGCTGTTCCATGCATCCACAACCCTCTCCATGAAAAAATACTTCCTCTCATTAGCTCTGAGCCATCCCCCCCATCATCAAATTGTGCCCCCTTGTTATTGCACACCTCTTTTTCTGAAAGATGCTACCTTCTTGGACTTTGTTGATTCCCTTGAGGTACTTGAAAGTTTCTTTTTTTTTATTTGTCTGTGCAGTGTTTTTATTTTTTTGAAATTCAACATTTTTATTGTTTTCATCATAACACAAAGCTAAAAAGAAATTAGGAAATTAACCAAACATAAATAATAACCAATCTGAACAAAAGATAACATAAGACCAGACTGCCTTTGGATCAAATAAACCAAAGATAACAATACCAATACACCTATGAAACCCCTCCCCTCCACCCACCCTATCCCACCTCAACCCCCCTCCTCCTGGAGTGTGCCTAATATATGCAACAAAACAGAGAGAGATATCCAGGAATTATAAACCAACAGTTAACAAATACCAAAAAAAGTAAACAAACAGAAATAAGCAGAGACATGCATTATCTATATCCTAATTCAAGTATAAGGCATATAATTTACTCCATTTACGATTGAATGCGTTCATACGTTTCTGGGAGCTGGCTATCAGACTCTCAGTGTTGAAACAGAGTGACATTTCTTTCAGCCATTCAGCATATGTTATAACCAATTGGTCTACCCAATGTTTAAGAACTAGTCTTTTAACTACAATAGAAATTAAGGCCATATGAAACCTACGTTCCTTAATCCTAATAGTCAAAAACATCCCAAGAATACATATCTCTATGGTAAACAATTCCACCAGTTCTAGTAGGGGGTCCAGATTGAATTGAATTGTGTTCCAAAGTGGTGCCACCTTATTACAGTGCCAGAAAATATGAATCAGGTTCCCCTTCAGATGTACCACATCTGGTACAAATTGCCGCAGGAAGCATACCCAATTTAGCTAGCTTGAGTGGTGCATAGTACATGTTGTTTAGAATATGGTACTGAATGAGTCTATGCCTATCTTGGGTAAGGTATCTGTGCAAATCCTTCCAGATCTGACTCCAAATAGGAATGGTGTCTAGCAGGAGGGAAGTCCAAATTTTAGATCCCGAGAGGGCATTTGGGGATTTGATTCCCAAAAGAAAAGAGTAAATTGCTGATATTCCATGGGATTTGTTGATGTATTCCTGTATCTGTTACAAGAAAGGCCTAACCTGGGACTGCTTAAATGTGGTTCCGGAGTTGGACACCATAAGGTGTCTCAACTGGAAAACTTTGAAAATATATTTCTGAGGAATATTAAATTTAGCCATGATATTAGGGGAAGAAAGGAGAATGGTCTGGGAAAACAAATTTTCCACTAGGACACCCTGTAGCTGAGGAAGCCAATCAGGGAAAAGCAGTGATCCCCCTATTTTAATATTCGGGTTCCGAATAAGGGATTTAGCCATATCCCTTTTGGGTGAAATGTTAAAAAAGTTCCAACATAGGGCTAAAACTTTAATAGAGACTCCCACCACTGAGTGTTGTATTGAATTTGGTAATGCAGAGCTGGTGGAGAAAAATAGCCTGGGGGAAATTGAGATCATGCAGATCGAGAAGCTTCTTCTCTAATTGTAGCCAGATAGGGAGGTATCCGTCAGCTGCATCTGAGAACCATCTCCCCACTTTAGACAGGGGACTCACCCAATAGTAGAAAATAAAGTTAGGGAGACAGAGTCCACCCAGCTCTTTAGGAAGACTAAGTTTTAAGAAAGAGTGTCTAGGATGTTTGCCCTGCCAAATAAATTTGGAGAGGGCGGAGTGAAATTGTTGGAAATAAGACATTGAGAGCCAGAGATTCATTAAGTTTAGGGGGTAGAAAAGGCGGGGCAACACATTAATTTTAATAATGCTGATACAACCCCATAGCAAAGGAGGGAGGTTTACCCATCTTTGAAAATCCTGCTGAATGTTCACTAATAAATCATCTAGATTAAGTTTCCTAAAGGTCTCTGGATCATTAGTAAGATGTATACCTAGATATTTAATTGAATGAGAGGATCATTTCATGCCCAGATGAGTGAAGTTGACTTGGTGGGCAAGAGCATTTAAAGAGAATATCACGGTTTTTGATAGGTTTAATTTAAAATTGGCTACGAGTCCAAACTGTCTGATAATCTGTAAAGCATGTGATAACGATACATCCGGATAGGTCAAATGAAGGAGACTATCATCTGCATACACTGAAAGGGTTAAAGACTGTTGATACACTGAACAGCCCGTAACCTGGGGCGAGCGCTTAATGCTAAGTAAAAGAGGTTCCAAATATAAATTAAATAAAAAGGGGGATAAGGGACAACCTTGCCTGGTGCAGTAAATAAAGAGAACCGTGAAGAGAATACTCCATTACAGTAAATTTTTGCGGTGGGGGCTCGGTATACTGTCCGTATCCATTGAATGAAAACTACTGGGAAGCCCATTTTCTTAAGAGTTGCCCAGAGGAACTCCCAGTTTACTCTGTCAAAGGCCTTTTCTGCATCTAATGAGATTAAAGCCAAGGGGATCTGGGAGCCCTGGGCAACATGAAAAATGTGTGAAAGAGTTCGCAGATGATCAGCTGAGGATCGGCCCTGCACAAATCCCGGCTGCTCAGGACTCAACAAATGGGACCAAACCCTTTTGATTCTGAGAGATAAGATTTTTGTTAGGATTTTGATATCATAATTTAATAGCGAAATCGGATGATAGCTGGTGGGGTCATTATGCAGTTTATCAGGTTTCGGGATAAGAACTATTGTAGCTTCCAGCAGGGTGGGGTCTAGGGTATCCGAAGTGAGCATGTATTCAAATAAATTTAAGAGAAGGGGGCTAATTCTTTACAAAAGGTTTTGTAAAAGTTGGAGGGAAAGCCATCAGGACCTGGTGATTTATCCAATGCAAGTCCCTTGATTGCCTCCTCTATATCCCCCAAAGTAATTGGACAAGACAGAACTGGACAATGACGTGCCTGGAGAGACGGGAGATTAAGGCCTTCCAGATGTTGTTCAATACAAGAGAGTGAGACCTGTGAGGAACATTTACTGTATAAGTCCTTATAGAAGTTCTCAAAAACCTGGGATATGTCTTGAGGGGAAGTTTTAATAGAGCCATCCGGAGCTTGCAAGGAGGGGATTAGCCTCGAGCTCTCTAATTCCCATAGACGGAGGGCTAGCACTCAGCCCGGCTTCTCGCCTTGGTCAAAAGAGCATGCCTTGGTTTTTAGGATGGCGTATTCCGCCTTTTCCTTTAACAAATCTGCATATTTATTTCTAAGCTTCAGTAAGGTTTCCAAGAAACCTAAAGGGGAAGATGTAGATAGAGTATTTTCAGCCACCCTGATTTGATTTGACAAGGAGATAACTCTTGCCTCCCTTTGCTTTTTCCTTTTGGGAGCTAACTTAATGAGTTCCCCCAGATGTAGCATTTAAAGGAGCACCATATTTTATCTTCCCTTTTAATGGAGCCATTATTAATATCCATATAGAAAGAGATTAAGTCCCTAATGTGAGAGATTTTACATTCCTTTTTTAGGAGTTGTGTGTTTAATTCCCAGGTAGTATCCCTTTGGGTGTTCAGGTCAGGGGAGATCACTAACCATGCCATTGAATGGTCTGATATGACAATTGGTTTGATTCCTGTCTGGTGAAGGCCAGCTAAGAGTGAGGTACTGGTTAGAACGTAATCTAAAATGCCATTTAATTCCCATGTGTCCTTATAAAACAAACTTCAGGGGGATGGAAGTCTTCAATATGCCCTTTACCTCACAGCATTGCTACTATCTGTGGGACTTCTCCAACCTCGAAAGGATGAGGAAGTAACCAGAGACCTAAAAGTTGAAGGGACAAAAACAACCGTCCCTATTAGTGGCGTAGGGTCACGCTCGCTAAACAGAGGTTCATACCCCCCACTCAGTAGCACACAGGCAGTCCCACCACTGGATTAGGCCTACTAGGCCTCAGGGCATCCTACCGACCCCCTGAAACCAGTCTGAAAGAGGCAAAAGAAAGAGAAAGGAAAGTGAAAGGGAAAAAGGATTTCCTAACCGGTACACAATTTACTCCCACAAAATTAAAGAGTTATAGCCTCTGGTAAATGAAATAACAGTTCAGCCAGTCTTAAATAGGTTAGGTAGCTTGACTGCGAGATCCTTGGCTGCCTGCTCCGGGGATTCATAGGAAAGCCATGCTCCATCGATTGCCACACTGTAATTTGGCAGGGTAGATCATCTTAAAGTGAATTCCTGCAGCTATTAGCTTGCTGACCGTAGGGTGGAATGCAGATCGCTTTTGGCGAGTTTCAAAGGGGAGATCCTCAGTTATCCTCAATTTGGCATTGCCCCATAGAATGGTTTGAAGCTCTTTTGATTTAGATATGACATGTTGTTTCTCAAGATAGCTTAGAAATTTTGCTATTATAGGCCTTGGTGCTGCTCCAGCTGGAGGTTTCGGCCCGAGAGAGCAATGGGCCCGCTCTATGTGATACTGTGGGTTTAGGGGTGATGGGCCGACAATCTTGGTGAGAAATTTCTGGAGGAACACGATGGCATCAGCACCTTCCTCTGCTTCAGGTAGGCCTTATATCAGGACATTATTCCTTCTACTTCTCCCCTCCAAATCTTCGGTTTTCAATTGAAGCTTATTAATCTGTTGCTGAAGATGAACAATTTCAGGATCCATCTTCTCTTTCCATCTTTCCAGAGAGGAAGTTTTCGCTTCAGAGTCTCCCATTCGTAGTGACAGAGAGCTTAGGTCTCCTCGAAGTGATTTCAATTCAGCAGAGATGTCCTCCAGGGTTTCTTTAAAAGGCAGCAGTTCTTGAAAGAAGTGATCCTCTGTTAGGGGAATCGACGAGGAACTGGAGGAGCCTGACTTAGAAGTACTCCCAGAGTTTTGGTGCTTAGATTTCTTACCCGGTTTTTTCTGGGGTAGCCGGTGGAATGTGTCTGATTCCAACCTGTTTCATCTCGGCCTCCATCTCGGTTGCAAAGCCGAAAACGATGCAGTAAACAGACACAATAACGATCGCTAAAGCCCTGAATATTAAAACAATATAGAGCTGGATTCTGGAGTTCGCTCTATGATATTGATAGGGCAAGATAAGATTTGTTTAGAGGTCGATAGTTGGGAGCTTCAGAGTAGTGCTGCTTCTAGGTGCCCTGCATCATGTGACCTCCCCTACTTGAAAGTTTCTATCATGTCCCCCTCTCCCTCCTTTCCTCGAGGCTATACATATTAAGTGACCTTAAGTATATTTTCATACGTCTTCTGGTGCTGATCCTGCACCATTTTAGTTGCCCTCCTCTGGACTGCCTCCATCCTGTCTATGTCTTCGCAGAGATTGGGTCTCTAGAACTGCACGCAGTACTCCAGATGAGGTCTCACCAGCTGTCTGTACAGAGGGATAACACATACTGTTTTCTACTGGTGATGCCTCTCCCTATGCATCCCAGTATCCCCCCAGCCCTCCTTACTGCTCTCTCACATTGCTTGCCCATCTTTAGGTAATTTAATATGACTACCCCCAGGTGCCTTTCCATTTTTGTTCTTGTTAGTATCTAACCCTCCATTGTGTACACTTCCCCTGTTTTTTTCTTCCCCAGGTGCATTATTTTGCACTTCTTAGCATTGAATCTAAGCTGTAATACATTTGACCATTCCTCCAACCTTGCCAAGTCCTTTCTCATCCTTTCCACCCCACCTTGTGTATCAACTCTGTTGCAGATCTTTGTGTCATCTGCAAAGAGACATACTTTTCCTTCTAGTCCCTCTGCAATGTCACTTACAAAGACATGAAAGACTACTGGTCCTAGTACTGAACCCTGTGGTACCCCAACATCCCTTTCATCAGAGTGGACTCTGTTTACTATTACCCTCTGTGTCCTGTTCTCCAGCCAATTCTTTACCCATGCTACCATCTTGGGACCCACACCCAGGCTGGCCAACTTGTATATTAATCTTTTGTGTGGGACTGTGTCAAATGCCTTGCTAATGTCTAGGTAGGCCATGTCCACAGCCCCTAACCTGGATTCCTTCTAGCTAAGCCACTCCCCCTACTTTACAGCTCTTTCTACACTTAGTTAATTGCACAAATAACAATTCCCTTCAGCCACCTGAGACAAACACCTAGATAACTGCATAGATAACAATTCACTTCAGCCAACTCAGACAAACACACTAACTTTTTGTTTGTTTGTTTTGTTTTTATGCTAAATTGAAGGTCCCAGTAGTAGAGTTCTAGTTCTTCAGTCCCAGTAGAGAAGTACAGTTATAACAGCAGGTCCTTCTTCTTAGTGTTAGTGGTGGAAGTGCTGTGCATGCTGTTTTGGCCAGTGTTGGAGGAGAATCCAAGGCATCTACAGTGCACATAAAAGATAATAGGAGTAGGAGAAGAGTGAGGTGTTGAGGTCAGTGCTGCATGGCTGCGATGTTTCTTGCTGGCTAAAGTGAGTAGTTCTGTCACTTTCTGCAACTCATGATGCCCACTTTGTTATATTGAAACAAAGGCATTGTAATATGGCTTCCAGCCCATGTTGATAACGCGGGTTGAGCACTGCTGCAGTTTCAAACTCCTCAGACTGCACAATATACATTATGTGGGTGCTGGAGTCTAATGTGGACATGTGTTCCATTAATGAGCAAATTGCTCTGTCACTACCTGCCTCCAGCTGTTGCTGCATGTTTAGCACTGTCTGCTTCAACACCCACAGCAGAGGAATGGACTCACCAATGCAGGCAGTGTCCCCACTCACTGCTTGTGTTGCATGCTCAAAGGGTCTCAGAATCAAGATGATCCCATCCATTAGGTGCCACTGCTCAGCTGTGAGACACATGGATGCCCCACTATTATCACAACTCACATGAATTAGCAGATACTCAGATATAACCTTGTACTGCTGGTATAGATGCTCACCATGTACAAGGTGGAGTTCCACTGGGTGACAATGTCAAACTTTAAATGGTGCTGAGGCAGCTTGTTCTTTACCTGCAGATCACAGAGTTGATCATGTGCTTTTGCTGAATGTGCAAAGTGGGCACAGATGCATCAGGTAAGAGCCAAAACTTCTTTTATATCCTGATGGTTAAGGAAAGCCTGCACCACAAGGTTAAGGCAATGTGCCAGGCATGGCACCCTGACAAATCCCCATCAGTGATGCATTTCCACACATTTGAGTCATTGTCACTGGTGATGAATCCAGCTTTCAGTGCATGGGGATGGAGCCACTGATCAGTCTTGCTTAGTACGACTTCCAGGATTTTTACTCCAGTGTGTGACCCAGGCATACTCTTCATGGTAAGTGTTGCATGTTGCCTTACACCAGGAATGTTGCTACCACCACAGTTTATCGTAGTGCAGTTCTCACCTCTCCCCCAATCAGCCGCTATCCCAGGTACCTGTGCCCAGTGTGCTGTAATGCACAGGTAAGAGCTACCAGATATTTTCCCAGTGGTCCACATTTCCATGCTCAGATGGACATACTGTGCTGAGGAATGCTGCAGGGCATGATGTACCATGTCACATACAGTACTGTACAGTTCAGGGATGGCATACTATGAAAAGTATGTACATGATGGCATCTGGCATTTCAGCAAGGCACAGGCCATGAACCACCTAAATCCCACATTCTCTACAAAGGAGTATGGCAACAAATCCACAGCAATCATTTCTGCACATGCTGCATTTTACTCCCACACTGTAACATAAATTGGTGTGAATTTTGTTTGCCTATCCAAAATGGAAATCAACATGGCTGAACTTTTCTTGATACTGTTGCCATCAGTGATGCACCTGGTGGTGTGCCAAACATCTTGCTTCATCATTGTGCCAGTAAGGGGGTGCTCCTTGCCTGGTAACTGCCAATGGTGCTCATGGCCTGTGGCAATGTATGACACACCTCAGCGGCTTTTTGGTTTTCATAACTAGTGGGGTAGCAATCACATTTTGGGTTGGGGTGTTACTCCGGATGCTAGGACCACTACTTTTCCCACTGCCAGAATCCTCCTCATCCAGTACAACAACGATGTCCTCCTCCTCACCTGCACCTCCATATCCCTGTAGTGGTGCTGTGTGTATATTGCTTACATTGCCCTCTGCTTGGGATGTACCAGAACCACTGGCACTGGCTGCCTTCTGGTGTTGATGCCACTGAATTGGGTGATATTTTTAAGGTGTGTGTGTTTCCCACCTGTGCTAAGATGTCTACCCTTCTTACCCTAACTTACTCGAGTTTGACACAGTTGGCAAATTGCCACTGTCTCATCAGTTGGGTCCAGTACATAAAAATCCTGCACTAGGGATTTATGGGGCCTTGTATTTACTTGGTACCAAGATGACTGTGATTGTGATAGCAAAGGAGAAGGTGTGCTGTTTGATATGTTATGATGTAACTGGAGCAATGTAGAAAAAAATGGGAGAAACAGTGGTTAGGGTGACCTTCTCCTTGGTAGTTTTAGCAGCTAAGGCAACAGGAAAGACATGGTCTGTAACATTCTGTTTTTCCCTTTTCTTTTCTGGCTCCCATGAGGGATCCATGTCATCTGACATATCATCGTCATCCACAACATAGTCTGGAAGAAAGCTGGCACTGCTGGCAGTCTCATCAGCCACAGCAAGCCTGTCTGCCTCAGTAGCAAGTGCCAGCGGTTCTGTAACATGCACCTCCTCTTCATGACTGTTGTCCTCATGTTGCTCCACATGTACCACCACCTCACCTTCACTCACTGGACATGGAAACACATTATCCGGCTCTGCCTTCAACCTACCATCACTAGCAGCACCACTTTCAAATTGTACTTTAGCACAAAAAGCCTCCAAGCCCACAGTTGTTTGTTTGGTGGTGGTGCTGCTGCTTCCTCTTACTGTGTCACTTGACATTGAGACATCCATCAACATGTCTGCCACAGATTCTGCAGAGAAAAACTTAATGGCAAGAAAGCCAACACCAGGGCCATATACTTTGCTACTACTGCTACTGCTTGCCACAGAGTCATCTGAATGCTGTACCTGTGCTATCACAGACATGTTTCTGGTTCCTGCACCACTATTAGGATTAGTATTAGGAACCACAAATTGGAAAATGTTCTTTGCGGCTGCTCCATGCCTCTCCCTTTAGTTGCCCTTTTCTTCCCAGTCATTCTTCAGCACACCCAGGGACACAACCATCACTCAGCTTAAATCATTGTCTGGAGAACAGTGATTTTGTTTCCTAAATACAGGTGTGTACACAGGGACACAACAATTACTCGGCTTAAATCGCTGGCTGGAGAACAGTGATTTTTTTTGCTAAATATAGGTGTGCACACAGGGACACAACAATCACTTGACTTAAATCACTATCTGGAGAACAGCGATTTTTTTTCCCTAAATACAGCTGTGCATGCAGGGACACAACAATCACGCATCTTAAATCGCTGTCTGGAGAAGGAGAACATTGATTTTTTCTCTAAACACAGCTGTGCACAGAGGGACACAACAATCACTCTGCTTAAATTGGTATCTGGAGAATATTGATTTTTTTCCTAAACACAGGTGGGCATGCAGTGACACAACAATCACTTGGATTAAATTGCTGTCTGAGGAACAGTGATTTTTTTTCCCCACATACAGGTGTGCACACAGGGACACAACAATCACTTGGCTTAAATCGCTGTCTGGAGAACAGTGCTTTTTTTCCTAAATACAGGTGTGCATGCAGGAACACAACAATCACTCAGCTTAAATCGCTGCCTGTAGAACAGTGATTTTTTTGTCCTAAATACAGTTGTGCACTGAGTCACACAAAACTCACTCAGGTTAAATCACAGTCAGGAGGACAGTGATTTTTTTTATTAAGAAAAGACAGGGCACTTGCCAACTGATTTTGGTCAGAAGAAAACTGTGCCTTCTAAACTGGTCCTACCCTCCCCCGGCCCACACATGCCACCAAACCATAGCTTCTAAAAGAAAACTAAATACTGCAAATAAACAATACAGGATGGTGAAAAGCAACACAGACAATCACTGGGTGTGCAAAGAGCACTCACAGTAACAGTTCTGAAGCAATTTGACAAACAAAATCCTCTTTTATCTAGTGTTTTTAGATTTGACTCTAAGCTGCAGCACAAGCTCTGCTCTTTAAGTCTCTCTCAAACACACTACACTCACAAAAAGAAAAAAATAGTTTTTCATTGGCTGTTCAGCAATATGTGACCTCATATCCCATGGTTCATTGTAAACTTCGACTATTTTGCTGAACTTCGTCAGTGAAGTTTAAGCTTCACGGATCTGGGACACCTGCAACATTGACTGTAACAGGAATCAAAGTTCTTGACTTCAAAATTTCATGAATCTGTCCCAAATGCCTTGAAGTGGGACTTCACAAGGCAGAAAACTTTGAGGAATACTCAGAATCTGTGAAGTTTTACGCAGAGTGAATTTTGACAACTTTGCACACCTCTACTTGGGTACTGTTTAAATCCATAATAAATAAATTCAAAAGCCTATATGTACCACAAAAAAAACCAACACATAACCATAAAGGTAACATTTCTCAATGGTTAACTGGTAAAATAAAACAACAAATCAAAAGGAAAGAAAAGGCTTTTAAGAATTTAAAGAAACAGGGTACTGAACACGATAGATTAGTTTACAGACAAGAGTTAATGAAAACCAAAAATTTAATCAAGAAGGAAAGGGCAAAATTTTAATTTAAGCTATAAGTCACTAAAGACAATAAAGCTTTCTTTGCATATATTAATAACAATAAGAGGCAAGACAAGTCAATAAGCTCAGTCACGCACAAAGGGGTTGTATTAGAAAACAAAGGACAAATAGTCAATGCATTTAATAAATACTTTGGATCTGTTTTCACAAAAAAATCCTAAAACAAAGTATAAATTCATACAGAGTCAGACTATGAGGATATCACACTGGAAGAAGTGACTGATTCTATAACTTCATTAAATAAAAATTCAGCCCCAGGTTCAGACAACTTAAATTCTAATTTTTTTAAAGAAACAATACACCAGATAAAGGTCCCCTTTTATATCATCTTTAACAAATCATTTAAGGAATGCATTCTACCTTCTGAGTGAAAAATGGCCACAGTTGTGCCAATTCATAAAAAAGGGAATAAGAACAATGTGGGGAATTATAGGACCCATAAATTTAACCTCAGTAGCATGTAAGACCTTGGAAAAAATACTTAAAGCTAGGATCCAAAAAGAATTAACAACAAAGGGACTAACTGATCAAACCCAGCATGGTTTTGTATCGAGGCGATCGTGTACCACCAACCTCATATGTTTTTATGAAAAAATCAGTAATAGTACAGGTAAAAGAATCCCAGTGGATATTATATTCCTGGATTTCAAAAAAGCCTTTGATGTTGTGTCACATACTAAATTGATAGAATAAATTATTAAAATTAGGTAAATTGGTACATCATTACATGGATTGCAGACTGGCTGTCTGATCATACACAGATAATGAAAATCAGTGAAACAACATGAGGTCAAATAGCTGTGATGAGTAGGGTCCCACAGGAATCAGTCCTGGGCCCATGAATATTTGGCATCTTTATTAGTGATTTCACTTAGATATAGTAAATCATGTAAATAAATTTGCAGATGATACCAAACTCATTTCTGAGGAGGACTCTACAGTTAAACTAAATAATTTAGAAAAAGACCTAAAACAAACAGAGATCTAGGCCAAGGATAATCAAATGTCATTTAACATGGAAAAATGTTCCACGATTCATATAGGCCAGAACAATCCTAAGCATGTACAGTATACTACCTAAACAGATGTCCTATAAAAACAGTGTCATCAGAAAAATATCTAGGTATTATAATAAATAATATGTTATCATCTAGGGACCACTGTAGGAAAGTGACACAGATCACTAATAGACTGCTTGCAGCAATTAAAAGATCATTCTCTATGAGAAATGAACACTGTATCATACCATTGTACAAATCCTACATAAGACCACATTTGGACTATGCCTCTTCCTTTTGGGCACCTTATCTGATTAAGGACAGAAATCTATTGGATAGTATACAGAGAAGAATGACTAAGATTATTCCAAGGGTCGATAACTTATCATATCAGGACAGGCTTGATAAGCTAAATCTATATGATTTACAACTACGTAGAAATAGGGGTGATCTATTGGTACTATTTAATATTTTAAATGATAAACAACTTATCAAAGAGTGTAATATAACCTGGGCTCCCAAACATACTAATTTAAGATGCCATAATAGACAGCTCTACATTCAAAGGGCAACAACAGGCAGGAGAAAGCATTATTTCACCATCCGTACATATAAACTATGAAATTCCCTGCCATAATACTTGGTAAATATAAATAAGTTTGAGCTATTCAAGAGAGAATTGGATAGATATTTATTGGGTAATTAATTTCAATTCACCCTACTTGTATGAGGAAGGCAGTCTAGATGGGTCTAGTGCCTACTTCTGCTTTAAGAAACCAAGTAAAACCAAGTAAAAGACCTTAGAGGTGAAGCTATGAAAGGTATGACAGGTGAAGGTCTAGTTTGTTGCCCATCCTAAGTCATTTCTTTGGTATGCACCTCAAGGCTGCATCCTGATACCAAAATGGTACCGTCAAATTGTGTTTCCTGTACCCTCCTGAAGCCAGCAGAACTGCAAGTACCTCTGCACTGCAGCCCCAAGGAGTTCTACTGCATTTTTGGTAACTAGCTAGCTAGACAGGTATGGGTCAGGTGACGTTCTGGGCAGGAATTTGCAATCTTCAGGATATGCGCATGCAGAAGAGTTAAAAATTATTTGTTTATGTGTTGCGATTCTATTGAGACCTCTGTTGCAAAACTCTTCAGTCGAAGTTTACAGACCATTGCTGCCACAGTATCCCAATGTCCTAAGTGCACCAACTTTGCATCACTTTTTGGCCACCAGCAACTCAGTGAAGTACCCACTGTGACAGACAGTTACAATCTTTAGGGCCCTGGGGAAAGCTACGTGCACCTGTGGGTGGGGTATTGAGACTGTGTGGGGGTACAACTGTTTCAAAAGTTGCTGTTTTTGCTGTTTTACTCCCTTTCCCCTTCCCTAAAAATAAATCTGCAGTTATTTTATTTTATATTTGCTGTCCTGGTGTTCATTGTCATTGGAGAAGATTGTGTTATTGTTGTATGGGGAAAAAGTCACTGTGTGGAGGCAGTTAGTGTATTTTCCTGGGGGGTGGTAACCTTTTTTGTACTCATCAACTACCCCATATCACTGCCCCAGGTGGAGGCACCACACTATTATACTTCTGTATAGCTTGTCCACTAGTGAACCCAGGCCAGCCCCTCAGGAAGTGTACTTAGGTGAGACCCAAGGACACCAGAACAGCCAGGTGAGTTGGGAAGCTGTTAGAAGTGGTGGTACTGCTGGGATTTACTGCCCCTAGTGGGCTCCCCATACTTGAATTTTGAAAGGAAACAAGTGAGAAAATATTGGTACCCCCTTCCCAAAATTGTGAAAATCAGTATGGCACAGCAAGAATTGGAAGACTGATGCTGAGGGAAGCAACTGGACCAAAAAAAGCTATTTTGGTCACTGGAGTCCCTGAGGGTACTGAAAGGGCTGTTATTTTGGAAGCTCCAGAGTCTGTGTAAAGTTTGTGAAAATGGAAAATGCATGTTATGAAGTATAACCATGCCAATCAAAGCACCTTTGTTTTTACAGTAAGTAATTTGGAGGTAGATGGGAGTTAATTGCCTGCCACCAATCAGCCAAAAGGGTCTGGGGGTACAGGGAAACTGTTGGCAAGGGGAGCAGTCCACCATCTGACCCCTCTCCCCTGCTTGCAGGAAGCCGATTGGATGAAAAAAAATGAATATGTTGGCAGCAGAAGAGAAGACTGTTAAAAATTTGCAGGCCGTATTGAGGGAGGAAGAGCCCTTGCAGATAATGCTGTCTAGTACACAGCTCCCATATGTGATAACACCCTATTTGCAGTACACGAGATTACGTACCTTCTCAGGAGCCATTTCCACTCCTGCTGGAGAAGACGATTATGAGAGTTGGATAAGCAAAGCTACACAAATAGTGCAAGTGTGGAGGTGTTAAGATGAGGAGAAATGCAAAACAATTATGGAAAGCTTGAGGGGCCTGGCTTTGGACATACTTCATTGTTTACATACCAGACAGCCTAATTGTACTGCTAGTAATCACCTGACCATGCTAAAAAGTATCTTTGGAATTGTGGAGAAGAAAGAGGCCATCATTTTTCAATTGTGGGCCACCTTGGACAAGGACATTGAGGACAAGGAACTAATCGTAATAGTCCAAAAACTAGCAGATAAGGGTGAGGTGATAATAGTAAGGGATTTTAACCTACCTGATATTCACTGGACAACAAAAACAGCTGCAAACACAAAAAGTAGGGACCTTTTAATTGCCATACAGGGAGCAGATATAAGGCAGCTAGTGGAGGTACCAACCAGGGGCGAAGCCATCCTTGACCTGGTCCTCACAAACTGTGAGAGGGTTAAAATGTTGAAATAGGGAACCATCACTTAACAGACAAGAGTCACTGCACTATTAAGGTCTTGGATTTCAGGGAAACAGACTTCCAAGAAATGAGGTGCAAAATAGCAGAAATCCTAAAGGGTAGAATGGATGGGAAGGTGGAAGAAATGTGGGAGGACATTAAAGGAGCTATGGAGATGGTCATGGATCAATACAAGTAGTATAAGTTCATATATCTAGTCAAATGTTAAATTTCAGCCAATCAGCGTGTGCCACATCATTTGACAGGTGGGCGTGTCCTAAAATGGACCAATCAGCATCGTCCCTTGTTAAACCGGAAGTCTCTCCCTAAAATGTGCTAGCTCCGCCCACTTCTGGTGGAAGTGATGCAACCTCGAACTCGTGTTCCGGCCCTTGCACTGGAAATGACACGCATTCAAACCCATGTCCCGCCCCCTTGTGCAGGAAATGACCCACACTGAAACCCTGGAAGTGACCTAACAACACAATTTTATTTGTATGTTTATGAGTTTACCACCATTCTATAAGCATCCTGCGCCCCTCATTCTCGTACACTCCTTGAACCCCTGCCATCCTGGCTGGAACCTGAGTCCCACCATGCTAGCTTGAACTCCTGCCCCCCTCCTTTCTCTTGCACCCCCACCATCCTGGCTTGAACCCCTGTCCCTCTCCTTTCTCCTGCACCCCCACCATCCTGGCTCGAACCCCTGTCCCTCTTCACTACTGCGCTCCACCCACCCTAAAAATCAGTTAGGTTTATGTAGTGTTATGTGCCCCCTAGGCTTGGGGTATAACTGCAGGGGCATGTGTGTGTTTTTTATTAGGATATTTTCAGAAAGAAGTATCTAGGAGGCAACCTGATCATGCAGAGGTTTCACAGATCTGTGTGGAGACCCCACCAAGGGAAATTCATCTGCCTGTGTGAGTACCCCTTTTTCTGTTTTTCATAACAACATACAAAATAATTTAACATTCATCTGTAGGACTGTGTCAAACTTACATCAACAATCACAAAACTAATTATTTATACTCCATCATGAATTAAAAGAATAAAATATATCAGAAAAAAGGAATACACATACCTATAGTTCACCCCTCAGCTCTGTGTAGTATCAAGGAGAAGGCTGAATGAAATGTGAGTGATATTTATAATGTTTTGAAAAAGGAGGTGGGGGCTACAACAGATGTGCCTCTGACACATGTTACCATGTATAGTATGATGGGGTGTGGTGATGGTTTTACCAAGGGGCAGTTCATCTTGCAAAGCATTATATAAACCCTGCATTTGAAGCCAGAAGGCACAGCCTTTGAGAGATTCCTCAGATTCTGTTTTATAGACTTGGAGCAGATTATCAAAACACCAAGCAAGAAGATGGCACAGCGCAGCGCTTCTCAATTCAACCTCCCTGTAACAGGCCAGATTGTCACACCACCTAATGAAAGTCTGGAGATGAAAAACCAAGCAAGAAGATGGCACGGCACAGCGCTTCTCAATTAAACCTCCCTGTAACAGGACAGATTGTCACACCACCTAATGAAAAGTCTGGAGATGAAAAGCCAAGCAAGAAGATAGCTGTTGGGGCCCCACAACCCAAACCAATGTATATGTGTACTACGTGAGGTGTGAAAAAGAATGTCCCACACAAGTCTTGTTGAGTGGAATAGTGTCTGACATAAAAAAGAAACTCGCTGAACAGTTTGGTGAATCAGAAAATCTTAAATCTGACTGTCCTTCTGAAGAGACATCACTGCAAGACCTTGAAGAGTTGCTGGGGTGTGAATCTGATGCAGAAAAAGAAGTTACTATGAAACCAAAAAGAGAGAGTGACAAGAAGGGGGAGCCAGAGAAGATGGTCAGTGAGACACTGCCAAAAAAAGCATCAGAGAAAGTTGTGAAAAAGAAATGCAAGACACAGCCAAGAGGGGCCTCTGACCAAGAGGGGGATGATGATAATGCAGCCACAAGCAGTCAAGCCCAGGCTAAGAAAGAGAAAGATGAGAAAAATGAAGAAGAAGAAAAGAGCTGCCTTGATGAGGTAAACACTTTAACATTTAAAAAAAATGTGAGTGGTGACATGCGTACATGGTGTAACTGAGGGAGATGAGTTAGCAGTAGAACTAAATCTTACCTATAATGAGTCAGAGGACCAATGCTGTTTTCTGTTTTTACTTTAATAGTCTGAAGGATTTGCGATGGAGCAGCAGTCATATTCGGACAGCATGGATTCTCGACTTTCCACAAATCTACTACTCGACTGTCTTTGCTGTGTGAAAGATACAAATGTGGTTGTTAATGAGATGTGTGAGAACCAGTATGTTAGAAATACAGAGAGCGATAGAGTGTTTCAAAATGTCACAGAACAGGCTGTGATCACTACCCAACCCTCTTTTTCTTCTTCTACTAAGATTAGACAGGGGACCTCATGTGAAAAAAAAGGCCTCAGTAGTAAACCCCCCAAAACTGACAACGATATGTATTGTAAGTATGTTATGTATCATACCATCCATGGTGTAATTGCCTCAGTGATACAGAGGGTGATACATTGTGAATTGGTTGATTCCTGTCCTGGGTGTGAGATAGATGATCCGAGTCAGAAAACCATTCATGTGTCCTTGATGACTTAGTGTCTAAAGAAGCATACAGAAATTTTTCTGAAGCCATACATATAGGGCAGCTCACGCCTGTGATTTTGGCAATTGCTATTAAGCATCAGGGGTTAAATATGACCAATTGTACCCTGGAAACTATAAGTCATGTTTTAAATGATGTGAGAAAATCCGATGACCCCATGTGGTTAGTTATGCAAATGTTACAGCAGACAGACAGTGAAATTAAAAAAGATGCCTGCTGTCTGGTCAGCAAAGGTTCCTTTAAAAAAATTTCTAAAAAGAAATTCAGGAACCCTGTTTATATTGTAAAAACATTACCCCATCCGCCCCACCCCCAAATTGCTACATGGAAACATTTCAGTACCAAAACATGTCATATTTTAATTTTACAGATAATCATGCGGGATGCAAGTACAGAGAGAATCCAAAGGCTTATGTATCTGATCCTAAGCCATTATTGCCATCCATCACTGTTTGGTTCACCTCAATATGACATTTGCCTTTGTGAGATACATGCAGCCTCTGAACTGATGATGTTTGCCCTTCCAGAAGTATGGGAGGATACAGATAAATATATAAATGAATCTGTGTTGCCACTTGTAGAAAATGTTAAAGTGTTTGCCTATATATTCGTGGAAGACGATGAATGTCTTTGTGGACTTTATATCATGATCGTCATAGTCATGTGTGTGTGTACTACAAAGCAAAAAAAACCTTGTGATATTGTACATGTTGTTAACCTGGCTTCTCTGCTTGCTGAAATGATCCACTGGTCAAAAAAGGGCCCTTTAAAAAAATTGTATAAGGAAATTCAGGAACCCTGTTTACATTGTTAAAAAACATTTACCCCCCCAAAAAAATCTGTTACTTGTTACCATTTTAATATTGTTCATATTGTTACCCTGGCTTTTTCCACTTGCTAAACCACCCATGCAGTGAGATGTCACTAAAACATAGTGCTGTATGTTTTTTTCCAGAGTATACAACGATGGGAAACACCCTGTCAGTGCATCCAGAGGCTTATTTACCAACTAGTCAGACACAGAGCTAAACAACCTGGTTTAAATCTACCTACAGGACAAGCACCATCTGTACTTTTAGAGACATGCTGTTGTCTTTTGATGGTTCCCAGAGGGACCCTAAAAGGAAACTGTGGATTATTTTAAGGATGAGGGGGTTATCTTTGAGGAAGCAATGTTTAAAATTGCTATAGAGTTTATGCATAACCCTTTATGATATGTAATACACTTTTGTGGTTTTATCTGTACCGCTGTTGACTTTTTAGTGTTTAATTTGCAGAACGGGGGTCTGAGTCTGACATCATAAATTTTGCTTCTTTTATCACTTTGATGTGTTTCATAAACCAGATTTAGTATATGCTTTTCCTAAATAGTGTATTATAATGTACTTTCAGATGGAACGACTGGCATGCTCCCAATATTCCAGACAGTCTTGATGTCTACAATGTACCTGTGATAAAGGACATTTTAAAGGAACCTATATACTTTGGAAAGCAGCCTGCATTAAATGTCTGTTTGAAGATGCTGCTGCTTCACTGGCAGAAAACACACTGACTCTGATTAAAGAGTTGCCACCCCTTGTATGGAGACTCTATGTTGACGTAATGAAAAACAGTAACCGTAGAGCAGTATGCAAGGTGCACTACATTTTAATTGTAACAGATGGTCTTAAAAATCAGTCTTATTATTTTGAGTGGTGTATGGCATATGTGTGTATGTATTGTGCCCACCTTATCACTAAGGGGGAAGTGGAAGATGCCCATGCTTGTGTAAAACATGCAGCTCAAAAGTTGCTGTTTCTGGGTATTGTGAAGCGTGTAAAAATTGAAGAGTAGAAAAACAAGATATTATATAATCGTTGCATGCTTGCCATGTGTTATGCCTTTTGTATGTAGCAGCTATATGCATTAGTTTATGTATTATAAAGTATATAAAGTAAATATTCAAATACTGTTATGACGTGTGTATAAATAAAATATAATCATGGATTGCACTTTGTTGTTGTCATAGTGTTTTTAAAAGAACAGAAAGAGCACATGCTCTATTTTACTGGTGACAAGAGTTTTGCTAGCTAACAGATGTATCGGGGGTTGACAAAAGAAGATGAATGATCACCTGTTCCAGAATATATATTTAATGCAAAAAAGTGGATAGTTTCACAGGTGACTCAGCTGTATAAGGCTGCAAAAACTTGATAAAGAGGTCACCAGGAAAGGTGTTGCAGAATGGCTTGTGAAGCAGGACCCCTATTCATTACACAAAGCAGCCAGAGTCCGATTTAAGAGAAATCCTGTCATTGTTTCTGACATAGACAGACAATGGCAAGCTGATTTAGTGGATATGAGTCAATATGCAAAGTACAATAATGAGTTTAAGTACATACTGACATGCATCGATGTGCTGTCCAAGTATGCCTGGGTAGTGACTTTAAAAGACAAATCAGGCAAGGCAGTGACGCATGCCTTTAAAACTATTTTTAAAAGTGGACACACACCTCAGAAGTTGCAGACTGATCAGGGTAAAGAGTTTCTAAATGCTTCCTTAAAGAACCTATTAAAACAAATTAAAATACACCATTTTGTGACGAATAATGAAGTTAAGGACAGCATTGTAGAAAGATTTAATAGGACACTGAAGTCACGCATGTGACGTTACCTTACAGCCCAGAATACTTGGAAATATACAGATGTGTTGTCAGACGTGGTGCATAGCTATAACCATACTTATCGCAGAAGCATTAAACACAGATCTGTGGATGATAACCCTTCCAATGCCCTGGGTGTATGGAAGATCCTCTACAGTAATTCTGTTCTTGGCAAAAAACAAAAGGATATCCTTCAGAAAGATGATCACATGAGACTATCTAAGCTAAAAGGGGGGTTTGAAAAGGGATATGAGCAGATGTACACAGATGAGATGTTTATTGTGATGGAGGTCTTAAAGACACAGAGGCCCACCTATAAGCTAAAAGACTATCAGGGGGAAGACATTAAAGGTACTTTTTATGCTGAGGAGCTGCAAAAAATTGGACCTGATGAGGACCGTGTGTACAGGGTGCAGAAAATCCTGGCAGAGAAAAAGCATGGCAGAAAAACTTGGTATCTCGTAAAGTGGAGAGGGTGGCCCGATAAATTTAATAGCTGGGTTGAGGCAACACAGGTTCGGGACATTAGAAGCAGATAAGGCTTAAAATGCTCAAAAATGGATTTTATATCACATTGCCCAGCAATGCATCGCACATTTTCCCCAACAATACTATATCCACTTTTACTGTAAAGTTAGCACAAACGCTTGAACTACCTGGTGAATGGGAAGTGGGCTTAGCAGAAATTCAGTACCCTCATACCTGGGACAATGTGCCTGCACAGAAAAACAGGTTCAGTATGCTCTATCAGCCTCTAAGCATAGCCACTGTAAAACTCCACCAACTGGGCCCTTTACTGAGTCAGCAGCATTTAAAATTCCATCGGGCTATTATCCTAACATGGCTGATATTATTTCTCAAATGAATAAAAGCATATTTGAAGTAAATGAGCTGCCAGTGGTTTTGGAACAACAAGCTGTCGGGAGAGAAATAAGCATTGACAGTGACATCAAATGCATTTTGTTTATGCACGGGCAGTTACAGTACCTTTTGGGTTTTAGCAGACTCGAGGTAGGTGTAGGAAAGAATCTAGCAAAGAACCCTCCAGACATTAATGGGGGGTTTTACATTATATATCTACACTGACATTATCACGCATGAAATAGTGGGTGACAGTCTAGTGCCTTTGCTGAGTTGCGTACCCGTCAGGGGCCAAGACAATGAGATAGTGACCGTGACCTACGATAAACCCCATTATCAAACAGTCAGTAAACATCAGCTTGATACAGTCACTATTGAAATAAAGAATGATCAAAATGAACCTGTACCATTTTGATTTGGAAAGGTGATTGTGAAGTTGCATTTTCGCCCCCAGAGAGTGCTCTAAAATTTAACAAGAATGGTGATTGTTCGACATTATGGGACCCTGCCTTGTACAGAAGCTATTACAGGCACAGGCAGGACAATGGGCTGCCCGACTTTCATGGACTTCCTACTATGTATGGTTCTGGTATAGGAGGGATATTTCATAGTCTGTTCAGAAAAGCAGTTCCATTTTAAGAAGTGGGTTTGAAATTGCAAAACCACATCTACAGACAGCTACTAAAAATGTTGCAAAGGATGTTGTGGGGCATGTGACTAGTGCTGTCACCAAAAGATGTCAGGGGTGATAAACCTACTCAAGGTGGCTCAGGGCTGATTGTATTCAAGAGAGGTAAAAGAGAAAGTGCAGAGCACCCTTCACTTCCTCATCGCCCCCTGCTACTTTAAAAGAGAGGTCTTTCAAATGCAAAATCCACATAAAAAGAAAACTCTCAAAGGCAAAAGGATCTTCGAGGGTCATAAAAAGCAGAGACCTGTTCTAAAAATATGACTTTCGTACTGTGGTTCTGAAGAATGCACAAAATCAGAACTTGACTTGTTTGCTGTTTCTCCCACACAGACAAGCATTGAAAAAGCATTTATGTAGAGATACCCTCTGGCTGCCCTTTCAGAAAACTCACCAATTGAATTTTATATAGCAGGGAATGGTGAAGACTATTTGATCTAAAGGACACGCTTTACCTGGTTTGCAAAATCACTGAAGGTTGGTAGTGATATATCTGCAGCGCAAGTGTGCCTTATAAACTACCCAGTGCCACCATTTTAGTCAGCTGGATGTGACTGTCGATGATCGGCTCATCAGTCAGTGCAATAACTGTTACCCCTACAGAGCTGTCTAGAATCTGTGCTGAACTTCAGTGAAGAGACCTCTTTCTACCTAATTTACCGTGGGTTATTTTACAAAGACACCCTGGGAAACATGAAATCACAGACAGATGGTGACAATGTAGGTTTTAATAAAAGAAGCTCCTTCACACATCTCAGTAGAGGGGTAGAACTGCTGGGACACTTGCACACAGGCTTGTTTTTTCAAGAGAAACTGATTCTGAATGGCGTGGATATTAAAATTAAACTGACACATAACAGGGACAGCTTTTGCCTGATGAGTGGAGATGCTGAGCCTTATAAGCTAAAAGTCATGGCAGCCTCTCTGTTTGTCAAAAGGGTTAAAGTGACCCCCGGAGTTCGTCTGGGACACTCAGAAGCCCTGCTGACCTCCAATGCTAAATACCCTATAGACAGAGTGGGTATGAAAGTGTTCAGCCTCCCTGCAGGCAGCAGGGTCTGCAACCAAGATAATTTGTTTTTGGGACAGTTACCAAAAATGATGGTCATGGGATTTGTTAACAATGATGCTTTTAGTGGTTCCTACACTAAAAACCCCTTTAACTTTAAGCATTATAACATTAATTTTGTGGCTCTGTATCTGGACGGTGAACAAATCCCCGCTAAACCTCTGCAGCCCAATTTTAGAAATGGGACTGCTGTGAGAGAATATTTTAATCTAGTACTAGTGGTGGGGAAATCTATGAAAGATCACCCGCTTGTAGTTAACCGTCAGGAATTTACCCAAGGGTACACCCTGTTTGCCTTTGATCTCACTCCGAACCAAGAATGTGCTGATCATTATTCTTTAATTAAAACTGGGAACCTCAGAGCTGATATCAGATTTGCAGAAGCCCTTCCACAAACAGTTAATCTCATTATCTATGCAGTGTTTGATAATGTCATTGAAATAAACTAGAGAAGAAATGTCATTTTGATTATATGTGATAAACCATAAAATGAACACAAAGCAGCTGGAAAAAATTGTAACCAATGACTCCTGCACCCATGACTGCTTTCTCTGCATGTTTCCCTGGATCTGCTACCCAAGGAGAGACTGAGAAACCTTCCCCCAGCACTAGTCATCAATTCTGACCCCATGACCTCCCTGGACAGCACTGGTTAGCCGTATACATTTCAGAAAATGGGACTGGGGAGTTCTTCGACAGCTACGGTTTTCATCCTGACAATTATGCACAAACGATTGTTTTTTTTTTAAACAGAAATGCAAAAAACATTTTGTACCAAGACACACAATTACAAGATACTTTTTCTACCATCTGTGGATTTCACTGCATATTCTTCTTACACCACAGATGCAAAGGACTTTCTTATGATCAGATTTTAAAAATGTACTCTAATGATTTGCTGAAAAATGATGCCATGGTAACTAGTTTTTTACATCACCTTTTCAGACATCTAAACATGTCAGGGCACGTATCAGTGAGGTGGCAACATGTTCAGACTTGTTTGTCTTGTAATGAATTTAAAATATGCAACCGCTTGTAATTTTATTCAAAATCAGTCACTTATAAAATCATATATAAACACTCATAATTGTGTGTCTCTGTGTTTTCTGTGTTTAAACTTGGGGGGCACCTGTGTTTAAACTGGGGGGGCTGTTTTTAACATTTTCAGATATGCAATGTCTTCAATAATGACAAATATATAAAATATAAAGGTATTTATTGGAAAAAAAACTGCCAATAAAATACAACATGCATCAGTGGTAACATCATGGGTAAGATATGCAATGTCTTCAATAATGACAAATATATAAATATAAAGGCATTTATTGTAAAAAACTGCCAATAAAATACAACATGCATCAGAGGTAAAATCATGGATAAAATATGCAATGGCTTCAATAATGACAAATATATAAAATATAAAGGCATTTATTGTAAAAAAAAAACTGCCAATAAAATACAACATACATCAGTGGTAACATCATTGATAAGACATAATAAACAAAAGCATCTCCTGTTAGAAAATGCACACTATATATACCATAGCACTGAGGTAGAATTATGATAAGCACCTCTTTCTAAAAACTTAACGTATTTAACTATGAGGTAGGTTAACATGCATCAATATAAACACTTTTTTTGTAAAAACAGGATTACATATTCAATATTAGGTAAATGGCTAACATAGGTTGTACACAGCTGTCACTGAGGTAGGATTACATATTTAATATGAGGTAAATGTTCAACATAGGCTGTACACAACAGTCACTGAGGTATCTAACATTCATACATAGAGATTGCATTTAAGTTTTACATAGTGAGCCACGCAGGTTTCTTAAAAGACTTTTGTCTTTTGGGCATCACTGACCATTGGTTAACTGGAGATGGCTGAGGCTGTTTTGCACCAGCTACCGATTTCAGCCTTTCCACATAGCTCCTGTTTGCTGAGTGAGCAAACACTGAGGTGGGTATGTTAGACTCAGCCATTGCTTTGACTAAAACATCCCAGCCCTTTGGCTTTCTGCGGTCAGGGATTGCGTGAGTGGCTGTAGCCGCTCTTGCTAAATTGACCATGTGAGACCCAGAAACAACAGTGCTTTTATACATTAATTCACCCTTATCATTCCAAAACACAATATCCTTGTTCTTTGCCATATGCTTTAACAAAAGTTCAGCATTGGTTTTAGACCAATGAGAAACACTACTTAAAATGTCTTTTTCCATAGTACTAGGTACAGAAGCTGTCTCTGCCGAGTCCGCAGGGGGGCCAGACATTGATTCATTTTCAGGCATGAGTAAAGTCAAACTGGTTTTAGCTTGTTCTCCTTGTCTTACCAAAGTCAGATAGTGCTGTAACACAGCAGAGTACATTTTGGCTTTGTCACAGTCTGATAAATCAGTCCGGGACAGCATAGTTCTCATGTCAGTGTCCAAACTGTTAGTTGCAACTTTTCTCATATCCTGATCAGGGTAATTAGTTTTAATGTGATCCACCTGTTGCTGAGGTGCAAAATACATTTTCTGAGTAAAATCCATTATCTGTTAGCCAACAGGCCTGTGATCAAAGGGATGGCAATTCCTAGCAGCGTTCCTATAAAACCACCTGTCTGATTAACTATTTTCTTTTTCCTTTTTAAGGTTATTTATCACTTAAAGTTTTAATGACTCTCTTTTTTTTTCAGCAAACCTAACTGTTTTGCTGACAGTGGAATATTTCCTTTGAGAGTGTTTAAGGCTATCTCAGCTATAGCTGATATCAGATCATCAGAGGCTGAACATAAAATAGCTTTTCTTAAGCTCGGAGGCCCTTTTACTAGTAAGTTTAAAACAGATTTCTCTGCAGTCTTTTAGACATAATGACAATATGGTATCAAATATTTTTAGAAGCAGAATGTGTTTTTTTCATGACATATGCCACAGGCCAGTCAGGGGAAACACCCCACTATGCAGTCTATATTCGCTCAGTGTATTGATCTTAAATCAACCAGTAAACAGCTATGAGGCTTTATTGTGGCATCTTCAAAAGCTTCTAAGAAAATTTTGTCTCATCAGGATACATTTGTCTAGCCAGAGTTATGATCTGCTGCTTGTCTCTGGGATTTTTAAACAAAATCATGTATTTGGCATTTAGTGTGATGGTCCTGCTTTTTTTACCTTGACTGAACACATTCTGGACAATTAAAAATATTGTAAATTGTTTAACGATGACTGTACTTGGTAAACCCATATTCCACTTCACTATTTTGACAGGCAGAGTCCATCAAATCATCTATAATGACAAAATTTACCTTTCCAGGGGGTAAGAGATCATTGTCAGCTGGTGACATGGGTAGCCCCTCCACAAATTTAATCTGAGGGAACTTTAACAGCAATTCATTATACAAAGGTTGCCAACAGCTATAGAACCAGACAATATTTTCAGGCTTGTGTGATAAAGTGGCATCAGCATGTTCCAACAACTGTTTTATAAAGAAGCTCTTCCCACTATTAGAGGGGCCAGCCAACAGACAAGTAAAGGGATGCTGTAACCTGATATCCATTTTTCACAATCAGTATTCATAAGGAAGTGTTTTAAAATTGTCTTGTAAAACTCGCTTGTCATAAACTACTCTCTGGGTCTTGGACAGCGTTTTTGTTTCAAGGGACCACTGCTTTTTATTCCTAACAATGCTGGGTTGACGCACAGTAATTTATTTAGAGATCTGTGACCCTGTATAGTCAAAGACCAAGTCCTTCAGACTTTCAAAATTAATGTGTTTACTGCTGGCTACATTAAGGGTAAACCCTTTCACTTTAAGAACAACCTCTCCACTGGACAGCCTGTAGCCGTAAGTTTTTGGGCCTGTGGAAATGAACTCTGTAATGTGTTCATCTGCAGGAACTTCACTGGTCAGCTCCCCTAAATAATCGCCCAGAGGTGGGGCCCAGTCACCTGGTCTGGACACAAAAATGACAGAGTCTGTGTCATGATAAAGGCACCTGTTCTGTAACCTATCTAGCAGGTTGTAGAGTTCCACTCTGGCATATGCTGTTGTAAAACTAGCTATATATATGTTAATATTATTGGAATTTGTGTAATGATTGCTGGTATATTTCCAGCTTAAACAAGCTGTTTCATCATCGATGAAAAAGCATGATGCGACATCGTGATACGGTACAAAAACATACTGAACCAATTTTTGTGGGTCTGTTACTATGTTCATGGTTGGCAAATTAGCTCTCTGCCCAAATTTTCCCCAACGAGAATTTAAAAACAGTTTAGATATCTGTCTCCTTGTGGGGTTAAAAGCTATGGCTGCAGGGTTCAAATGTACATTTTCCCTTTCAAAATACTGTTGTATGTACCTGACTTTATCCTTTTCAGTTTTTACCCATGAAGGGAAACCAGATGCCTCTTGCTTGCCTTTTAGATGCAGCTTGATGTAGTCTGCAAAAAGCGCTGTGCATGACTCTTTAAAATGCCAAACTTCATAAATGTTAATGATTTTGTAGCCTTTTTCCAGTGCCAGGTTTAGTTCTACAGTACAGTAGGTACCTGTAAGTGACCTTTGCTCATCATCATGTGTGCATGATGTTGTTTGAAGTCTATGTTCAGTGCATGCACGTAAACTCAAGTTTTTTACCAATCCTGGATGAAAAGACCTCTAGGGGGTAAGACTTTTACTTTTGCTAAACCAAAGTACTGAGTGAGGTCATCAAAATTGTCATAAATGATGTCAGGATGACTGACTGGATACTGTTTTGTTTTGTTAACAAAAGGGTAGAGGCTGGTAAAATCATAATAGTGCATTTTCTCATCAGGCTGAGCCTTATAGTACAGAGAAATGGCATTTGTTCTCCCCCCAAACAGTGACTGCCTAGGTTCGAGTGGCTGTGGTAGCTGCCTGTCCCTCAAGAAATTATTCAAACCCTGATCTGTAGTCAGCATTGCTTTCCATTCATGTTCCCACAATACTCTAATGGCAAAACCCTTGCTTTTTAGAAAATGAAATTTGTGCATGGTCCTATTGAATAACTGTCCAAAACTAGTCCCTGTCATGTGGTTTCTATCTTTATCACAGTAACAGATGTTGCAGCCATGAAAAAACAGCCATTTAATTCAAATGCTGTGGGTATTCCATTTATGACAGAATAGCCATCCAAAAAGTACTGACCCACCTTAAATTCACCACCCCTTGGTGCATGCTAAATAGAAAAGTTTTCTTTCTCAGATATGTACATAAGCCACTGAATAGCAGGTATGGAGTATCTCTTCAATTGTCTGTGGTAGTTGTCTGGGGGAGAACAGCAACAGTGCATTCTTTCAAAAATAAAAATCTGTACATTGCCATGCAAACTAAGGCTATTGTGACGTACTGGAAGGGGTCTAAGGATACTGTTTCATACTCCACTGTATCACCGTCTGACTGTTTTAAAATACTTTTGGTTGTCATGCCCATCACTTCACTCCTAAATCTGACACAGGCTTTTCGAAGAATTTCAACATCTAACTGACAATAGTAGCGAAGTTCTCTTTTCAGATTGAATTCTCTATGTCGGTTAGCTAGGTACCATTGCAAAAACTCTTGTTTTTCTGCAGGCAACATATATTCAGAACCATAAAACTGAGCATCGGGCAGGGGGGTCTACATAATTTTCATTAGCCTTGGTGTTAAAAAAATTGGGGAAGTAATTTTTAGCAATCTCATTCTCAAATCCAAGGGTTGCAGGGATTTTTGTTAGTTTAAAAGGAAGAAAACAATGGCTCTTGATAAATCTGATGTGTAGGGATGTCATTGTGACACAGAGTACTTTTTCTCCTTGTGTGAGCAATTTAATATCAATTCTTTCCTGACTAGCTGGCTAACGATAAAATAACTGTCATAGCCTTTGGCATTGTGTGCTATAAATGTGTAGTGTCTAAATGGTACATCAATAAAATGTCCAAAAAAATCTTTTATACAATCTTCACCTTCAAATTCCCAGGACCTCGTCTCATCTAATTGCTTAGCATACACAAAATTTGGTATGTGCACCCCCATTTCTTGTGTGGCTTCAAAATCAAACACTATATATTTCTCAGAGATTTTTACATCTGTGAGTGGTGACATGTAACACAGATGCTTGCCTGCTGTCATGAAAGAACCACATCTGTTACACTGAATCAATTTACATGTATGAGATCCCTTGTAAAAAACAAAACATTGTTCACACAGTTTCATGGATTTACAAGACCCTGTACTCCCATCAGCTCTAGCTAAATGTTTTTCTAGGCATGCTACAGACCTACAAATCTTCTTACATTTGGGACATGATGGGGTATTAGTTTAATTTTCAAGACAACACAGATCAAAGCAAACTTTGCACTATTGTGCACAGATATGATTTCCCTTATGGCTATAGGCTACATCACAATATTCGCAGAGGTACCGTGCACCGATGAATTTTTTAACATTAGTAATACCATAAAAATGTCCTTCATGTAATAATACAAACAGTGTTTCAGGAAATCTTTCTGGACCTGTTGAAAATGTTTGCCAGTTTCCTTCATTATGATATAAAATCTTAATTTTGACTCCTAAAAAACATTCAAACTGGGACACATCACTAAAAGTGACAGGTGTTTGGTCTGACAAACCTAGCTCAGCGTGCAATATTTTAGCCTTGTTCAACAACTGCCTGTCACTCATATGTGGATTTAAGAGTGCGAGAATAGAGCCACCAAAACACAAACTATTGTCTCTGTTACTTAAATCAATCAAGTATCATCTCTTTTTTTGTAAAATCCTGCTATACAAGATGGAGTTCAGTGTCCTTCTCCCCCCAACCCCGAACCCTGGTGGTTCCTGATAGTAGTTACCACGAGATGTATAGTGTCATCAGTAATGATTTTCGTATTGCTCTGTAGCATTCAGCTATCTGATCTAAGAAGGTGGCAGCATTTAATTCATTAGGTCACGTTTTCCTTGAGAACAAGGGTTGATTTAAAGAAGCAGCATTTAATCTTACCTGTATAAAGTCACCATACCATGTTTTTCTCTTCACACTGTCTAATAAATTTTCTATAGCCTGGTGCATTGCAGCAATAGCCTCTGTAAAAGATTTTATCTTATCTAGATTTATAAACTTATATCTTTGATGAAATTCTGTAGCATTAAATTTTCTTAAAATGCGTTCATATTGCTGTACAGATTCTAAAAATACTGTAGGGGCACCCTATTTGCCAGTTCATCATCATGATGGTTTTCTAATTCTGACTGCTGACCATTAGCAACATGCTGTAACAACTTACGTTGTAATATTTTCCTGGCAAGCTTTACTCTTCTTATCAATTTTTCTCGGGTTGTTTTATTTTTTACCCAGATTTTTCTTTTTTGACTCCATTTGTTATTTTTTTCATTTTGTTAGTGATGCCACACTTTGTACTCAGCTTGTGAGAGCTTCTGTGCTTTCACTTTGTAATTTGATTTTTGTATTTGGCCACTGTTTCCTCCAAACCCCTGTACTTTTCATACATGTGGGCAGCACTTGCCATCATTTTCAACTCTTTGCACAAGAACTTAGATGCATGCACTAAACCAAGCACACTGTTCAATAAAGTACCTGAACTTTTAAAAAGCTCAGATTTAAGCATCTGATGATTGTAATCCTCACTAGATAATCTGCCCTCAATTACCAAGGCATTAAACAAACTATCAGTTGTTTTAAGAATATAGGCTTTCCCAACATTGAGCATGTCAATGTCCCTTTCTTGAAACCTTTGGTCAGAAACTCTTGTGCCGCTGCTCCTAGATGGATGTACAATGTTTATTGGCACATTTGGTTAATTTACACCAGCAAAAACTCTTGAGCCGCTGCTGGTAGATGGCTGTACATCATTTGCAGTTATGCTAGGTATATTCTGTTCATTAATGACACCAGCAGAAACTCTTGAATGCCTTTGAAAAACATCACTTTCATGTAATGGTCTCTTTCTCCCTCTCTTTCATGCAGGGGGTTGCTGTGCTGCTGTTTCAAAACAGAAAATACACTCCTGTCACTACTTTCAGTATTTTAAAACTTTTATGACAAAATTTAAACTCTAAAACCTGCAGCATCTACTGTTTCTAGTTAAAAATAAAAAATATACAGCTTCTGTAGTGGTAAACTGTGTATTAGACAGCTCTTCAAACGTTTGGATAAGGGCCTCATCTACAGTCCATGGTTGCATTGTTACTTGTTAAATGTTTTTAAAAATTCTTTTAGTTGAAAAAGTAGTTTTGGCAGTCTCGCTCTGTCCTTTTGTCTTTAGCTTCCAGTATCTTGAAATGCTTATATAAAAATGACTCAGATCACCCCCCAAGTACGTAGCTGGTAGTGAAAAAACATCTGAACATTTGGTACTGTCCATCAAACCACCCCACCCTTTCTCGAAGGGAAAATATATAAGTCCTAGGCTACTCAATGTAGGCTTTTATTTTTCACTTCCTTCGACAGCTGGAAGGCATTAAGAAATGCCTTTGTGACAAACATTTGGTCACAGTCTAATTAAAAGGTATGTAGACTGCTTCTTTAAGTCCAAATAAGCTTATGGCATAGTTAGCTTTTTAAAATGTATAATGAAAATCTTGTCTTTCTTAAAACAGCTGCGCCCCTTTAAATTAGTAATTCAGTACAACTGCTTGCATACCACTATTCAAAAGATAAAAATTATTTTGTTAAAAAGTTAATCATGAGAAACACCTGTTTTTCTCATTTACACAGTGGAGAGTTCAAAAAAGAAATGCCATGCTACTAACACGCTGGTCACAGTCTAATTAAAACAGATGATTTTTATCAATCTTAAAACACAAAGAGGCACAGTTTATAATAACGGTAGTTGAGTGCCATCTTAAGTTATGTTTTAAAAGTCAAATGGAAATGTTGTCTTTTTTTAAACAGATGAGTCCTTTAAATTAGTAATTCAGTAAAACATAGCACACACACACACAAATTGTGTATTTTAGTTTGCACCGACTCTAAGCAAAGCTGTAGATACATTTTAAGACTGTGTGCTTTAAAATTATTCTGAAAGAGAAACATTATCATTTTACATTCTGGCCCAGATATTCAAAAGGGTTGCGCCATGCGCAACAGGGTTGCGAATGCTCTAGTCCTACATTGCGCCATTCTGCGATATTCAGCAGGAGGCAGTTGCGCCACTGAAAACAGGTTGAGCAACAGCACAATGCAAATGAATGCATGCTCAACAGGAGGGGGAGGAACCATGCATAAACTGCACAGCCCGATATTCAGTCGGGTTGTGCAGAGTTGTGCAGGCGCAACCCCCAACCTGCGCCTGCACAACTTTGAGACAAAAAAGAATCAAGTTGAGGGCCACCCACAGGTGAGCTGCTGTATTGCAGGGTGCAACACAGCAGTTGCCACCCATGGCTGGCCCCCAACTCAGTCCCTGTGCCCCCCCACCAGCCCAATTGCGGGCATCAATGTGGCCCCCCCTCCCGTTCACATCCCTGGTGGTCCAGTGGACCGTAATGCCCGATCGCGGGCAGAATGTATAACGACAACCCCCAGTGCCCGATCACGGGCAGAATGTATAATGACAACCCCCAGTGCCCGATCGTGAAAACAACCCCCAAACATCTCCTAATGCCTGATCGTGGGCAGAACGTGAAAACAACCCCCCAAACATTCTCCCATCGCGCCCACCAGGGTAGTCCATATCGACTACCAGTCGATCTCTTTACGCACCGATCGCAGAATGGGGATTTCTAACTCCAATATTTTTGTGAACCAGTGATACGGCCGACAAGGGCAGAGTCGTAGCAGTGACAACCTCAAACATCTCTGTGCCTGCTCACCACCACCCATGAAGCTCACCGTCCGCAGCTTGCGGGAGTAGAGAGCCCCACCCGCTGCCGCCTCGCCGTCGCTGACCGACTGTTAGTGGGCTGCACCCCATTGGTGCAGAGCTATTGCCAATGGTGTGCAGCTATACATACATGATAGTCTCAGACTTGTGAATGATGTTCATTCACAAATCTGACTGTCGCTGTATGGTGAGGCTGCACGCCATTGGCTCTAGCTCTGCACCAATGGGCGGCAGCCCTACCGACAGTCAGTCGGTGGGTGGCGGGTGGCATGCGGTGGATGCTGCCACCCACCGCTGCCAGGGGGAGCGGGTGGTGGGCTTCGTGGGTGGGTGGGGTGGGGACACTAGACACCAGGGAGATGTTTGGGGTTGTCACTGTACATTCTGCCCGCGATCGACATTACGGTCCACTGGACCACCAGGGAGATATTCGGTTGGGGGTTTTTACATTCTGCCCGCGATCGGGCATTAGGGAGATGTTTGGGCGGGGGTTGTCATTATACGCTCTGCCCGTGATCGGGCACTGGGGGTTGTCATTATACATTCTTCCCACGATCGGGCACTGGGGGTTTTTATACATTCTGCTCTGCGATCAGGCATTACGTCCACTGGACCACCAGGGAGATATTCGGTTGGGGGTCTTTTACATTCTGCCCGCGATCGGGCATTAGGGAGATGTTTGGGGGTTGTTCCACGTTCTGCCCATGATCGGGCATTAGGAGATGTTTGGGGAGGTTGTTTTCACATTCTGCCCGCAATCAGGCTGCAGGCGCGCCGGTCCTCGATGGCTGCCGCCCGGCAGCGTGCCGCGGCGCAGTCCTCGACTCTGCACACCCACATGTTAATGGCATGCAATGGGGCCATAATCAGATGCAAATGGCCCCCCCTGTGCCTTGCATGAATTATGGTCCCATTTGCATGTCACCTTTTGAATATCGGAAATTTGCACATGGCGCAATGGTACTTGCACCACTGCAAGTTGAATGCTCCACTCTGACAACTCGCGGTGGCGCAAGTTCCACTGCGCCATGCACAGTGGCTGTGGCTGGGGGGTGATATTCAAAGGAGTTGCTCAATAGCACAACTCCTTGGAATATCGCCCCGGCCACACCCCTTGCCAACTATTTTGAGCAGCGTGAGCGCTATGCTTGTGAATGGCGCAGTTTGAATATCCGGGCCTCTGTCTTTTCTTTGTAACATATCATTTATTTTCCTATTTAGTTAAGCTTAAGATTAATACTTTTGAGCCCTGAGCTCTTTTACAAAGGTCCCAAGTCAGATACATTACAGAAACATACAGGTAATGGTTACAAACCTACTACATGATTTTTTAATTTTTTGATAATGTAACTATAGACATTTATTTTGTAACAAAAGCATAAAGCTACATTTTTACAGATCCCTGTTAAAACAGATGTTTCTTCTCAGTCTTAAGACACAGTTTATAATAACGGCAGTTGAGTGCCAGCTTAAATTATGTTTTTGAAAGTCAAAATGGAAATTCTGTCTTTTTTAAACAGCTGAGTCCTTTAACTTAGTAATTCAGTAAAACATAGCACACACACACACACACAAAGTGTGAATTTTTTTGCACTGACTCTAAGCAAAGCTGTAGATACATTTTAAGATTGTGTGCTTTAAAATTATTCTGAAAGAGAAACATTATCATTTTACATTCTGTCTTTTCATTGTAATATATCATTTATTTTCCTATTTAGTTAAGCTTAAAATTAATACTTTTGAGCCCTGAGCTCTTTTACAAAGGTCCCAAGTCAGATACATTACAGAAACATACAGGTAATGGTTACAAACCTATTACATGACTTTTTAATTTTTTTCCCAAAAGCCCATCTGTATTATAAACATACATAAAAGACATTGCTTTTTCTACATGTCTAATGAGGGACACACACACACACACACACACACACACACACACAGCCAGCATGTTGCAATGCTATCCAGAGAAAACTGCTGAACCATCTTATTTACACAGAGGTCCCCCCGTTTTAGCTTATAAATGTTAGATGTGTATACATTAAGCTATCCTTTTGATGCAAGTTTGACACAGTCCTTCAGATGCAAATTAAATTATTTTGTATATTGTTATAAAAAACAGAAAAAGGGGTACTCACACAGGCAGATGAATTTCCCTCGGGGGGTCTCTACACAGATCTGTGAAACCTCTGCATGATCAGGTTGCCTCCTAGATACTTCTTTCTGAAAATATCCTAATAAAAAAACACACACATGCCCCTGCAGTTATACCCCCCAACTGTTTTTTAGGGTGGGTGGGGGCACAGTAGTGAAGATGGACAGGGGTTTGAGCCAGGATGGTGGGGGTGCAGGAGTTCAAGCTAGCATGGTGGGACTCAGGTTCCAGCCAGGATGGCATGACAGGGGTTTTTAAAGGAGTGTACGAGAAGGAGGGGCATAGGATACTTACAAAATGGTGTGTGGCAGGGGTTCGAGGAGTGTACAAGAACGAGGGGCGTAAGATGCTTACAAAATGGTGGTGTTATGTCACTTCCAGGGTTTCAGTGTGGGTCATTTCCTGCACAAGGGGTGGGACATGGGTTCGAATGCATGTCATTTCCTGTGTAAGGGGCGGGACACGGGTTTGAGGTTGCGCCACTTCCACCAGAAGTGGGTGGGGCTAGCGCATTTTAGGGAGGGACTTCCGGTTTAACAAGGGGCGATTCTGATTGGTCCATTTTAGGACACGCCCACCTGTCAAATGATGTGGCATGCGCTGATTGGCTGAAATTTAACATTTGATGAGATATATGAACTTATACTACTAATACACCAGAAAAAATAAGTGAGACAAAAAAGGAAAGAAATCCACTATGGTACTCCAAGGGGGTGGCAATCATTGTGAATGAGAAAAGAGCAGTCTACAATAAGTTCAGAGTGACAAATAAAGAAGAAGATAAAGAAACATGCAGATAGAAAATGGAGGAAGTGGGAAAAGTGATAAGGAATGCTTAAGCCCAGACCGAGTTGAAGAATGTGAAAGGGGTAGAGAAAGCTGACAAGACCTTCTATAGGTACAGCAAAAAAAGAGGGAAAACTAAGGGAGATGTAGTATGACTAGCAGCAGAAGAAAGGACTATTGTGGAGGCAGATCAGGAAAAAGCAGAAGTCCTAAACAGGTACTTCTGTTCAGTATTTACTGAGGAAAAAGTGGGCAATGGACCAGCAATACACAGAAACAACCCCCAAGGTACAGGGATTGATATGGGCCCCTACACAGTGGATGAAGTCCTGAAAGCACTAAACATTCTGAAGATGAACAAAGACATGGGGCCAGATAATGTGCACTTGAGAATCCTAAAGGAGCTGGGGATAGAACTGCAGAACCCCTAGCAGAACTCTTCACCAAATCAATGAAGAGCAGGGAAGTTCCCAAAGACTGGAGAAGGGTGATGGTGGTTCTACTTCATAAATCTGGAAGCTGGGAAGATTTGGAAAACTACCGCCTAGTGAGTCTTACTTCTGTAGAGGGAAAAGTGATGAAATCATTACTTGAGCAGAGGATAACAGCATTCCTGGAATCCAGTGGACAACAGGACCATAGACAGCACGGGTTCACGGCAGGTAGATAATGCCAAACTAGCCTAATCGAGTTCTTTGACTGGTGACAAAGGCTGTGAATAAGGGAAGGGCCACTGATGTGGTCTACTTTGACTTTAGCAAAGCCTTTGACTCAGTCCCATACAGAAGGCTGGTAAAAAAGCTAGATTGCATAGGGGTGGGACAGGAGGTAGTACTGTGGGTAAAAAAATCCTGGCTACATGCTAAGACACAGAGGGTACTGGTAAATGATACAGTAAGTTATCTACGGAACATGAGGTATCCAACGGGGTGCCCAGGGCTCTGTCTTGGGGCTTCTACTATTCAACATATTCATAGCCAACACTGCACAGAGGCTCAAGGGAAAAGTGTGTCTGTTCATGGATGACACTAAAATATGCAACAGAGTGGACTCTGCAGAAGGAGTAATGAGAATGAAATCAGATCTGGAGAAACTGGAAAAATTATCTGCAGTATGGCAGCTGGAATATAACTAAAAAAAATTCAAGGTTATGCACCTAGGAAGGAGTAACCCAAAAACTGAGTACTACCTGGGGGGAGAAGGACTAGCAAAAACTAGTGAGGAACTAGATCTGAGGATCATAACAACAGACAACTTGAAGGTGGGAAGACAGTGCGAAAAGGTGGCACTAAAAGCTGGTAGTATGCTGGGTTGCATCAGGATGCAGATCACAAGTAGAAGGAGGGAGGTGGTTTTGCCACTGCACAGGGCATTGGTCAGGCCCCACCTGGAGTACGGGGTACAGTTTTGCAGACCTCACCTTAGGAAGAACATAGACAGGTTGGAAACAGTGCAAAGGAGAGTGACTAAAATGATTCAGGGTTTGCACCAGAAGCCGTACAAGGAAAGGCTAAGGAATTTAAACATGTACTCCCTGGAACAGAGGAGAGAGAGGCAACATGCTAGAGACATTCAAATACATCAAGGGTGTAAACAAGGTTCATGTGCATGAACTTTTTCACTTCAAAGAAGGTCTTTTGTGTACCATGCCCCATGATGGCTTCATGAATTCCCCTCGAATATAACCAATGAGACCAAGCTGGGGCCATTTAAGAGAAAACTTCCCCATCACCTCACCTATCTGAACAGCTGGTACTGCTAGCCCCCATGTCCTTCATTGACCACCCTTCTCCTGCCCTCTTCACCCTCTGCCTCCCTCCCCCATACCCCAGTGAACCCTAATCTAACCCCCCTGCCTTATCATCTTCTATCTTCCATGAGGCACTCCCCCCACCTCTCTTTTCCAACCCCCCCTTGGAGCTTAGACAAAGAAATATTTATTCTGCTTAAACACCTCATGTTTTGTAACTGTGTATTCAAATTGTATGTAATCCTTGTATTCTCCTGTTTGTTACTGTGCCTTGTAACACTGCACTTATACTGCTTGCACTGTTCCAACCATGAAATCTACGTATTACGTTATTTTTTTGTTTGACGTGGAACCTTTGTAAATGAGCTTCCAGCTCAAAGGTGTTAATCAAAGATCTCAATAAATAAAAAATAAAAAAAAAGAAAGAATTAGAACATGAGGGCAT
Source organism: Neoceratodus forsteri (assembly GCA_016271365.2). Lineage (NCBI taxonomy): Eukaryota > Metazoa > Chordata > Ceratodontiformes > Ceratodontidae > Neoceratodus > Neoceratodus forsteri. The sequence continues at coordinate 1,193,602,314 of CM057452.1, read as the reverse complement.
GATGTGAGGCTACAGAGGAGCAACTTCGGGACAAATGTCAGGAAGTTTTTCTTCACAGAGAGGGTGGATGACAGCTGGAACAGCCTGCCCCAGGAGGCTGTGGGGGCCAAAACCACCAGGGGCTTTAAGTGATCATGGGAAAGGCACAAGGGCATCATTAAACAAAATGGGTAATCAGGGAAGGAGGTAGCAACCTAAAAACCTGGGCAGACTAGATGCTATCACTTTCTATGTATCTATGCAACAAGATGGAGAGAAGCTGTCTCACTATACTACCAGACTAGAAGCTGTAAAATAGAAGATTGCAGAAACTGGAGGGGTCATCCCAGGTCAGATCACCCAAATGAGACTAGACTAGATCCTGAGAGGTGCTGTGATTCCCAATTAACCCTGATATCCCTCAGGTTGTGAGAGCACAAAACAGACCCCCCAACATTTAAACAGCTACTTGATGAGGTAAAAGAGGAAGGAGCTCAAGAAAACATTGCTGACTCTCTCCAGGCACCTTCTGGAAAAGTTACACTCCTGCAGCCACAAGTAGCCAGCCACATGGAGCCAAGCGCCGCTTCTGACCTGGATGCCAAGCTCAGAGAAATCAAAGAATGTGTGAAGGCAATGCAAGTGGCACAAGAGTCTTGACCACAACCCTGCCTCATGGAGCTCCAGGAAATCAAAGAGTGTATGAAGGCTCTGCAGCTGACACAAGAGTCTAGACCACCACCCAGTACTGTGACGCCTGAGCAGGGATGCCTGATGAACCCTGCTTCTGCTCCAAGGGTAAGACCTTCAACCTCACTAAGGGAAGGGATGTTTTATCATTGTTGTGGATAAGAGGGACATGTAGCCTGTGGATGTTGTCATCCAGAGAATCCAAAATTGGTAGATGAGAAGAAGAACAGGTGCAGAACCTCACAGGTAAATGATTACAGAGCCAGTGAAGGAGTGAGCTGGGTCTCCGAATATATCATGCTCCATCAAATGGACTGAAACTAAGATTCCCCCAGTGAGCCACTTGCCATCAGGGTTATTGAGCCCTCAAACTAACAGTCAGATTTTTGCTGAAGGACACCCCTATACTGCATTGCTTTGCAGTGGGCCTCAAGTTACCATCATCTATCATACCTTTTATGATTGCTACTTGAGACACCTGCCTCTTCGACACTTGGAAGGACTCTCTTTATGGGGACTGAGTGACACCAGCTATCTTTACGAAGGTTATTGTTTCATGCACTTTGAGTTTCCAGGAAGGAGCCAAGAAGATCCACACAAAATTGTTGCAATAACACTAATCTGCCCCGAGCCCAATGGTATGAATGACACCTCTGTGTTGATCAGGACCAATTCAAATATGTTTAGCAGGATGGCTAAAATGTGCCGGGGGAGAAGAAGAGCTGAAAGCCTATAGAATCTGTCATTGCAAGCTGCTGTGAAGTGAGTGAGCTTGACATTGGATGCCCCAGCAGTTGATCTGGGGGATGAACCCATTGGAGTAATTCTCTGAGTTGAGGGAAAAGGACTGACTTTGCCTCCTTAATCAATGTGCAGAGTAGTTGGTATTGCAGAGTTCACACAGCAGCTGCATGAACCATCACTCCTCATTGATGCCCCACCTAAACACAGTCTACTCAAAGGACTGATGGTACAGACAGGAATAATGCCACCTACTAAGACTCCCTGGGCCAGGTGTGTGAATGTGAGGATGAAGAACAAAACTGATAAACCCATCACCATAAGGAAGGGCAGAGTACTGGCACACATCCTCCATGTCAACAATGTGAAAGAGATGGACCCACCCTTAGCCACTAATGCTGAAATATATACTGCCTTATTTGATTTTGAAAACTCACCTGTACCTGACCTCTATTGCTGGAGCCTGTGTCAGAAGCTGGCTAAGTGGTGAAAAGTATTTTTCTTGCATGAGTGGGACATTGAGATGTGTCCTTGGAGAAGAGCACCATATCCAATTGAAAGACAACCATCCTTTCCATAAGGTCCCTGAGACTGGCCCCAGAGGACATCAAGGATGTCCAGCGCCATCTCCAGGAGCTACTGGCAGCAAGGATTATACAGGAGTCATGGGGCTCTTACATGTCACCCATAGTGGTTTCCCAAAAGAAGAATGGTGCTATCCAGATGTGCATTGATTATCAGACTTTGAACAAGAAGACTGTGCCCAACAAGTATACTGTACCTTGGGTAGAATATTCCTTGGCTAGGTTGTCAGGGGACCATTGGTTTTGGTACTGTAGCTACACAGTGTCTACTACCAGATCCCCATGGCAGAGAAAAATAAAGAAAAGACAGCCTTCATCTGCCCTCTGGATTTCTACCAATTTGAGAGAATGCCCCAGGGAATATAGTGGGCTCTTGCTAATTTTCAGAGAATGATGGAGAAGACAGTGGAAGGCATGAACCTATTGAAAGTTATTTGTGTACCTGGAAAGCCTGGTTGTGTTCAGAAGGACATTAGAGGAACATGCAGCTCGGCTCATAAAAGTGTTGGACCAACTGGAAGAGTTTGGCTTGAAAGTGTTTACTGACAAGTGCCAGTTTTACCAGCCCTCTGTGAAGTATGTTTCTGCCAATGGTGTATAGACTGACCCAGCCAAAGTAGAGGCCCTCACTACCTGGCCCAGACCACACAATCTCAAAGCCTTGCAGTCCTTTCTCAGATTCTGTGGATACTGCAGACATTTTATAAAAGATTACTCCATGATTGTGCAAGGTTATCCACCTAAACATAAAAAGAAAGCCCGATCGGGGGAAACAGTCCTCAGAAAGAGTACCTGAAGGTGAACGAGCCGTTTGGTGACTGCTGAATGGAAAAATGTGAAACAGCTTTCAGAGAGATCATTAAGCACCTGAGTGAAGCACCTGTATTGGCTTTTGCAGACTCCACCTACCTGTATATCCTGCACACCGATGCCAGCCTGAATGGTTTGAGAGCAGTGCTGTACCAAGAGCATCCGGAGGTACTGCTTCCTGTAGCATTTGCCAGACACAGTCTATCCCCTTCTGAAAAACTCTATCCAATGCACAATCTTGAGTTTTTGGCCCTTAAGTGAGCAGTAAGAGAGAAGTTTCATGATTATCTGCATGGCGTCTATTTCAAGGTCAGAACCAACAACAATCCTCTCACATATGTGAACACCTCCAGCAAGTTAGATGCCTCTGGACATCGGTGATTGTCTGCTCTGTCAACCTACAACTACAGCCTGGAGTGCCAAAGTGGGAAGAGTAATATTGATGCTGACGCCATGTCCAGACTCCCTCATTCTGAGCAGAGAGCCTCAAATGTGTAGCTTACAAGTGCAGCAGTGTAAGCCATGTGCTCCAAGTTCGAACCCACAGACAAAGTCACACCAGCTAACCCAACAGAGCCAATTATATGTTGGAAACTTTTCCAGATGCCAATCCTGCTGCTTACCTGAATTTCACTGGACTGGACCTGCCATCCTTGCCCCAGTCGAGCAAACCTGAACTGCAACATGCGCAAAAAGAGGATTGTGTGTCACGTGAAGTGATTAAAGCTTTGGAGCAAGGACATAATGCAGATCAAGTGCATATAACTCACCTGGATGTATAGTTATTACTGACAGAATGGAGCACATTATCATTTGAAGATGGACTTTTGACACAACATAGCCAAAACAGTGACAATCCTGAATCCCCACAGAAACAACAGGTACAGTACTGCCCTGGAAGTACTGTAAGGCAGTCATCACCTCACTACATAATGAAATGGGGCACCTGGGTTTTGAACACACCCTAAACCTAGCAAGAGCATGATTCTGTATTGGCCAAGAATGGTGAAAGACATTGAAAAACATTGTAAAATTTGCCTATGGTGTATCAAATGAAAGACACTGACTAAGAGAGCCGCACCCCTTGTGAACATTAAAATAAGTGACCCACTAGAGTTGGTGTGTATGGACTTTCCTTCCTTAGAGCCAGATAGAAAAAACAAGTCCAATATCCTGGTTATAACTTACCATACACCCATTATGCCCAAGCGTACCCCACCAAAGATCAAAAAGCCAGTACAGCGGTGAAAGTATTACAGCAATTCGTCAAGTCACTATGGAATCTTCCAAAGGACCCATACTGACAAAGGTAGAGACTTTGAGAGCAGACTGGTAAAACAGTGTCTTGCTGCCTATGGCATTAAAAAAAAACTGCACCATGCCATACCATCCTCAAGGAGATCCTCAGCCTGAGCATTTTAACCAAACTTTGCCAGATATGTTGGGCACCCTGTATCCCACTAACAAGTCAAACTGGAGCCAAAAAGTGACTTTTCTGGTGCATGGGTATAACTGTACTAAATATTATGCCACAGAGAAATCACCTTTTTATCTAATGCTTGGGTGTGAAGACAGATTGCCTGTGGATTTGTGTTTTAGAGTGTCAGCTGAATGGAACCTGTGAGGAGAACTATTTAGTTAGAGTATACCAAAAGATTAAGAGAACAGTGACAAAAAGCCTATAAATTTGCTTCTGAAACTGCTGCCAAAACTAACCAAGTAAATAAAGGCAGATATGATAAACAAGTCAGACACTGTGTATTACAAGTAGGAGACCGTGTTCTTCTCAAGAAGTTGGGTCTGTAAGGCAAGCACAAGGTACAGGACCATAGGCACCAGACGCCTACATTGTAGCAGAACAAATGCCTGCCAGTTTATAAAATTCAACAAGAACATGGCAGGGGCCTAGAAAAGACTGTACACAGAAACCATTTGCTACCAGCTGGAGAGATTGTGCCTGATCCTGGGTCAGAAAATGAACACCCAGTGTCGACAAAGCCAAAGACCAGAAGTCAGACTGCTCAACAGTCAAATGAAATGTCTCACCCAAAATCTAGCCCCTCAGCTGCTTTACCTATTTCAGAACCGGTGCCTAATCAGTGCCATGAAAGTGATGAGAAAGTTGTCTCATACTGTCCATATGTGCCTGAAACAACTCAAAATAGGTGTCCATTGCAAATGGACTGGAGAAACTCCATGCCATCCACAAGTACCACCCCATTCAAAACTTTGTAACCATTTAGCCATCACATCAATTGAATAAAGAAGCTGACCCATTTTCCCTGAGGAATGGCCCATTGAACAAGTGCCAGAGCCTAGGATGGACATTAAAATGGTCTTAAATGGTGAGGAACAAATGCTAGAGCCTGCCCAAATTACTGATATTCCTTAGGATGCCCCTGTGTTGGACACAGGGCTGGGATAGGGTGAGGTGCCTCCTATTCCTAGGGGAAATGCAGAATTGCATAGAAGCTGTGGACGAGAACCAAAGCAAATCATTAAACTCACCTATGACACCCTTAGTGCCTGCTCAGATACTCCTCTTCATGTGATTCATAAACATATAGTCCCTGTGAATACCCCCCCAATGTGTTGCAAAATGGACAGGGTGGAAAAGTGTATATGTATGCCATTACCTACTGCTGCTAGACAGATACCAATGGTCTATATAGCCAATGTTTATTGTGACTCTATGTGTAAAAATAATTTGGGTAGACAGGAATCTGGTGTTAGCACTATATATATTAATATGCTGAATTTTACATAATGGTGTGTTGACCTTTATTTTAGAACAATTGCCACTGCATGAGTAATGACTTGTCGAGGATGCCAAGTATTTGGCAAGTGGAATGTGTAGCTGCCCCCCCCTTATTTGGGACTTACCTTAATGTATGTTGCCCCATTGGTGTCCTGCTGTTCAAGTTCTGCCTCCAGTCCCTGTACTTCTAAAATGGGACCAGAGGGTTGGTCAGTGATCGCAGGTGGGATTTGGGTCACCTTCCAGCTTGATCATCATGGCAGCTGCTGCTCACTGTATTAGTTCCTCAGCCCATGGGAGAAGGGGGCCAAGGTCTGGGAGATGCTTTTCACCTCTGGGTGCTGTTGGGGCAGTTTGCCAGTCTGGGGAAAGGCCGAGAGGCAGAGGACCAGAGAATGTAAATAAAAAATATGGTTGCCATGCACCATCTGCACAGGCACAGCTGTCGAGTCTTAAAGAAGCTGTGACTCCAATACTTGTACTTTGTGTGGAGCACTGATAAAAGGGTTTCCCAGCTCCAGGGCAGGCAGCAGAGCCAGGATAGTTAGTGGAATGCCTCCAGGCATAAAGTTGTGGCCTTAGCCCCTAAAGTGGGCACATATTAAAAGTTATAGCCTTCTTCAGTATACTGTAGCTGCAAAATCTAAACAATAATGGTGGTCCCCATAGTTATCTTGCAGCAGGGGGAACACTGGGAAAAAGGTGAGAGGCCACCAGAAAGCCTGGGAGAGTACCAGCCAATAAGCTGGAAGCTGGGAAAGCTATAAAAGCCAGTGAAAGCCCACAAAAGGAGGAGATTCCGTGGAGAGTTGAGAGGGAGAGTCAGTGGTGGGCTACTCAGCTCAAAAGCATGCTATGGGCACATAAAGGCCCCTCTAGCCCTCAAGGACATTTTGGCAAGTTGCCTACATTATTGCTCAGCAGTTGAGACAAATTGCCCTGCTGATTTTGTGTTCCCTGTGTGAGACTCGAACCTGAATTGTGCCTTACAGTGTACTGCCTGAAAAGTAATGAGACTGTTTGAGCTGTTTGGACTTCGGCAGAAAAGTTGTTTTGCATGGCTTGGAACTATCTAGGAGCCCAGCTGTGCTCAGTGTCCAAGAGAACTGCATGCCCAGTTATATGTTCAGGGTAAATTCAGTTTGTCCGGACACCCTGGACCAACAAAAGGCCAGAAGAGGTGAAGACAATGAAAGGAAACAAGAATCAGATAATGAGAGGCCTGTAAGGAGAAGATGCAAAAGACCTTAGAGGTGAAGCCATGAAAGGCCTGACAGGTGAAGGTCCAGTTTGCTGCCCATCCTAAGTTGCTGCTTAGGTGCGCACCTCAAGACTGCATACTGATACAAATATGGTACTGTCAAATTGTGTTTCTTGTACCACCCTGAAGCCATCAAAACTGTAAGTACCTCTGGGCTGTGGCACCAAGGAGTGCTGCTGCATTTTAGGTAGTTAGATAGATAGCTAGGTACAGATGGGATGATGTTCTGGACAGGACTTTGCAATCTTCAGGATATGCCCAGGCAGAAAAGTTAAAAATTATCTGTTTATGTGTTGCAATTCTATTGAGGCCCCTGTTGCAAAGTTCTTGAGTCCATGTTTAAAGACCATTGCTGCCACAGTATCCCAACATCCTAAGTGCACCTACTCTGCATCACTGGTTGGCCACCAGTAATCTGGTGAGGTACCCACCACAATGGACAGTTACAATCTTTAGGGCCCTGGGGAAAGCCGGGTGCACCTGTGAGTGGGGTATTGGGACTGTGTGGGATACAACTGTTTCAAAAGTTGTTGTTTTTGCTGTTTTACTCCCTTTCCCCTTCCCTAATAATACATCTGCAGTTAGTTTCTTTTATATTTGATGTCCTGGTGTTCATGGTCATTGGGGAAGATTGTGTTATTGTTGTGTGGGGGAAAAGTCACTGTGTGGGAGCAGTTAGTGTATTTTCCTGGGGAGTGGTAATCTTGTGTTTTACTCATCAGGTACCCCATACCATTATCCCAGGTGGAGGCACCATGCCATTATACTCCTGTATAGCTTTTCCACTAGGAAACCAGGTCAGCCTCCTCAGTAGGTGTGTTCAGGTGAGACCTCAGGGCCCTGAAACAGCACAGGTGAGTTGGGAGGCTGTTACATAAATAAATAAAAGACAGAAGAGATATGCACAACAAATCATTGGTGCTTATGATTCCAGTGAAATCTAGAGGCATATAAGTCTCATCTAATAGAAGTCATTTGATTCTTAGGGAGATGGGGCTTAGCCTTTAAGGGACATCACTAAGGTTCACTAAGGCAAAGGATAAGGAGCAAAAGGCAAAGCCCATATGTGCTCCTATTGTTCAACCATAATACGATGATTTATGATTAGAAAGCAGCAGTTTATCAATCCTGTTCTTGAATAAAGTTTTAGTCTCACTCATAATGACATCCAGAGGCAAAGGGTTCCAGGGCTTAACAATTCTCTGTGAAAAAAAAAAAGAGCTTCATCGCTGTGAATTAAATGTGGGACATACAGGCTGTAAGGGGTGTCCCCTGGTGTTTACAAGTATTTGTTTGAAATCTAGTCCCATTTCAGACATTAAGTATTGATCCCTTATTATATCCCACATCAGCATTAGGTCACTGTGCAGCCTTCTTATTTTAAGTGACATTAGGCCTAGTTCCTTTAATCTGTCTTCATAAGTTATGGTTCTGATACCTTGTACATGTTTAGTCATTTTTCTCTGAACTTTCTCAATACGAGCAAGATTTTCCTTTTTATAAGGTCACCAGAACCGGGATGAAAAGTCAAATGGGGGCGAATGTATGCTCTATATAATGGTAATGGATAATGGAGTCAGAAAAGACTTGCCTGCTCCTGTTGGAAGCTGAGAAACTTGCTATACTGCAGAGAACAAACTAGAATGCATTTGAGGAACTGGGAACTTGGTAAAACATAATATTGTAGGGGACTAGGAAGGTAAGCTACACTTTCTACAGAAAGTTTCATTATTTTCTTATTGGCATTAAGAATTGCAGGATTCCATTAAAGTATAGTCATTTTATACCAGAGGGGTTAAAATACAAGTGAAGTTGCTTGATTTCTGCGTTAGACACATAGGATTTGGAAGGATATTTGTGCAATATTTTAGAAGTGTCCTGCTGGCTGAACAGTGAGTTTGTTTTTATCCCTGGACTCAGTAGAGTGGTTTGTGTAGGAGCAGTGGTTTAGTACATTGTGGTGTTGGTTGACTTACTATAAAGGGCAGTACTCACCAGGGTGGTGGAGCAGTGGTGTATTTGATTGTTTCTAACAGTCACCAGTGGTTGTGGCATACCCAACCACCCTTCCCCTCACCCTGCCCACCCCAGGCATGGCATTTCCTTTATAGTCAAGGTTCTGACATCACTTCCTCAACAGATCTTGGAGCAGAACTGTCATATTCTTAATTATCCAGCACAGTGCATACAGGGTAAGTACACACAAACAAAACAAAACAAAAAAAAAGAATATATTACTCATTGTATATTATAAGGAAGAGGGACACGTGGGAAGTGATGCAATGCACTGGCTGTGGGGCAGCAATTTTCTGGGAGACATTCTGGAACCTGCATTGCTGCCCTATTTGCAGGCAACTGTCAGCTCTGAGGGAGGAGGTTGCCCACCTCCAGGCTGAACTGGCAAGGACTAAGGAGGCCTCCCCCACCCAAAGAGCACCAGTTCCACAACCACTGCCTCAGAGGTTGCCATGTGTGAAGAGCAGATGGATCACATTAGGTTTGGGGAGGGGGAGGGTGGTGGAACACAGGCGTAGCCCCTGAGTTGCACCTCTACACAAATCATATGTCAGCCTGGCAAATCAAGGTTCCTCTATGATGACATCCTCATTGGAGACCAAGAAAAATGCTGGGGACATCCACAAGGGAGACCCACAAAAGAGTGGCAAGGGACACCACAGGGGAAAGAAACAGCTTCTGATAAGGGACTCAATTGTTAGGGGTGTAGACCTGGGGAAGGGAGAGGAGAGGGAAGTAAGGTGCCTGCCTGGTGCCATGGCTTGGAGGGACAGGAAGTGAATCTCAGGATTGCAGAAGCAGCATCACAGAAGAGAAAACTAGATATCATTGTCCACCTCAGGACAAATGATCTAGCTAGGCATGAGATCAGTGCAGTGCAGGATGAATTTGTGGAGTTGGGGAGGGGCCTCAGACAGGTAGCAAGCATGGTAACCTTCTCAGAGGTGCTGCCAGTCTATGGCAGGGGTGAGGCTAGGGTACTGCACACCATGCAGTTTAATGAATGGTTGCAAAACTGGTGCAGAGCACAGGGCTTTGGCTTCACTGGGGACTGGGGGTCCACCTGGAGAGATGAAGGCCTATACTGGCATGATGGTCTGCATCTGTCCAGGAAGGGAAACACACTCCTAGGTGACAGGTTTAAAGGCTTCCTTGGCAAGCTTTTAAACTAGCCAAGGGGGGAGGTGCTGATAGGAAACAGGAAAGTTCAAGCCTCCTCCCACAAAACATGACAGGTAGTAGGGTAAACACTGAGGTACAGAACTTGACAGAGGGCAGGACAGAGGCAAATGGAAAAATGGACAAGGGCAATAAGAGCAGGGATGGGGTAAAAAAGGATAAAGCCAACATTAAATGGAGGGCAATGAGTACCAATGCCCGTAGTCTTGGAAACAAGCTTCCAGAGCTAGTAGCCCTGATGGAAGAGGAACACTTGGATATTGTGGCAGTCACAGAAATGTGGTACATGGAGAACCATGACTGGGATGTCAACATACCAGGGTACACAATCTACAGAAGGGACAGGGAGGGTAAAAGAGGAGATGGAGTAGCCTCACATAAGGGAAGGGATCAAAGCTACAGAACTAAAAAGTAAAGGGGGAGGACAAGAGGAACTCTGGGTCACCTTGGAGACAGGGAATGGCATCACAATCCGCACAGGGGTTGTATACAGACCCCTGTCTCAATGGGAGCAAATGGACAAGAAAATGATAGAGGGCATTCTCAAAATGGCTGAAAAAGGGGAGATACTGTTGATGGGGGACCTGAATATACCAGATGTTAACTGGGTGACATGGACTGCAGCCACATCCAAGAGCAGGGTCATTCTCGATGCCCTACAGGGAGCATGCCTTAGACAGCTAGTGGTAGAACCCACTCAGGAGGGAGCAATATTAGACCTGGTTCTCTCAAATGGAGAGAGGATCACAAACTTAGAAGTCAGTAGACATCTGGGAACAAGCGACCACTGCACAGTGTGCTTCACAATAAACACAACCATTAAGACAAGCCATACAAAGACAAGGATACTGGACTTTAGAAGGGCTGACTTTGGCATAATGGGTGAATACCTGAGGAATGCATTAGCAAATGGCCAGAAAGGAGGGGGAAGAACAATAGAGAAAATCAAACTGCCATCATGGAGGCAACAAGCCTTGTGTGAAACAAATAAAGAAAACAAAGTGGAATAAAAAATACTATGGCTCTCAAAAGAGGTGTCAGGGAAGGTTAAGGAGAAAAGGCTGCATTCAAAAGTATAAGGAATCACAGACGAGTACCCACAGGAACTGTATCAATTAAGGCAGAAAGAAGTGGGGAAGGCAGTCAGAAAAGCAAAGGCCCAAACCGAGGAAAAGATAGCCAACTCAGTTAAGAAGGGGGATAAAATCTTTTATAGGTACATTAGGGAGCATAGAAAGGTTAAGGGAGGGATAGTGAAGATTAATAAAGGAGAGGGGAGGTGGGCAGAGGGAGACAGTGAAAAGGCAGAGATACTGAATGAATACTTTTGCTCAGTATTCACAAAAGAAGAAGAGGAGGAGTTACCTAAACCAAAGAGTAGAAGCACTCTGGATAGTGGGGTTGACACCATTTACAGAAGAAAGAGTACTGAAAGAACTCCTAAAACTCAAGGTGGACAAAGCAATGGGGCCTGACGGGATTCACCCTAGAATCCTAAAAGAGCTAAGGGAGGACCTAGTGATACCACTAACCACACTTTTTAACAAATCATGGGAAGATGGGGTGGTACCTGAGGACTGGAGGAGGGCAGATGTGATTCCCCTTCACAAAAGTGTAAGCAATGCAGAAGCAGGAAACTACAGACCTGTTAGTTTGACCTCAGTGGTGGGGAAAATGATGGAATCACTTCTGAAAGAAAGAATTGTTGAGTACCTAGAGGCCAGCGGGGCACAGGACCCAAAGCAGCATGGATTCACAGCTGGAAGGTCATGTCAGATGAATCTAATCGATTTCTTTGACTGGGAGACCAAAGTAATAGACTAGGGAGGGGCTGTGGATATGGCCTACCTAGACTTTAGCAAGGCATTTGGCACAGTCCCGCACAAAAGATTAATAATCAAGTTAGCCAGCCTGGGATTGGGTCCCAGGATGGTAGCCTGGGTAGGAAACTGGCTGCACAACAGGACACAGAAGGTAATAGTGAATGGAACACATTCTGAAGAAAGGGGGGTTACTAGTGGAGTACATCATGGCTCAGTACTGGGTTCAGTCCTCTTTAACGTCTTTATAGGTGACATTGCCGAGGGTCTGGAAGGAAAGGTATGCCTCTTTGCAGATGACACAAAGATCTGTAACAGAGTTGATACACAAGGTGGGGTAGAAAGGATGAGAAGGGACTTGGCAAGGTTGGAGGAATGTTCAGACATATGGCAACTTAGATTCAATGCAAAGAAGTGCAAAGTAATGCACCTGGGAAATAAAAATCCAGGAGAGGAGTACACAATAGCAGGGGAGGTACTAACAACAACAATAATGGAAAGGGATCTGGGTGTAGTCATATCAGATGACCTAAAGGTGGGTAAGCAATGTGAGAAGTCAGTAAGGAGAGCCAGGGGGATACTGGGATGCATGGGGAGGGGCATCACAAGTAGAAAAAGGGAAGTGGTTATCCCTCTGTACAGACAGTTGGTGAGACCCCATCTGGAGTACTGTGTGCAGTTTTGGAGACCTCATCTACACAAGGACATAGACAGGATGGAAGCAGTCCAGAGGAGGGCAACTAAAATGGTACAGGGTCTACATCAGAAACCATATGAAGAAAGACTGAGAGAGCTTAATATGTATACCCTTGATGAAAGGAGGGATGGGGGGACATGATAGAAACTTTCAAGTACCTCAAGGGAATAAACAAAGTCCAGAAGGGTAGCATCTTTCAGAAAAAGAGATGTGTAAGAACAAGAGGGCACAATTTAAAGTTAGAGGAGGGATGGCTCAGGGGTAACGTGAGGAAATTCTTTTTCACGGAGAGAGTGGTGGACGCATGGAACCACCTTCCTGGAGAGGTTGTGAGGTCTAAAACAGTGGGGGAATTCAAACATGCATGGGACAGACATAAGGTAATTATAGTGGGGGGTTGCAGGAAGTAGGCTGTTGGTTAACTAGAATCTGCAGCTTATCCAATAGGTAGGGAAATGGGCAGACTGGGTGAGTCAAGTGGTCCTTATCTGCCGTCAAAGTCTATGTTTCTATGGTAGCAATACTGACTTGTCTCTGGATTTAATATTCTGTCTAATTGCCCACCAGATTTTATTGGTTTTGTTGATAACTTCTGTTATCTGTTTGTTGAAGGCAAAATGATCAGAAATTATGACCTCTAGTTCTTTCTCATGTTGGGATTTGCTTAATAATCTGCAACAAAGGAAGAAATCTTGTTTTGCATTATGCAAACTAAAGTGCATAACACTGCACTTATCAATATTAACTTGCATCCCCCATTTTTCTATCCATATAGAAAGCTTGTCAAGGTACCCCTGAATCTGGGAGATTTCCAGAGGGCTGTTACAGGGTCATCCTTTTTTACAGTTGTTCACATATTTTATTACCCAGGTATTCAGGTTGGTGGACAAGTCAGTGATAAATATCTGAAAAATAACTGGGGCAAGTACAGATCCTTGAGGAATTCCATTGGACACAGACTGCCTGTCAAGAGTGGTGAATTCTATTGTTACTCACTCAATACGATCGGTCAGCCAATTAAAAATCTAAGCGATTAATTTAGGATGAACATTCAAGTTATTCAATTTTTCCACCTGGGCATAATGAGGCACCAAATCAAAGGCCTTCCTAAAATCTAAAAACACTACATCACAAGCATACCTCTCAACCCAATGCCTCAAACATCAGGGACAAGACTTACTATAATCAGGGACAAAGGACCAAAATCAGGCACAAATTTTAAATTGGTGATATCCACGAAGGAACCTAATAGAATAAGGTGACTTAGTGTAAAACGTATGTCCCGAATAAAAACAAGCCTGTAATTCTAATGTGTGATATTATTTTGTGCTTCAAATTCTCACTGTGTTCAGTCACAAAACTACCAATTTTAGGAAGGACAGAGGAAGTTTTGAGGCAACATCAGGGAGGTCCCTGAAAATCAGGGACAGTTGAGAGGTATGATCACAAGGTACACTGCTGTCTAAACTATGACTAACTGATTCATAAAAGCACAGCAAATTTGTAACAACAGACCTTCCCTTAGAGAATTCATGTTGATTCGTATGAAGCAGTCTTATTTCAGACAATATCCTGTCTTTACTTATGCTCTCCATAATTTTACCTAATATAGGGGTGAGACTTATTGGTCTGTAGTTATCCATGTTGCTTTTGTTGCCTTTTTTAAAACAGCAGGGTCAAATTTGTCTTTTTCTAATCACCTAGCTGTGCCCACACTTCCTACTATGATTGAAAAGTAATTTAAGAGGAAGTACAAGATGATTTTTCATGATCGCCATCATGTTTCATGTTATCCCATCAGGTCCTGGTGAAAAATTAACTCTTATGTAATTTAATTTGTTATTGAGTTCTTCAAAAGTAAATGTAATGTTGTCTGAAGATATAATATTATCTACTCCAGACACTGAATTATATATTGTAAAAGCCTTACAGAAGTGTTCATTTAATTTGTTTGCCATTTCTATAGGTGCATTAATGGTAGTATTATTTGTACTAAGATGACCAACTCTACATTGAGGCCTTTTAAGTGAAATAAAATGTAACAGATTGAGACAGGTGACTGAAATAAAGGAAACTTTTAGGAACTGATAGATTTACTGAAAAAATCTGACCCGTTCTTAAAACTGCAGTTGTATTTTTCCAGATTCCCAGAGCCATTTAATACAAAGCTGTACAAACGAAGGTTAAAAACACTATACAATGTCAAGTCAAGACTGCAGGTTTTTTGTTTTATAAATGTTGAAGCAAGCAATCACAGAGAGAAAGACAGCTAGTTATTTAGGTACATTGTATCTCCTCAGATGGAGTTATTGTTGAGCAGATCCTGGGTTTTCACCAGTTTCTTCTCTTTGATGCTGAAGGCATTACTCATGCTCTTTGTTAGTGTCCACAGGAAGCAGTGATATCCAGTGCATGCTGTGTAGGCCAAGCATATGATTGTGTCTCTGTCATGGATGGGAACATTGGTGGTGGCCAGGAGAAATTCAAGGAATACTACCCAGAGATATTGCGCATTCATTGCTATACACATCAGCTACTGCAAATCTCATTATACTGCAGTGCGAGCCTGTCAGGCTGGTAATAAAGCTAATGGTATGTTTCTCTTTGCAAAGTTCTTTCAGTCAATCTGTGTAAAATCATCAGCAATTCCTCAAAGTTCAAAACACTATAGGTCTAAATATTTCTTCCCAGGAGCTTGTAGAGTTGTATGGTACCAGGTTAGCATTGCATGTCAGATTTGTCCATTTGTCTCCATCTTAAAAATGTTGATGCTTTTATAATGGAAATGAATAATGTGAAAGCGAATGAACTATGTGCACAGTTAAAATGATTGCCAAGTGTATTATGTCTTTTTCTGTTTTTTTATTTCAGTTCCTGGCCATGGCGGCAGATCTTCGCAAGCTGCTACAAACCTGGGATCTTCTTTTTACTTTGATCTAGACTTACATTCTAGCAGTAAAACAGTCATGGTGCTGACATAGCCTCTGTCAGCCTTGCACACCACAGTGCACACTGGATGACAGCACCCCTCATGGAACAGCAAGCTCCCTGGCCCACTATGAGGGCCACTGTGGCTGCATAGGTAGATCACTGCTGTATACAGATTTCAAGCAAAGGATGTTGTTGGCTGATCCACCAAATATTCTAAGTAAAACATTAGCAAGCAAACAATGCAAGCCACTTATCCAGGTGGTTTTTAAAGATGATAGGATCCTTTTCGCACCTCTAGATGCCCTCCATTTCCCCTTTCAGTGTCCATCAAATATACTGATATGTTTTGACTTTTTTAAATTAATAATCTAATTGTGTTGCCTCTATAACTACCCAGAATCCCTCTGTGCTCAGCAGTTGCTGCTCTCGCCATTCAGATGAATAGCATGGAATAGTGTTATAGATGTTATAGAATATCTTAGAAATATGAAAAGAAAGAGCAGTAGCTGGTGAGGAGAGTGGAACTCTATGTACTGTAGATCTGATGGCGCCCCAAAGCTAGATTATCATAAATTGGTCAAAGTATATCATAATACATAACTGTCATGGAAAGGAAGACTTCACAGCAATTAAATATGTACAAATCATTTACTACCTCCTTTAAGCATTTGCTACATTGAAAAATGTAATGATCTAGCAGAACCTTAAGGAAAGCATAAAGAGAACATCTCCCCTGAGGAAACCCTAAAAGGTGAAACATTGGGATTTTAGTGCATTATAAATAAAAGAGAGAAAGTTATGAAATTTACCCTGTGATTTCTTGTAAGACATGGAGTGAGCACCTCTACTCCCATGTTTCCAGGGTTAATGGTTTGGTCTTCCAGGGGTGGCTACCAACCTACAGTAGGCTTGTGCAAAAATATTGGGCTATTTCCTGCAACTATTCAAACTGTTGATTTTGTATCTAGACAGTAACATTTTCCATTAACTAGTTCTGCTGGTTTGTACTGCAGAAGTTAACCTTTCACTACATATGCCTATTGGGTAAATGAAAAACTCTGTCAGGTCAGTGGATATTTTAGTAACTATCCATGCATGATACTGGCTGCAAACATTAATTTTGACCACTGAAGGGCAGAATGTAGCCAGACATACAGTTCTGCCTAGAGGTTAAAGTGCAGGACTGAGAACATTCAGGTTCAGGTTTGAGTCCCACAGTCACCATTTACTCCTGTAAGGTTGGGATTGTAGAACTAGGTAGGCAGTTTTGATGAGTGACATGCAGAGTTGTAAACCCTGGAACCCATTCTGTAAGTGAGTGCTTTGGTGTGCACAGGGGTTGATATTGACACTGGCCCAATATACAAATGTTGGTAGATGCAATATTGGTCCGGTAAGATATTTACATAACTGGATGCATGTGCACAGGTACTTAAGTGACTTACTCAGGGTCACATACAAAGTGAGTGGCTGTGATAAAATTTAGAATCTAGATTTCCTGCTTGCCAAGCTTGTACCCCAGTCACTGCCTCATTCCTGTGTGTGGGTGGGTGTGCACACAGGTACCACACACACTAGTGTACTTTTTTGGCCTAAAAGTTACAGTACAAACTGTAAACTTTGAAACCCAAATTTGAATCCTTCTTGTGAGATTTCTGTAAAGGCTCCTTGGAGAATGCCGAATTTCATTGAAATCCATGAAGAATGTGTGAAGCATTGTGGAAAGCTATAGAAGTACTTTGTCTGCTGAGATGTTCCTCCATAAAAATACATGGAGAAATGCGTAAATAAATCTGCACAGGCATAACAATTTGTTTTAGTTTGTTGTTGACCAGGAAAGGAGGACTAGACAATTCTGCTTATTTTCAGCCTCGCCCCAGGGGAAGGGGATACAGATGAATACCAACTGACATTGAACCAGATTAAGCTGTTGGTGGTATTTTTTGGTGAATGGGGGGAATTTGGCCAGGACATCGGGGAAATTCCCCTGCTCTGCTGCAAGGGGCACTGTCCCTCCTGTGAGCAGTATGGAGGACCTCAGTCAGATGGAGTCTACCAAAGGGGTAGGAGTTGTATTGAACATGGAGCAGGACACTCAATTTTCACAAGAAAATGTTTCAGGATTTAGGGATTTTATTGACAAGGAGCTGCTGGCAGAAGAACATCTGCAAAAAGAATTGGCTGAGAAAAAAGACCAGCTTTTAAAAATGATGTCTGATGTGGAGCAACAATATGTACAGAAAAAACAAAAGATTGAAGAAGACGGAAAAAAAGAAAATGGCTTTCAATAAACCCAGAGGCAATTGCAGGCAAGAAATTCCAAATGACAGTACATACGGAAAATGAAACAGACCTCATGGATACAGAATCTGCAGCTCACAGAACTGAATCTTCAGCAGCAGTAGAAGAGCAGCAAGCATAGTCTCCAGAATGCACCCTGCATGAAGCAGGTTAGGTTGAATCTCCAAAGGGGACATGGATACTTGATCCAAACATTCCTTTACTGGGAACTTCCCAGTGGCTGAGAAATCAGACTCAAATACATATTTCAATGGATTTCGTTGAGGATGAACAACAAGACAGAGCTCACCCAGAGGTGGCAGCTTTTACAGCTGTGCAACATCCTGGTCCCTCAGGGCTCAAAAGGTCAGAGGTAGAGATGTCAAACAGCTTTCCAGCAGCCGCAAGCAATTTTACACGAGATTCACAACAAGCAACAGAAACAAAAAATCAAGTGGATCCTTCAACTATTCCTTTGCAGTCTACAACAGCTTGGTCAGATGGGGCATCTACATCAGAGTCTGCCACTCCAGGGAATGTAAGTTTTGCCAGCTTATTTCACCAGTCAGCTGAATTTTGCAAAGCATCAGAATGCCGCGTACATTAGATCTAAGGGGGACTTACCACTCTTTCCAGATAGACAATATGTGGGGCATGAATTGATTAAAAACTCACTGAAATTTAGTCCCTCAGATGTTAACGCTTTTATCCATGCCCCTGGGGACTTTAACTTTGATGTTAGCTTTGTGTCTAAAGTTATTCTCGGCAAGTTTTGGGCCCCGTACCCTAAAGTAAGAGACACTCCAATATGGGCACCTTTCTTTGCCATCCTCCTCACTAAGCCCACTTTTAAAACTGTGACAGTGCTATTTTGTAATGAGGGGGTGAATGTTACAGATGTTATTTACTGGCTGAAACAGAGGTGTGAGTTGCAAGGAAACTCATAACCAATTATTGATGTTGAGGGTTTCTTTACTAGGGGTGGAAATTTCATGTGCAGTTGAGACAGAACGACAAGTATATTGAACATCTCCCCAACTGCTTCTTTTTGGGTTGACACCATGGTATATTGTTCTACCCAGGACAACCCAAAATGGATTATCATTGAGGTTCCCTAGGCCATCTTAATCATGAATGTGACAAAAGGAAATGCCTCCAGTATAGAGCTTGTGGCCACACCAGCGCTTTTTGTACAAGCCCTCTCCAAATGTAATCTATGTGACTCAACAGAATATGCTTTTCAATCATTCCACTGGGCAGCACACAACTCTTCAGATTATGGAGAACAAGACTTTTATATTTGAGTTTTATATACTCAAATTACTTCTAGGCCATACAACCTAAGGATCAGCAGAATTATCATTCTTAAGGTCCCCAATGCCTGCACCCAGTTTGGGAGGGCTGCTATCAGCTACTCACTAGCAATTGTTTGGAATTCACTCCAAAAAACCATGAAGCTAAATAACCTCCTACCCTTAATATCCTTCAAAAGATTATTCACCACCCTATTCCCAGAACTCTGCAACTGCTTCCACAAGACCCTAAACTGCCCCTACTACCTACCCCCCCTGTTCCTATATGCTGATAAAACTCCGTTCCAGTCCCAAGATTCACCCTCAAAATGCCTGCTAGGTCCTATAATCTACATATTACTCCTGATGTGCCCATTACCTTCTGTCTCACAGATTAAAAGTTTTAATGTGCCTTGTACATATGTATATTGTTATATATTAGCACTTATGTCATTGTATTACTGTTTATGTTACCCCTGTCATTGTATTACTGTTTATGCTACCCTTGTCAATGTAATAACACTTGCACTTCTTGACCATTCAGGTCCATCTTGTAAATGAGCTATGCTCAATGATGTTCGCCTGATTAAATAAAGATTTTGATTGATTGATTGATATTTATACAGCTGCAAAGTCATTTAGAGCACAAAAAACTGCACAGGCTGCATATGCCCATAAACAAACAGTGGTTATGCCAGTCCCAGCTCCCTCTCAGACAGAGGGCAACCAGACGACAGTTCCAGTAATCTAGGCTAGCCCTATAGCCTCTGTAAATTCTGGCGTACCCTCCCCACTTGCCAATGATATCCCAGATGTACAAAATCTTCTTCAGAAATGGACATGCCCCCTCTCCCCCCTGAACAACCTAAAGGAAGCTTTCAAGTGAAAGGGAAAGGGAAGCAGAATCATCCTTCATGTTCCAGGGCAGCTTCAATCCCAAACATACCTCTGGAAAATAGATTTGATGCACTGCATCTTGAGGAGAAATCATGGATGGGGAAGAGTAGGATGTTTCCACCTCACCCTCACAGAGAGATCAAGGCTGTGATTGAGAGGCAAGTAGTCCTCCTATAGCTTCTACTGCCAAGAAAAAGTGACATACCCGATTAGGCTAAAAAGAAAACTAATTAAACTTAATTTAAACACGAGTCAAACTTGTCCTTTGCCACTGTAAATGTAAACAGCCTGAAATCTGATGTCAAACATACTATCACCTTTGCTGTTTTAGAATAGTTTAGACAGGATGTTTTCTTTTTACAGGATACTCAGTTAACTACCTTGGCTGAAGTACAAAAGTGCAAGAGTGTTGGATGGGGGATTCTTTGTGATCTGTAGGGGAGGATAGCTGTAGCGGTTTAGGAGCTGGATTTAAGTTTTCAGAAATAAAGATCACAAAAATGGTGGCTATTTCTCCAGGGAGAGCTTTTCTTCTAGACATTTTGCACCATTCCCAACCCTTTCACTTGATCAGTTTATACTGTCCCCAGTCTAAGGTATCTCGAATTTAACTCCTTAAATGAATTCAGCCCTACCTCCATACTGCTAAAAACAGTGATGTGGGGGTGGATTTTAACATCAGACTGCTGGCTTCAGATAAAAATGCTCATACTACAAAAACATACTGTGATGCCATCTTTTTAAAAGACATGGTGAAGCAGGCAAGCCTAGTTGATGCTCCTACTATTACAACCAATAAGCCTGCGCACACATTTCATAAAGGGCCATTATCTTCAAGAACTGATTTCTTGTTCATTTGTTCCAGAATTCCACTGTCAGA
This sequence comes from Neoceratodus forsteri, assembly GCA_016271365.2. Taxonomy (NCBI): domain Eukaryota; kingdom Metazoa; phylum Chordata; order Ceratodontiformes; family Ceratodontidae; genus Neoceratodus; species Neoceratodus forsteri. The sequence goes on along the minus strand of CM057452.1, from coordinate 1,193,581,499 downwards.
TCCACAGGTTATCCAAATATAATCTTCTGACCACTGTTTGGTAGGGATCTAACTTTTTGCCAATAACGATAACTTCACTGGCTCAGGTATTTGGAAGATGAATGCTAGCTTGCTAGAAAATGAGACCATACCAGTAGATCTTAACATAATTGTCCAGGATAGGCAATCAGTAATGTGTCTTTATGGCTCAATGTTAGAATGATGGAGGGATAGTAAAACTTGTTTTCAGGATTTTTTTAAAGTAAAAGCTAAACAAATGGCAGCCAAGTCAAGCAATAGATATAGGGGACTTTGGGCGCAATTCTATAGGTTACTCTCTTTGCAACACTCTACTGGAATGGATCACTCAGGTCAAATCAGTGAGATGAAACAAGAAACGTGTGGTTTTAATATAATAGATTTAAATCTCTAGAGTATGAGTAGAAATTTGGAACCAGAGGGAATTATTTCCAAGTAAATCCATTTGCAGACTGTAAAAGCCAGACAGGTAAAAAATGCATGGCAATTGTACTTTCTCACTCTGGGCAGGAGGCAAAAGGTCACCTACAAATTTTTAAAGTAATTAATGAGCATGTACAAGTCAATTTGGAATTTCTTTCCCCGGAAAAAAGACATGAAAGTATTATTACAGGTAGCTCAGATACCTTTACTGACCAATTCACAAATGGATGCTTTAAACTCTCCCTTTAAAACAGAGGAATTAGAAGTAATTGCAAATTCGCAAACTTATAACAAGCCTTTGTCAATGCCAAATGTTGTCTTGCTGGTGTTGGCATTAGTATGCAGGAGTTAGAGAGATGCATAATAGGAATAGGAAGTATTGTATAGAACCAACGTCAACCCCACCCCACCCTGCAGAGAGTGACAGGCATTGGGGTGGGCATTTGGGTCACTGGCCATAATGCTCATGCTATTTCACCTCACCCTACCCTACAGAGTCTGACAAGTGTTGCATTGTGTTTTGGGGTCATCTGGCCTTATGCTCACCCCATTTCATAAGGAAGTACATTGAGATGGGTGCAGCATAGAAGAATGGGTTGAACTTTGGGGCTGAAGAGTCCAAGGCACACCTTGATGCCTGTCAGTGGCTGCAGGGTGGGGGTGGAGGACCAGTGGTGTGAGCAGTACAGCAGACAATCCAAAGACACACCCCTGATGCCTGTTAGTCTGTACAGGATGGCACGTAATGGTTAGACACCCTAACGCCCTGGGGGTGTGTTGGCATTTGTACTCCAAATTTTAAAACATGGCCTTTTTTGTGACCCCACCTCATGAAAGCATTTGGGACCTCTTCTCATGAACAGTGTCCCTGTGATTTTGTTAGTTTGTCTTGAATGTTGATTTCCCACAGTGACTGTGCCATTCTGCTCCATATTAAAATATTAGCAGCACCATTGATAAGAAGCTGTGAAGAGATGGCAATGTTGAAAATTTGGAGTCAAAATATTAAACATTCTCGAAGTTATGTGTGTGTGTGAAAACTGTGCATCACACACTCATAATACAGTCATTTAGTGGAATTTTTTTCACCAATTTTTAACATAGCCATTTTGGGACCTCTGCTCATGAACAGTGGCACTATGAATATGTTAATCTGCCCCGAACATTGATTTCCCACAGTGACCGCACAATTGTGTGCCACATGTGCAAAACTACATTTTGGGCAGGATGTGACAGCTGTACTGTTCATAAGAAGGTGTGCAAAATTACAATGTTGAAAATCTGGAGTGAAAATATTACAAATTCTGTAAGTTACGACTGTGCATGGACACTGCACAATGCACACTTGTAACACTGTTTGTAACCACCTTATGCTTGAACAACCTATGTAATCAAAAGTTTTTCTCCACTGTATTTTATCTTGTATTGTTATCCCAGGTCACCCCTGAAAAAGGGACCTTCGGGGCTCAGTGGGCCTACCCGGTCACCAAAATTTAATAAACAAATAAACATAGTCATTTTATGGAATTTTTCACCAGATTTTCAACATAGGCATTTTGAGACCTCTACTCATGAACAGCGTTACTGCAATTTTCTTACTGTGTTCTGAACATTGTTTTCCTATGGCGACTGCACCACTGCACGCCGGATGTGCGAAAACACAGTTCGGGTAGGATGTGGAAAATTAAAGCTGTACTGCTCATAAGCAGGTGTAAAAACATGGCAATGGTGAAAATCTGGAGTAAAAATATTAAAAATTATCAAAGTTACGAGAGTGCGTGGAAACTGCACAATGCATGCTTGTAACACAGTCATTTTATGGATGTTTGTCACCTGATTTTCAACATAGGCATTTTAGGACCTCTGCTCATGAACAGAGTCACTGTGATTGTGGGGGATGGTCTCTGAGGCACTCCACTTACCTGACATCATGGGTTGTGTACACCTGATAGACTGTGTGATGCACATGTGACTAGTTTTGTGGACGTCCCCTTTTGAGTGTCCCTGGTCACTTCTAGTCAGTTAAAATTGTGCATCTAACATAGGTTGTCGCACTTTCCAGAGCTCCAAAGCTTCAAAATCAAAAAGAACAACTACAAGGTAGGCAATCAGCCTTTACTATCTTATGTACTGCTTCCTAGTCTGTAGACAGTATAGCCCTTTGTGTGCTTTTATCCTCGTCGGGTTTTATCCAGTTTTAAATACAGTCATAGCAAGCTAGTACAAAATGCAATGCTTTTCTCCTATGTATCTCTCATTACAGGTACATCCCTCCAATCAGTCGCATATATAATTATGAATTGCTCTGGGTTCTCCTCCTAGCCGCCCCAGACTCATTTCCATGGCTAATGCTTCTGTATTGAGTGCTCTGGGTTCCCCTGCCTAGCGGTCTCAGACACTACCTGTTACATCCACTACATAGCTGATCTCCTAAGCCACACTTATTGTGCCCTGGGAATTCTCTCAGCACTATTAATTACAAGATTTTGTGCTCTGATACTCCTACACAGCACTATCAGACAACATCACCAAAATATAGATTGGCTCCCATACAGCGTTCAAGGAGTGCTCTTTCAGCCCCTGTTACAGCGGCTCAAGACACTTACTTCATAAAATGTACAATATGCTTCAAGCCCTTTTTACCTGCTACATTGCAGCTGCTTCCCCAACGCTGGCATGCCTTTATCTGCTCCCATCATGGCGTTTCTAAAATGTTATTTTATGACCCCCCACACCCCACGCCATGCCTCGCTCAGTAAACCTACTTCCTGCTTCTTCTCCTTCCCTTTCCTTGCCTCCAATTGGCTCTGCCACCTCGCGAGACCTCCTAGAAGTCCCGCGACGTCACACGCACGCTTGCACTCACGAGATCTCGCTCAAGAGCTCGCGATATGCTCACGAGTACATAAATCTTGAAACGTCATGGACTTCCAGGAAGCCTCACAACGCTCCACTACCTCCCCACTTCCTATTATTACGCTCCTCATGGGGAAATGGCTCTAGGGGAAAAAATAATAATATTGTGTCTCTGCCTTCAAGTGAGATACTGCTAAAAGCAAGCAAGCACCAGTTCACACTCTATGTCTCACCTAATTTTAAACCAGACTGATCTCCACATTGAATCAGTGCCCCTCACTCCTTAGTACTGCTACTGCTTCTTAAAGGCACAGCGCTGCTTTCTTAAAGGCACAGCGCTGCTCCCTATCTCCACCTTGGCACAGAAAGATCACACACCAGGAAGATGCCAATACATTTCTCAGCATTCTGCCAGCACACTGCAATAATTAATAACTTTCTGGCAGCACAATCCAATCCTTATGTTTTGCTGCTCATTTCCATATTTCATGCATCTGACAGCACAATTCTTCACATTATTTTGATATTTAATTTAATTATCACCTGAGACAGCACACTATGATATTTTCTTTCTGTCCTTATCAGGTGACCATGCCCAGAACAAAAAAGCTGCAAACAATGTCATGTGCCTCTGTCGCACCTACACTTAGGTAGACTATGCACATCTTGCATCGAGGACACCAACACCCACACTGAGACAGAAGATTCTGAGGATGATTGCTCGCCTCCATCCACTAGCCAACATAACACACAACAGATGGACGCCACTAAAGTGCTCCTTCACAATAACCAACTAATGCAGGCACAACAAGAAGTCCTAGCAGCCATGCTACAAAAACTTACAGAACTTTCACAGACTCAAATTTCCAACAACTAAGTCTACACGCACACATACGCATGACACAGAACATTCCCCGACAGAACCACAATTAGACTCCAGTGACTCCTCCGATACCGAGGACTCCACCACTGAGCAGGACCCTCAAACGCTTACTGCTAAATGGTGTTTCCTAGACCAAATTCCAACACTGGTCCGCCACATTATGGAAACAGTCGGATTTGAGACGGTTACACCAGCCCCTACTTCAAAACTGCTTCCCTCACTGCAACCTGCAGCAAAACTAGCAGATGCATTCCCAGTATGTGAGGCAATAGACGAGATTGTCCAAAAGAATGGTCAGCCTCAGAACCAGCCAGAATCCCAGAAATAAAATCCTGGGACAGAATGTATCCATTACAAGCAGAGAAGCTAGCACTCTGGTGCACTCCCCGCAGTGGACCCTCAAATAGCCAGACTCAACAGGAAGACGGAGCTTCCCACTCAACGTGTCCGGTCTTAGAGACCTCATTGACAGAAAGATAGAGGAAAACCTTAAGAAGACGGCCGAGCTGGTGGGCATGGGAAGCAGAGCAGCTGTCACTGCTATTTACGCGACTCGGGCACAACTCACATGGCTCCAGGACTTACTAAAAACCATTCCCTCTAAATCTCAACAAGCCACCCTATTAGAAAATGCCATACTGTCAACCAAATACCTAGCGGACATGGCAGTCAACTCACTAAAAATAAATGCTCGATCAGCAGCCATCACTAATAGATCACGTAGGTCACTCTGGATGAAACTTTGGGACGCAGATAAAGAGTCCAAGGCTACACTTCATAAGCTACCTTTTACAGGGAACATGATTTTTGGCCAGTCCCTAGAAAAATATCTCAAGGGTAAGGAGGACGGCAGATTAATGGCCAGAGAACAGCCACGAACAACCTACCTCCCCTCTCGCCCCAGAGGCAGACAACCGTCCTTTCGTGACAAGCGACGAGCCACCTACATTTTTCACGGAAACTCCTTCTGACAAAACTACTCCACCCCCTACCACTTCAGCCGTTACAGAGGCAGGGGCAACACTCAAAGGGGCAGAGCCAACTATCTCCATCGCAACAATGGTAAAACATGACTGTCTACCCACTCTTCGGCAAACCTTACCCGTGGGGGCGAGACTTTCTCTATTCCTCCGACAATGGACTCAGACCACCACAGACAAATGGGTTCTAGAAATAATAAGCCAGGGCTACGCAATACAATTCACTACTGTTCCAAAAGGCCACAGAATGCTTCACTCCAACATTACCAAACAATCATACACAACAACACAGATTTCTACAGCTATTGCAGAATTGCTACACAACAATGCCATCGCCCGTCCCAAAACAAGAAGAAGATACTGCATATACTCCCGCTATTTCTTGGTTGCAAAGACAGGAGGTTTCAGACCAGTGCTCGATCTAAAACATGTCAACAAATCAGTTCGTCACATACCATTCAAATGGAAACTCACGAAATCACTCTCCAGCCCCTCATGAGAGATTTCCTCACGTCCATAGATTTAAAAGGCAGCGTACACATTCCAAACGCCCGCGCTACAAATTCCTACGATTCTGCACCTAGGTCAACACTACCACTACAAGGTTCTTCCTTCGTCTAGCATCCGCACCAAGAGTGTTCACAAAAGTTTCAGTGGTACTCACAGCACACCTCCGACAAAAAGGTATACACGTCATTCCATATCTGGACGACTGGGCTCATAAGAGCCCACACCCTTCAACAATCACTAAGGGAAACACAACAGGTGATACAATGCCTGGAATCACACGGATAGATTATCAACATCGAGAAAAGTCAACTAGCCCCCACACACAAACTGGAACACCTAGGAACATTGATAGACACAGATAACGGAAAAGTTTTTCCTTCCCACTCCAGAATAAACACGATTATATCCACCACTCAAAAACTGTGATCCACAAACCAAACCACACTATGGCACGTATCCCGCATGCTAGGTCTCATGTCATCCACCATAGACACCGTCCCATGGGCACGATGGAACGCAAGACCCCATGCTATTCCTACTAAAACAAGGACAGCCAGATGAAGTCAACCTTTCCAGACATACTTGCCACCACGAGTAAAAGCCAGCCTAAAATGGTGGACGGACAAACACAACTAACACTAGGTGTTCCTATGGACATTTCACATGACATTACCATCGAAACAGACGCAAGCCTCCGGATGGGGAGCAGTACTGAACTCTCAATGCCCAGGACAGTGGTCCACACAAGACTCAAAGCTCTCAATCAATGCTCTAGAACTGAAGGCAGTATTCAAAGCGCTACTGCACTTCTCGAATATCATCCTACACAAACACGTACAAATCAGGTCAAACAACCAGACCACGGTCGCCTACATAAACAAACAAGGTGGCACAAAGAGCAAGACCATGATGTCTCTTTGCTCCAAACTGCTCAACTGGGCTCAAACAAACCTCAAATCGATATCAGCCATCCACCTGGCTGGCAAGCTCAACGTCACTGCGGACTGGCTCAGTCGCCAGATGATACATCCCGGCGAGTGGAAACTACACCCACTGATATTCCAACAACTAGACGACAGATGGGGCCCAATTGAGATAGACCTCATGGCATCTCACAAGAATCACCAATGCCCAAAATACTGGTCACGCTTCAAGGATCACACAGCGATAGGAGTCGACTCCCTATCGGCAACGGCAAATTGGTACTTCCAAGTGGCATACATCTTTCCACCCATTCCTCTCATCCCTCAAGTCCTATGCAAGATACGACTATCGAGAGCCCTAGTCATTCTTCTGGCCCCACACTGGCCATGAAGATCATGGTTTGTGACACTCTTCTCCATGGCACTGACAGATCCTTGGCAACTCCCTCTGATTCTGGATCTCCTCACGCAAGGTCCCATTACACACCGAACCTCGTCAATACAACTGACGGCATGGCTCCTGAAAGGGAGAGACTGCTTAAAGCAGGTTACCACCCCTCTGTCATTCAGACTATGGCTTCCTCTCATCAACCTTCCACACTTTCCACCTACTCCCAACATTGGGGCGTTTTTAACACATGGTGCCATCATCACAAAATCGATCCCACTGAATGCACCATTCCACACATACTACTCTTCTTACAGGAGGGTCTACAGCTAGGGCTCTCCCCCTCATCTCTCAGGGTACAGGTCGCAGCCATTGGCGCCGCCCGTGGACAAATCCAGGGCACCACACCATGCTCCCACCAAGATGTCATCCACTTCTTAAAAGCAGCAAATAACCTTCGTCCTCCTCACAAACCCACAGTTGCGCCATGGGACCTTCCTTCGGTGCTTACAGCCATGACAAAACCTCCATTCGAACCAATTGAGTCCATACCCATTCACTGGCTACAACTCAAGACAGTATTCCTAACAGCCATCACCTCAGCACGGGCGTGTGCTGGAGAATTACAAGCACTATCCCACAAGGAACCCTTCCTTCAATTCTTACCGGACAGAATCTCTATGCGACCAATTTCGTCATTCAGACCCAAAATCGTGTCACAGTACCACATTAACTAGACTATTGAGATTCCTGCTCAACTGCCACCAGAAGACATTCAAGCAGACCCTCAACTTCGCCTGCTAGGCATGACCCAATTGCTCTCCACATACTTATCAAGGACTGCGGCCATACGCAAATCGGACAGACTTTTCATTATCACTCAAGGCCACAGACAGGGCATGGCAGCATCCAAAGCTGCCATTGCCGGATACCTCAGAAGAGCAATAGCAGAGTCTTACAAGGCTAACAGCCTACAAATACCTCCGACAATCAAGGCTCACTCCACTAGAGCCATCGCCACCTCATGGGCAAGAAAGAAACATGGCCACTGCAGAGGAGATTTGCGCTGCAGCCAAATGGTCAACGATACACACTTTCATCAGACATTACAGACTTGACGTATCCCAACAGCACAAGACGAACTTTGCTACCGCTGTACTTCTAGCGGCAAACACAAGACATTCTACTATTGTCACATCTAACCCACCCTAGACTTCATTCACTGCTTTTTAATAACCCATGATGTCAGGTAAGTGGAGTGCCTCAGAGACCATCCCCCACAATGGTAGTTTACTCACCTGGTAAAGGTGATTGTGGGGGAATGGCTCTCTGAGGCACTCCACGCCTCACCCTACAGCAGTACGTGACAATTAACATTTCAAACAAATTGGTATTCTCTAACATTCAAGCTGCTTAAAGCATGTAGTGATACTTATTGCATTAAAACATAGTCTTTTCCATTAACCATCCATTGTCTACAGAGCACTACGTAACTGGGGTTACAATACAGTTGGGGGGGCCAAAATTACTTTTACTTGTATTTCAGAAACAGCTTTGGAAAACATCTAACTGACTAGAAGTGACCAGGGACACTCAGAAGGGGAAGTCCACAAAACTAGTAACATGTGCATCACACAGCCTATCAGGTGTACACAACCCATGATGTCAGGTAAGTGGAGTGCCTCAGAGAGCCATTCCCCCACAATCACCTTTACCAGGTGAGTAAACTACCATTTTCTTAATCTGTCCCAAACACTGATTTCCCACAGTGACTGTGCTATTCTGTGAGGGAGGTGAGAAAACACAATTCGGCCAGGATGTGAAAAATGACAGCTGTACTGTTCATAAGGATGTGTGAAAAAATGCAATATTGAAAATCTGGAGTGCAAATATATTACAATTTTGCAAAGTTATGAGGGTACGTGGAAACTGCGCAATGTACGCTCATAGCACAGTCATTTAGTGGACTTTTGTCACCAAATTTTCAACATAGGCATTTTAGGACCTCTGCTCATGAACAGTGTCACTGTGATTTTCTTAATCTGTCCCAAACACTGATTTCCCACAGCGACCATGCTATTCTGTGCCAGAAGTGAGAAAACACATTTTGGACAGGATGTGAAAAATGTCAGCTATACTGTTCATAAGTAGGTGTGGAAAAATGCCAATATTGAAAATCTGGAGCGAAAATATTACAGATTCACTAAGTTACGAGAGTGCATGGAAATTGCATAATGCACGCTCATAAAACAGACATTTTTTTTATTTTTTTCACCAGATTTGCAAGATAAACTTTTTGAGAGACCACCTCATGAACAGTGGCACTGTTGTTTCACTAATCTGTCCCGAAAGGTGATTTCATGCAGTGACCACGAAATCATCTTTTGGGACCAAATAATGCCATGACAGTGACTGAATTCATGAGGAGGGGTCCCAATAACCATATGTTGAATGTTTGGTGCCAAAATTCACAAAAATGCCTGAGATTTGCACCAAAGTTGAAAAAAACCATATTTATGCAATTATACAGCTTACCAGTATTTCTTCAGTTCGTGGTCGGCTTTGAAGAGTACAGACATGTTCCCGGTCCACCGAAGATCATCACGCCAGGCTTCAGAGGTAAGTATGGGGTGAGGGTTTGTGTGGGGAGGTGGGGTATGCAGTGGGTGGGTGCGGGTTGGGGGAGGGGGCCCTCAGACAGCAAGGGACCATTTTCTACTTTACAGAATAAAAAAAGAATTAAACATCTCTCAGAGTTTTTTTTTTTTTTACAGGTACATTTGACACACTGGGGTGGGCTCCCATTACATCACCTGCATGTTTTGGGTTGGGGGGACTGGAACTGATGGGGACTGGGCACCCTGTTGGCAAATAAAAGGTGTTTGGCGGGGGGGATGATGCTGAGGGGGATTGGGCACCCCCCTCAGTGAACAACTAGCATGGGACATGATGCCGACGGGGATTGGGGTCCCCAAAAGTAAATGAACTCAGGAGGCGGGCATGATGATGCCAACAGGGGGATTGGGCACCCCCATCTTCAACCTTTCTTGAGACTGTGTGAGATGGACAGCACAGCTGCCATATCTGGTTGAGATGTTATACCAGGAAAGGCACAGCCCTGCAGTGAGGTGGAATTCCCTAATTTCAGCGGCTAAAATGTTTCAAGTTCGGACCATGCTTTTGCACTGCTGTCATAGACAGCGTACAATCTAATTCATGCCATGGAGCCCAGCCCCAAAAAGCAGTGGCACCACTGGCCACAACACCACTGTGCCTCCAAGACCTGCTATTCCAAAGTTACCGCAACATGTTTCTTGCGCATGAGCAAGACAACATAAAAAGGAATTGCTCCTGGGTCAGATGGGCTCCCTGGAGAACTATTCAAGCAACTGTGGCAGTTATGCCCAAAAGAATTGATTGATGTTTATAACAGCCTTTTGTCGTCCACTGCCTTACCATCCTTCATGTGTGAAGGCTTATTGGTTTATTTACACAAAGTAGGGGAAAAAGCAAACTTGGAAAATTGGCATCTGATCACATTATTAAATACAGATTTTAAAATCCTGACAAAATTATTGAGCAAAAGACTTAACAAGTTTTTACCTGATATTATTCATCATACACAATTTTGCTCAGTTCCAGGTCAGAAAATATCAGATGCATTAATTTTACTCAGGGAAGTTTTTGAGAAAAGAAATCTGGCACAAGCATTTGATAAAATATCTCGATTTCCTATGGTTAGTTTTAAAATCATATGGCTTTCCTCCACCTTTTATAACTTGGATAAAATTATGTTATCAGGAGGCTTATATTAGGCTATATATAAATGGTAGATTGGGACCCAAATGCGCTATAAAAAGAGGGTTAAGACAAGGGTGCCTTTTAAGCCCCTTACTGTATATGTTAACCATTAATACCATGATACAGATCCTTAATCTATCATCAAGTATAATGGGGTACATGGTCAAAACCTTTCAGAAGTAAAAACTATTTCCTATGCAGATGATCAAAGTTTATTAGTGAAAGATGATAGATCAGGGAACCTGGCAAATGAAATAATTTTAAGTTATACAAAAATTACAGGGGCAGATATCAATGTGTCTAAAAGTCAGTGTGTTCAGACTGGAAATCCTACAGGGAACACGCAGGTAGTGGCAAACATAGCTGTGGAACAAGCACCAATAAAAATATTAGGATTATTTTACAGGAATGGGGACAAGGTCATATATAACTGGGAAAATAAACTATCCATAGGGAAACAGAAAGTTATTATTTGGAATCAATGGAGAATTGGAAAAAAGAAACTAATTTTCATAATTAAAACATACTTGTGCCTTGTTTTTCTTTATTTATGTGTGCCCTTTGAAACAGTTGGAGATAGGGGTATTCAGCTGTTTTTTAAAGAGCATGTGGGGTAGCCATTTAAACTCTATAAAAAGAGGGATAACGTATTTACCATTAGAAACTGGGCACTGCAAAACTCATATATTGATTGGGTGAAACAGCCTGGAACCAGTGTTGTTATTTCTTAACAACACAAGGTGAAAAACAAGTGTTAATTCAGGGTGCCCCATTACTTAAGGTATTCTTGGGTACTCAGAATTTGCAAAGTTGCCGGTCACCATGTTTGTTTGTCTCACTTAATGAGATTCACATTGGCAGCACCGCTCAGTACCCCTGCTAGCAAATCCTCATGCACAGCATTCTGAACTCAGGTCTCATTGTTATGCACACTCTGACACTAATTCGCTTTCTTCTCAGCCACACATGTGAAAAACCTTTTTGTCAAACTTGCTTTTTTTTTCTTGGCTGCTGGCTCACCTGGCTTCACTCACTATGTAACTCCCAACATTTTGGCCCATGTCTTTCCCGCTCATCATAAATCCACTGACTGTGTGACAGTAAAAAACTAAAATGAAAAGCAACAAAAGCAAAAACCAAAAAAATAATTCACTTTTTTTTCTGGTCAGAGAGAGAGAGAGAGGGAATTTCTCCCACATGTACTCAAGTTGAGGGGGGGTACGAGCAGTAAGGTAACCATGACAACCACCTCAAAAGGTAAAACTACGGAGGCTGCACAAGGGCAAGAGTCCCCACTCTAACAACAATAAAAAAGGTATTCAAATACAGGCAGAGGAACTATTTTATTTTACAGTAAATCAAATATATAAGAGTTTAAACCTCTAAACATAAAATTATTATTTTTTTTAAATATTAAATACAGTGGCCCATTTTTTAAGTGAAATAATACCCTCCAGGGTGGACATTATGGGATATAACAGACCTTCCAGGGGCTACAAGGCCCTCCGCCTGTGGCTTTGGGCCTCATTATGGCCCTGGGCAATCCATTATATCCCAATCATGCCCCCCAGTCAGGTATTATTACTTACATAAAACGAGGTAGCCTTGGGATGCTAAATCCTGTGGGGTTTTTTTCATATGATTTTCTTTTTCAAATTTACTTCCAGTTCTAGTACAGTCCTTAAAACAATGGATTTGGTGGTTAAAACCATCTCTACAAGAGATCCTTTTAGAATGGAATTCAGGCTTTTTTATTCATAGTAACAAAAGGAAAATAAAACTTAATGCCCCTTTTGCAGTCTGCTTTGATTATCTAAAGAAATGGCAGATTTCCACAGGTTTACTGAGTACCTCCACTAGAAAGCAGGTGTATGAGAAAATTATGTTGAATCAGTTTTTATATGTACAACACTTTCTCCCCAAAAAACAGTTTCAGAGGTAAAACAGATTGAGGAAATGTTGCTAAATCCAAGGATACCTCAAAAATGTGGGATGTGGTTTGGCTGTGTGCCCACAAGAAGTTAAATGTAAAGAGAAATTTCTGTCATAAAAGGCTAGAAGAGAGATATTGTCCCCAACCAACCTGTCACCTAACACTGGAAACCATAGATAATTTTATTTTCAGTGTCCCTTTATTAAATATTTTTGGAACTGTTTGCAGATTAGATGTAGGAACCCTCTGTTTTCAAATCTTACTCCTGCAGGTCTATTTTTGAATACTGTCCTCCCCGTACCACCTCATCACTAAATGTGCCCCTCTGCTATCACCCCTCTCTCTATATCTCCCCAGTCCCCCTAAGACTTTACCCCATTGGTTGGACTGACTTTCTGGTTGATTCTACATGCATTGGTTAGGATGTTGCCACAGCTGCCCCCAACCACTTTTGTTCAATCATGCCTTTGCTTGTGAAAACTGGTGTACTTGCTTCCCATGCTGGTCTGGGTACCGGATCCTATTATTACTCTGTACCCACGGTTTACTCAGTTATAATGTATGCTTTTCCTGTTATTTGGATATTGTATGTTACCCTGTATAGTTTGTTCTTCTGTTGTTGACTGACAATGCTTATTGGCTGCTACTGTTTCACCTCCTCATATATGTGTTCTCCTGCCCATGTTTTGACAAGGACCCTTTGTAAAAGAACTTTAAGCTCAAAGGTTGTGATTTCCAATTACTAAATAAATAAATAAAACAAAATCTTGTTTTCCTCCTGATTAGAGTAGCCATAATTCTGGTAGCCTATGAGTGGTCTTGGCTTGCTTTAAATTGTGGATTTGGCAAGCAAGATGTAGGATGGTTCAGAAGCAAATTTCTATAACCCTGGAGGAGCTGTTACATGCTATATTACAAGAGGTACAGCATATTCAGAGTGTTGAACAAAGACATAAATAATTTACTTCAGAATAGTTTACTTATTGAAGTACATTACAATGGCTGACCTCAGTTGTTTTCTTTATTATCTTATTAATTCTTATTGTTTGATTTATACTTCGCCAGAATTGAATAAGACTGGAAATACAGAGAAATGTTTCTTTTATAGTCTGAGACAGTGGGGGGTGGAGGGGAGTGGGAAATTATGAGTGGAATGGTGGTAATGTGCAAATAGTATTTTTGTTTGTTTTTCTTTCTGAATTAGTTTGAGGTGAAGGAAACCTACTTTGTAATATTGTGTTTTGTTCTGAAACATAGAAACATAGACTTTGACGGCAGATAAGGACGGCTAGGCCCACTTAGTCTGCCCATTTTCCTACCTACAAGATAGGCCGCAGATCCTAGTTAACCAACAGCCTATATCTTTCTGCTCCCCACAAGAATTGCCTTATGTCTGTCCCATGCATTCTTGAATTCTCCCACAGTTTTAGACCCCACAACTTCCTCAGGAAGGCTGTTCCATGCATCCACTACCCTCTGTGAAATAATACTTCCTCACATTGCCCCTGAACCGCTCTTCTATCTTTAAATTGTGTTCCCTTGTTCTTGCAAGTCTCTTTTTCTGAAAGATGCTACCCTCTTGGACTTTGTTGATTCCCTTGAGGTACTTGAAAGTTTCTATCATGTCCCCCCTCTCCCTTCTTTCGTCAAGGGTATACATATTAAGCTCCTTTAGTCTCTCCTCTTGCAGCTTCTCTTGCAGACCCTGCACCATTTTAGTTGCCCTCCTCTTGACTGCCTCTATCCTGTCTATGTCCTTGTGGAGATGGGGTCTCCAGAACTGGACACAGTATTCCAGATGGGGTCTCACCAACTGTCTGTACAAAGGGATAACAACTTCCTGTTTTCTGCTGCTGATTCCTCTCCCTATACATCTCAGTATACCCGGCCCTCCCTACTGCCTTCTCACATTGCTTGCTAACCTTAAGGTCATCTGATGAAGATTAAATAAAAACAAAATCCCCCTACTCTTTGCAGGGGGCGCTGTCTCTCTGTGGGAGGATGGAGGATCCCAGTGCAGGACAAGTGGTAGAGGTGGAAGGTTGTGTCCCAGGCGAGGCACAGAGACCTTTGGAACCTGAATTTTATGGACCTGACAAAGCTATGGATATGAACACTGAGAATGAAATGATTTCTGCAGACAATGCAGAGCTGGCAGAAAGAGGAATTCTGTTCCCTGGCAGACAAATGGATACCACTGAAGAGATTTCAGAGGAAGAAAGGAAATTGCAAAAGAATTTGGAGGAAAAAAGAAACAACTCTTGGAAATGATGTCGGAGGAAGAAAGAGAGTTTTCCCTGCATAAGCCAAAACTTGAGGAGGAGCACAAACAGAAAAGGTCAGCAGTAAGTCTGACAAGCTTGTCTGGCAAAATAATTACTTTAGAACCTCTGAAATTACTTGCAAATCACTCTGCTGCACAGGCACAGTCAGCAACATCTATAGAAGACAGCCAGACATCGATGTCAAGTGATTTTCCTTCCTCGGCAGACTGAACCGCAGAAGAAGTGTTGCATAAAGCAGGACAGATTTTTGAAAATAGCCAGTGGCTCACGGACAAAAATATTTCAATTTCGGGGAGACCAGAATGATGGAGAGAACTGGGCTAATGAGAAATGATTGCATCCATTTCCATGACGGCCCACACAGGAGTGTCACCACCTGAGGTAGTTGATGCATCTGCACATTCGGAAGGAGTGCCGGAGAAGACAGCTGCAGTGCCAGACACCGAAATCATTGTCTCTCAACAGAATGAGAAAGTGGACTTGGTAAGAGGAGGACTGGCTGAATCAGAAATGATGCCAGAAATGGAGGGATCCATGAAGGCTCCTACACCAGAAATTACAGGTATTGATGAAGATATTGTGATAAATGAAGAGGTGGAAATGGGGGGGATCAATCTGAAATCAGAACTTGGGACACAAGAGTAATCCAACTGACAGTTATGCAAGTTTGTTTTGACAGCCTGTCAAAGCAGCTAAAAGGCAGTTTGTGGTGAGACTGCAGTTCAAAGGAATTATTGGGCAGGTGCCGGACAAGCATACAGTGGGTAAAATCCTTATTAAAGATTGTTTGGACTTCACCTCTTTGGAGGTGTATGCATTTATACATACTCCATGGGATACCAATTTTGATGCCAGCTTTTGTACTGTAGCTCTACTGGATACATTTCGGAGGTTATATTATACTGCAAAGGATACCCCAATATGGCAACCTTTTGTGGCCATACCAATTACCAAACCCACCATTAAAACTGTAGCAGTCCTGTTTAGGAATGAAGGAGTGATTGTGAACGTTATCATTTTCTGGTTAGAAACGAGATGTGATAGTCACGGGACTCCGAACCCTATAATGGATTATAATGAGTTTTGGACTGGGGGATGGACCTTCCGGGTACAGCTGAAATATGCAGAACAAGGGATTCATTATCTACCTAACTCTTTTTTTCTTGGAAGGGACCGGGGTATTTTATTTTACCCCAGCCAACCAAAGAACTGCTATAAGTGTGGCTCATTAAACCACTTGAACACAGACTGTAACCAAATGAGGTGCTTTCAATGTAGTTTGCTTGGTCATACAGCTGGCACACATATGCAATTTGTATGGAGATGACGAGCATTCTTTTAGAACCTGCCCACGGGCAGCACATAATCCAGCAGAATCTGTAGAACAGGATTATTACCTGCATCAGGCTAAAAAAACGTGCTGACAAACAGAGCCTGCAAGACCTCCACTGCTTAATTCTAATTGGCAAGAGGCATCTGAAACCAGATCCCAAGAGTCCTCTGTGATAAAAACTAGTTCAATGCCTAAGTCCAGTGAAACTGTACAGAGTCAAGCCAGGCAAGAACAAGAAGTTCTTCCTGACCCAGTTATAAGTATACCCCCCACGCAAGACACTGGACACAGTATGCAAGACCCGTATTTGTTGTAAATGGTGAAGAAAGGTTAAAAAAGTGAACATTTAAATTGGCATCTCAGACATCTGACCCGGTGCCATTGGACAATCAATATGAAGTACTGTATTACAAAGCTGGAGCGAGTAGATGAAAGAGGCTGACTCAAATGGTTCCTTTTAATTTTCACAGAGTGATTTATCTATTGAGGCCCCCTGAGAAGTCCTCTGTGAAAGTCAAAATGACTGGACAGAACAGGGTTACTAGAGATGATTTGAAGAAATTGGGACTTCCTCAAACATAACTCTATACCAACTTCGAGGCTTGGCCGTCTCGATGTAAACATCATAAAGACGGAGCTCAAGAGAGTCACAACTTTTACAACAAATGACATATAACATTTTTTGTTACAGGACACCAGATTTAGAACACTGACGGATATTTCAAATGCTCAAAATGAATGAGATAAAGGTGATTCACACTAGTCTATTAGAGAGAACTTATGTAGCAGTTTAGGAGTATGTTTCGCCAACCCTGAAATTAAGGTTCATAAATTAATAGATATTCTGTATTCCCAGGTAGGGTCCTGATACTGGATGTAGGGTTTAAAGATCAAGCATACAGGGTAATCGACCTGTATTTGCCCTAAACAAAGGCACTCAGAGTGGATCTTTTGAAATTGGTGCAGCCTTTTCTATGTACCAGTAAACAGGTGTCATTCGGGGGGAGGGGGGGGGATTTTAACACCAGTCCATTGAAAACTGATAAAAACACCACAACAGCTAAAGTATACAGTTATACTAATTTTCTCCAGTTCCTAGTAAAACAATCTGGTTTAAGAGATGACCAGGCTTCTCTAAAATGTAAATCAGAACACACTTTTTTTAAGGGGTAATTTTCTAACTGAATAGATTTTTGGTTTATTACAAAATTGATTCCCCTTTCATGTACAGAAATGATTCCAGTGGAAACTTTGGATCATTTCCTAATAGGCATCAGTGTCTCCACTTTGCCTCCAAGAGCGGGAAGAAGTGGTATCTGGAGACTGAATGTCAGCCACTTACAAGACCCTAAGGTTTTACAGGATTTGACAATTCTTATTTAGGACAGACAATTGTTTTTTTTTCTTATATGATTCACTGGCACAATGGTGAACAGACACTAAACTCTGTCTGAAAGCCTTTTTTAAAGCAGTTGCAAAACAAAAAGGAATATTACAAAATAATAATTATTCTTGTTTAAGGATCCAATTTCTTGAATTGGTAACATTATAGTCAGGGCAGGGAGGGGATTACTCAATGCAAATAGAGGCAGTCAAGAAAGAAATGTTTCTGTTTCAATATGACAGGCAGAAGTCATTGATTGCAGAAGAAAGACTTGGAACAAAGGGGTCCAAATACCAGATGAATCCATTTGATGATTGCTGCACCAGGGTACATAATAGTAAGATAGAAGGTATTAAGGATGAACATGGCAGCCTAATGTCTGACAATCAGGGCATACTGAGAGAGATTACAAAATAGGAAGATAAAAGGTATTAAGGATTAATGTGGCAGCCTCATTTCTGACAATCAGGGCATACTGAGATAGGGTATACCCCTCCAACAGTGACATTTCGACAGCAACTAACACTACAGGGACTACAGCACCAGATTGCTATAGTGTTGGTGCTGAACTCCAGCACTGTATTCTGGGGGTCTTGCAAATCCTCCCCTAATTAGCTCTGACTTGGACTTGATTATATTTAGTGGGGGGTACAGCCCCCCATGTGGTGGGTTCAGCGGCAAAGCCCATGAAAGAAAACATGTTTGTGAGTGGGAAACCTCATGCCGACTGCAAATGCGGTTGACATGACGGTTTTGCTGTACGGTTGTTAGACAAAAATTTTGTCATCAACCAGTTGTGGATCCCTGAGAGAGATGGGAACACAGATAAGGTGTCAGCAAAAAGATCCAGTTCACTACAGTATGCAGTGCACAGCATTTGGGAGCTAGTATCAAAGTCTTGGGTTCTATTCAACCCCTAAGAACAGTATCTGCATTTTTAATGGGAACATGAGCCCTTTCTTTAGTATTTTAAGTAGTTGACAAATGTATCTAAAGCTTAGACTGGGTATTCCGGCTCTCTGGTTACGTGTCCTGTGTTCCCCTTTTTGTTGAGAGGAGCTGAGGGCTGTTACTAGAAAGGTGCTGTTTGTGGTGTACAACTACAGATTGCTGAAGCCCTTTAGCACTGGATCACTGGTGCACTATTCTGTCTTTTTAAAGACAGAATATCAGCCAGAGCATGAGTCAGGAGGTAACGAAGGGGTTGCTAGGCAACACCCCTGCAGTACGGGATTTCCTGCTTCCGCATTGCCCACTACAAAGCCTGAGCTGTAGTGAGTGGTGGCGAGTGCAGAGCAGAGGCAACGCAGGCAGAGGCCAGTAGCATCTAATGGCATCAAATGGGGAAAACGGGGAATATGGGAAGAATCTATAAAGAATCGTACCTATAGTCATCTCCTGGAAGACATAGTCAATAAAATGGATAATGTGTATGTGACATTACTTGAAGGGGAAATAGGAGTTAGGTGTTCTGTGTGTAATTACTTAGAGAGGAAATAGGAGTTAGGCGTTCTGTGTGTAATAGATTTCAAATAAATGTGAATACTGAAGTGTCCGAGACTATGTGTGAACGGTGTGTTGAACTTATAGAATTAAGAATTAAAATAATAGGATTAGAATTACAAATCAAATGTTTTAAGAATGACAATGTCAGTAAACAACAGGCAAATGTTAAAGATTATTTGTCTGAAGAGAAAGGAACAGGGCCTACAGGTAAAAGAAATAGGGATGTAAATGAATTGGAACCAACGCCTATAGGGACAAAAAAAAAAAAGGGAGAAGGGCAATTCAATTTGAGATACCAATAAATAATAGCTTCTCACCCCTGGAACAATTGATGGAAGATATTGAAATAGAAACTAATAATATATTAGGGATGGCCAAGGAAAGTTGGAATAATATGGACATAAATGTCAATGTCATGAATGAACAGATTGATACAGCACTCATAGAACCTAAAGTGCTCAACAGAAATGTATATATACTAGGTGATTCAATCATTAGGTATACTGACCATACTAAAACAAAAATCAGTAAGCATTCAGTAATTAGTAGTTCTTTTCCAGGTGCTGGAGTAAGAGATATGATTACCATTACAGGAGACTTAATGACAAAAGCACCTGAAAATTCATTGGTGCTGGTTCACATAGGGGCTAACAATGTAAGAAATTCTGAAGTATATGACATTTTTAATGCTATCAATGAAATTCAAAGAAGAATTACAGAGAACAATTGTGAGTTAATAATATCAGAAATCTTGCCCATACCTAGGATGAACAGGATTAATACTAAAATTAAAAAATTAATAATTGGATTAGAAAATGGAGTCTAATGAGGGGCATTGAATGTATAAAAAGTTGGGAGCTTTTTGAAAATCAAAGCACTATGTTCGGTTATGATAGGTTACATCTTAGCAGGTTAGGAGGAGATGTACTGGAACAATTGTTTTCAGAACAAATAAAAGAAGCATTAAACTAGAGGCAGTGGGGGAAAGGGATTCATGTATTGGTACATGCACCATTAAAAAAACATAAAGTACATAAAAGGAGTAAGACAAATTCTAATAAGAAAAACATAAAATTGGGAAGTATGAGTAGAAAAGAACATATTGGGGAGTTAAATATGCTACTAACCAATGTGAGAAGTTTAAGAAATAAGATTGATGAACTGAAAACAATGTTATATTCCCATAAAATGCAGGTGTGTACTTTAACAGAAACGTGGATGCATGATGGTGATCGGGGGGGCTGATATTCCAGGTTATAATGTATTTTATAAGAACAGAAAAGGTTAAAAAGGTGGGGGGATAGCTATATACGTAGTTGATGACTTAACAGTACATGAAATAACAATGCAATCACCAGTTTCAACTAATGTATAATTAATGGGGGTAAGAACTGGTACTGATGCAAGTGGTATAACTTTAGGCCTTGGATATAGACTCCCTAATTTAAATAAAGAAACAACGCTATGTTTTTGGCAGCCATTGATAATATGATAATTAGTGATGACTATATTCTACTTGGGGATTTCAATTTCCATACTATTAGTTGGGATACTCTATTAAGGTTTACAAATCAAGAAAATAAATTCCTAGAAATAATAGTTCAAAAGGGGTTGGAAAAATATGTAACATCTAAAACTAGGGGTAATAATATATTGGACGTTGTGCTAAGTAATTTAGATTCAAATATAATTAGTACTACAGTAATTGACCCATATCATAATGTAATAATGGTCCATGTCAAAAATGAACTTAACAGAATTAGGGATTAACTAAAACCAAAAACTATAATGAGGCTGATTATAAATCAATTAGACAGTATCTAGGTAGGTGGAATTGGAAAAAGGATTTGAATAAGTCAGATATGAATACAATGTGGATAAAATTTAAATCCAAAATTTATTATTGCATTAAACAATGGGTACCAGAGACCATTAAATATAATAAGAAAGGTAGAAAGCCAGTATGGTGGAGAAAACAATAACAACCAGTATTCAATATAGAAAGAAAAAATACTCAAAGTATAAAAAGGAACAATCAGCATTGAACTGGGTAAATTATAAAAAAGAAGCTAATAAAACAAAAAGATTAATTAAGAAAGCAAAGCAAAAGGTAGAAGAAAGAATGGCTACAGCTGTGAAAGATAATAAAAAAAACATTCTTTAGTTATGTTGGGTCACTTAAGGGTAATCAGAGGGGTATGGGGCCACTACAAACAGATGCAGAGGTTATAACTGATGAACAAAATATCGCTAACATATTAAATAGTTATTTTCTGAGTATATATCAGCCTAAAGAACAGCAAAATATATTAATAAGTAGAAAAGGGGAACCAAGTAAAATAATAATGCTAACAGAAAAAGATGTTTTGGACAAAATTCAAAAATTAAAAATTGATGGATCAGCTGGACCAGATAGAATAAGTCCAACATTCATTAATGAATTGAGTTGTGAACTAGTGGGGCCTCTCACTATGTTGTTCAATGAATCTTTGACCGAGGGTAAGACACTTAAAGAGTGGAGAGAAGCCACTATTACACCAATACATAAAAAAGGTGATAAAAAGATGGTAGAAAATGATAGACCTATCAGCCTTACTTCTATCCTAAGCAAAGTGTTGGAGAGTATAATCCAAGAACATATAATCATGCATATAAAAGAATATGGGTATACAGACATATCACAGCATGGTTTTAGTGCAGGACGATCTTGTCTGACTAATTTGCTAAGTTTTCTTGAACCAGTCAGTGCAGCTTTGTATGAAGGATTGCCTGTGGATATAATATTCTTGGATTATGGTAAGGCTTTTAATTATATCTCCCATAAGGTTCTTTTAGAACAATTCACAAATTTGCATCTTCCATATAACATAACAGCTTGGGTAGAATCATGGCTGACTAACAGAAGTCAAAGAGTTGATATACGAGGTTTCTGTTCAGAATGGGGCGAGGTGACCAGTGGTGTGCCACAGGGATCAGTTCTGGGGCCAACACTATTCAATATAGTGGTTTCATCGATGTCAGTTTCAGATGGAGCATGGTTGGAAAAATATGCAGATGACAGCAAAGTGGGTGCTGTTATCAACAATAAGGAGGCAGCAAATAAGCTGCAGAATGATCTTTTCAAACTTGAGCACTGGGCAGAAAAGAACAAGTTAAAATTCAACCTAGACAAATGTAAAGTTATGCATTTAGGCCCCAGAAATCAGAAATTCACTTATGAACTTAATGGTATATTATTAGGGGAAACAACAAGTGAAAATGATCTTGGAGTAAACATCACAAATGATTTGTCCTTTAACTCCCACATTAGAAATATAGTGAAATTAGGAAACAAATTATTAGGATGCATCAAGAGCTGTAATCCATCTGTAATTGTACCGTTATATACATCACTTTTGAGACCATATCTTGAATATTGTTCATCTTTATGTACACCACAATATAAAAGGGATGAAGTGGTAATTGAGCAAACACAGAGAAGGGTAACTAAAACAATTAATACAGTATATAGGAAGATTTATGGTAATGGATTGAGGGATTTGAACTTGTACTCAATGAATTATAGAAGAATGAGGGGTGATCTGTGTCTGTTTTTTCGTGCATCCAGAGATAGTTATTTATAGGAAACCACTGGTTTAACATCACAAGTCTCTGCTAAGAGCACACGTACATATAGAATAAAGATTAAAGGAGAAATACTGTATATAAAACAAACAAAAGAAAGAAATGGTTTTCCCAAAGAGTAGTAGAGCTATGGAACACCATACCAGAGTCTGTAGTCATGTGTAAGAATATGGAATCCTTCAAATTATCCTTAGATCAATACATGGGTAACAGAAAATATGAGTATCACCACTGAAAAGTGGCGAGCAATAATGGGTCTATGGACCTACCTGCTTGTACTAACCTACGAACCTATGAACCTGTATTTTCACAACTGTTACAAGCAGCTGATGTATCACAGCTCACAAGCACACAAAGTAGGCAGTTGTTACAACCGCTTACAACCTCTGAGCTGGCAGCAATAATATCTCACCTGAAACTGGGGATCGCACCTGGATCTGATGGGTTGCCAGGAGAGTTATATAAAACATTGCAGACTCTAATGCCACAAGAATTGCTACAGGTTTTTCAGACTTTTATGTCTGATTTTCAGTTAATTGATCAAATGTATGAAGGTTTATTAACCTATTTATATAAAAACAGGAGACAGAGCTGACCTGAATAATTTAGAGAGATAACTCTTCTTAATACAGATTTTAATTTTTTTTCCAAATTAAGTGCACATTATCTTTGGTGTTGAATGCAATACTGCACCAGTCCTGGTATTGCTCGGTTCCTAGTAGGAGAATAACAGGTGCTCTAGTATTGATTAGGGAGATTATGGATAAAGGGGCAAGTGGAGAAATAGCTGAATTCCTAATTAACCTGGATGAGTCCAAGGCCTTTGACAAAGTATCACATGCTTTTTTGTGGCAGTGTCTGCAATCTTATGGGCTTCATAGTCACTTTATAAAGAGGATCCAACTATGTTATACCAAAGCTTATGTAAGGTCCTATGATAACAAAAGGGTGGATTACAAATGTGAAATCAAGACAAGGGTCATACAGGGCTGCCTCCTAAGCCTACTGTTATACAGTACATATTAACTCTGGATTCCTTGATCAGAATAATCTCTTCTTCCCCCAGTATTAGATGTGTACAAAACACAGAGCAAAAACATATAAAAGTAACTGCATATGTGGATGATTTGATGCTTCTGGTGAAGATTAAGGAATCAGGTTTAGTAGTTAGTAAGTTGATACAAATACTGTCTGTAGTGTCAGGAGCAAAGGTGAACATGCACAAAAGCCACTGTATACTATATATGTAACAGGGTACTCTGAAGAAACCATAGAGGGCATTAATATTGATAACCAGCCACATAAGGGGCTAGGTATTTATTTTGGCCAGGGCAATATGTCTAAATATAATTGGGACAGACATACTCAAAAAGGACAGAAGCTGGTAAACAGATGGAATTAGTGGCACATGAGCAAACAGAGAAGAGTTTATCTGGTTAAAACCTTTTTAGTACCAGTATTTTTGCTATGTCTATCCAATTCCAAAATAGGCAGAAACATCACTGTAGTATTGTTTTTTTCTCATGTTTATGTGGTAGTACAGTAGTTTAAATCCAGTGAAAAGGGTGGTAACATATTTAGATAGAAGAGAGGGTGGGGTGGGAATGTTGAATCCATTGGTTTTCTTTTGGAGTATCTTTTATATGTGATTTTGTTACTGATACTGTGCCTTGCAGAGGCACAATGGATTTCATAGGCAATGCCCTCTTTGAGGGACATTTTACAGGACTGGCAAGCTAGTGTTTTTACTCATAAAAGTAAGAGTGTTCAAAAATTTAATTTGGTTTGGACAAACTGTTTTGGTTATATTAAAAAGTGGCAGGTAACTATCCCTGAAATCTTAAGTACCCCGAGAAAGATTTTATACAAGACCATTATAGGAAATCATTACACAGAACAACCATTTGAGTATTTCCCCACTCGTGAGTAGGAATCAATAGGAATGTTACTGACAGAAGTTTGTGTACTAGATAAAATGTCGGATATAGTATGGCTGGGGGTGCATGGGAAAAATTAATGTTAATAATAATCAGAAACATAAGGAGGTGGCTGAAAGATATTGCCCAAGAGACACATGTCCTACAGAATTAGAAACTGTGGATCACTTATATTTTTATTGTCCTTATATAGTAGCTTTTTGGGAATTATTGGCAGAAAAATGGAAAATAGATAAATTTCGGAAGTTAACACCAAGTATATTATACAGAGGCACTATTCCTCCAGATTGATCTGCTTATGAGGCTAGTAGTGTGAGAGTAATGATGGCTTGTTTTTTATTTTGGACCTGGCAATCCAGATGTAAGCTGGTATTACAACAGCAGCACATCACTCTGCTTGAGTTGGTGTATATTATCTAAAAAGAATTATTGAGCATTAAAGTAGCAGAATGTTCCTTAGTTAGCATAACTTTGTGGCACACAAGGTGGGATGCTTTTCACTGGTTAAGATAGGCAGGATTAATCCACAGATAATACTAGCATTTGGGTTTACAAATTAGCCCTACAGGTACATTTGTTGTATATTAAAATACTATGAGTTGGGAGACAATCTTAGTTCTTTATTACTTTTACCTTTTGTTGAATTGGTGTGAAGATTATAAATGTGTAATAATACTGTGATAACATCTGTCAACTTTAGGAAGGGTTACTTCCTCTTTTTATTTAGTATGAATGCAATACTAAATTGCTTTGCTATTTTATTTGCATTATTCTTGATTTTATGTTTATACAATGTGTGAAGCACATTGAAGGGGCAGGGATGAAAGATTTATTTGATTTTCATTTCTCTTGATATGCATATTATTATGCTATGAAACATACATGTTGGAAATATTTGATTTTGAAGATTTAATAAAAAAAATCCCCTATTCTTTTTGAGAAGTGCAATGGCATCTTTAATATCCACCTGAACTACCACCAGAACAGGCAGATGGGACCTCAGTTTAATGTCTTATCCGATTACATTGATTATACATTGACAAATACTCCAATACTCTATAATTCCATGAAGATTTCTTCACAGAACTTTGATGGATTTTCATGGAATAATAGGAAATCTAAAGTACAGACTACCCCCAGAACAAAGCATCTTCTTGCCCTGAAGACAGTGACAGCCCCATGTCCTCAGCTAATGTAACCCAAACAAGATCTGATCATACATTTAAGCTGAAGAGGCTGTTCACACCTGTAAAACAAAATTACATTGTGTCAGTTGAGAAAAACAGGCTATACATAAAGCTTGGTGGTTTCACATCGGTGAACTACCAAAAATAGTGCAGTAACAACAGAGAGAACTAGTGATTGTTCTTTGGATGATGATGATGATGATGATGTCAAGTTGGTTGAAGTTAAATGCGACTCTAATGTACTGGCAATAGATAACATTAATGGTGAGGTTGCAAGCTGTTGTGGTGTCAGAGGTGGCAATGGTGATGATGATGATATCCCAGGCAGTCTTTCCCCTGCTCTCACCAATGTAAATGATGATGACCAGTCTTCATCCTCCACTCCTTTAGTATCAGTAAATAGAATTACTGTTATGCATAATATCACACGCTCTCCACCCCACTCGACTTCAGACAATTTGCATACTGCTGGTACAAGTCTCGTTGCGAACTGGAGTGCAACTTGCAGTATTCAAAGATATTTATCAGCATTGTCTGACACTACACAAGTACAGTGTTAGCAAGTATCCCATTCACTACTAGGAAAAAGAGGCAGGAAAAGTTCTTCTGTAGTGTGGCATCATTTCTCTATATGCCCGACTGATTCCTTTAAAGCAGTATGCATTCACTGCATTAGCAGATTTAGCAGGGGAAAGTCGGCACACTATCTGAGCGCAACTGCACTGATTCGACATCTTCAGTGCCAGCCCCTACCAGTGATGAAAAAATAAACCATGAGTCTTGATGATAACGATGGTAGTGACTTGAATGATGAGGGTGACTGATGATGTCCGGTTAATGCATTTTTATTATGATGATCATGATGGTGACAGGCACTTGTGCAATACTTCCATACAGCTTGCAGAGCCAGGTAGCGAATCTATTTTTTTACACTCTAGGGAGGGTGGTTCCCCACAGTCTGCAGCAACAAATACCATAACAGCCCAAGAAAAGAAATGATGCACATTTTCAAACTTCATTTAACCATGAGGTAGTCACTAATAATAACACAAAAAGAAACAAAAATAACCACACACATACAAAAAAAAAGATAACGTCAAAACAAATTTCAGCCAGGTAATTAAACTGCTGTCAAAACTTACTAACTGTGGAGAAGATAGCACTTGACTTAGATTCATATTCAAATGTAGACCACATTAGTTTTTGCAACTGTTACTGAAATTACAGCCTAGGTATTAAATATCTTTACAAAGTACTTGTTTTTCAATCTCATCATTCCAGACACATGTAATTCAGTGTGAAATGCAATTGGTAGTCAATTGACTGAGGCAGCAGGGGGATTTATTCATTTCAAGAGAGACCTTTGGACAAGCTTTGCACCACATACCTACTTATCTTTCACAGCTCACAGGATCACATTTAAAGAGTCTGCATCATCATCACCAGGATAAACCAATAAAGTCAATCTAATGCAACATCTTTGCCTCTTGATGAATACAAGAGTATGGCACTACCTATTGTGCTTCCAATGGACACCAACCATAGCATAGTAAATATATGTCTTGCTCTGGAGAAACTTGGCAAGAATGGATTGCGTCCAGGGGCTGTACTATTGGTATGACTGTAACAGATAATGGTGCAAATGCTATCAACGCTTTTCAGAACTGTGGTACTGAGTGCAGAGTTAATGTGTTTTGCTGTGGGCACACTATAAATCTGGTTGTGCGCATGCCCTTCAAAGCCAGGATGATGTATGCAACCTGGCTCAAACTGCATGTAAAATATGTGGACACTTTCACAGATCTGTAAAGGCCACAGCCATTCTTTGGCATCACCAAAGTGAGTACAAAGTGCCATCTAATAATCTCATCCAAGATATAGCTACTCTGTTGAATTCCACCTATTATATGTTGGAGTACTCACTGGATCAGAAGTTGGCAGTACATAATATGGCCTTAGTCCATGACATCAGGGGTCTGATCACTCAATGGAAGTTGTTAGAAGATCTTGTTAAAATACTAGCACCAGTTGAAAATGCAACAAAGGAACTTAGCTCTAGTAGTGCATCCTTTAGTCAGGTCATATCAATGTTATGCATTCTTCTCAAAGACTGATTCCATGTGATAACGGCGATTGCAGAATAGTGATCACCGTTTGAGCGAGTGTACATAGCTGAAAATTAATTTCAGCAATGTACACTCTCAGTGAACTGCAAGAGGGTGCCCAAGATCTGTTTTTTTTTTATTTTATGCAGGGGGCTAGACTTCCCGCAGCCCACCTACTGAAGGATTCTCAAATCCAGGAGGGTGCAAGTTGGGGGGGGGGTGCAAAACTTAAAAAAAAACAACTGACATGGTGCAAAAACAAGAGTATGCCCAGAACTGAACCTGGTACCCTCTCAACCCCAGCCTGCCACCAACACACCATGCCACATGGCCAGCTTGGCAGCCCACTACTGCACTACACCTCACAAACCCTCTCTCCTCTTCTGCCCATCACATGGCATGGTCCCTCCCTGTCCTGTGTGCATGTTTACATAGCAACATCCCATCGCTATATTCGACCACCCCCTCCTTTCCAGTTGCCCCACTGCCAGGTAGCCCTGTGCACAGGTGCCATGATTGAGTTGCACTTTCTGAAAGTGCTTAATCAAGGCTGCCTTGTACATGAGATACCCAAAGACCCAGCTGATGCCATGGACAATACTGAGGGATGATTCCAAAAGATTACTGAATGTGCTACCATTTTAAATACAAAGCTGCATAGGACATTTTATTATGTTCTTACAGACAGAAAGTATGTCATTGATACAATACTAGATCCTTATTTCAAGGACACCTTTTCAGTGCAAGACAGTTTGCCAATAATTGCTATCAAGTCAGAACTCATTGAAGAGATTCAAGAGGTCCAAAACAAAACTGTTGGCATTCAGCAGCAACAGCCATCACCAATGCTGTCACAGCAGGACTCAGCTAGTAGTTCTCCTGTACTGTCAGTGGCAAATAATATGTGAACATATGATTCTGCCAGTAGATACAGGCCACACGGTCTATCAAATCTGCCCAAATGCACAGCTAGCCACCCTTACACCACAACTGCCCCTCCCTCGCCCCCTCACATTGACCCTCCACCTCACCTTGTCCCATCCCCTTTTAAAATTGCCCACTGTCTTACAGGATACCACCTCCGGAGGTAGAGTGTTCCACATAGACACCACAATTTTTGTAAAAAAGTGTCTTCTCATTTCTCTCCTGAATCTGTCCCCCTCCAATCGCAGTCCATGCCCCCTTGTGTCCCAACCTCCCTCAGCTTCAATATCTCCTCTGTGTAAGTCTTGTTCATACACCTCGTTAAAAGTCTCAAGCATATCACCCCATCCCTCCTCTCCTCCAGGGAGTACATGTTAAGCTTTCTCAGCCTCCCCTCGTAGGACTTGTCTTCCAATCCCTGGATCATCTTTGTTGCTATGCGCTGGACCCCCTCCAGTAATCTAATATCCTTCTTCAAGTAAGGGAACCAGTATTTCATGCAGTACTCCTGGTGCAGCCTCACCAGTGTCCTGTACAGAGGCAGGATCACCTCCCTTATCCTAGAGGTAATTCCTCTAGCAATACACCCCAGCATCTTGTTGGCTTTAGCTGCTGCCTTCCTGCACTGTGCTGAGTTGTTCATTTGCCCTGTTAACAACCCAAAATCCTTCACCTACTCAGTAGTGGCTAATTGTATCCCTCCCAACTGATAACACCTCCTTGGGTTCCTTACTCCGAAGTGCATTGCTTTGCACTTCTTAGCATTGAACCCCAGCTGCCAAGTATCAGACCAGTCATCCAGTTTAGCCAGATCATCCTCCAACCCCTGCCACCCTTCTGTGTCATCCACCACCGCTCTGATCTTGGTGTCATCTGCAAACATACTGATATTGTTCTTAAGGCCATGTGAGATGTCTGCTATAAAGATGCCAAATAACACTGGACCCAGTACTGAGCCTTGTGGTACCCCACTCATCACAGACTTTGGTGATTAAAGTTCCCTCCCTCCCACCCCTACCCTCTGTTGTCTCCCTGTAGCCAGTTCTTGACCTAGTTCACTATCTTTTTCCCTGCCCCCTGGTATTCCGACTTACTAACCAGCCTCCCATGTGGCACTGAATCAAATGCCTTCCTGAAGCCCGGATAAAGAACATCCACTGCATGGCCCCTGTCCAGTTCCCTAGTCACCCAGTCATAATAGTCAACCAAGTTGGTCTGGCAGGATCTGCCAGAAACAAATCCATGTTGCTTTCCATCCTGTAGTCTGTTACCCTCCAGAAAGTCTACCAACATCTCCTTAAGGATTGTCTCCATTAACTTTCCCACAATGCACGTGAGGCTTACTGATCTATAGCTGCCTGGTTCATCCTTGGGACCGTTTTTGTGGAGGGGCACCTCATGAGCCATCCTCCAGTCCTGTGGTACATGCCCTGTGTACAGGGAGGAACTGAACAGGTCTGCCAATGACTCCGCCAAGATCTCTGCCAACTCTTTCAGTACCCTGGGGTGTATGCCATCTGTTCCTGGTGCCTTATTCACCCTCAGTGCCCTTAAACCTACTAGTACCCTGCCTGCTGTGATTTCCCATCTGTCACCCCTCCCCCTGTGCCTACCCACCCCACCCCCTGAGGTATTGACTCTCTCTTCTCCTTAGTAAATATGGAACAGAAGTAATCATTTAGTTCTTATGCCTGTTCTGCCCCTTTCTCTGCCAATCCCCCATCCTTCTTGATCCTTACTAATTGATCTTTGCAGATCCTTCTTTCCCTTATGTGCTTAAATAAGTCCTTTCCACCATCCTTGATGCTCTGTGCTAGCCTATGCTGTCTGAAAGCCTTGGCTACCCTGACTGCTCTGGTCACTTCTTTTGAATTCTTCGGGTACTTCTCTCTGTCCTGCCCCCTCCCTGATTTCTTGAAACTCCTGAAGGCTGCCCATTTTGCCCTCCCCTTTTCCAGGACTTCCTTGCACAACCAGCTTGGTTTCTTGGCCCTTCCGTTTTTGCTTTGTATTTTGGTACAGGATCTAGTGGCCTCCATTAACCCAAGTTTAATAACTTCCCATTCCGGTCAGCATCCATGTGTTGATGGATCCTGGCCAGGTGCTCTGCCACTATTCCCCGAATCCTCACAAAGTCAGCTGTCCTGAAATCCATCACCCTGGTTCCTGTTCCTACAGCTTCCTTGCCCATGCTGAGTGTGAACCACCAAAGTTTTGGTCACTCCCTGCCAGTGGATCCTCCATCATCAGCTCTCTTATAAACTCTCCACTGGACAGTATGAGGTCTAGAGTGTTGGCCAACCTAGTTGGCTCACTAACCATCTGTACCAGGAAGCTGTCCTGGAATGCCTTCAGCATGACCTACTCCCCTGTACTCGAGGTGGCTGGGGTGCTCCAATTCACTCCTGGCAGATTGAAGTCCCCCACTGTCATAGTGTCACCCTTCCCACTGACCCTCCTTACCTGCTTCACCAGTTCCCTGTCCAAGTCCTCTGTTTGAGAAGGAGGCCTGTACACCACACCCTTCTTGAGTGTCCTGTTTTTGGAATCCTAGAATTGTATCCAAAATGCCTCTGTTCTACCCTCCTCCTCCTCCTCCTCTTCCCTGGCACACCTTATCTCCTCCTGCATATAAATTGCCACCCCTCCCCCCTTCCCTTTGTACCTATCCCTGAGGAATACCCTGTAACCTGAGATAACCAGGTCCCAGTCTGATATTGAAGAACATTGGTTCTCCCTCCCCATGTCAGCCATTTCACATTAAAGTTAAGAAAGCTGATTATATCTGGATAAACTTGAATTCCCTTGACTTCTCAAGCCTACTTTCAGAACAGTCCTGTGTGCCTTCTGCTGAAAGAGTGCTGAATATGTATGTCACAGAGCCACGAGATACCAACCCCCAAATGTGACCCTCTTATCTACTGTACTGGAAAAGCAAGCACTCAATTTGTCTGGCTATGGCTCAAGTTGCAGTAGAATATCTTGGATGTCCTCCCACAAGTGTTCCATCAGAGTGTATCTTTAGTACTGCTGGTGATGTTGCATCCTCTTCTTGGAGTAGTTTATACCCTGAGCATGTTGAATAGCTAACATTTCTGAAAATAAACCTGCTACGACTTAGTTACAAGTATAATATTTCTGCATAAACTCAAGATTATAGACTCAGACTCAGAGTGCACTAGTGTGTGTTGCAAATACATGAAATCTCCCTTCTGCCTCTCTTATGTAATTGATTTACTATGTGTGTGAGATTATTTAACAGTAGTCTCAGTCTTGCTCATTATCTTCTGAATCATTGTCATCTTCATATCACCCCACCATCAGCAATGCCATGGAGAGTCCTACCTAGGGAAGCAGCATTTGGTGGGACGGAACAGAAGAGGAGGAAGGTGTTGCCCAGGGTATGCCCAGTGTCCTCCATAGCCAGCCACAATGTGCATTTGCCTGCCTGCCCTGAATAGCCTCACATTCTGTCAGTCTCAGCACTGCAGCAGCACAGCAGTTCAGTCTTATTTTTCTGATTGCTGACCAGTTTCATTTTCTTAAGCCCTCATGCTATCATCATGTAGTAGTAGTTATAGTAATTTTTATTCATAAAATCATGAACAGGGATAAAATAACTCCATTGAGAAAAGCTTATTTCCAAGAAAGTCGCTTTCCACACATACAATGTTTAATTGTGATAAGGTAAGAATTCTACTATGCCATATAAATCTATAGCACATTCAGAAAGTATGACAGATGTTCTAAAATTAAAGGAGAACGTAGCTGAACTTGAAGGTAATTTTTCCCACTAGAAGCATTTGTTTTAAATTGGTTCAAATTCTGTTATTGTTCCATCTGTACTTGCCTATTTGTGACCTTGGTGGTTGTTTCTGATTGACAGTCTGGTGCTGAGTGCCAATTTAGAATTTTGTGATGTAGTTTATGTCCCTCTCCTACTACAGAGTTCTGTAATGGAACATGGATGCATTGTTCCAACAATGGAAAATCTGAGTACGGGACATAAACTACATCATACAGTTCTAAAATGGCACTTACTATCTGTATGTAAATCAGAAACACCCAATAGGATAACAAAGTAGCCTGTAAAGACGGAACAGTAACAGAATTTGAAATAGTACTTAAAAATCAAATTCTACTTGGAAAAATGACCTATAGGTTCAGTGCAGTTCTCCTTTAAGTACATCACATTTACACAATGGATTGGGGTTGACCATTTACACAGCTGACCAAAACTATGTCAATAAATAATTTACAGATTTACACTAACGTATAGAATACTCTCCATTAGTCAATTTACAGCATAATAATTAATCATTGCACCATCATCACCACCGCCATGGGGAGTACTACTAACTAGGGGAGCAGGTTTGGGTAGGATGGAACAGTGGAGGAGGAAGGTGTTTGAGTTTGCCACCCAACTATTAGTTTCTTGGTATAGTACCCTACCCACTCATTGTGAAGGTTCTGCTTACACATACTGTTCATTGCTTATCACGCACTTCAGCAGCATTGTTAATAATTCATGAGAATCCATTAAAAACCCAATGTTTTCAACACTCAAAATCCTTCATTTAGTTTTGTGCCAAATCAGGCCAACTCAGGTTTGCCAAGCCCAGCTCAAAATTGGCCTGTCGGGTCAGATTTGCCAGTTTGCATGGACCTATTAACCAGCTGTTCAAATGGGTACAATACAGGATCACACTTACAACAAAATGCTGACTTTAATTTGGGCTTTCCTAGACAAATACATTGTAAAGAAAAAACAGATTGTGACAGTCACAATTTGTGACTAAGCACCCCATTAGAGAAGAAGAGACCAGCCATCTGTCTGAGTACACATGGAGATAGGGGGCATCTGCCCATCCTTCCAGGCCCACAGGGGGACGAGACTATCTGGGCTCACATAGAAGAAGATATACTCAATCTAACCAGGCTCACAGGGGTGGACAGACTATCTCTCCATTCATCTTGGCCCATTGGGAGGGGATGATTGTATGTCTGGACTCATGAAGGGGGGACTGTCTGTCCATATGGACCCACTGGGGATGGGATGCCCATCCATGCCTGGGGGGGGGGGCACAATCCATCTGCAGCAGAGCTGTAAACTTTGAAACCCATATTTGACTCCCTTTACCACAACCACTTACTTGCTTTGTGACCCTGATGGAGGGGAAACACAGCTGGAGGAAGGCAGTTTGGCCCAGTGCTGTTATCTTGGAGATCTACTTTTGAATTGTGCAATCTTTGCTTACTCAGTGTGTGCTATCAAGAAGCAGGGGTCAAAATTTGAACTGGTTCAACAGTCAACTCCTGGTTGTTTTTGTATCTGGTCAGTAAAGTTTTCCATTAATTAGCTGAGTTGGCTTGTGCTGCAGAAGGTAACATTTCACTACATAATGTATGCAAATTGATCAAACGAAACATTCTTTGTAGTCAGTGGACTTTCAAAATAACCAGCCCTGCTTGCTACTGACTGCAAAAATTAGTTCTGACCACAGATGAAGCAGTATAGAATTAAGCATGCAGTTTTTCTAGAGGCTAAAGTGCAGAAAAATGAATGCTGAGATCCAGGTTTGAGTCCCTGAATCCCCACTTACTGTATGACAGAAATACACCGGATTCATGGAAACAGGTTTCCCTTTTTTAGGTGGAAACAGAGGCCAATGTGTGCTCCACTTCTGTCTACATTTGTCCATTTATGTCCAACATTCAAGCAATCAATATTCAGGTGATCTTCTCTTTTGTGACAGAAAATTTCAGAATTTGCCAAGACGGGATATGAAGACAGTACAGAACTTCAAGGTAAACCCAGATACATTTCTGTTTACAGCACCAAGGGACTCATCGGGTAACCTGGGTAGTAGGGTGAAGAGAGAATCCCTAACAAATTAGTATGTTTGCAAAGCTCATTTATTAATCCCTGCTTATGCATGGTGGGTGCCCCACAAGATGCCCCCAGGGCTCAGGCCCCCAGAAACCTTACTTGCCAATGGGTTGCCATGGATGTCTTGGTGGCTCCTGGGCTTGTTAGGTCCCTTGATGAGTGAGGGGGGAGTCTGTCCCTCTTGGATGATGTACCTCTCCAGCTCCTCACTGTAGTCACCCCACCCATGGACCCATACACAATAGCTATTCTCTCTCAATAAACATGCACTTAGCTCTAAACAGATTATAGCAGATAAATGAATACAAACAGATAAAACTGCTTCTTTGGGTCTGCAAGCCCTAATGGAAAAAAGAGGATTAGCTGGCAATTTGAGACTATTTACAAGAGCCCATTCTTCAGTTGCCCTGTGTAGGCCCAGCTCAACAATGGTAACCACTGACCACAAACCTTGAGAAGGCACCACCAAAATAAACACTTACCTAGCTGTATCTAAAAATACCCTTTCAGGCATAACCCTTTCATGCAGCCACCCCAAAACTACAATGCACAATGCAGTACTCAGCTCACTCTCCCTTACTGGAGGTGCTACCCTCCCACCCCTGATACCAGAGTGATTCTACTTTAAAACTGTTAGGGAGCTCCCCACATTACTGGTACCCAGTTTCAGACTTGATATAGGTCTGTTAGTGACACATGTAGCTGGTGTTGGTGGATTTTCAATTAAACAGCAGCAATGTTCAATGAACAGTTAAACCCAAACCCAAAGCCCATGCAACTGCAAAAATGGCTGGACCTAAACCTCGAACAGTGACACTTATATTTCCTGGCAAGCTAGTTGAATCTCATGGAACAGCTCCTATCTATTTGGCAGTTCCCCAATGCAGGGACAGGCCTACCTTTTACTCATGGTTACAAAGGCTGCTTTCTCCCTCTCACAGTGCAGACCTCAGTCATTGCCACTAGCACTGCTCCTTCTTCATAGATCGGTTGACGTCTTCTGTTCTCTCACTTCACTGTGGTTCAGACTCACACTGGGCATCTACTCAGGTGATGCCACTTGCAGGTACAGCTATCTTCCAGGCAATCAGACCATCACCAGATTACCACTGTCCCTCATGCCATGGCTTTCGGGTCCTATGGGTGGTAATAGGCACTGGGCTATGGTACCCACTGATGGATCTCACAGCAGTCTCAGTCAGCAGCTCACCTATCTCTGGCTCTGTATTGATGATCTTAGTGTCCAAGTTCAAAAACTGGTGAACACACCAAATCAGAGGGACAAGAATCTATTTAATGTGGTGCATAGGTGCCAGCTTCAGGAACAGAAGCTGAACGCCCCTTTTTAATGACTCTAAATTGAGCCTTCACCTCTCAGTTCCAGACAGCAATCCTGCTTGGGTGAGATCTCTCCCAGATCTCCCTTGAGTGTAGCTCAGCCCTTACACTTCATGTGGCAATTGCAAACCTGTTTGATCTGTTCAGGCTATCAATCTAGACTGACTGTGGTCTGCTGTATGTTAACTGGTTGCTGTAAAGGCACCTGCATTAATTAGGTCTATGTGTAGTCCATGAGTCCCAGTGGCTCCCAGAGCTGGCATGCAACCCTGATTTGTTGGTTCAGTGCTGCTCAGTCCCATTGCTAGGACAGGGCTGGTCAAGGGTTAGAAACCTTGCTCCACAAAAATTCTGATTTACACACAGTATGTGGTCCAAACTCTGCATTACTCCTCAAACCAGTCCTGTACTGGGGCATGTTCACTTCTAGTGCAGCCAGTGGGCAAATCAGGTGATTCTTGGTCCTGCTGCTGCCACAGTGGTGCCAACTCTGCAGGCAAGAGTGAACTCCTTTGATGTGTGTGCAAGCAAAGAAGTCTTAAAGGCATGAAAACAACCAAGGGGAGTGGGCAGCCACATTTGTGAAGTGGGTAGGCAGATCTCATGCACCTGTCATCCCTTCATGCACCTAGAGTCCCTTTTTTACCTTAAATTGCTATGTTTCTATGTATGTACACACATAAAAAGACTTAAATTCAATTTTCATTTTTATATGCAAATTTGGGTGGAAATCTGGTGGACATGTTAGACTGGTGTACCATGTTATGATTGATGCATCTGTGGTTCACACTGTAAGTGCTGTCATCATAAGATTTACATATTTGAATACAAAATGACAAATTACAGCCCTCACGTGAAAAAAGAAGTTACTCTACAAAGGATGGCAATTTAAAGTGGATGGCTATCCACAATCCCTGCTGCAGAGACAGAAGCAGACATGGGACATGCTACAGTCTTTATGAGAGCAATGTATGCATGCAAGTACTATACCCCGAAAGAATAAAAATACCTGCCAAAGATGGAGCAAAACACTTTGGCTCCTTATTGGACACAATACATTTTCCAGAACAACAAGGAGTTAAAACAAGCATTTGTCAAAGCCGAATGTTGTCTCACTGGCATTGACATTGGTAGTGCAGTAGTTAAAGATGATAATTTTATTTATTTTATTTAGTTTTTGTTGACTGGGAAAGTGCACTAGACAAATCCTGCCTATTTTCAGGCACAACCCGGGTGGAGGGGGATACAGATGAAATGCCAACTGACCTTGAACCAGATTAAGCTGTTGGTGGAATTTTTAGTGAATCAGGGAAATTTGGCCAGGACCCCGGGGAAATTCCCCTACTCTTTTCAATAAGTGCCATGGGATCTTTAACATCCACCTGAACTACCACCAATCCAGGCAGATGGGACCTCGGTTTAAAGTCTCATCTGAAAGATGGCACCTCAGAAGTGCAGCACCCCTCTCATGCTGCACTACAGTGTCAGTACTGGGATATTAACCCAAGTGCCAGATGTGGGAACTGAACAAATGGCAGTGAAGTATTGAACTGATGCCAACCTCACCCCCACTCTGCAGAGACTGACAGGCATTGGGGTATGCCTTTGGGTCATCAACTATAATGCTCATGCCATTTCACCCCACCCTACCCTGTAGACACTGACAAGTGTCATGGTGTGCTTTGGGGTCTTTAGACCTTATACTTACCCCAGTCCATAAGGAAATACGCTGAGATGGGTGCAGTATAGGAGAATGGGGTGAACGTTGGGGCTGAGCACGCTAAGGCACATCTTGATGCCTGTCACTGGCTGCAGAGCAGGGGCTGGGGGTGGAATGGCATGACCATTACAGCCAATGATCCCAAGTCACACCCCTGATGCCTGTCAGTCTCTATAGGGTGGGGTGTTAAAGTTGGAAACCCTAACACCATAGGTGTTTGTTGGTATTTTCACTCCAAACTATCAACATGGGCTTTTTGTAACCCCACCTCATGAAGAGCGGCACTATCAGTCTGTTAGCCGAATTATCTTTCACAGCTCACTGGGTCACATTAAAAGAGTCTGCAGCATATTCACCAGGTCAAACCAATGAAGTCAATCTAATGCAACATCTTTGCCTCTTGATGAATACAAGAGTATGGCACTACCTATTGTGCTTCCAATGGACACCAACCATAGCATAGTAAATGTATGTCTTGCTCTGGAGAAACTTGGCAAGAATGGATTGTGTCCAGGGGCTGTACCATTGGTATGACTGTAACAGATAATGGTGCAAATGTTATCAAAGCTTTTCAGAACTGTAGTACTGAGTGCAGAGTTAATGTGTTTTGTTGTGGGCACACTCTAAATCTGGTTGTGCACATGCCCTTCAAAACCAGGATGTTGTATGCAACCTGGCTCAAACTGCATGTAAAATATGTGGACACTTTCACAGATCTGTAAAGGCCACAGCCATTCTTTGGCATCACCAAAGTGAGTACAAAGTGCCATCTAATAATCTCATCCAAGATATAGCCACTCTGTTGAATTCCACCTATTATATGTTGGAGTACTCACTGGAACAGAAGTTGGCAGTACATAATATGGCCTTAGTCCATGACATCAGGGGTCTGATCATTCAATGGAAGTTGTTAGAAGATCTTGTCAAAATACTAGCACCATTTGAAAATGCAACAAAAGAACTTAGCTCTAGTAGTGCATTCTTTAGTCAGGTCATATCAATGTTATGCATTCTTCTCAAAGACTGATTCCATGTGATAATGGCGAATGCAGAATAGCGATCACCATTTGGGCGAGTGTACATTGCTGAAAATTAATTTCAGCGATGTACACTCTCAGCGAACTGCAAGAGGGTGCCCAAGATCTGTCTTTTTTATTTTATGCAGGGGGCTAGACTTCCCGCACCCCACCTACTAAAGGATTCTCAAATCCAGGAGGGTGCATGTGGAGGGGGGTGTAAAACTTAAAAAAAAAAAACTGACATGGTGCAAAAACAACAGTGCACCCAGAACTGAACCTGGTACCCTCCCAACCCCAGCCTGCCACCAACCCACCATGCCACATAGCCAGCTCGGCAGCCCACCACTGCACTTCACCTCACAAACCTTCTCTCCTCTTCTGCCCATCGCATGGCATGGTCCCGCCCTGCCCTGTGTGCATGTTTACATAGCAACATCCCATCACTATATTCACCTACCCCCCCTTTCCAGTTGCCCCACTGCCAGGTAGCCCTGTGCACAGGTGCCATGATTGAGTTGCCCTTTCTGAAAATGCTTAATCAAGGCTGCCTTGTAGATGAGGTACCCAAAGACCCAGCTGATGCCATGGACAATACTGAGGGATGATTCCAAAAGATTACTCGGTAGTAGGGAAGATCATAGAAGCACTACTGAAGGAGAGATTGGTGGAACATCTGGTTGTCAATGGACTACAGGACCCAAGGCAGCATGGTTTCACCAGAGGGAGGTCATGTCAGACCAACCTCATTGAATTTTTTGACTGAGTGACTAGGGAGGTGGATCAGGGGAGGGCAGTGGACATGGCCTATTTGGACTTCAGCAAGGCCTTTGACACTGTGCCACATAGAAGACTATTACACAAACTGGGGAATATGGGTGTGGGCAGGACAGTAGTGTGGTGGGTAGGTAACTGGCTGGGTGGCAGGACACAGAGGGTGGTGGTAAATGGCTGTCACTCCACAGAGGGAAGAGTGACCAGTGGGGTACCACAGGGATCAGTGCTGTGACCGGTCCTATTCAACATCTTCATCAGTGACATTGCGCAGGATCTAGAAGACAGAATTTCACTGTTTGCTGATGACACAAAGCTCTGTAACAGAGTAGACACACCAGAGGGTGTAGACAGAATGAGAAGCGACCTGCAGAAACTTGAAGAATGGTCAGGGTTTGGCAGTTGAAATTCAATGCAAAGAAGTGCAAGATAATGCATATGGGTACAAAACGCTGGCACAATATATCAGTTGGGGTGAGGATATAGCATGCACCAAGCAGGAAAGGGATCTTGGGGTTGTCATCCTGATGACCTCAAGGTAGGGGAAACAGTGTGACAAGGCAGCAGGTAAAGCAAATAGGATGTTGGGATGTATAGGCAGGGGCATCATCAGCAGGAAAAGGGAGGTCATAATTCCGCTATACAAGACACTAGTGAGGCCCCACCTGGAGTACAGTGTACAGTTCTGGAGACCATACCTACGTAAGGACATAGACAGTGTAGAGAAGGTTCAGAGAAGGGCAACAAAGATGGTGCATGGATTGCATCACAAGTCCTATGAAGACAGGTTGAAGGCCATACAAGTATCTTACAGGGAGGAACAGGGTGCAGGAAAACTCAATTTTTAAGTGAAAAAGATGTTCCAGGACTAGAGGGCATGGGATGAAGTTGGAGGGAGGACAATTCAGAGGAAACATGAGAAAGAATTTCTTCACAGAACGGGTGGTGGATGGAGGTCACGTGATGCAGTGGTGCTGAGAGGCTGCTTGCTCCAGAGCTCCCACTTTCCCCCTCACAAATCTTCAATTTTCGTCAAGCCAAAGCTACTAATTCAGCAGTAAACGAGGTCTAAACACCTACTCTACATCAAGAGACTTCAGGGTACAGTGTTTGGGGTGTAGATTGCCTGTTTGAAGATCGCGATGACTGACACCGAAATGAAGGCCTCAGGAGTCAGGCACACCCCACCTACCACACCAGAAAAAGCCTCCAAAAAAGCCAAGATTACTGGGTCAAACCCTTCTTCATCCACTAAACATGCAACTGGTGGGGGTCTTAATGTTGCGGCTGGTACCACCTTAACAGAAGAGCGCTTTTTGGAAGAGCTTTCCTCCTTCAAGGATACCCTGCAAGAGATCTCCAAGGAAATCAAATCAATGAGGCAAGACTATGCGGACCTCTCGAGGAGAGTGGGGGATTCGGAAACCAGAATTGTGTCTATGGAGAAATGGCAACAGAAAACTGATCCTGAAATCGTTAAACTTCGTCAGCAAATTCAAAAACTCCAGCTGAAAATCGAAGATCTGGAGGGACGAAGTCGACGAAACAATTTGTTAATCCTGGAGCTCCCAGAGCTAGAAGAGGGGGGGGATACCATAAGATTTATCCAGCAATTCCTTAATAAAGTGGTGGGCCTCACCTATCCACCAACAATACCATATAGAGAGAGCCCACAGATCCCTCAGACCCAGGCCTCCTCAATGCCCCCCAAGCCCATCATTATTAAATTCTCAGCTACCTGGACCGCCAGCACGTTCTGGCCAAAGTTAAAGAGTTGGAATCCATCTTGTGGAATGGAGTTAAACTGAGGATTACCCAGGATTTACCCGTGAGGTGCGACAAAAACGAGCTGCATTTCACCCCGTGGTGAATAAGCTGATCGCGGCTGGAAGGCATTTGAATGAACTATCCTGCAAAACTGGTGGTGCAGGTGGGCGTCTGGTACCCTACAATAACCCTGAAGAGGCAATGTCTGGACTGTCTAAGTTGCTCCCTGATTTGTTTAAGTGACTCCCGTCCTGCTAAATGACTGGGAAGTTAATGACTGTAATAATTACAATTGTTGAGTTGGTGGAGGCTTTCAATAACCTAGAGACTCTTTAAAGTTTTTCCCTGCTTCTAATTCCTTGGTTTTGGGCCTAATTGCTGTTTCACTTACTGGGTTTGACGCGGAGTCCTGTAGGTGGCTGGCGCTCCTGGGGGTGGTCGCCTCTGCTCTCCGTTGGGGTGTCCCTCCCAAGAGTCCGCATGGTGGTAGGCCTAGTTGTTGGAGGCCGAGAGGCCTAGTCGGCCTGCTTCTATATCCCGGTGCACCCTAGCTCCTCGATCCTCTAGGGGGAACGGTTGCATATGGGAGCAGTTTCCGGAGGAC
Source organism: Neoceratodus forsteri (assembly GCA_016271365.2). Taxonomy (NCBI): domain Eukaryota; kingdom Metazoa; phylum Chordata; order Ceratodontiformes; family Ceratodontidae; genus Neoceratodus; species Neoceratodus forsteri. Next base: position 1,193,539,390 of record CM057452.1, on the reverse strand, counting down.
CTATTTACGGTCGGACTGATTTGGTCCGCCGAGTACTAGGTCCCCGCACGATTTCCTTCCAATTTTCCGGATCTCAACTGAGCAGGATTGAGATGGCAATGGGCTCTCCCACATAATTCTCCAGGTACTGTTAACCGCCTTAATTTCTCCTGGGGCTGTTTAGGAGAGCTGGGGGGATGGTTTTGTACTCCCAAGGTAGCGACTTAGCATTTCTGTCTCGGGGCGGAGGGCTCCAATGCAAGACAAGGTGCAATATGCTTTGCGACCTGTCAGGGAAGGTCTGGGTACCTCTAAGGAGTCCTTTATGGCAAACACTGTTCTCCTCATAGTTGGGGGCTGGTTGTTTGGTTCTGGGATCTTAAGATTGGCACTTCGTTTTATACGGGCACTATGAGGGGAGACCTGGGGTACCCTGGGGAGGGGGGGAAGGGAGTGGTGATGTTATGGATTTTCTGGCTATTCTGGTTGTTGGTAATTGGAGTGTTAAACATACTGTTCATTTTTCAATGTAATAGTTGGGCTAGGGAGAGGGGGGGGAGAATTGTTCATGGGTGTTGTGATGGTGATTTGTGGGACTGCCACCTAATTTTGTTCATCTCATGCAACTTGGGTCTTGTTTTACGGTTTGGCAGTTTCTTAGCTCTACCAGTTCTGTTTTCACCTTCTTTAGTAGGAAGGATATTTTGGGGTATCTTGGTGGGTGGTTAGAGGGGGTCGCCACTGTATGGAGAGAGAGGGGGCTACAGGGTTCAGTTCGTCTGGAATTACTTCGGCTCATAGAGTATGGTTAGGGGTGCAATTAAATTGATTAGTTGGAATGTGAGAGGGATCAGGGATGTCAAGAAGAGATCCCGCATGCTGGTTAATTGCTCGGTAGTGGGGGCTGACATTCTGTGTCTGCAAGAGACCCATATTACGGTGGCTGAAATTAACACACTGAAAGTTAAAGGCTTCTCCCAAATTTTTGTGGCTGGAGACTCATCGGAAGCTAGAGGAGTCGCTATTATGATAAAGAAAAGTATACCCTTTAGCCCGACCAAGGTCACCCGAGACCCAGAGGGTAGATATATATTGGTGCAAGGCTCTCTTTATAACTTTACCATAGCCTTAGGATCCGTGTACGGTCCAGTCGGGGGGAATGTCAGTTTTGTTATGCAGTTAATTGATAAACTTAGCTCCTTTCTGCCAGCCCCCCTGATCCTGGGAGGGACTGGAACATAGCACCAACGCAAGAGCTGGATAAAACTTTCAGGCCACTAAGGCCACTTCCAGCACAATTGGCGTTGAGGATATGAGTAGCATGTTGGGTTTAGTGGATCCTGGAGGATCCTACACCGCTCCAATAAAAGCTACACCTTTTTTCCCTCTTATAATTCTTGGTCGAGGTTAGATTATTTTCTAATAAGTACCTCTCTTATGACCAAGGTTCCTCTGCAGGTATTGAACCTATAGTAATCTCGATCACGCTGCATTTGGTTCAGCTTCACCCCTGTCCCTAACACAATGAGATACGATTTGGAAACTTAACACTCAGATATTAAAGGATGACACTCCTTACTCAGATCGGATCTCTTATCAGAGACTATCTGGATACAAACGGGCTCGGTGGCCAGGATGGACATCCTTGGTGCTCATTAAAGTGTTTCTTGAGAGGAGAATTTATTAAAATCTCCTCCAGGAGAAAGAAGCTCAGATCTCAAAATCTCATTTCCCTTTCGAGTCAGATTAAGGCAGCAGAGGATTCTCTGGCTACCTCCAAATCGCTGAGCAGTTTAGAACAGCTGCACAAACTTAAACGTGGTACGAGGGCCTAATTCGTGAAAAGACGGAATTTGCTCTACTGAGAACTAAGGCTAGGTACTTAGATCAAGGGGAGAGGCCGAGCAGGCTTCTGGCGTTGAAGCTTAAGGAAACAGAGAACTCTAGATTAGTTCCAGCTCTGGAGGCCCAAGACGGGTCTGTCAAAACAGTGCCCAGAGATATTGTGGCAGTTTTTAAGGAGTTTTACCAGAATCTCTATGGTACCAAGACATCCCCCTCTTCCCAGTCAGTCTTAGAGAGTATTTTCGGGTCAATCGTACTCCCTCACCTCTCTGATGATCAAATAGCCTATCTTTCTCTGCCCTTGTCCCTGAGGGAAGTGGAAGAGGCCATTCATAGTCTCTCACCAGACAAAGCTCCCGGGCCCGATGGATTACCTGCCAATTTTTATAAGGCCTTCTGTCAGGATTTGGCTCCCACACTTCTGGAATTATATAATTGTAACCCCTAGATGGCGCTATCCCAGGGGCTACTACCCCTGCCTGATTTGCCACTAACAGGTTGAGGGGCCTGGATCCAATGGCGGGTGCCTCCACCCAGAGGTCAGGGTTTGCAATAGTTAAACTAACTTGGTCACAGCCCTCTGGGACACTGCAACCCCCCTTTCTTCCCACTAGTGGCCCACACAATATATCAGAATTACCTTCACAGTATACACTTACCCCCAGGTCTGGTTCCGGCACTGGGACCTCCTGTGAAATGAGATACAGTGCAACAATCACAGTACAGTACTTTAACATAGACAAATACCTCAGGCAGTATAACTTTGCTGAAACAAGCAGCTCTGATTTATTTAGGGATATAACAAGGACAGGGGAAATCAGGTTAATTAGCTTATCACTCTAATAATCTACATATGGCTCTGTGCAGGCCTATCCCTATCAGTTACTGTCCTGGGTACCCAAGCCCTAGTGGCTAGTCCAAACCGTGGCAGCTGGTAGGGCCCTTTCACACAGAGAAAAGGAGAATTAAACAGTCAGCAGTACAGTAATTCCATTTGATTTAATGTGAATTCAACAGGAGCGACCCTGAATTAGTACTCACGACCTCCAAATAAGATAGGTCCTTCAATGTCAGCAGGGCTCACTTGAGGTACACAAACCTCTTCACACATCCATATAAAGAAAGCACTATACCAGGCAGGCTGCATCTATCCCGATCGCAATTACTGCACAATACCGGAGAACACACATCAGATTCAGTTCCTGACAGACCGAGTGCAATTTCAGCAATTCCTCCAGTCTTCTACAGGGTGAGCCTGGTTTCTACTCTTCAGAGATCCTTTGATTCTTTTCACAGGACGGATTAGTCCTAACAAGCTGTTACACAAGCTGCAGACCGGAACTCTGGGCCTTACACGTTTTTGACTAAAACTGCACACTGAAAAGCACAGGGTTCTTCCTTCTTCACTGCCAAAGCTCAACTGAAACTCCAACCGACAAAACCGGGCACTTCCTTTGAGTTCCTCCCAGTTCTTGACTGGATTGGCTGTCACTCACAATAGACTGCTGCTGTTGGTCCAAAGAGGCACTGAAGTCTAAACTACATCTCCCAGAGTCACTGCCCATACAATCCTCTTGTGGCTGGCTCAGATTATGAGTCCAAGTTCTGATTCGTCCAAGGCACCATTTTAGAGCTAGCTTACCCACACTGATTGGTCCAGTTCAGCAGTTCAAAACTAGAATGGGGAACTAGCAGACACAGTTCTGACTGCAAAGAAAGCAGGTTAGACAAACTGTAATTTCATTATTACTCTAAATAATTTCTGGCAAACAGTTACATCTTTCAGATAGGTTCCTTTGCACTCTAGTGACTGCAAAATGAAGTGAATTGGCAGCAGCTCGAGTGGTACTCAGAGAAGCACACAGTCCCCATACAAACTAATTATGTCTGCAAGCAGACAGCTCTTAAAGAGACAGTACCAGAGGCTCTAAAACACTCACTGATAAATGGCTTAAATGCCAAACACCATTCAGGCTTGGAGCATTCAAGCAAGCTCCTGGAAGTCTTTTGGGAACCCCCATTTGCAGGGGTTACACCCTTCCTGGCTTGGAAAGCTTGACATCCGCGTCAAGCAGTACCCCATAAGTTTCAACTGCAACCATATACATTTGCATTAGGCTCGCACATGTAATCATCAGTCAATATATCATTTACCAAGAACACATTTCTGAAACATTGCAGTACGTCACTCTTTACACAGTATTACATACATATTGTACCATAACTCAAGTTATTACCTCTTGTACATGAAACCTGAAGAGGGGCCCTTCCTATCAGTTACCTTGGGGCTGGACGGGGCAAGGCACCATACTTAGAGGGCAACACAAGTAACTTGAGTTAGCACTGACGCCAGTTTGGGCAATGAGCTCGGACACATACACTCCTTTATGGACAACATTGAGAGGCAAATCCACAGGCCTCCCAAGGGAATCATAACTGAGGTGCACCACAGGCTTTACAGCTCGACCAGTCTTTCTAGGGGAACTGTTATAGTCTCTGCACTCTGAGCCTCATTTTCAGCATTGTCCTCACTTGTCAGGGGAGTCTCCATGGGGTAGAGAGGCTAGAACTTGGGGCACCTTCTAGCTCCAGGAGTTACAGTTTCTGAGTCCACAACATTTGGCTCGCATGGAGCTTTCGGACACTGGCAGTGGACTGTCAGGGCACTCAAAATACTCTTCTTGTTCGGGTGTATCATCAGTCTGCCCCAATCTATCATTTTCCTCCCTGAAGCTCAAACAGTTCAACCATGCACAATGATTCCATTTCATCTGATCTGATGCTTTGCACTTCACTTTCTGGGAGCATTGGCTCCAGGGATGAAGCTGGGGCTTGGACAGTCCAGAAGGCCCAGCTTTGTCTCCAGTATTGACTAGGGATTGCCCGAAACAATTGACTCAGTTCGTAAGAAGGATAGTATTCAAAGTCACTCTCACTTTCTTCCGATATGGACTGACAGTCATGCTCAACTGGGACTTGTGGAGGAACACTTTAACTTTGCTTCTGTAGGTGCAGACTTTCTTGATCTTTTCTTAGCAGCAGCTCTAGTCACTGGTCCAGAGGGGCATCTTCTAGGGCTCAGACTCAATTAAGATTTGTCCAATGGGCAGTAAATGATTTCTATGCATTGTTTTTCATCTTTGAATTATTCTCAGGCCTTACTTTGTACACTGGCAGATCATCTAGTTTGCCACTACAATGTGAGGGAGATGGTGCCATCTGTCAGCAATCTTGTGCTTGCCATGTAGTCCCAGATTCTTAGCAATACCCGATCTCCCTCCTGGAGTTCCTGTGCTTCACCTTTTATCATACCTTTCTTTGTTGGCCAGATTTCTTTTGCAGCCATGGTTTGAGCCAGTTAGTACGATGAGTTAGCTGGGCCTTTAACTTTTGCACATACTGTAAATAGTTGTCAGCTTGAACCCCATCAGGAGAGACCCCAAACACACATCTACTGGTAGTCAGCTTCTCTTCCAAACATCAGGCGGTGGGGAGAATCCAGTGGCATCACTTTTGGTGCAGTTATAAGCATGTACCAGGGTGCTAATTTGTTGGCTCCATCTAGGCTTGTCGTTTGGGTGCAGGGTGCCTAGCATATCTAGCAAAGTGCGGTTGAACGTTCAGGCTGTGGGTCCCCCTGGGGTGGTAAGGAGTGGTTCTGGACTTCAGATTCCCCACAGAGAAAGCATCTCTTTGATCAGACGACTCTCAAAGTCTCTCCTTGATCAGAATGGATTCTTTGTGGAGCCCCATAGTGAACAAAAGTTTTCTACAAGTACTTTGGCCACAATGGATGCTTTCTGGTCTTTGGTGGGAAAGCTTGGGCATATCTCGTGAAATGGTCAGTGACCACCAGCACATTACTGATATTTCTTTGATCTGACTCCAAACTCAGAAAATCAATACAGACCAGCTCCATGGGTGCACTGGTGGTGATGTTAACAAGGGGGCAGCCCTCTGGGGCAAAGCTTTCTCTGTAAGCAGCGACTACAAGTTCGAATGTGTTGCTCCACATCAGCCCCATCTTAGGCCAATAGAATCTGGATCTCACCAAGTCAAGTGTTCTGTCTATACCAAGGTGCCCCATGTGGTTGTGCAAGGACCTCAGTACTGAGTCTCGAAAGGCAGTGGGCAGCACTAGTTGTTGTTTGTCTACTTGTCCCCTCTGTCTACTGTTTCTCTGTATAACAGTTTATTGATCAGTTTCAACTTAGGACCTTCTTTGTATAACAGTGCAGTTCTCAAATCAGTGGAGCATAATTTGGACACATCTTTTCCTGCATAGAGGGCTTCTAAAGCTGCTTTGATCATGGGATGCGGGATTGAGCCACGAATACTGTCATTGTCCAGCTGAGGCAGTGCACCAATGTCTATTGCAGAAAAGTGGCAATAAGCAGCAGTATGCAATTCTCAGAGGGTCCCAAGCAATCCACCATGCAGTCCACTGCGTCCGTGGACATTTGTTCCTCCTGTCAAACTTCCGGCAGAGTGCCGAATGTCAGGTTCTGCCAATCGGACCCAATCATTCTGGGGAACAGGCCTCCGGGAGAGAGCATCAGCATCTATGTGGTTCAGACCTGCTGGTATTCGAGAGCATAGTCATATGTAGATAATGCAGAAAGCCACCTATGGCCAGTGGCATCCAACTTAGCTGAGGTCTGCACATAGGTCAAAGGATTATTGTCAGTTTTACTAGTATTTTAGCCCCATACAAGTACTCATGGAATTGGTCAACAATAGCCCACTTCAAAGCTAGGAACCTAACATGTACAGGATAGTTCTTTTCGGATGGGGTCAGGCTTCTACTGGCAAAGGCCACTGGTCTCAGGCCATTCTCTGCTCTTGGTACAACACAGCCCCAACCCTTGCAAGCTAGCATCAATGTGCAGGACGAGGGTTTTCTTGGATCGGCATAGGCCAGCACTGGAGCATGGGTAAGTTGATATATGATCTCATGAAAAGCAGTCTCACAATCAGGAGTCCAGCAGGCCCCAAATACTTCACTCGGATGAAAATACACTCTTTCAGTCTTGAGGGACGCTGACTTTTGGTATTTTTTGTGGGTTGGGGGATACCCTTGAGTAAGGTTAAGTAAAGGGCGGATCACTCTTGAATAGTCCTTGATGAAGCGCCGATAATAACCACAGAATCCCAGGAATCTTTGCAGTTCTTTTAGATTTTTGGTCTGTGGCCAGGTGGTCAAGGCCTCAACTTTACTTGGGTCGGTCTCTATTCCCTCGGTGGATACTATGTGTCCCACATACTTTACTGATGTTTGAAGAATTGACACTTATCAATGGACAGTTTAAGGCCAAAGTCCTCCAGTCGGTCCAATACCTAAATAATCTGCTCTCATGTTCCTCCAGTGAGCTGCCAAACACAATAACATCATCTAGGTATACCAGGCACTCTAGTAAGTTCATGTCCCCCACTGCACGCTCCATCAATCGTTGAAAAGTGGCTGGCACCTGAAATCCCTTGAGGCATCCTCATGAATTCATAAATAGCGGACAGATAAAGGCCGTCTTCTCACGGTCCTCCTCTGGGGCCATCGGGATCTGGTGGTACTCACTGCGGAGATCCAGCACAGAGAACCACTTGCTCCCCTGCAGGCAGTCCAAAGCATCCTGAATGCGGGCATTGTGTACTGATCAGGATAGTCCGCGGTTTAAGGTGCGATAATCACACACATCCTTACTGTTCCATTCTTTTCCTCACTACCACAATGGGGAAGCATAAGGGCTTCTGGATTCTTGTATTACACCAGCAGCTAACAGCTCTTGCAGATGCCGTCCCACGTCATCTATGTCAGCAGGTGCCAGGCGTCGAGATCTCTCACGAATGGTCTTTCGTCATGCAGCCGGATATTGTGCTCAGCTCTTGCATGCATCCTACATCCCATTCCTTTAAAGAAAACACCTGGTCTCTCTGGGCAAGCTTCCACTGATCCTCACTTTCCATTCAGCTGGCAGGGAGTCGCGAAATCAAACAAGTCAGGCGTTACTCTGTCATTCTTCCTGAACTCTTGCTGCTGGGTAGTACTGCAGTGTCTGCACAATGCACATTAGCCAGGATGCAACCTCTGTTTACTCGAATGTCTCTTTCAGACACATTATGAACTTGGACCATTACCCTTCTGGCATAAGCATGGGCTCTAGCGGCAAATACTAGGCTTGACCAGCAGTCCCTCTGGCAATTTTCCATCGCCTGGTGCATCAACATTAATATTTTATTCTTAACATCCTTTCTGATACGGACCTCTCCCTGTAAGGTACACTGGGCATTTGCGCCCAGGATCAGAGACTCAGGATCCTTCTTCCATACAATTCGACCGGTTCCTCTGGTTCTGTTTTTCAGCATCTCTCTGTGCCTCATAGGCCTCTTAATTAAAGCCGAACTCTTAAAGCTCTACTAGTCTTTGACCCCTGTTTTTCATAACACAACTGTGCCAGCCTTCCGAACATATGAGCATTTGTTCCAATCAACAAAGGGACACCATCATACAGTCCAGTGGGGACACACTAAGGCTAGGGTCTCTACTTGTTCGGCCACTCCAGCCACGGAGGTGGGGAAAGACAGCCAATTCGGATATACCCGAATAGGGTAGGCCTTCACTTAACCCCATACATGCAGTCCTTCTAATGGTTGTAAGGGTACCTCTGACAAATGCTTCTGATACCAATCCTGGGACATAATTGTCACTTGGGAGCCACTGTCTAATACAGCTCTTGTAGACACTCCATTCACCTTTACAGTGGTCTCCATGGAGGGACCCACTATTCTGGACCAGTCTGGAGAGGCGGTAGTGGGGCCTGGGCAACTGACCTTGCCACAAAGGACGTGAATTAGCATTTTGGTGCCCTCACTGGATCATGTTGCACCTCTTAACCACTGATTTCTTCTCCGAAGCTCTCCTTGTAGCCTATATGCAACTTTGTCAGTGTCTTTGGGACTGGCATTCCCTTTCATGTGCCCATCTTTCCCACAATTATAGCAAAACATACTTTCTGGAGTTTGAGCTGGCCGAGGCGCCACACTGGGAGCCAGGGCGGGGTATTACTAACTGGAAACCTGGGTGCCATCTCTGTCTCGTGCGTGATAAGCATTTGGAGACATCTCGTCAGTTTCTCCACTTCCATGGTCAAGGAATTGAGTTTGGAGCTGTTATCAGCAGGAGATACATTGGGTACCCCACCCCATAGCAGATGCAGTCGGATATAGGTCAGGGCCCGTATTTGCAGGCGTGGCCTTCATAAAGGACTGTTTTTAATTCCCGATCTCTCTCAACAGTTCGCCCTCATTATGGCATATCTTTTCCTTGTCAGAGCACTCATTGACTGTCAACCTCTGCCCCTGAACTTCACTTGATGGGTCACCTCAGTCACTCGGGTCGTAGCCACAGCTGTTGGTGCAGGTACCTCCCGAGGTCGCCTTTTCTCAACTCTCGAATTTCTCTCATTAACTCATCATAGGAGGGTGGGATTCCAGCGATTTGCCAGGCGTACTGAAGCAACAGCAGTTCTGAGAAGGGCAGACTTAAGGATTCTGTCCAGTCTGGTTCAGTCCAGTTCAATCGCTGGCAAACTACCCTTTCTGAGGCATTCTTGCAACAATTTTTCCAGCCGAGAGACATACACAGACAACAACTCCCTTGGTACTGTTGTGCATTTCTTACTCTCCACCATAGGTCCTCATCAGAATCTGGGCTCCCATACACATTCTCCAAGGCCTCAAGATAGGCCTGTGCAGTCGCTTCAGGGTTACTGGCCCGTTTAGCATGGATGGTAGCCAGGGCAGGACCTCGGAGGCTCTCACTAACCCTCTTTCGCTTTTCGCCTTCCGAGCATTGCCATTCTAGCACTTGGGGGGCAACATAGTCTATACAGGTCTCCCAGTCATCCTCCCCTTTGGGGGTGGGGAAGGTGCCAGAGAAGATCCTCAACCTTCGGTAAGAGTCGTGACTAATGGCAGGTGCAGAAATAGGAGTCTGCATTGGTTCAGCCACCATTACGGGCACTGGAGCAGGAGAGGTGTTGGGGAGGAACACCCCAGGTGGCAAGAATAGTTTCTTCAAGTCCTCCACAGTTTTCCCTCTCCCAGCAACCATTCAGCAAATTTCTCCTCAAAGTTTCAGATAGTGGTGGGGCTGATTCCCCGGGTCTTTACTGTCCTTAGTTATCACTCTCTCAAGCAGTGAGGGCTCCTCTGGGGTAATGGTCTGTGGCACTTTGGAGCTATCTATGGGATCCTTAAACTCTACTAGGGCCAGGAAAGTGTGGGTGAGCAGATTAGCATGCCGACCCACCACCACAGGGTTTTGTAAACCTTCCACCTTGGAAAGTACTCCTGCACAGTGTCCGTATTGATACCCAGGGGATGTCCAGGATAAGCATAGCATTTTGGGGTCGATCTCCTCCCCAGTACACCACTCCACCAGCCGTGCACAGCCACTTCTGTCGGGGTACCCATTTTTTCTCAACAGTGGTTCGTAGAATATGGCCACTAGAGGACACACAATCCCAGCGGTGAGCCTCCAAGATGTAACCCTAGATGGCGCTATCCCAGGGCTACTACCCCTGCCTGATTTGCCACTAACAGGTTGAGGGGCCTGGATCCAATGGGGTGCCTCCACCCAGAGGTCAGGGTTTGCAATAGTTAAACTAACTTGGTCACAGCCCTCTGGGACACTGCAACCCCCTTCTTCCCACTAGTGGCCCACACAATATATCAGAATTACTTCACAGTATACACTTACCCCAGGTCTGGTTCCGGCACTGGGACCTCCTGTGAAATGAGATACAGTGCAACAATCACAGTACAGTACTTTAACATAGACAAATACCACAGGCAGTATAACTTTGCTGGAAACAAGCAGCTCTGATTTATTTAGGGGATATAACAAGGACAGGGGAAATCAGGTTAATTAGCTTATCACTCTAATAATCTACTTATGGCTCTGTGCACAGGCCTATCCCTATCAGTTACTGTCCCTGGGTACCAAGCCCTAGTGGCTAGTCCAAACCGTGGCAGCTGGTAGGCCCTTTCACACAGAGAAAAGGAGAATTAAACAGTCAGCAGTACAGTAATTCCATTTGGATTTAATGTGGCAATTCAACAGGGAGCGACCCTGAATTAGTACTCACGACCTCCAAATAAGATAGGGTCCTTCAATGTCAGCAGGGCTCACTTGAGGTACACAAACCTCTTCACACATCCATATAAAGAAAGCACTATACCAGGCAGGCTGCATCTGTATCCTGATCGTAATTACTGCACAATACCGGAGAACACACATCAGATTCAGTTCCTGACAGACCGAGTGCAATTTTCCAGCAATTCCTCCAGTCTTCTACAGGGTGAGCCTGGTTTCTACTCTTCAGAGATCCTTTGATTCTTTTCACAGGACGGATTCAGTCCTTACAAGCTGTTACACAAGCTGCAGACCGAACTCTGGGTCTTCACACGTTTTTTGACTAAAACTGCACACTGAAAAAGCACAGGGTTCCTTCCTTCTTCACTGCCAAAGCTCAACTGAAACTCCAACCACAAAACCGGCACTTCCTTTGAGTTCCTCCCAGTTCTTGAATGGATTGGCTGTCACTCACAATAGACTGCTGCTGTTGGTCCAAAGGGCACTGAAGTCTAAACTACATCTCCCAGAGTCACTGCCCATACAATCCTCTTGTGGCTGGCTCAGATTATGAGTCCAAGTTCTGATTCGTCCAAGGCACCATTTTAGAGCTAGCTTACCCCACACTGATTGGTCCAGTTCAGCAGTTCAAAACTAGAATGGGAACTAGCAGACACAGTTCTGACTGCAAAGAGCAGGTTAGACAAACTGTAATTTCATTATTACTCTAAATAATTTCTGGCAAACAGTTACATCTTTCAGATAGGTTCCCTTTGCACTCCTAGTGACTGCAAAAATGAAGTGAATTGGCAGCAGCTCGAGTGGTACTCAGAGAAGCACACAGTCCCCATACAAATATTTATGTCTGCAAGCAGACAGCTCTTAAAGAGACGTACCAGAGGCTCTAAAAACACTCACTGATAAATGGCTTAAATGCCAAACACCATTCAGGCTTGGAGCATTCAAGCAAGCTCCTGGAAGTCTTTTGGGAACCCCCATTTGCAGGGGGGCTTACATAATTATTTATTATCAGCTGAAATATTGGACCCATCCTTGCTGGAGGCTATTATTATTTTGATCCCCAAGTCGGAAAAGCCCTCTCTAAACCCAGCCAACTACAGGCCTATCTCACTGCTTAATTGTGACATTAAAATTTTGTCCAAGATTCTGGCTTCTCATATTAAACAGGTCTGGACCTCACTCCTGAGCAGGGAGCAAGTGGGATTTGTACAGGGCAGGTCTGTGGCAGATCATATTAGATCGCTTTCTCACATTTTCTGGGCAGCTCAAACTTCCCAGGTCCCCATGGCTCTGGTTGCTCTGGATGCTCTGGATGCGGAGAAAGCATTCGACTGGGTTAGCTGGGAGTTTTTATGGTGTACTATGTCCAGATTTGGTTTCCCAGAGAGGTTCATGTGTTGGGTGAAGGCACTATACAAATCCCCCATGGCAAAGATTTACTGCAATGGTGTCTTCTCCTCCCCTATCCAACTACTCTCAGGCACCCGACAGGGATGCCCCCTGTCCCCTTACCTCTTCAACCTCTATCTGGAACCCCTGTTGCTTAATCTTAAAACAGCTCCAGGGATCCAGGGGTGTTCCATCTCCCGACAGGCTTCCAAGATTTTGGTGTATGCAGATGACATCCTCCTGCAGCTATCTAACCCGGCAGACTCCCTACGAGTGGTAATGGGAATAATTGCACAATTCCGGGAGGTATCCAATTATAAGCTCAACCTGACAAAGACCAAGATTTTCCCTCTTAACATACACCTTACCCAGGCCTCTATTTCATCTGGGTATGAAGTGGGCCCCAACTCACTTAAAATACCTTGGTATTTATTTGGCTCGTGACCCTGCTTTGGTTAAGAAACTTAATTTAGATGACCTGATAGACAGAATCAACTCCGATCTGCAAAGATGGAGTAAACTGCCATTGTCAGTGGGTGCCCGTGTTGTCAAAATGAACGTCCTACCCCGTCTCTTCTATCCCTGAATCTTCTGGATATCTGGTTGCCCAAGCCTTTTTCAAAAGATCCACTTGATCCTGTCTGATTTATATGGAACCATAAACCTCCCAGGCGAGCTTTCTACAAATTATGCCTCCCTAAAGATATGGGGGTCTCCCATGCCCAATTTTGAATTTTATTACTGGTCTAGTCACCTAGTAAAAGCAGGAAATGGCTAGGAGGTTAGAGGTTACTTACCCCCCTATGGTTAGCTTCGACCTTGACCTTATTAAACAACATAATAAAGATCCCACTAGCCTTTTTATTGTCGTTTGCATCCCTCCCTAGAGGTTCGAGACTCCCAGTAGGTGCCACAGTTAAAGTACTTAATCAACTTTATGTCACTGCCAAAATCAGATATAATAAAGATCCCGGCCAGCCCTTGACCTGTAACCCAACATTAAAATAGGGCCAAATCTTTATCTCCCAAGTAGCTACCCCAAATTCAAGGATTTTCAGTTAAAGACCTCTATGTGCAGGGTAGACACGGTTCAATTGCTGATCTCCTGTTGGTCTTAAATATCCCCACTAATGCCCTTTAAGATATACCAGTTAAAGCATCTGATTGATAAGGAGTTTGGGATAGCAGTACCCACTTGATTGTTAAACACGTTATTAACGGTGATCAAAGATTGTGCAGTTAAACCCATGGGGTGTCTAAACTGTATATTCACCTTCTGAAACTTATCTTCCCACCCTTTAACGGGCTCTAAATCTTGGTCCCTATCTCCCCCAGGTTCCTCGTTCACATGGAGTCAAGTCTGGAATGACTTGTACACATACAATACCTTAGATAAGAATAGGCTAATCCAATATTTTATAGTCAACAATATGTACATTACACCAGTGTTGAAATCGAAATTTGATCACTCCAACTCCCCAAAATGTTTTAGATGCGGGAAGGAACAGGGTAATCTCCCCCACATCTTCTGGTATTGCTCTAAGATTGTCCCTCTTTGGAAGGCCATTGAGGACAGTTTAGATCCCATATTAGGTCTGAAAGACCTTTTTACAATAGAGGTCTGTATTCTAGGTGTTTATTCAGGTATCAATGTAAAGGAAAGGAAATACCATATGGCTCTTATTTCAATGGCGGTTAAGAGACTAGTGCTTCAACACTGGACAGATAATCTCGAGATTTCATACCTTGACTGGGTGGAAGAAATGTCTCAATGTTTTAAAATTGAGAATTTGATTGCTAATACTAGATCCTCTCCACTGGCCTTCCAGAGAAAATGGGGCAAGCTGTATGCTCTGTATCTCCACTGATTGGGATCTTAAAAGCTCCCAGAGTAGTTTGGTTTGAAGGAATATTCTCTTTCTCTGATCTCTCCGATACACCTTTGGTTTCCTTAATATTAATCCCAGATACTCACATCCCTAGATTGTCTGGTCTGGTTCTTACCTGGCTTGTACTCCGGGTAAATCATCCCTACAATAGTTCAATTATTTATGCAGACCCTATCTCTCTCTCTCCTGCAGTGGTGACACCTTCCTGGTGGGGTTGGGGAGGGGTTTATATCTTTCTCCGGTTTTCATGTAATGGTCGATGTCTGGACTATATTGAAGTTCTGTATCATTTTCATGTGATATTTGTCAATCTGATGTAATAACAGTTGGAAATCAATAAAAAGAGAATTTCAAAAAAAAAGAACGGGTGGTGGACAAGTGGAACACCCTGCCAGAGGAAGTGGTGGGGGCTGAAACAATCACGGGATTTAAGAATGCATGGGATTGACATAAAGGAATTCTAGAGGTCAGGGGTAAGGGGAAACAGACTTCTAGGAAAACCAACTGAACTTACAAGCTCAAATGGGCAGACTGGGTGGGCCATAGGCCCTTATCTGCTGACACTGTCTATGTATCTATGTATCTATACTGAATGTGCTACCATTTTAAATACAAAGCTGCATAGGACTTTTTAGTCTGTTCTTATAGACAGTTAGTGTGTCATTAATACAGTACTAGATCCTTATTTCAAGGACACCTTTTTGGTGCAAGACAGTTTGCCAATAACTGGTATCAAGTCAGAACTCACTGAAGAGATTCAAGAGGTCTAAAACAAAACTGTTGGCATTGAGCAGCAACAGCCATTACCAATGCTGTCACAGCAGGACTCAGCTAGTAGTTCTCCTGTACTGTCAGTGGCAAAAAATATAAGAACATAGGATTCTTCCAGCAGATACAGGCCACACGGTCTATCAAATCTGCTCAAATGCACAGCTAGCCACCCTTACACCACAACTGCCCCTCCCTTCCCCCTCATATTGACCCTCCGCCTCACCTTGTCTAACCCGCTTTTAAAATTGCCCACTGCCTTACAGGATACCACCTCCGGGGGCAGAGCGTTCCACATAGACATCACAATTTTTGTGAAAAAGTGTCTTCTCATTTCTCTCCTGAATCTGTCCCCCTCCAATCGCAGACAATGCCACCTGGTGTCCCTCCCTCCCTCAGCTTCAATATCTCCTCTGTGTAAGTCTTGTTCATACACTTATTTAAAAGTCTCAGTCATATCACCCCATACCTCCTCTCCTCCAGGGAGTACATGTTAAGCTCCCTCAGCCTCCTCTCGTACGGCTTGTCTTCCAATCCCTGGATCATATTTGTTGCTCTGCGTTGGACCACCTCCAGTAATCTAATATCCTTCTTCAAGTAATTGTACCAGTATTTCATGCAGTACTCCAGGTGATGCCTCACTGATGTCCTGTACAGAGACAGGATCACCTCCCTTCTCTTAGAGGTAATTCCTCTACCAATACACCCCAGCATCTTGTTGTCTTTAGCTGCTGCCGTCCTGCACTGTGCTGAGTTGTTTGTTTGCCCTGTTAACAACCCAAGATCCTTCACCTACTGAGTAGTGGCTAATTGTATCCCTCCCAACTGATAACATCTCCTTGGGTTCCTTACTCCGAAGTGCATTACTTTGCTCTTCTTAGCATTGAACCCCAGCTGCCAAGTATCAGACCAGTCATCCAGTTTAGCCAGATCATCCTCCAACCCCTGCCACCCTTCTGTGTCATCCTCTGATCTTGGTGTCTTCTGAAACCATACTGATCTTGCTCTTAAGGCCATGCGAGATGTCTGCTATAAAGATGCCAAATAACTCTGGACCCAGTACTGAGCCCTGTGGTACCCCACTCATCACAGACTTTGGTGATTAAAGTTCTCCTCCCACCCCTACCCTCTGTTATCTCAACTGTAGCCACTTCTTCATCTAGTTCACTATCTTGTTTCCTGCCCCCTGGTATTCCAACTTGCTAACCAGCCTCCCATGTGGCACTGAATCAAATGCCTTCCTGATGTCCGGATATAGGACATCCACGGCATGGCCCCTGTCCAGTACCCTAGTCACCCAGTCATAATAGTCAACCGGGTTGGTCTGGCAGGATCTGCCAGAAACAAATCCATGTTGCTTTCCATCCTGTCGTCTATTACTCTCCAGAAAGCTTACCAACCTCTCCTTAAGGATTGTCTCCATTAACTTTCCCACAATGCATGTGAGGCTTACTGATCTATAGCTGCCTGGTTCATCCTTGGGACCGTTTTTGTGGCGGGGGGCCACATAAGCCATCCTCCAGTCCTGTGGTACGTACCCTGTGTCCAGGGAGGAACTGAACACATCTGCCAATGACTCTGCCAAGATCTCTGCCAACTCTTTCAGTACCCTGGGGTGTATGCCATCTGTTCCTGGTGCCTTATTCAAGCTTAGTGCCCTTAAACCTTCTAGTACCCTGCCTGCCGTGATTTCCCATCTGTCACCCCTCCCCCCTGTGCCAACCCACCCCACCCCAAACCCTGAGGTACTGACTCTCTCTTCTTCTTAGTAAATATGGAACAGAAGTAATCATTTAGTTCTTATGCCTGTTTTGCCTCTTTCTCAGTCAACCCCCCATCCTTCTTGATCCTTACTAATTGATCTTTGCAGATCCTTCTTTCCCTTATGCACTTAAATAAGTCCTTTCCATCATCCTTGATGCTCTGTGCTAGCCTATGCTCTCTGAAAGCCTTGGCTACCCTGACTGCTCTGGTCACTTCTTTTGAATTCTTCAGGTACTCCTCTCTGTCCTGCCCCCTTCCTGATTTCTTGAAACTCCTGAAGGCTGCCCATTTTGCCCTCCCCTTTTCCAGGATCTCCTTGCATAACCAGCTTGGTTTCTTGGCCCTTGCATTTTTGCTTTGTATTTTGATACAGGATCTAGTGGCCTCCATTAACCCAAGTTTAATAATTTCCCATTCTGGTCAGCATCCATGTGTTGATGGATCCTGGCCAGGTGCTCTACCGCTATTCCCCACATCCTCACAAAATCAGCCAGCCTGAAATCCATCACCCTGGTTCCTGTTCCTACAGCTTCCTTGCCCATGCTGAGTGTGAACCACACTGAGTTTTGGTCACTCCCTGCCAGTGGATCCTCCATCATCAGCTCTCTTACAAACTTTCCACTGGACAGTATGAGGTCTGGAGTGTTGACCAACCTAGTTGGCTTACTAACCATCTGTACCAGGAAGCTGTTCTGGAATGCCTCCAGCATGACCTACTCCGTTGTACTCGTGGTGGCTGGGGTGCTTCAATTCACTCCTGGCAGATTGAAGTCCCCCACTGTCATAGTGTTACCCTTCCCACTGACCCTCCTTACCTGCTCCATCAGATCTCTGTCCAAGTCCTCTGTCTGAGAAGGAGGCCTGTACACCACACCCATTTTGAGTGTCCTGTTTTCAGAATCTTGGAATTGTATCCAAAATGTCTCTGTTCTACCCTCCTCCTCCTCCTCTTCCCTGGCACACCTTATCTCCTCCTGCATATAAATTGCCACCCCTCCCCCCTTCCCTTTGTACCTATCCCTGAGGAATATCCTGTACACTGTGATCACCAGGTCCCAGCCCTGGTATTGAAGAACATTGGTTCTCCTTCCCCATGTCAGCCATTTCACATTAAAGTTAAGAAAACTGATTATATCTGGATAAAGCTAAATTCCATTGACTTCTCAAGCCTAATTTCAGAACAGTCATGTGTGCCTTCTGCTGAAAGAATGCTGAATATGTATCTCACGGAACCACAAGAGACCAACCCCCAAATGTGACCCTCTTATCTACTGTACTGGAAAAGCAAGCACTCATTTTGTCTGGCTATGGCTCAAGCTGCAGTAGAATATCTTGGATGTCCACTCACAAGTGTTCCATCAGAGTGCATCTTTAGTACCGCTGGTGATGTTGCATCCTCTTCTTGGAGTAGTTTATACCCTGAGCATGTTGAGCAGCTAACATTTCTGAAAATAAACCTGCTACGACTAAGTTACAAGTATAATATTTCTGCATAAACTCAAGATTATAGAATCAGACTCAGATTGCACTAGTGTATGTTGCAAATATATGAAATCTCCCTTCTGCCTCTCTTATGTAATTGATTAACTATGTGTGTGGGATTATTTAACAGTAGTCTCAGTCTTGCTCATTATCTTCTGAATCATTGCCATCTTCATATCATCCCACCATCAGTAATGCCATGGAGAGCCATACCTAGGGGAGCAGCGTTTGGTGGGATGGCACAGAAGAGGAAGAAGATGTTGCCCCGGGGTATGCCCAGTGTCCTCCATAGCCAGCCACAATGTGCATTTGCCTGCCTGCCCTGAATAGCCTCACATTCTGTCAGTCTCAGCACTGCAGCAGCACAGCAGCTCACTCTCATTTTTCTGATTGCTGACTAGTTTCATTTTTTCAAGCCCTCATGCTATCATCATATAGTAGTAGTAATAGTCATTTTTATGTTGCTTGTACGCATGTGCAAGAAACATAGTGCCATCATCAGAGATTTCGGAGGTGTGTCACCTCCTCCTCCAATTCAGTCAGTGTGCTGGCAGGCGCAGCCTCTGTAAGCCTATGCATTTTGGAGCTGTCTATGACACGCTCCAAAATGCAGTGGTATACAGTTGAAAGGGGGAGCTATGCTTGAGTGAGCACTGATAAGATATCGGCTGCTCACGCGCAGCTCCCCCCGCTGCCGCGTGCCCCGGCACGCGACTGTATAGCCGACGTGCCCAATCCCTGCCGGCTGAGCTGCTGCCCTGCCTGTAGCAGGTGCCATGCTGGGAGCCCACCCCAGCGTGGCAAACAGACCTTTGCCGACGGGTGTGCCCAATCCCGTCGGCTGAATGCCCATCCTTTGCTTCGCTGGGAGCCCACCCCAGTGTGGCAATAACTCCATGGCCGACGGGTGCCCAATCCCCGTCACCTGAGCACCCAACATCCTTGTGCTGCGCAGGCCACCCAGCATGGCAATCCCCTAACGTCTTTTTCTGAAAAAGCAACGGTCCCGCGGTAGCGTCTCGACCCACCTCCCACAACCTGCACCCACCCTGCGCACCAGCCTCCCCACCCCCACCCCATACTTACTCCGGACTCTGGCGTGGCGATCTTGGGTGGACCAGGACACGTCTGCACTCTTCAAAGCCGACCGCGAACTGAGGAAATGCCGGTAAGCTGTATAATGGGCTAGATAGGGGGGTTTCAACTTTGTAGCATATCTCAGGCATTTTTGGGAATCTTTACACCAAATTTTCAAAATGGGGTTTTTGGGACCCATTCTCATGAATGATGTCACTGTCATAGCGTTATTCGGGCCCGAAGGGTGATTTCGCGCAGCGACTGCACAGTGACTGTGAAATCACCCCTCAGGCCTGAATATCACCATGACAGTGACATCATTCATGAGAAGGGGTCCCAAAAACCCCATGTTGAAAATTTGGTGCCAAAATTCAAAAAAATGACTGTTTTACAAGCATGCGTTACACAGTTTCTACGCAGGCTTGTAAGTTCTTGAAATTTCAATATTTTCACTCCAGATTTTCAACATTGCCATTTTATCATACCTTCTTATGAGCAGTACAGCTGTCATTTTTCACATCTCACCCAAAATGTGTTTCCATCCATGTAGCGCAGAATGGCGCAGTCGGTGTGCGAAATCAATGTATGGGAAAAATTAAGAAAATCACAGTGTCACTGTTCATTAGCAGAGGTCTTAAAATGGCTATGTTGAAAATTTGGTGAAAAATTCCTAAAATATCATTGTTTTATGAGTGTATCGCTGCACAGTTCCCACGACGTCAGAGAAGTTTGCGACCTTTCAATATTTCCACTACAGATTTTCAACATTGCCATTTTACCACACCTCCTTATGAGCAGTACAGCTGTCATTTTTCACATCCTGCCCAAAACATGTTTCCGTCCATGTAGCGTACAATGGCGCAGTCGGTGTGCAAACTCAATGTATGGGACACATTAACAAAATCACAGTGACACTGTTCATGAGCAGAGGTCTTAAAATGGCTATGTTGAAAATTTGGTGAAAAATTCTAAAATATCTGTTTTAGGAGCTGTAGGTTGCGCAGTTCCTACGCACGCTCGTAAGTTCGTAAATTTTCAATATTTGCACTCCAATGACTTCCAAATACCTAAACAGCACATAGAAGCAAGCAACATTCGGCATTGACAAATGCTTGTTATTCATAAAATCATGAACAGAGATAAAATAACTCCATTGAGCAAAGCTTATTTCTAAGGAAGTCGCTTTCCACACATACAATGTTTCATTGTGATGAGGTAAGAATTCTACTATGCCATATAAATCCATAGCACATTCAGAAAGTATGACAGATGATCTAAAATTAAAGGAGAATAGCACTGAACTTGAAGGTAATTTTTCCCACTAGAAGCATTTTTTTTAATTGGTTCAAATTCTGTTATTGTTCCATCTGTACGTGCCTATTTGTGACCTTGGTGGTTGTTTCTGATTGACAGTCTGGTGCTGAGTGCCATTTTAGAATTTTGTGATGTAGTTTATGTCCCTCTCCAACCACAGAGTTCTGTAGTAGAACATGGATGCAATGTTCCAACAATGGAAGATCTGAGTACGGGACATAAACTACATTGTACAGTTCTAAAATGGCACTTACTATCTGTGTGTAAATCAGAAACACCCAATAGGATAAAAAAGCAGCCTGTGGAGATGGAACAGTAACAAAATTTGAGATAGTACTTAAAAATAAACTTCTACTTGAAAAAATGGCCTATAGGTTCAGTGCAGTTCTCCTTTAAGTACATCACATTTACACAATGGATTGGGGTTGACCATTTACACAGCTGACCAAAACTACAGTATGTCAATAAATAATTTACAGATTGACACTAATGTATAGAATACTATCCAGTAGTCAATTTACAGCATAATAATTAATCAGTGCACCATAATCAGCGCCGCCATGGGGAGTACTACTAACTAGGGGAGCAGGTTTGGGTGGGATGGAACAGTGGAGAAGGAAGGTGTTTGAGTTTGCCACCCAACTATTAGTTTCTTGGTATAGTACCCTGCCCACTCATTGTGAAGGTTCTGCTTACACATACTGTTCATTGCTTATCACGCACTTCAGCAGCATTGTTTAATAATTCATGAGAATCCATTAAAAACCCAATGTTTTCAACACTCAAAATCCTTCATTTAGTTTTGTGCCAAATCAGGCCAACTCAGGTTTGCCAAGCCCAGCTCAAAATTGGCCTGTCGGGTCAGATTTGCCAATTTGCATGGACCTATTAACCAGCTGCTCAAATGGGTACAATACAGGATCACACTTATAATAAAATGCTGACTTTAATTTGGGCTTTCCTAGATAAATACATTGTAAAGAAAAAACAGGTTGTGAGAGTCACAATTTGTGACTAACCACCCCATTAGGGAGGAAGAGACCAGCCATCTGTCTGAGTACACAGGAAGATAGGGGGCATCTGCCCATCCTTCCAGGCCCACAGGGAAGAGACTATCTGGGCTTACATAGAAGAAGATATACTCAATCCAACCAGGCTCACAGGGGTGGACAGACTATCTCTCCATTCATCTTGGCCCATTGGGAGGGGATGATTGTATGTCTGGACTCATGAAGGGGGGACTGTCTGTCCATATGGACCCACTGGGGATGGGAAGCCTATCCATGCCTGGGGGGGCACAATCCATCTGCAGCAGAGCTGTAAACTTTGAAACCCATATTTGACTCCCTTTACCACCACCACTTACTTGCTTTGTGACCCTGATGGAGGGGAAACACAGCTGGAGGAAGGAAGTTTGGCCCAGTGCTGTTATCCTGGAGATCTACTTTTGAATTGTGCAATCTTTGCTTACTCAGTGTGTGTTATCAAGAGGCAGGGGTCAAAATTTGAACTGATTCAACAGTCAGATCCTGGTTGCTTTTGTATCTGGTCAGTAAAGTTTTCCATTAATTAGCTGAGTTGGCATGTGCTGCAGAAGATAACATTTCACTGCATACTGTATACCAATTGGTCAAATGAAACATTCTTTGTGGTCAGTGGACTTTCAAAATAACAAGCCCTGCTTGCTATTGACTGCAAAAATTAGTTCTGACCACAAATGAAGTAGGATAGAATTAGGCATGCAGTTTTCCTAGAGGCTAAAGTGCAGAAAAATGAATGCTGAGATCCAGGTTTGAGTCCCTGAATCCCCACTTACTGTATGACAGAAATACATCGGATTCATGGAGACAAGGTTCCCTTTTTTAGTTGGAAACAGAGGCCAATGTGTGCTCCACTTCTGTCTACATTTGTCCATTTATGTCCAACATTCAAGCAATTAATATTCAGGTGATCTACTCTTTTGTGACAGAAAATTTCAGAATTTGCCAAGACGGGATATGAAGACAGTACAGAACTTCAAGGTAAACCCAGATAAATTTCTGTTTACAGCACCAAGGGAATCATCGGGTAACCTGGGTAGTAGGGTGAAGAGAGGATCTCTAACAAATTAGTATGTTTTCAAAGCTCATTTATTAATTCCTGCTTATGCATGGTGGGTGCCCCACAAGATGCCCCCAGGGCTCAGGCCCCCAGAAACCTTACTTGCCAATGGGCTGCCATGGATGTCTTGGTGGCTCCTGGGCTTGTTCGGTCCCTTGATGAGTGAGGGGGGAGTCTGTCCCTCTTGGATGATGTACCTCCCAGCTCCTCACTGTAGTCACCCCACCCATGGTCCCATACACAATAGCTATTCTCTCTCTCCAATAAACATGCACTTAGCTCTAAACAGATTATAGCAGATAAATGAATACAAACAGATAAAACTGCTTCTTTGGGTCTGCAGCCCTAATGGAAAAAAGAGGATTAGCTGGCAATTTGAGACTATTTACAAGAGCCCATTCTTCAGTTGCCCTGTGTAGGCCCAGCGCAACAATGGTAACCACTGACCACAAACCTTGAGAAGGCACCGCCAAAATAAACACTTACCTAGCTGTATCTAAAAATGCCCTCTCAGGCACAACCCGTTCATGCAGCCACCCCAAAACTACAATGCACAATGCAGTACTCAGCTCATTCTCCCGTACTGGAGGTGCTACCCTCCCACCCCTGATACCAGAGTGATTCTACTTTAAAACCATTAGAAAGCTCCCCACATTACTGGTACCCAGTTTCAGACTTGATATAGGTCTGTTAGTGACACATGTAGCTGGTGTTGGTGGATTTTCAATTAAACAGTAGCAATGTTCAATGAACAGTTAAACCCAAACCCAAAGGTCATGAAACTGCAAAAATGACTGGACCCAAACCTCAGACAGAGGAACCTATATTTCCTGGCAAGCTAGCTGAATCTCATGGAACAGCTCCTATCTATTTGGCAGTTCCTCAAATGCAGTGACAGGTCTACCCTTTATTCATGGTTACAAAGGCTGCTTTTTCCCTCTCACAGTGTAGACCTCAGTTGTTGCCACTAGCACTGCTCCTTCTTCATCGATCAGTTGACATCTTCTGTTCTCTCACTTCACTGTGGTTCAGACTCACACTGAGCATCTACTCAGGTGATGCCACTTGGAGGTACAGCTATCCTCCAGGCAATCAGACCATCACCAGATTACCACTGTCCCTCATGCCATGGTTTTCAGGTCCTATGGGTGGTAATAGGCACTGGGCTATGGTACCCACTGATGGATCTCACAGCAGTCTCAGTCAGCAGCTCACCTCTCTCTGGCTCTGTATTGATGATCTCAGTGTACAAGTTCAAAAACTGGTGAACACACCAAATCAGAGAGACAAGAACTTCTTTAATATGGTGCATAGGTGCCAGCTTCAGGAACAGAAGCTGAACACCCTTTTTAATTACTCTAAATTGAGCCTTCACCTTTCAGTTCCAGACAGCAATCTTGCTTGGGTGAGATCTCTCCCACATCTGCCTTGAGCGTAGCTCAGTCCCTACACTTTATGTGGCAACTGCAATCCTGTTTGGTCTGCTCAGGCTATCAATCAAGACTGACTGTGGTCTGCTGTATGTTAATTGGTTGCCATAAAGGCACTTGAATTAATTAGGTCAATGTGTAGTCCATGAGTCCCAGTGGCTCCCAGAGCTAGCATGCAACCCTGATTTTTTGGTTCAGTGCTGCTCAATCCCATTGTCAGGACAGGACTGATCAAGTGTTGGAAACATTGTTCCACAACAATTCTGATTTACAGACAGTATGTGGCCCAAACTCTGCATTACTCCTCAAACCAGTCCTGTACTGGGGCATGTTCACTTCTAGTGCAGCCAGTGGGCAGATCAGGTGATTCTTGGTCCTGCTGCTGCCACAGTGGTGCCAACTCTGCAGGCAAGAGTGAACTCCTTTGATGTGTGTGCAAGCAAAGAAGTCTTAAAGGCATGAAAACAACCAAGGGGAGAGGGCAGTCATATTTGTGAAGTGGGTAGGCAGATCTCATGCACCTGTCATCCCTTCATGTATACACATAAAAAGACTTAAATTTAATTTTCATTTTTATATGCAAATTTGGGTGGAAATCAGGTGGACAAGTTAGACTGGTGTACTATGTTATGGTTGATGCATCTGTGGTTCACACTATAAGGGCTGTCATCTTAAGATTTACATATTTTAATACAAAATGACTAATTACAGCCCTGGCATGGAAAAAGAAGTTACTCTACAAAGGATGGCAATTTAAAGTGGATGGCT
Organism: Neoceratodus forsteri; assembly: GCA_016271365.2. Taxonomy (NCBI): domain Eukaryota; kingdom Metazoa; phylum Chordata; order Ceratodontiformes; family Ceratodontidae; genus Neoceratodus; species Neoceratodus forsteri. The sequence goes on along the minus strand of CM057452.1, from coordinate 1,193,514,434 downwards.
ATCCACAATCCCTGCTGCAGAGACAGAAGCAGACATGGGACATGCTACAGCCTTTATGAGAGCAAGGTATGCATGCAAGTGCTATACCCTGAAAGAATAAAAATACCTGCCAAAGATGGAGCAAAACACTTTGGGTCCTTATTGGATCCAATACATTTTCTAGAACAACAAGGAGTTAAAACAAGCATTTGTCAATGCCGAATGTTGTCTCGCTGGCATTGGCATTGGTAGTGCAGGAGTTAAAGATGCATAACAGGAATGGCAGTGAACTATTAAACTGATGCCAACCTCACCCCCACTCTACAGAGACTGACAGGCATTGGGGCATGGCTTTGGGTCATCAACTATAACGCTCATGCCATTTCACCTCACCCAACCCTACCCTGTAGACACTGACAAGTGTCATGGTGTGCTTTGGGGTCTTTGGGCCTTATACTTACCCCATTCTATAAGGAAATACACTGAGATGGGTGCAGTATAGGAGAATGGGGTGAACGTTGGGGCCAAGCACTCTAAGGCACACCTCGATGCCTGTCACTGGCTGCAGAGTAGGTGGGGGTTGGGGTTTAATGGCATGACCATTACAGCTAATGATCCCAAGTCACACCCCTGATGCCTGTCAGTCTCTACAGGATGGGGTGTTACAGTTGGAAACCCTAACACTGTAGGCGTTTGTTGGTATTTTCACTCCAAATTATCAACATGGGCTTTTTGTAACCCCACCTCATGAAGAGCGGCACTATCAGTCTCTTAGCCTAAAAGTGGTTTTGCACAGCGACTGTGCTATTTGGCACCACAGGCATGAAATACATTTTGGCCAGGATGTGAAAAATGACAACTGTATTGTTCATGAGGAGGTGTAAAAATATGGAGTTAAAATATGAAAAATTGGTGATGTCATGAGCATGCATAGGAACTGCGCAACACACATCCATAACCCAATTATTTTGGGGATTTGTTTAACCACATTTTCAACACAGGCATTTTGGGACCTCCCCTCATAAACAGTGGCACTGTGATTTTGTTAATCTGTCCCAAAAGTTGATTTCCCACAGCGACCGTGCCATTAGGTGCCATAGGTACAAAAACACATTACGGGCAGGATGTGAAAAATTACAGCTATACTGTTCAAAAGGTGGTGTGAAAAAATGCCAGTGTCAAAAATCTGGCATGAAAATATTGCAGATTTGCAAAGTTGTGAGTGGAAACTGCGCAATGCATGCTTGTAACACAGTCATTTTATAGATGTTCATCACCAAATTTACAACAACAAAGGCATTTTAGCACCTCTGCTCATGAACAGTGTCACTGTCATTTTCTAAATCTGTCCCTAAAACTGATTTTCCACAGAGACCATGCTATTCTGTGCCAGAAGTGCTAAAACATATTTCAGCCAGGATATGTAAAATGGCAGCTGTGCTGTTCATAAGGAGGTGTGGTAAAATGTTTTTTCACTGAATTTGCAACATAGGCTTTTGGAGAGCCCACCTCATGAACAGTGGCACTGTCATTTTGTAAATCAGTCCCAAAAGGTGATTCCACGCAGTGACCATCAAATCACCTTTCGGGACGGAATAACGTTATGACAGTGACTGAATTCATGTGGAGGGGTCATAATAACCCCATGTTAAAATTTGGTGCCAAAATTCCCAAAAATGCCTGAGATATGCATCAAAGTTGAAAAAACTCTATTTATGCCATTATACAGCTTACTGGCATTTCTTCAGTTCGCAGTCAGCTTTGAAGATTGCAGATGTGTTCCTGGTCCACCGAAGATTATTGCGCCAGGCTCCGGAGGTAAGTATGGGGTAAGGGAGGTGTGGGGAGGCAGGGTACGCAGAGGGTGGAGCGGGTTGGGGGAGGGGGAAGGATAGACCGTGAGGGACTGTTTCTTCTTTTACAGGGAGAAAAAAAAAGACAATGAGGGTTAGTTTTCTTTTTTTGCAGGTGTTTGTTTGGTCCACTGGGGTGGGCTCCCAGTGTACCACCAGTATTACGGGTAGGGGGACCACAGCCAATGGAGATTTGGCCCTCCATCGGCACATAAATGGGTGGGGGGTGCACATGATGCTGAGGGGGATTGGGCACCCCCTTGGTACACAGCACAAATTGAGGGTTGGGGACATTATGCCGATGAGGAGTGGGCTTCCCCATTGGCAAATTGAACTCGGCAGGGGGGACTGAAGCCAATGGGGATTGGGCCCCCCGTCAGCAAAGAAAGACTGTTGGGGTGGTGCATGATGCCGATGGGGATTGGGCACCCCCTCGGCACACAATTGCAATGGGAGAAGGGCATTATGACAATGGGGAGTGGGCTCCCACATCAGCAAATGAAGTGGGTCGGGGCATGCTGACAGGAGGATTGGACATCCCTGAAGTCAGCATTGTGAGTGGCGGCAGTCAGTGCCACCATGATTAGATTACTGGAAAACTTCTCCAGTAAAGGCACGTCGGGAGGCATGATACTGTGCAGCTGCATGACGAGCTTGCCTCTCATTGCAGTGGTACTTTTGTTTGATCTGGTGGCCAGTTTACATATGCCTGGTGTCAGCGCCTGCATGCTGGCTTATTGGGGAATGAGGGACACACCTACTGATGCATGCCCTGCATTAGCCCACAGCGACCGCACATCCAAATCTGCTACTTCTGTAATATGTTGGCTGGCGCGCAAGCGTGAGTCAACATAAAAAACAAACATGGAGGGTGGATTGCTGGAAGCAGAGCTGCAAAAATCATCCTGGCCACAGTGAGAGGATAAAGGCATCAGAGACAGGGAGTTAGTGACTGATGACAGATGTCAGAGTATCTACAGATTCTTTAGCACACCTGCATAAACACTGCAGATAAGATGATGTGGGAGGAGAAACAGATGATGGCTGAGTTAGTAGCAAAACTGGCAGCTTTATTAGTTCATGGACTGTTTCAGGACATTCACAAGTAATAGAGACAACAGTAGCCTTTTGTAATAATTTTCTTTTGGCAGCACTGCAGGACTTTTCAACAGGTATCCCAACAGGCAGATCTCCAGCAGAGACCGATAAGTGCATTATTCTCTTTTTTTTGATGTGTGCTACTTAAATAGTTTTTTTTCTTTTCTTTTTTTCTCTTTTCCTGTATTTATTGTTTCTTTTTTTTTGTCTCTTCTCCTCTACCTGTGTATATTTGTGGTTAGGGAACAGGGTTAGAACTGGGGGCTAGGGAGGGAACAGAGAGCAAATTAGCCAACACAGTAACCCACAGTAGTGGAGGGAGGTGGAGACCTTGGGTTCTGAGGGACAGGCAGCCTGGTCAAGGTTAATTAATTGAACACAATCCTGTAGAGCGAGTATTTAACCAGTACTGCCCTACCACGGAATTAAACTAAAGCAGCCCTGCAGTCAAGGAATCTAAGTGTCAGCATGGATTCATACTTAGGGAATTGATATACTTGTAGTCAAGATAATCATTGCTGCAGTCTGGTGGTGGGAATCATGGACACTGGAATTAATGGCTTTCTAAGTGGTCCATAAGCAACTACAGCTACACTGATGGGTGTTGTGTAAGGAGCATCCAACCTGAGGAGCCGTGATGAATAGCAGGCAGGAGGGAGGGAGGTAGAAATTATAAAATGACAGTTGAACCATGGTGCAACTGGTAGATCAGGAACCATGTTTTGTAACTATGGGCCCTTATATGGTAGCAAGGTTACCCTCTCCTAGCTATAGAAGGTGATTTGGGAGCAGAGTAACATCAAGTCCACCAGGAAAGTAACAGGAACATATGGACTTCTCTATGGGAAAGGGGGCCCATTGTGTGTGTGTGTGTGTGTGTGTGTGTGTGTGGCGGGGCAGGGTACTCACAGTTGATCTGGTTTCAGTGTCTGAGCTTAGATGTAGGCATAACTATCATACATGGGCTTCCATCCATAGGGATTGAGATGGGAAGCTTCTGGTAGCAATTTGTAGGATGCTGCAACTATCATGGGAGTTGTGTAAATGTAATTAACACCTAGCAAGGAGAGGTTGATGACGGGGTCCTAGGGAGGGGACCGTTGGTATCAAGAGAGGATAAATGTTGTTTGGCAGTGAACCTTTGGACCATTAGGAGGGGGTTGGACTAGATGGATACAAGGATAGGGGAATGGAAGGGTGGGAGGGACACAGGTAATGCTGGGGGCTCTGGACATTTAAGGTACAGCTGATAAAGAGTTTGCATAGTTAGATTAAATGCCTATGTCATACTGTATGGAGAATAGCGAAAGGTGTGCAGAGGAACCGTGCTCTAGTTTCTGACAGGTGTTTGCATATAGCAGTCTATACCTGGGCTCATGACACTTTTAAAGCCACCCATTAAAACAACTGGGGAGGTGTATTTGCCATAGAATACACACAGAGGTAAATTCATCCTCCCTAGGTATCTATCTTGTAATTTCAAAGTTATTGCATTGTGTTTTCTGCAATGTCATGGTTGCCGAGAAATTGTTGAATGTATTTCCTGTTTATATGGTAATTTTGTGGCGTGGATTGCTCAGAGTCTTATTTGCAACAGGGAGAGTTGCACTGCATGTCTATATATGTATAAATGAAGGGTCAATACAATCAGCTATGGATACGTGACAGATGGGTAACTTAACGATTGTGATGTATAAGGTGAAAGGACTCAATACATTTGTTAAATGGGCTAAGATACTCTCTGAGCTCTGGAAATTAAAGTGCAATACTAAATATGTTTAATGTGTTTATTGTTCTAAACTAACTATGTTGCATGTACCTTGCTTTGTTTACTTTATATTGTATTTCATATCTTGTGACATGTGTAAATGACATACATGCATACATACATACGTACATACATACATACCTACTTACATACATATGAACATACAAACATGCCAGCATATAAAGGCCTTATGGTCTGCTTAGTCTGCTTGAGTATGCAGGTCCCACTGTGTTTACAGCAGGACCTGCCTCTCCTCTCCATTTTCCCTGTGCCCACCCCCTTTTTTTTCTAATTACTTTACTTTTTGGCGTCCTGGGTCGTCAAGGCTCAGCCCTGGTCATGGTCCCCCTGTGCTCCCACCCCCGATGAATGCTGGTGCTCTCCACAGTTACCCCTGACTTGCCCCCCAGAGGGTGGGGTTGCGATGCTGCCCCCATAACAGTGCCACACTACTGGTCCTGATTGGGAGAGCCGGTATCAGGGGCTAATCGAAGCCTAGGGGGAGGGCTTCATGGCAACAACCCAAGCTGCATTTTTCCCCCTGTAAGCAGGGGTGGGGACATGCAATGACGGCCAGCATCCGCCCCACCCCTGAGTTTTAGTGGCGTCGGTGCGTGTGAGATAGACCCAGCCTCCACTAGGTGTCACGATTGCACCAGATACACAGCCGCCCTCTCTTCCGGAGAAGGAGAGCAGTCCTAGGGATGCTCTATCATTCTCCCGACCAGCCCTCTAACAACCCAGGTCCATGCTGGTGTCGCAAGCTGAAATCCAACAGCTGTGCCAGCAGGTCGGCCTGTGCCCCCCCCTTCACTACCCCTTCCACAACTCCTCCTCCTCCTCTTCTTGCAACTTTACCCATTCACTCTGTCCCATCCTCTTTTAAAGCTATCCACCATTCTCAGGGAGACCACCTGCTCCAGCAACTTGTTCCACTTGGCCACCACCATCTCAGTGAAAAAGTGCCTCCTCATCTCCCTCCTGGACCTTTCTCCCACCAGTTTTAGGCTATGCCTTGTAGTTGACTTATTCCCATTAAGGCTGAAGAGACCATCAGTGCTCAATGTTTTTATACCTTTAAGGTACATGAAGGTCTTGATCATGTCCCTCTTCTCCCTTCTATCCTCAAGAAAGTATATGTTAAGCCCTGTCAGCCTTTCCTCACAGGTGTTGCCTTACGGGCCCTAGATCATCTTGGTTGTCCTTCTCTGAACTGTTTTCAGCAAGTTGATATTTTTCTTCAGTGTGGTTGCACCAGTGATTCACAGAGAGGCAGTATGACCTCCCCCTTCCTGCTGGTAATCCCTCTGGCTACGCAGCCCAGCATCCAATTGCTTTGGCTACTTCTCTCTTGTGGTGTGCCAAGTTCTTCAGGTCACTCATGATGATTAGTCTGAGGTCCTTTTCTTCCACTTGCCTGGCTACCTGTATATCAACCAACCAATATTTGGTCCCTGTATTCTTCAGCCCCAAGTGCATAACCTTACACTTTTTAGCATTGAACCCCAGTTGCCAAATACTAGATTACTTTTATAGCCTAGCCAGGTTTTCCCTGAGTTTCTGTCTCCCCTCCTTCATGTCCACCCTTCCACAGAGCTTTGTGTCATCCATGGACAGGCAGATTTTACCTTTGATCCCATATACTGTGTCACTGATGAAAATGTTAAACAACATCGGACTGAGCACTGAGCCATGTGGTACCCCACTGGTCACCAAACCAGTTTCTGAGAATTCCTCCCTCCAACTACCACCTTTTGACTTCTGTCCTGTAAGCAGCTTTTAGCCCATCTAACAAGCTTACTCCTACTCCCATGTCTTCCAGCTTTTTGATCAGTCTCCTATGAGGCACAGAGTCAAAGGCCTTGCTGAAGTCCAAACACAGGACATCAGCCACTTGCCCTTGTCCACAGTCCTTGTCACTCAGTTGAAGAAGTCAGTTAGGTTAGTCTGGCAGGACCCCCCAACACAAACTCACTGCCTGTCATCATGGAGCCCATTTTCCTCTAGAAAACTCACCAATCTTTCCTTCAGAATAGTCTACATCATCTTCCCCACAATTGAGGTCAGGCTAACTGGCCTGCAGTTTGCTGGTTCATCCCTCAGCCCACGTTTATGGAGAGGCATCAAATGTGAAGTTCTCCAGTCCGGGGGCACATTCCCCAACTCCAGAAAGGTGTTAAACAGGTTTACCAGGGGACTTACCAGTATCTACACAAGTTCCTTTAAAACCCTTGGGTGCATGCCATCTGGCCCTGGGTATTTATCCACCTTCAGGTCCCTGTACCCTGTCAACTTGTATTATGCCATCCATGACTCCCCCCATCCCATTTCTGACCCACCTAATCCCTTGAGGTAGTGGTCTGTCCTTCTCCCTAGTAAGGACAGAACAGAAGTACTTGTTAAGCACCTTCACTTTATCTTCACTACCCACTGCCAAACTCTCTCCTTTACCAGTCAGATAATCTCATTTTTAATGTCTCCCTTCTTCTTCGTATTTTGGAAAAAGGCCTTCTCAGTTTTATTCCCTGTGCGTGCTGTTCTTCCATTGCAGCCTTTGCCTTTCTAACCACTCTGCTCAACTCCCATGTTCTGGCACAGTAATCCTCCTCTTTCTGAGCATGTTTGTACTTCTGGAAGGCTGCCTTCTTGTCCATTGCTATGCTTAGCCAGCTTCTTACTGAACCAGCTGGGATTTTGTGGCCTTAGATTTCTTGCCTTTGACTTTGGCACACTCACTAGTATCCTCCGTCAGTTCCTGCACTACTATGGCCATTTAATTTCTGTTCTACCTTCTTCTCCTTCCAGATCCCAGCAAGCTGTTCTACTAGAATTTATCCCATCCTACTATAGTCAGCTGTCCTGAAGTTCAAAACCCTCATCTTGGTCCTGACCATCCCTCTGCCCATGTCAAGGTGGAACCACACTGAGTGGTGGTCATTTGCTGCAAATGGTATTCCCACCATTACATCCTGGACATGCTCACAGTTGGACAGAACCAGGTCCAGTATGCCCCTCTTCCTAGTGGGCTCCATTACACCTTGTGACTTGGAACCCATTCTGGAATGCATCCAGCAGTACTTGCTGCCTAGTGCAGGAGACAGACAGGATTTTCCAGTCTATCCCAGGTAGTTTTAGAAAGATTGAAATGTCCCATTATTACTACCTCCCCAAGCTGGACATTTTCATGATTTAGGACTTTAGTACCTTATTCAACTCTTCATCCTGGGAAGATGGCCTGTAGACCACCCCCATCCTTAATTTCCTCCCCAAGTGGATTGTACCTGCACCCACAATGCTTCAGTCTTTCCTTCATCCTCTTTCTCTCTGGTACAAGTTAACCCCCTTTCATGTACAGAACCACTCCCCCATGCTTCCCATTCTGCTTTCCTTCCTATATGTTTTGTACCTGGGGACAGCAAGATCCCAGTCATGGTTTGGTGTGGACCGTGTCTCTGTGACGGTGCTGTGTCCACCTCTCCCTCAGCCATCAGTGACTGCAATTCATTTTTTTAGCATAAACCTTTTCATTAAAGATTTTTTAAAATATAAAACTAAAAACACCAACAACTAGTACAAGGAAAGAACACAGGATAACTAGAAAGCTCTAATAACAGGATAAAATACAGTGATGGGTCTACAGTTTTTCATAATGTGACACACATTATAGAAATGTAGTATGGTGCAGGATAACTCCCAATCGGGTCCTGAGAAAAAGCCTCCACAAAGTTGCACATATAACATGGGACATAAAAGTAGGGCTGCATGTGTAACAGGGGACATAAAAGCAGGGCTGCATGTGTAATGGGGGACATAAAAGCAGTGCTGCACATGTAACAGGAAACATTAAAATACCACGGCATGCCACCACCCATCTATACACAACATGGAGTCACGCCACCACCCGTCTGCAGACAGCATGGAGGCACACCACCCATCTGCAGACAACACGGAGGCATGCCACCACCCGTCTGCAGACAGCATGGAGGCACACCACCCATCTGCACACAACATGGAGGCACACCACCCATCTGCACACAACATGGAGGCACACCACCCATCTGCACACAACATGGAGGCATGCCACCACCCGTCTACAGACAGCTTGGAGGCACACCACCCATCTCTACACAACATGGAGGCACACCACCCATCTTTACACAACATGGAGGCACACCACCCATCTGAGCACAACATGGAGGCACACCACCCATCTGCACACAACATGGAGACATGCCACCACCCGTCTGCAGACAGCATGGAGGCACACCACCCATCTTTACACAACATGGAGGCACACCACCCATCTGCACACAACATGGAGGCACACCACCCATCTGCACACAACATGGAGGCATGCCACCACTCGTCTGCAGACAGCATGGAGGCACACCACCCATCTTTACACAACATGGAGGCACACCACCCATCTGCACACAACATGGAGGCACACCACCCATCTGCACACATCATGGAGGCATGCCACCACCCATCTGCAGACAGCATGGAGGCACACCACCCATCTTTACACAACATGGAGGCACACCACCCATCTGCACACAACATGGAGGCACACCACCCATCTTTACAAAACATGGAGGCATGCCACCACCCATCTGCAGACAGCATGGTGGCACACCACCCATCTGCACACAACATGGAGGCATGCCACCACCCATCTGCATACAACATGGAGGCTTGCCACCACCCATCTGCAGACAACACTGAGGCATGCCACTACCCCTCTGCACACAGCATGGAGGCATGCCACCACCCATCTGCACACAACATGGAGGCATGCCACCACCTGTCTGCAGACAGCACTGAGGCACACCACCCATCTGCAGACAACACAGAGGCATGCCACCACCCCACTGCACACAGCATGGAGGCACTCGACTAAATACCTGATGGAATCTTTCAAAGAAGTTCATCATTAAAGTATGCATTCTGATCAGTGCATCATCAGTTCATATCACCTGGATAATGGACTATCAGAGTAAACTGAACACAGACGACACCCACAAAAAAACAGTATAGTTGGCTTTCACAGAAATTTTTCTTTTGTTAGGCAAAGTTCTATAAACCCACCACACATATGTATGATATGGTTGACCAATATGGCCCAGAGAATAATGAATCCTAATTAGGGTAGAACAACAAGCATCACAGGGAGAGTGCTTTTTGACATAAAGCACAACTCTCCCCAAAAACAGTGACCATATGTTTTTGTGCTATGATTAACAATATTCTGTGGTTGCCCTGCAATGCAACCAGAAAATCAACAAAGCTACAATAATAAACACTTTAAGTGTGCAAAAAATAGAATACTGTGAGCAGCGCCAAACAAGTTAGCTAATGCAGCAACACCACCCAAACACTGTCTGAATCACAGCACATAAACTAGCCATCCCACCAGCATTAGATGTTGACTACTTAGGTATACAACTCAACTGTGCATAAACAGGTAATTGGTGTACCGGTGTACCAAACACATATGTGCAATATGCACAACTGTTTCTTTTCTGGGGAAGGCGGGGGGGGGTTGTGGATGTAGTCACAAACAAAATGGGTTCCACCAATATCACCAGCACAGTACAAGCTACAGTACATGTTTGAAAACAATAAGAAGACATCCGGGATTGTTTGGTGATTTTGAAATTTAAACCAAAATAGCAGGTAGGGTTGCCATGGTGATGTCCAAGTTAAATAACCAAATAAATAAATGCATTTTGTTCATGTTTTTGTTTTCAAATACCAAAATCCAAACTCAGCTTCAAAACAATCAAGAACCTACTAACAAACCTGTACAAATTACCACATCATTCTGTAAGTGAAGATTAAAAAAAAGGAGAAAAAATCAAAAATCGCAATATGAGCCATGCATCATCCCATCTCTCAAAAAAAAAAGAAAGAAAGAAAAAGTAAAAAACAAAGCCAGGCATCCTCAGGTCTGCCAACAAAATGGCAGCAAGTATACACCCATCTGGTAACAAAAGAGAGCCATGTATCTACATGGCTGAAAACAAAATGGAGGGATACATGCACCCATCTGCAAACAAAGTGAAGGCATGCATCCACCCATCTTCAAATCAAAATGTGGCAATCATACATGAATCTTCAAACAAAATGGAGGGATGCATCCATCCATCTGTAAACAAAATGGAGGCATGCATCCAACCATCTACAAATGAAATGGAGGCACACATCCAACCATCTGCTAATCAAAAATTGAGGTACACTTCAAAATACACCACATAGAATCAGTCAAAAACTGTCACCAGACCTGATACACACAGACCAAATACTGCACTAACCCCCCCAACCAAAAAAAATAATCAGTGACCACTTGGTTTGGTACCCAGATTATCAACAAATGCTGTGGGTGCCCTATGATGCATCAAGACAAAGCAAAAGTGGTGCACTCCCACTAGCAAAGAAGCTAGCAACAAACACATTACGCAGCGCAATAGCCCATCACAACCAACATCAAAATCACACCAAGCAAACCTACCACTTCACTGAAATTTGTGGTTGTCTAATTTGGGTGCACCAAACAAACCTACACATTTGATCATGCTATTCTTCTCAACTGTACCACATCACAAGGAACAGTTTCTCATTTTATTTCACAAAAGCCCCTTGTTACACATTAAAAGGTTTTGTCCCACATTCAACAACAACATAATAAAGCCATTCCTCTCAACTGTACCACATCACAAGGAACAGTTTCTCATTTTATTTCACAAAAGCCCCTTGTTACACATTAAAAGGTTTTGTCCCACATTCAACAACAATACTATAAAGCAAAAATGTGCAGCAGTTCATGTGAAAAATGTATTATCTATTTAACAGCAAACCTTGTGAACACAAAGGTACACATTTCAACAGTGTTCTAAGCTTTTGAGTAACAGATTTGATTAAGTATTCCACATTCTGAGGGGCAGTGTTCCATATTTGGGGTATTTACAGAGGTACAGCGCCCATACACTTCTTTGGTGGAGAGAAACATACATTCAGGAATGGTGATGGTTTGTACTGGTAGTGCCTAGGTAAATACCAGAAATATGCTTTTTTTTTTTAAATATCAAAAAACCACAACAAAATACCAGATGTTCCACTCAATCTTTTAAACCCCCCCCAAAAAAAAAGACAATCAAGGTAACAGCAACATGTAAAATACTATCCCAACATGTTTGAAAAAGCACATTTAAAATAAAGCATTGAAACCAAAAACAGAAACAAATATCACTATCCCAAAAATAAAGAGCCCAAGGACTAAATACAGGTACCTAACCCTCACCAATAACCAAAGAATGCTGTGTGCTAATCCCAGACACTCCACTCAATCTTCACTCCCCCTTCCCCCCAAAAATGTACTGTAACAGTAGCATGTAAAATACAGTCCCAGCATCAAAAGCACATTGAAATTAATAATGCATAGTAATCTGGAAAGTTGATCTATACAACCACTTCCATGAACTACTTCAGGAAAACCTCATGGTGAACAGGGACTTAAAGAAGTTTAAGGTCCCAAATTCACATTTTAATTCAAATAGTGCCCCTTACACCAAATCCAGAAGACAAAATTGGAAATCCAGAGTGTGGATCCATCTATACTATTAATGAAACATGAAGCTTACATTACCAAAAATAGTAAAAAACAAACCCAAACAACCCTGTATTTTCAGCTGCAGGCACAATCAGCACTTACCTGAATCAGTGAGGATAGCGATGTAATCAGGGAGGACAAAGGCTCTTCAGGACAAGATGGTGAATCACAGGAAAGGGCTCAAAATGGCAGATAATTGTTTATTAAATCACCCCATGGCCTGCCCCAATTTCATGCTGATGTAAGCGCTCAAATGATTTTGCAAGCATCTTATGTTGTGGGACCTGAAAAGGTCAGAAAACAAAGGGGACAGCTTGCTATCATGCTGTGCACTTAAAGAAACATTGCAATGCACTGTAGTACCCTAAACAAATGCAGCAAGTAACCTGGGGACAAAAATACAATACAAATAGCACCAAATTGCAGATTATTGCAAAAGATGAGAGGTAACACAAGGGGACATAAATGGTTACACTCGAGACCACATCTTTTGGGCCCCAGGGAGGGGAATCAAGGTAGCACAATAAGAAGTATAATAAATGAAAGCAGGACACAATTAGTTTCAAAATTCTATTTACTGCCAGAAAGGTCAAGTTACAGTAAATGACACAGAGACTATTTCACACACATGGGTAACCATCTCATAAATTAGTACACACATTTTCATGTATCATGAATGTGGAAGGTGCATTTTTTTTAATATAGAAACATTTGATTCCACTAATGTTATCTTACGTATCTCCCCACATAGGCTACTTAAAGTGATTTATGGAAGTTCCCCAAATGCCCTTTTCACATAGTATGCCATTGCCAGCCATGATTCAGATGTTGAAGCTGCAATTTGTTTTGTAAAAAAAAATGTGTCATAGTCATTTTTTAATGTTTTATCAGCGCTTTGTTTCTGGCTGCTGTCCAGTTTTCTCTGTGTGGCCACACCCCCCGAATAATGCCATGCAAGGGTGCTGTCAATGTTTCACATACAGCAACAACGAATTCTGGGTAAATTATAACGTTGATTTAAATGCTCCTTACTCAGAAGTGCAGTCTCTTATTTTGGTAGTGGTGACTGCAGTATAGCACCTAATATGTAGATGTACCTAGCAAGGCACTGTGGGTACAATAAGAGGTTGTTCTTCAATTTCCTTACTGTGAGGTGCAGTCTCAGATTTCTTAAGTGCCTTCAATGATATAAACTCTCACATGTTTATTTTCAAAACAAGGCATTGTGCAGTATCTAGCTGACAAGATTTCTTTCCTGAGATATGTAGTCTCCTATTTCTGTAGCGACCATACAAATATAACAGCCTACATACTAATGTTCATAATGAGACATTGTGATAACAGTAAATAGCTGATTTTTCTGTTTCTCTAATCACAGTGCAGTCTCCTATTTCAGTAGTGTTTACAGCAGTAGCCTGTAGAAAAGTTTCTGGAAAAATGTTTTTGTGATGCAAGTAGACCAGAAAGATAATTTGTCATTCAAACAACATGAAATCTTGCTATATTATGACATATGCAGTATAACCCCAGGTTAGAACTGCTCCGGAGGTGAAAGAGTTAACTTTCCATGCAGGGCATGGAATCTTGAGCGCGAGCTCGGTTGAACACTCTGTCTTTTGAAGCTCAAACTTAAACTGTCAGATTCTTTACTCCGCCTCACTGAACAGTCGCTCCGGAGATTCCTCCTGCTGCTCGGTTCGTTTGTTGGTTTTAAAGTGTAATTCTCGGTTTATTTTACCGAAATGTAACCACAATCGACGGTTCAAGCTCTGTCTGTGGTATTGTAAATAATAGGCTTATTTATTATTTTTTTCTTCTGTGTGGAACTTGTAAACGTCTTTTTCCGTTCGGTTTGAACCGATCAGATAGGTTTTAAAATTACCTTCTAGTCCTTTAGAGTGCGGTTCCCGGTTCTTATCGGTTCTAAAAAAAAACTGATTTTATTACGGTTTTTCCACGACCCGTGACACGGTTGGGAACCGATAAGAGAGTCTTGCTTGGTGGATTGCCATTAACAGGCAAGTTTTGGTTAGGCTGGCACTATGTCTGAGAAACCCAAAAGAAAAACCAGACCCACTGGGTTTCAGCACTGTGGCCTCTGTGAGGAAGCCTTTGCTAAGGCTGACCCACACACCACTTGTGTATATTGTCTGGGGTTTGACCACCTCAATGCAGACTGCCAGATTTGTAAGAATTTTCCTGCTGCCACCGTGGAAAAAAGAGTTGGTAGGCTCAGGGAAAGGGAGGCCAAAAAGTCCGCTGACCCGGATGGCCAGCCCGGTTCGGTTCCAACAGAACCTGAGGTAGTGCCCTCTGACCAGGGCGATACTTCCTCGGGCCAATGAAGAGCCAGCTCTGAGGAGCCGGTTCCAACTAAAAGGACTAGAAGGTCAGCTAGTTTGGGGCCAAAAGTTCTTTCTCCAACCGCTGAGGAAATAGCCAAAGCTATTCAAATTGTCCAGTCTCTTTCCCCGGTTCCGTCCGAACTGCACCATTAGGGAAGCGCCTAGTTCGGACAGTTCTCCGTTCAAGATTATGATTTTGAGGATTTTTATGAACTGGGGAAGGGGAGGAGGGCAAGAGGAGAGGAGTGTGATTTTGAAAGTCTGGATGTGCCCATTGAACTGGACATCTCTCCAGACAGACCCTCAGGAGTGTCCCCTCCCAGGCTATCTGAGTCCCCTTCTCATTTTTTGTTTTACAAGAATGTTGCTAAGACTCTACAAATCCCTGTTGAGGAAGCTGTTGATGATCTAGAAGAGCCTGATTTTGTGGAAATGATGGATATTCCAGAGTCTAGGAGACTGTCTATTCCCTTGCATAAATCTTTTAGGAAACAGACAGTAAAAATTCTGAAAACTCCTCATTCTATCCTCCCTGTGGATAAAAGGATGGACAAGAGGTATGCTTTATCAGGCTCTGATATGGAGTTCCTATCCCAGCAGTGCAGCCATGTGGGGTAGTGCAGGCTGCAGCCTGTGACAAGGCTAATATTCCTCTAGCCTCTCACCCTCCTGAAAAGGATTCCAGGAGGATGGATGCCATGGCAAAAAGCAGTACATGGCAGCATCTTTGGGACTCAGACAGGCAAATTATATGAAAGCTGCAGCTAGGGTACCAGAAATCCAGGTGGGATACTGTCCTGGCCTATAGCAAACAGGCCCCTGACCAGCTTGCTAGGGAGCTGGAGCAGGTGGCTGCGGATGGTATTGAGGCATCCAAGGTGCAACTTCATGCTGCAGTAGACTCTAATGATGTTTCATCAAGAGTCATGGCTACATCTGTGTCTCTTCGCAGAATGGCCTGGCTCAGATATACTGCCCTGTCACAGGATACCCAGTCTAAGGCTATGGATTTCCTGTTGTGGGAAATTCTCTGTTTGGGGAGCAGACAGAGAATTATATGAAGAAAATGGATGAGTATAGAACCACCTATAGGAGTGCACAGGCCAAAGAAAGGCAAGTCACTCCTCAAAGGCAGCATGTCAGGGGCAGGGGCAGGCCTTTTCATAGGCCATTTTACCAAGCCCAGGCCTCCTCTTCTGCTTATGCCCAGAGGGGGTTCTTTAGAGGAAGGGGCAGAAGGGGTTCTAGTAAGCCTGCTTCTACCCCTCAACCCAAAGCCCTGCAAAACAGGCTCCTGATGGGGTGGCCAGGGCCGATTCTCCACTACCGTAGGCAGGCTGCTTACTTTGTCCAGGACTGGAAGTCTTTAACATCAGACAAGTGGGTCCTGGAAGTAGTAAGTAGGACTGGTTCTCAGCTTCAAAAAATTTCCGAAGATGAGAGCCAGATCTTTTCCATCTGCAAACCCATCAGAGGCACTTGCCCTGGAAGCAGAAGTTTCTTCCCTCCTGGTTCTCAGAGCTGTGGAAAGGGTTCCACCCATACACCAGGGCAAAGGGTTGTACTCCAGGTACTTCCTTACCCCAAAAAAGACAGGAGAAATGGTGGCCCATCCTGGATCTCAGGTATCTAAACAAGCACCTTTTAAAACCAAAGTTCAAAATGGTGACCCTGGGGATTATTTTACCCTCTCTAAGGCCAGGGGACTGGCTAGCCTCCCTGGACCTCAAGGATGCCTACTTCCATGTTCTCATCAGAAGCTCCCATCGAAAGTACCTCAGATTCGAACTGCCCTCAGGCCATACCAGTTCAGAGCAATGCCCTTCAGCCTCACCTCGGCCCTAAGGGTGTTCACAAAATGCCTGGCAGTAGCAGTTGCTCATTTAAGAAGGCAAAAGATTGCCATCTTTCCTTATCTGGACGACTGGCTCATCGTAGGCCAGTCTCCATAACAGGTCAAACTACACTTACAAGTAACCCAGCAACTGCTTACATCTCTAGGTTTCCTTCTCAATCTTCCAAAGTCAGTTCTGGAGCCTGTCCATCTTCTCACCTTCATAGGAGCAGAACTGAACACAAAAGAAGCCAGAGCCTTCCTTCCTCTGGAAAGAGCAAGGGCCCTGGTGTCTCTGGCCTCCTCTTTCACCCTGCAGGTCTCTCAACCAGCAAGGCATTTTCTTCAGCTCCTGGGGCACATGGCTGCTTCTACAGCAGTGGTGCAGGGAGCAAGATTTCAGATGAGGGACATTCAGTTCCATTTGAGAGCCTTTTGGTCTCAAAGGACAGATCCCCTAACCAAATTGATTCCAGTGACTCGAACCCTGATCCAGGCCCTTCAGTGGTGGCAGGATCAGAACAATCTGAGACAAGGGGTTCCTTCACTCCCCAGTCTCATTCCTTGACCTACTACAGATGCATCCCTCTTGGGGTGGGGAGCTCACATGGGCGACCTTTCCACCCAGGGGCTGTGGTCCCCTCAGGAATCTCTGCTCCACATCAATTTGCTGGAACTCAGAGCAGTTTTTCTAGCACTCCAGGTTTTTTCCACATCTGTCTAGAACAAGGTGGTTCAGGTCAGAACAGACAATACCACTACAATTGGTACATCAACAAGCAAGAGGGCACTCGGTCTACGGCCTTGTGCACTGAAGCAATGAAGTTGTGGTCTCTGGCTTATTCTCTGAACACCTCCCTTATGGCAGTTCACCTCCCAGGCAAGGACAATGTCCTAGCAGATGCTCTCAGCAGGATTTCCCAGGGCCATCACGAATGGGCACTGGATCCCCTAGTACTGGAGGTAGTATTTGCCAGATGGTGCACCCCACAAATAGATCTCTTTGCAGCCCCAGACAATCACCAGCTTCCCCTTTTTTGCTGCAGGCCCCCAGTGTTGGGCTCAGTCCCTCTGGATGCCTTCCTCCTCAGTTGGGAAGGGAAGTTTCTCTACGCTTTTCCCCCCTTCCCCTTTCTTTTCAAAGTGCTAGTCAGAATCAGATCTCAATCCTACAAGATGATCCTGATTGCTCCAGATTGGGCCAGGCAGCCCTGGTACCCACTCCTCATGTCCTTAGCAGTCCACCCTCCCCTATGTCTTCCCAGGAATCACAACCTGTTAACCTGTGCCCAGGGGAGAGTTTGGTATCCAAACCTCAAATCTCTCAATCTCAAGGCTTGGATCTTGAAGAGTTAGAGTTTGCTGACCTACACCTTTCTCAAGGTGTATTGGATATTTTGAAGGCCTCTAGGAAGCCTTCTACCAGGGCTACCTATAATTCAAAATGGAAGAGATTTTCCACATGGTGTGCTGGTAAACATATTTCCCCAGAATCTGCTGGCGTGCCCACGATCCTGGATTATTTGGTGCATTTGAATTCCTTGGGACTGAGATCAGCTACCCTAAAAGTGCACTTGGCAGCTGTGTCTGTCTTCTTATCAGCAGGTAAGCCCTCTTCTTTATCAGCTCACCCTGTGTTCTCCAAGTTTTTTAAAGGGTTGCTTCACAGCAACCCCCCATTCAGGGACCCTGCCCCTGCTTGGGATCTTAATATTTGCATTGCTCAGCTTATGCAACCCCCTTTTGAGCCATTGTCTTCAGCACAGCTTAAGTACTTGACTTGGAAAACTGTGTTTCTGGTAGCCGTCACCTCTGCCAGGTGCATAAGTGAGCTACAAGCCTTGTCAGTGGAGCCTGATTTTATCTCCTTTCACAGAGATAAGGTGGTCCTCAGGACTAACAGGAAGTTTTTGCCAAAGGTGGTTTCAGACTTTCACCTTAATCAATCCATGTCTCTTCCTGTGTATTTCACTGACCATTCCTCCTCTGGTGAGAGGAGATTGCACAGTTTAGATGTCAAAAGAGCCCTTAGTTACTATATAGAATGTACCAAGGGTCACAGGTTCGAATCCTCCAATTGTTCCTCACTCATGGTGAGGTTGGTAAAGGGAAACCTGCCACTAAAAGATCCATTGCCAGGTGGATTGTCTCTGTATCCAATTATGTTATGAAAAACTGGGTAAGGTTCCTCCCTCAGGCCTGAGGGCTCACTCTACCAGAGGTACAGCTGCATCTCTGGCTGCTGCCAGGGACATTCCTATCCTAGAGATATGTCAAGCAGCTACCTGGAAAACAGTTCACACTTTTACTAAGCATTACTCCTTGGATATCCAGGCTAGGAGTGATGCTCGATTTGGCACAGCTGTGCTTCAGACCCTATTTCCCAAGTAGGTTCTGTCCCTCCTCCATGGAGGTACTGCTGTGTAGTCTGCATATGTCATAAAATAGCAAGACTTCATGTTGTTTGAAGAAAAAATTACTCACCTTAGTAATGTTGTTTCTTCTAATGGAGTCTTGCTATATTATGACCTCCCCCCCAGCCTGCCCCTCTCAGAACCTCTATTTTGATGTGAGTGGGCAGTGCAATGTTGGCACTTCATTGATGCCCACTTTATTTTCACCCTTCTAGGGTGCTTAGGTGTTATACTTAATTTTTCTTTCTTGAATCCCCCGACTTGAGTCTTTGTTTTGGGATCAAGAACAAAAAGGTGTTTTTGTAGTTAGTAGCCAGTGGCTAGAGTAGGTTTACGGCTTCCACACAGAACCTTAGTGAGTTTTTGCTCGTAAAGATCTGACAGTTTAAGTTTGAGCTTCAACAGACAGAGTGTTCAACCGAGCTCACGCTCAAGATTCCATGCCCTGCATGGAAAGTTAACTCTTTCACCTCCGGAGTAGTTCTAACCTGGGGTTATACTGCATATGTCATAATACAGCAAGATTCCATTAGAAGAAACAACATTACTAAGGTGAGTATTTTTTTCTTCTGTGTAGCTGTTGTTTCACTTTTACTGCCTGCTGGTGAAGTGACAGGTCTGAAGTGATAGCTCCTGTCAGAATGTGGGAGTGTGATTATACTTTTCTATGTTTATGTTAGGCTAGAATGACTGTTAGTAATTCAGGAGTGTAATTATGGGTCAGTGATTACATGACTCTGAGCTGCTTTCAGCCAGTCAAATCACTAGAATTTTTCTACAAGTTATCATGCTAGATACAGCTACTGGCAAGCAATGTAAAGAGTCAGCT
The DNA here is from genome assembly GCA_016271365.2 of Neoceratodus forsteri. Classification (NCBI taxonomy): domain Eukaryota; kingdom Metazoa; phylum Chordata; order Ceratodontiformes; family Ceratodontidae; genus Neoceratodus; species Neoceratodus forsteri. The sequence goes on along the minus strand of CM057452.1, from coordinate 1,193,494,705 downwards.
TAAAATTGAATTGTCCCTTTGAAAACTTTGTTTCCGTTGCATGATGTCATGGTTGGGGGTTGCAGCACTAAGAAAAAAGGGGCAGGGTTATGCAAATGAAAGAGCACAGAAATAAAAGGATATTTTTGTAATGGAAAACAGCACTTTTTGGCAGTTTGAATGGTAGGAGACTGATTCAAAACTCCTACAGGTTACAAATCCCATTTGCTATGACAACCTTCCATAAATCACTTTAAAAAACACATATCAGTGACTGTATTTTACTGAAAATACTGCATATGTACTACATTACAAACTTTAGGATCCATTGGTAACTCCGTTTTATGCACAGAGACAGATGCAAATCTTAACAGCAAGAATTAATACTTGAGAAGGTACCGAAGGACAGCAAAAACATTGGTCACATTAAAAGGAGCTGATTGCATACAAAAGTATACCTACTATATGCTATTAACAAAGAAGATACTAAATGTCTAGATCTCAGTAGGGTCAGTAAGAGGATAGCAATAATATACAGTATTACAAATCAGTTATTTGGGTGGGTAGTAAGTGTAGTAATGCAAGAACACAAAAAATTCATGGGGGATTGCAGGGCAGAGGCAAAGAAACTGAACAAAGGTGCGAATTCAGAAAGGGGTCCCATTTCTTATGATAGATATCCATCTTGCCAGTGGATACAAAAGAGAGCCATTCAATAAGGGCTAATTTAAATAAGGCTGAGTCCAAACAGAGCAAAGAGGGGCTAGTGGAGTGTCACCAGGACATCAGGAGGAGCCTCTTGGCTTCCATGAGGGTGATGAGGAGCCAACACTGCAAGGGCTTAGGTAAGGTAGAGATGTGAGTCAGTATTCCAAAAATACCAAATTGGGAGGACTCCAGGGTATGCATACTGAGGATTCTAGAGCAGTCAGCCATGATATTCTGCCACCACTTAATGAGTTTGGGCCAACTCAAGACAAATATGAAGAAGTACCACATCTGTCTGGGGGGATCGCCAGCAGGAGGAGTGTGGTGCTAAAGCCATGGAACACAAGACTGGGGGGAAGGGTTGTACTAATGGGGTAGGATCTTAAGCTGGATTAAGCAGCTTTTGACACCCCTGTATGCCATACAGGCCATGAGAACTCTGTCAGTCTATTTGGCATGTGCAAGGTGGCCCAAGTCCTGTTCCCACCCAGCCTTGCTGGATTTAATGATGTCAGAGTGAATAACCCTATTGGTACAGTAACATAGGTTCTGCATGTCCAACTTCTGGAGCTCAAGGAAGCAGAAAGCTTACTCAACCATGACCATGGAGATTGTAGAGGGAGAGGTTTTTCAAAAGCCTGAATGGCCTCACAAATTTGTAAAAATTGCCACAAATCAGTGTGGGCAAACCTATCTTGTCCTGTAGTTAACATACAAACAAAGGACAGTGGCTCAGGACTACTCGATGGAGCCGTGAAATATAGAGGATAAAATTGTAGAGGAAAAAAATATTCAACTGCCCACCTATACCAAAAAAATATCCACCATTAGGACATGATAAAGAATAATTTATTAACAGGTAAATGACACAGGTAGCACTCCCTCCTGGACACATCAGCATTTCGCGTCACACTGATGATTTATCAAGATGCTTCATCATTATCTGTTAATAAATTATTCTTTATCATGTCCTAATGGTGGATATTTTTTTGGTGCAAACAGGCAGCCAAATATGTTTTCTTCCCGATGATTGTCCTGTAGTTGTTGAAAGGAGAGAAGAATGTTAGACTGTGGAAGGAAGAGTTCAGCAACTGTATAGATGCCTTTCTCTTCCCATGTCTGCCACCTAATTGACTTACCTGTAATTAATAAATTTTGATTGTGCTAAAGGTAAGTAAGCAGCTTTTGAGGGACCCTGGCTGCTTTGGGGACCGAGGGACAATGCCATACATTTGTCCCAGGCTTGCAACATGGCAGAGACAATAGGGTGTGCTAAAACAGAACTGGGAGTTTTATGTCCCAATAAAATGCTAAGGCAAGTACTGCTGCGGTGTGAGTTTCAAGCCTCACCCACCGTGGAGAGGAGGTAGAGGGTGAAGAAACCATCGGTAGGCTTGTGTCATATGATACACCAAGGGGTAATCTTCAAACCATGGGAGACCAAAGCCACCACTTCACCAGTGGTTCTAAGCTTAGCCTTACTGGGGGGGGATTACCTTCCCACAAAAAATGACTTTTGAGATGTTCTATCTTGAGGAAGATTTTTTTAAAAATTGAAAGTGGGTGGTTACTAAAAAAGTAAGACATCTCGGCAAGGAAAACATACGGATGGCCTCTAAATCTTCCCCCATGAGTGTGAAGTTTAATTTTAGCCAACAGTGTAAATCATAGTTTAGCACTGTAAGTATGAGTGAAAAGTTCACCAGAACCAAGTCTTCCCATCTAGTAGCAATACTATTCTCCAAAAACATAAAACTGCTACTAGCCCACATTATCTGCAGGTCAGTGCAGCATCTGCGGTCACAGAGATTATTTAAGGAAGATAGAGTCATTTTATTAAAGCAGCAGTACAAGATAAAAAAAATCTGTGCTTTTGAAACAGTGTATTCACTGAGCTCTGTTGAGTATTTATCTGGTAATCTTTCCTGCTGGCATTGTACTATCGCCCCATAATTTGCCCTGTTTTCCTTTGTTTTTGTTTATATTTCTGCCACTCGCCATGTTGAAAGCAGCAGTACTAGATAGGCAGCCGCCATATTTACTGTAATGCTACAAAACTGGAAACTGATCACTTCCTGATTATCTAGTACTGCTGCTTTAAGATTTATGGACAACCCAGTTAGGGTTGCAAAGGCTGAAAGGGTCTCCAAGATTGGAGGGAGTGAAACCGCTGGAGTGCCGAGAGTAAGAAATAGAATATCCACATAGGAATTCACTAAATATAGAGGGCCATCTACTGTAATGTTGTAAACAGAGGGAGTTGCTAATAGTTTACTGGAGAGAGGGTCTAGGGACAATAAAAAGAGGAGGAGGGAAAGGGGCAACCCTGACGGATGCTGTGATGAAGGGTGAAAGGTGAAGAAATAAGTTGGTTGGTTAGAACCACCATTGTGGGGGCATTTTATTGAGTGTGCACCCAGCTCCTGAAAAAGGGGCCAAAGGCATACAGCTTGAACATGTTATGGAGATAACCTCACTCTATCAAATCAAAAGCCATGTGAAAGTCAACACTGAGGACTGCTAGTGGAGGGAGCATGACAATTCACTCCCATCATTTCACTCCACGACAACTGGCTCCCGACAACAGACTCTGGAGACAATTTACTCCTATGACAACCCACCCCTGACAGTTTGCTTCCTAGCTAGTCAGTTGCCATGGAGCAAAATGAAGCTCTGCAAGTCAGTAGAAGCAAATGGTGCAGTGGAGGAGACTGAGGAAGCCAGAATCTGTGCCGGCCCACCGAATTGACATGGACACACATTAAAGAACTGACAAAGCAGTTACCATCATAATTCAGAGTGGACTCTGAATGGCTGTCTATAAAATCACCAATAATAATAAAATTAAAATGAGCCCCCAGTAAACTGAACAAAAAGTCAATAAAGAGCCAATGAAAAATAAAAAAGCTCACTGATAATAAGTCTATAGAGGTGAGAGGGAGGAAAACATTTTAGTAATATTAGCACTCGACAAGGTTTTTACCAATATAATAGTGACACCACATGGCGTTGCAAATACTTGCCTGTCACAACAGACAAGAAATGTCTGAGCAGCAAAGGTCAGTAAGATCACTGGCTTGAGTGTTCATAAAGAGTAGAAGGCAAGATGGCAATCCGCAGAGCAAAAAGGAGAAGGCGGTGAAATGGGAACCTCATGGAAGTTGTAAATCCAATTTAGGACCACCAGTCTATGTTTCTATGTTTGATTTTATTGGAATAAAATAGAGAGTACCCATTCCAAGCAGGGAGATGTGGTTTGCCATCTCATGTGCTTTTGACTTTATACTTCCAGTCAGCACAACAGGTACTGTCCATAAATGAAAAAAAAAACAAGACAAGAGAAGGACTAGGGATGCATTTGAGTGTCAGGACGTGTCAACTAATGGGCTTCATTTCCTCTACTGACTCAAAGAGCAGTGAGAGTTATCATGATTTCTGGGTTCATTTCACTCCATGACAACTGTCTGGCAAGGGAATTCATTGTTGGGGGCAGGTTGTCTCAGGAGAGAATTGTCGCCAGAGCGAGTCGCTGAGAACCAGTTGTCACAGAGAGAAATGACAGGAGCAAATTGATATGGACCCACCATCGGAGAAGAGGCTGAATGCACATATATTGTAAGGTTTAGAAGAGTCTGGATATGATCTGCCCCAGTCTTCCCTTTCTGAAAGGTGGCCTGAGTAGGATGGATCAGAGAGGGAAGTGCCTTCTCCAACCTGGAGGCTAGAGCTTTGGCCAGTATCTTAGTGTCTGCTGAGATGAATGATATTGAATGGAAATTAATGTAACCTGATGGGTCATTAGATTTCTTGGGGAGCAGGGTAATAATGGCCTCACCTAAGCGACTACAATTCTGCCGTTTTGTTTTCCAGGCTTCTGGCATTTAGAGACACAGCCATCCACCTTGACTAAATCCACCTTTTCCCCTGACCCACCCCCTCCTTCTGTCCCTCCTTCCTTCCTCCACCCCTCTCTTCTAGCTCCTTTTCATACTGTCTTTAATGGGGGGGAGACCTAGCAGTCTCCTCCATCAGGCGACTAATGGTGCTGTGCATCCCACCAGCACCGTTTTTCAGTTTAAATTGTGTTTTTTCACCATGAATTCCTCCAGCTTGCCCTTCAGGACCATTGTGCCCTTCCTGTTTAGATGTAACCTATCCAGTGCATACAGGGATTTGTTATCCTAGGTCCCTCCCCAGTCACCAACTATCCCTTACCCTTCTGCCTCACACAACCCTCTATGCCATATGTTAAATTACTCTATTCTTATTTTCTTTGTAGTACTAGCTCCCAGGACCAGTAGCACCTCCGAGAAGGTTACTGATCTCCCTGCCTCACTGCACATTTTCCCCACGTCCCTGAACCTCTCTTGTGCCACCCCATCTCACATCCTGCAAAACCATTTGTACCCAGGTGAACTATAATGTGAGGTTTCCCGCCCTCCTGCCCATGTGCTGGGTTGTTAGAGATCCCACTCTCCTCACTGTCACCTCTGACATACATTCTACCCTCCTGCACTTTGCACTGGGCTCTTTGACCCCCCATCTCACCCCCTTAACTATTAAATCCCTCGAGATTACAGCCCTCTCCCAACCATCCTCGTCCCTACCCACTCCCTGTCCATACTGCTGCCCATACCTAGCAGCCTTCTTCTTCTTCCCCTCCTGCCCACCTTGTAGTCCTCCAACTCCCTGCACCAGCTAACCCTGTTCCAGCTCCCTGCTGTTGATCTGTTCTCCCCTCTGGCACGCCCCTACCCTTCCCTTTGCTCACCCCCGGCCTGTCCCCTCACTCTCTTTTCCCACCACTCCATTCTCTGCTCTACTTAACTGCTCCCTCTCACCTGAACTCTTTTTCTCTGGCCCTATCTCCTGGCTTTCTTTAAAGTCCCTCCCCTTCTGCTTCCTTCCCTCCAAGTTCCCCCTCATTCCTCCTGCTCAGTAGGAGGACTCTGTTCTCGGAGGCACCTAAGATGATGCTCCCTTTTCACCCCCTTCCCACCCTGCCTTATTTAGTCCCTTACCATTATCCACCCCCCACCCTGGGATTTCTTTTCTCTGGGGAGAGGCCCCAAGGACCTGCCTAATCACCTCTTCCTTCCTCCCCCACTTAGTCCCCCTCCCTACCTTAGCCCCACTACCTTAGCTCCCTCTCACACCCCTTTAGCTACCTCCAAGCCCTGTGGTCCCTCTTCTGCTCTCCTCATTATCTATGAATCCCCCCCAGCAGCACACCTATCTCTTGCCTCAGCTCCCACACCTTCGCTCTTAGCTGACTAATATTCCAACAAACCAGGCATCCCCTGTGTCCCAGAGAGCTCCCAAAAACATTGCTTGCCCACACCCCCTGCACCCCACTACTCTACTCATTTCACCCTGCTCCCACTGCATGCCACCTCTCCGTATATTAAAGTTCTATGCTGTCCTTAATAATGTACCTAGCTATACTCTTTACTACAGTAAAACTTTTAACTAGAACCCGGTTAAAGGTGGTTGTAAAGTTGCAACCCCTTCTTTCCCTGGTAGTCTATTAGGACCTGGAGTGGGATGTCTGTGAAGCCACAACCCTTCCATCTCCAGTAGCTATTGAGTAAACTGCTTAGCAGTCTAAATGCCTAGTCAGCCCTAGGCTTGCCCTATATGCCGTCCTACTGAATTTCCTGCCTGCTAACCCCCCTGTAGGCTGACCTTATTTGTTGTGCATTGCTGTCACTTACTGTACTCATTTTGTTGCTGTTATCTCCCAGGTCATGCCAGAAAATATTATAGGCAACTGTTTGTCTAGTGCACCTTCCTGGTAAATAAATAAATAAATAAAATGGAAGAAATGAACTTAACTCCACTGGACCACACAACGCTAAAATGAATCTAGAGTGAAGCGTATCTGGCTCCCCTCATGTCCACAGGGAAGAAAGGCAGGTATAGCAGTTTTTGTCAGGAAATGGTTTCTGATAGAGATTGATGGCAAGGCAAGGCAATTTTACTTATATAGCTCCCTATACTAGGGTCTCAGGATGCTACAATACATACATCAAAAGCAAATAAATAATTATCTGATAATCCCACAAATAAATAATACATGATAAATTAAATGCAACCAGCAATACATCTAGAAATGGAGGTACTGTACTGAATAAAATCACGTATGATTTCAAAAAGCTTGGTAAAATAAGTACTTTTTAATCTCCTTTTAAATGCCTCCACTGAGGGGGAACTGCTTAGATGAAAAATAATGGAGTTCCAAATATTTGGGGCTGCCACTGAGAATGCTCTATCCCCTGATTGTTATAGGTGAGACCTCGAGATGACCAACAATAATTCCTTGGTGGAGCAAAGAGAATGGCCGGGAGTATACCAGACCAAGCGGTCTTTAAATTAGGCAGGGCCCGATCTAGGCAGGGCTTTGTATGTTAACAACGTTATCTAGAAAGTGGTACACCGCCTAATTGGAGGTCAGTGCATCTGCTACAACACAGGGGAGATATGATCCCTATATGACACCCCCGATATCAACCTGGCCATTGCATTCTGAACCTGAAGCACTGACCCTCCAAATAGCCCTAGGTAAAGATTGTCACAGTAGTCCAGCCTCAAGGTCATGAAAGTATGCACTATGCTTACCAGTTCCTCTTGCCCAAGATAGGGGTTAATCCAGCAGATGTTCCTTAGCTGGAAAAATGTACTGCGGACTATGGCTGACACCTGGGGCAAAATATTCAAAAGTTTGTCTGGTGGGCAAAGTGATTGTCTGCAGTTTGCCCAGGGTTTGCACTGGGTGGCAATATTCAAAGGGGTCTTTCATGTGCTAACAGGGTTTGTGCACTAAAACAAAATAATGTATGCAGAGGGCAAAGGGAAGGGAGGGGAAAGGAAAGCCAGCACATTGCAATATTCAGCACATTTGTGCTGCACAAAGGGGTTAGCACAGTCATATTGCACAGCACAAGTACTGCCAATCAAAACCCTGACTTACTCAGGGCAACCCTAGTGGCTGCTGGAGCAACTGCAGCCAACAACTAAGTTGGTGGTGCGGGAGCACATCTGATCCCTGGTATGCAGTGGTCCCTCTCCAGTCCTGATCTCTGGCCCCATACATATAATCATATTTCCTGGTGTACAGTGGTCCCTCCCCATTCACCAAACCTTGGCCCCACAAGAAAACCCATATGTCTTGGTGGCCAGTGCCCCCCCCCATCCTCCATGCTCAGCACCGGTGACAGTACAAATTCCTTAGTATCTAGTGGCCCCTTCCACCCTCTGATCACCAGCCCTGTGGGAAAGCACTCAAGATAACCAATCAATCATATTTTATTTAATTAAGTGCATTTCTCAACTGTGACTCAATGCACTTTACAGTTTCACACTTTAAAAACAAATACAAACCAAAGCAAGCAAACACGTACATATAAATATTAATTCATAATAAACTTGCTAACTGATCATAAAAGCTTAATAAAATAAAAACATCTTTAGCTTCCTCTTAAAGATGTCCACAGTTTGGCTCTCTTGAATATGATGTGGGAGGGAATAACTGATGGTATTCCCAGAAATGGTCATGAAAGAAAGAAACCCTGACACAATAACCCATATACACTGATGTCTAGTGGAGCCCCCCCACCCACCAAATGCCATCCTGTATTATTTACAAAAGTTTCCTGGAGGTCTGTGGTTCCTATAGTCTCTGATCACTGAGATGTACCTGTTTAAAAATATCACCGATGCATATTGTACCCCCTGCCCACTAATCACCATCCCATTACATGTATAGAATGACCCTGCTGCCTAGTGGACCCCCTGATCCCCAATCCCCACTCCTGTAACTATAATGTCAGTCCATGGCATCCAATGGTCCCCCCACCCTTTGATCAGTTGTATGTGCCAGTGTTAGTGAAACCATATGTGAAGTGACTGCAGGAGCAGAGGTGAAACATAACATTTTATTGTCCGTAAATAATATGTATACTCTGGTGCTGACACATAGTACAAACTTCATGGAGAACAAAAAAAAAACTTTCTGGCCTCTAGTGTTACCCCCACCCACCAATCCCCATTCCCATACACTACCCCACAGTCCCTGGCATCTAGTGTTGGAGGGTGGCAGGAACCACTGGATGCCAGGGAATGAGATTTTAGTTATGGGGGTGGGGATCAGGAACCGGAGTGGGACCACTATGCACCAAGGTTATCCTATACATGTAATAGGATGGCAATCAGAGGGCACAGGGACACACTAGGCACCAGGGATATTTTAAAACAAGTATGGGATGGTGATCAGAGGAGGGGGGTACACTAAGCACCAGGGATATTTTAAAACAGGCAAAGATCAGTGATCAGAGATCAGGGGAGCCGCGGACCACCATGAGACTTACTGCATGTAAATAATACAGGTCAGTGATCGGTGGGTGGGAGGGTCCACTAGACACTAGGGTAAAAAATGTATGGGATGGCAGTTGGGGGGGTTACAGTAGGCACCTTGAATATTTTAAAACAGCTAATGTCTAGTGTTGGAGAGTGGCTGGGAGCACTGGATGCCAGGGAGTGAGATTATAGTTATAAGGCTGGGGATCAGGGACTGGAGTGGGACCACTAGGCACCAAGGTTATCCTATACATGTAATGGGGTGGAAATCATAGGGCAGGGGGTACACTAAGAACCAGGGATCAGTAGCATAGGCAGAGGACCCTGCAATACTAGCAGACTAGATAGACCAAATGGTCTTATTTTGCTGGCTGCTTCATATGTTCATATGATATTTTTTTAAAAGTACGGGACGATGATCAGAGGATGGGGGGACCATGGATCACCAGGTATATATTTTAATTTCTCAGGGATGGGCAATCAGAGTGGGGGCAGGGCCAGTCACAGGGTTGCAAATCTGCAGGCACTTCCCATACAAATGAGCCAATAATGGGCATGCATATGGCCCTTTTGCACCTTGCATGCCCAATAGGCTCATTACCGCTATGGGAGCTACCAGCACTATTGGATCTGGGGGTGCTGTTCCCTGCACTGCAGTGATCCATGTCAGGCAACTCTATTTTGCGGCACTGACGTGCCCTTACATTCAATTGGATAGCACTGGTATGCTGTCTATCTGAATATAGCATCCTCAGGGTTGTGGGCAATGGGCATGCACAGCACAAAACTTTGCACTCCACTTTGACCATTTTTGAATATTGGGTTCCTGATGTTCTAGTGTCAGCCTAAAATCCACAATGACTTCCTGATTCTTCACCTTTTCCAAAGCTCTCAGAAGGGTGCCATTTACAGATGTGAACTAACTGAATCCAAACTTCCAGTCAACCCTCAAAGACTTGGCTCATGAAAACATAGAATTTGATGGCAGATAAGGACTGCTTGGCCCACCTAGTCTGCCCATGGTTGAATTGAGACTCTGTCAGCTGGAGGCCAGCCAGTCAGAAATGTCATTAAGGCATTGCTCCAGCACAGCAACCATCTCCCGGCCATCTGTTGTAAATGACAGGTACCGCTGAGTACCATCTGCCTAGCAGCTTCCAGAAACTGCAAATGTCATAGACACCAATCTGGCTCATTTTAGTGCAACTAAACATGTGAGATGGCTTGCCAGTAGATCACATTCAATCCATGCAGTTCAAGTGAACTTACTTACAGTAGCACAGCACCTGGAACATGCATCTAGTTCATCTGGTGATGATGGTTCAAAATCAGACACTCAAGAGATGTACAGAGTGTGCAGTTTGTAAAATCTCTTTATATCCTGCAAGATTTCTTACCAGTACTGAAGAATGTGCCACTTCAGTTTCAAAGAGATGACTTACTAATTCTAGAAGTTCCACAGCTTATCGAGACCTGCCTACCCAGGCTGATGAAACTCAGACCAAAGCTGGGGAAAGACATCACAGCATTCCCAAACCATTATAAACCTCAACACAAATGTATGGGGAGCTGAAGAGAAGACGGTTCCTTTCATATTCAGAGGCAAATGCTCAGAAATCAGTTTTGGAATAGATGCCCAACTGCAAAGTTTAGTAGATGTAGTAATAACTTATGTAGATGAGAGATTTCAAAATTTCTCAGAGGTGCCTCTCAAATGGGTCACCTGCATGGATTTTAAGCAATTTGATCTCCCAAGAGAAAAACTTGCAGAGTCTGGGACCACTTAACTGGCTAATTTGACAGAGTGCTTTAATTCTTTTCACTCAAGAGCAGCAGGAAAATATAAAAACGGAATATGCTGCATTTAAAGCACTACTGAAATCTGTAGCTGACAAACCCTACCTGCAGGTCTATACAAGACTGCTAAGAGAAAAATCACCCCAGATTGTTCACATTCTTGACTTAGTTGAAATACTGCTGGCTATGAGTGTATCGACTGCAAAGTGTGAATGAGTTTTTTTCAATTCAAAACCTCATAAAAACAAAAAAAAAGGACACAGCTGGCTGATGATACACTTCAGTCCCTCCTGCAAATAGTGGTAATGGGTCCTGAACTACATGATTTTGATCCTGATCCAGCAATCAACCATTGGCTGCTCTCTGGTCCAGGCACTTGTCATGTTCATGGACATGCTGCTGCTGCTGCTTCTGCATCTCTTGTTAATACTCTTCCTCCATCACCCTCCTGTCTTACTCCTGCCCTTGATCATAGTTTTTCTGAGTTCTGATTGTTCAATTTCTATCTGATGTTTCCCTTGTTTTGATAGTTGATTCAGACTAACTCAACCTGTAGTAACAGAAAAATTTAAAAATACATTATTTTCCTGTTTTCTGAAAATTTCTAAATGTTGTAGTATTAATAATACAACCCCACACCAAGTAGTTTGTCACAATGTTAAGTCTTTGTAATTTCCCTTGAAATACAGTTTTCCAACTATGGACAATCACTCAAAACACTGAGACTACCATTTCTGGTAAGACCAGTTGACCTTGGACAAGTTTGTAATTCTGAAATTTGTCGATCCCTGTTAACCATCACAGGACCCAGATGTGCTGGCTAATTACAGGCCTGTCTCAAACCTTTTTTTTTTTAGGGAACGTTATTGAGAAGGTGGTGGAGATGCAGCTGGAGGCTTACCTTGACACTATGACATCTGTTAGTTGTTTCAGTCAGGTTTCAGGCCTAGCCACAGTACAGAGACCATGCTCATCAAGGTGTTTGATGACCTGCTCCTGGTGAGGGATAGGGGAACATTTTATCCTCATTATCCTGGACCTGTCCTCAGCATTTGACAATGTTGACCACGAGGTTTTGATTGAGTGCCTTGTGGAATATAGGGGACTTGCCAGGACAACTTTGAAATGGTTTGACTCCTTCCTTTCTGGAAGATTGCACCAAGTTGGAATGGGTATTTACTTATCATGGCTGGCTGTGGGATTCCTCAGGGTTCTATTCTGTCCCCTATGTTGTTCACATTGTATATGCTGCTATTAAGATTTGTTATCATATTGTACAGTGTGATTTTTAACTGCATGACAGCCTCAGTTGAGACAATGAAACTGTCTCCCTCTCACACCTAACATTTCACTCCACATCCTGGAGCTTTGTTAGAGGTCTGGGGCTCACCTTAGGCTCTCATGCTCAATATGTGTTTAGATTTTTAATGAACTGCATAAGAATGTTATTTGAAACATTTTACTGCACTACAATAAAAACGCTGTTGGAAGCAACTGGTCTTGATTGGTGTAGTCTCTTTCATTTTTAAATCTGTTATCGACTTCAGTCTGGGTGAGGACTGCCTATTACATTGAACAAATTAAAGTTTTCTTTGGGCTAGGTACCTCTATTTTCCACAATTCATCTACTTTTTTTAACAAGTGAGATTCCCTTAAGATTACTTTCAGTCGTAGATGCAAAGAGATTTTTTTCATTACGTCAAGTACTGCCCCTCCAGCTTATGAGCAATGCAATGCACAGCTATTATGTGAGGACATTGCTCCCATACCTTTGCAATGGTTCCATCTCTTTCACCCACCATGACCCTTGCCCAACAAAACTGACAGAAATAAGAAGTAGCCCTGGATTGTTAACATGGCAACATGCGACAGTACACAACATGACTTTACCAGGGTAGATCTCTGCCAAATGAATCTCCTGGAGTTCTATGGCAGGGTAAGCAAGGAACTGGAGCAGGGCAAGCCATGTGATATAATTTTCTTGGATTTTACCAATGCTTTCGATAAACTACCTCATCAAGAGCTAGTTCTAGCATTGATTGACTTGGGGCTACATAGTAACACTGTTAACTGGATTATGTTGTGGTTAACTGACCATAAGCAGAGGGTTAGCATTCAAGGATTTTATTCTGAGAGGTCTAAAGTGTGAAGTGGGGTCCCCTAGGGTTCAGTGCTGGGGCCACACCTTTTTAACATTTATGTTACATCAATGGGTGGTGGTGAAGGTATGCAGCTAACCAAGTTTGCCGATGACTCTAGGTTGGGCACTATCATTGAAACAATGGAAGACTCTTTGAGACTTCAAAATGCCTTATTGGAGATTGAGAAGTGGGCCATTGAACATAGGCTGGAGTTCAATATGGAAAAGTGTACTGTCATGCATATGGGGAAAAGAAATAAAAATGCTGACTACATACTACATGATTCCATCCTGAAAAAAGTATCAGAAGAAAGGGCATTATAATTTCAAATGACCTGCAATTTAAGAGTCTTTGCCCAACAGTTACAAAAAGGGCAGACGGCATATTAAATAAATTAAACATATACAATGCAGGGATAGGGTAGTAATTGTACCATCATACACATCTATGGTTAGGCCCAATTTGGAATACTGTGCCCAAGCATGTGCACCAAATAAAATCACTGAAATACACACACTGGAAAAAGTTCAAAGAAAGGCAACAAGAATAATAAGGGGACTAGGAGACCGCAACTATGATACCAGATTGGAACATCTGGTTATGTTCCAATTGGAATATAGAAGGTTAAGGGGTAACATGTGCCTTTTGTACAAAGCTTTGGCAAACGATTACCTCTGGAACTGTTTAGGCTTGGAGATGAGAAATCAAAATGACTGTAGATGAGCTCATACACTGCAGCTGAGAGGGGAGCTTTGTCATTCCAACAGGAGACAAACTGGTATAACCAGAGAGTTGTCTCCTTTTGGAATTCACTACCAGATGAAGTGGTGGGTAGTAGGGATATGCAGGATTTTAAAACTAAACTGGATAACTCCTGCAGATCGCATGGCTTTAGTGGATATAGGAATTAATATTGGTGAGCAGTATGGACAATTGTCTAATCTAAGTTCTGCATCTACCTATGTTGCCTATGTATTTTTGAGGGTAGCGAGAGGATGATGTACTGAGTCTATGCTGTTGATGTTGCATTAAAGGTGACAGGAAACAGTTTTTACATCTCTGGATGCCCTCTAGTTGTTCTTTTACTGGATACCCAGTATTCTGATAATGTTTTTCACCTTTCTTGTTAAATTATCTAATTTTGTTGCCTTTGTAACTACCCCTGAATTCCAATTGTGCTCAGCAGTTACTGCTGTCTGTTTTCATACTGCCTGAACATTCTGTGACATCACAAACTCCCATTCCAGGCCATTCAGATGAATAGCATGGAATGAGAGTTTGTGATGTCATAGAATGTCTTAGAAATATGAAAATCAAAAGCAGTAGCTGGTGAGGAGAGTGGAACTCTACGTTGATCTGAAAGTACCCCAAAGTTAGATTCTTTATCCAAAAATCATCAAAGCATATCAGATTACTTAACTGGCATGAAAAGGAAGATGGAAGGACAGTTAACTATGTAAAATCATTTCCTATCTCCTTTAAAGATGCTTTATGCAAGTGCATATTCCAAGGGTACAGCTTTGATCAGAAATGTACACACCTGTTTTGAGGTAGGATCTACAAAATGCAGGAAAACATTTTCCTACTTACTTATGCTGGCATCAGTACTGCCGTTAGCAAGAACTGGCACATATTTAGCATTACTAAGAGTCTGCATCTCATTTCTGGATATAACAGCAAATATAGCACTACACAAGTCTCTGGCTGTCTTATTATTGACAAAATTAGAACCATGTTTAAAGAGCTAGTGGAGCCAAATGAGGCAGACAGGAAAATAAAAAAAATTAAGAAGTAGTCAGTTGTAACATTTTATTCATTACCATGTTCCTCATTAGAAAGTCTTCTAGGTGAAAACATTGTGCTTGATGTGTAGAATAACTCTCAGCCTGACAGCTGACATATCTGTTTCTGTCCCCCACTACATCACCAGCATTGTGATCTCACAGACAGTGACATCACAGGTGACTGACCTGGCAGTTACTGAGTGGCTGTTCCTAAGCAGCAGTGATGTCACAGTCAGTGAGGTCACAATGCTGATGATGAAGTGGGGGAAATAGAGGTGGGTATGTCAGCTGTCAGGCAGAGTGCTGTCCCACACATCACACCTACTAACATCAGTAAATAATCTTCTAATTAAACAAAGGGAAAAGAAAAAGTACCTCAGCTATAAAAGGTAATAGCTGACTGCTTTTAAAAAATGTTAGTTTTAAGAAGTACACTGGCTCTTTAATCCCATTTTTCTCCTGTAGGTCATATATCCACTCCATGTCCAAGAAAGGGTGCAGATTTTTTGCAGTGGAGTATGTTGGTTTAAGTAGATGTCTCACCTTGACCTTAGTGCCCTCCTCCAAGCAAAAGCTTGATACAGTGGTGACTCACTGATATCAAAATTGACTGCACATTGACCGTTTTCTAGTATATGGTAATTCTGACATAGCACATGCAGATTGGACTTCCTTTGGGCATGTAGTGACTCAGTCCTAAAATTGTTTGACCCTGTAGCCAAGGCATTTCTTTTTTAGGCTGATATTGCAATAGGATATTTTTCATACACTATGCAATACTTCAGGGCCTTTTTCCATCATATCTTAAAGAGCTACTGATGCCTCAATGAAAACTTTGAAAAACATAATAATTAGGTACAATTCAGTTTGCAGTCCATATATATTCTATATATTCTCTTCCTCATTATTTATTACTGAGTAAATTTGCATGACTACATGATCTTTATTCCTTAGAGTTCCTTTGGAGTTCATCTAAGCTTACTCACTACTTCAAGTTATAATCCTCTATTGTCACATCACAGTGTGTTGCTGTGAGAGTGACTGTGATGTCACAATCAGTGCTTTATGACTTTAGGTAGGAAGAAAGCAAGAGGGATAGATGAACTCTTCAGAAGCAAAGATTTTTTTTTATAGTTAATACTTTTTATTGGTAGTTTATCAGAAAGATACATTACAGTTATGCTTCATAGCCATGATCTTATTTGAACAAACTTGCAAAAGAATAATATTGACAGGACTATAGTTAAAAGGAAGCATATAATAAGGTGTTTTTACGTGAGAATGTTTATGTGGTATTGTATCTCTGTATCATTATGCTTTGTACAATTATCAATATTTAAGACTGCATATAATTAACTGCCTCAAGGTAGCTCAACAAGGCATGTCTCAGCAATGACATTCTTGAACTTATATATTCTAGTATCTGAGAATATGAAGGGCACATAAGTCCCTATGCAGAGACACTGAGACATTTCTCACAAGGAGATAACATGTTCTTACATTATATTAAACAGTACAGTTTAAATCCTTCGCAGGTGTCATGCATATTAGTTAATGACAAATACTTGCAGGCAAATCCAATACTACATCTTTGAACCTGAAGAATCTAAGGTTTTCCAGTTGCATCCCTTCATTACCAGATTATGACCAAAAGGGGGTTATCGCTGAAAGTCAGCCTACCCTAGCACAGGGGGAGAGAAAAAACATATAGGGGCCCCAGCATAGATGATATTGAGACAGCTTGCTAACAGCTATGTGGGATAAACAGTCCAGCTGGGCAATATGGGCCATGGAATTATATAGCTCAGATAGAGATGGGATCCCTGTAGTTTGCCAGCAGCTTAAAATGAGCTGTTTGGCCTGCAAGAAAAAGATTGATAGCCAGTGGACCTGCATCCTGGAGAGTTTCAGATCCGAAGGTGGAAGACCCAGGATCCAGATGATAGGGGTCACACCAATTGCAGCCCCCAGTATCTGTTCGGCAAGGCCCGATACTGCAAGCCAGAAAGATGTCAGTTTTGGACATTGCCACAGTATATGGGCCAAGTCTCCCACCTGAGTGTCACACCTCCAGCATCAGTCATTGCCAGCAAGATGCATACGATAAAGTATACTGGCGGTGCATACCAATGAGAGAGAATTTTGTGAATCCGGAAGGTTTTTATTAGCTTCCCTCCAGCATGCTAACCATTGTTCCTCTGAGATAGGTTGATTAAGGGCCTTTTCCCATTTAGTCTTAGCTGTATTGGAGCCAGAGGGGAGCTGAAACCTAAGGGTTGAGTATATGTAGCTAACCACTCCTTTTTTCACAGATAAACAACTAGGGAGAGGGGTTGGGTTACTCTGTCGTGCGCCATAATGCTGCTTGATATACACCTGTACTACACTACGTAATTGCAATTATTGCCAAAAGGTCTTTTTCCCCAAGTGGTATTCAGCATCTAGTTCCCTAAAGGATTTCAAGTTCAGTCCCCCATTTTCCAGTATTTGAGCTAATTTAAATATCCCCTTATCTGCCCAGTCAGGCCAAAATAACGTTTTCCCCTCAATCGTGAGGGCATTGTTGTACCAAACTAGCATTTCAGCCAGTGGATACGGATTGGCTTTTAGCTACTTATGAACTGAGTACCATGTCAAGGCTGAGGCCAAAATGGTGGGATGCTCCCTTAGGGTTTTGGGTAAGGGAGAGTACAGCAAGGTTGATAGACTCCGTCGTCCGGCTCTTTCTGACTCCATCTTAGCCCACTGTGGAATATTGTCTCCAGGTGGTAGGAACCATACTATGGTCTGCGCTGTAAGGTATGCTAGTTTGTATCCTTCTATCCAAGGGAGATTCCATGCCCCTTGTTTCCAATGTGCACATAATTTGTTCCTGCTATATCTAGGTCTAGCCTTTTCTCACAGAAAGCTGGAGAGCATCCTATCTATGGTCGTAACCCACGTTGTCGGTAGAGCCAAAGGGATGTGTGACAAAGTATATAAAAGTTTAGGGACAACAACCATTTTTATAGTCAATATTTTCACAGCCAACATGAGGTGAAGTTTATGCCACTCATCCAATTCCATTCTAATGTTGGCCAGCAGGGGGTTTAAGTTTATCTCCCAGATTTTAGCCATATCCGCGTGAAGCCTAATACCCAAGTACACTATCGAATGAGCCACCCACTGCAGCCCATACTGATCAACTGAGGATTTAATGCATTGGGAGTTTAGTGGTAATACCTCCATTTTGGAGTGATTGATCTCACACCAGATAGTTTGGCAAATTCTGCCAGCAGCTTGAATAGGGGAGGGATGGAAGCTGGGGCATCAGCTAGTGGCACTAGCAGATCATCCACATATAAAAAAGTAGTGTAAGCCTTTTTGCCAATTTGTATACCCCCAATATTAAGATAGGATCTAATGGCTATTGCAAGGGGCTCCAGTGCTAGTATAAATAGTAGGGGAGATAGTGGGCACCCCTGCCTAGTGCCCCCACCCCTGCCTAGTGCCCCACCCGAGAGGGAAGGGATCAAACAGTGTGGCATTCATGAGAACAAAAGCTAAATAAAAATAAATAAATAAATAAATAAAATAAAGAACCCGTGCCATGGGCTGATTATACAAAGCAGTGACCCAAGCCCAAAAGTGGGGTCCAAATCCCATGACTTCTAGCACCTGCAGCAAGAAATCCCATTCAAGGGAATCAAAGGCCTTCTTGAAGTCAATCACCACTGCTGCGGTGGGGGTTGTGCCAGTTTGGGCAAAAACCATAATGTTAATCATAGATTGAATATAATCCCTACTGAATCGCCCCGGGACAAAACCCGCCTGAGAGGGATGGACCAGAGAAGTAAGTAGGGGGCTTAGATGAGTTGCCATAACTTTTGCAAATATTTGGCTGTCTGAATTTATTAGGGAGATGGGTCAATAACTTTGTTGGATCCTCTTCTTTCTTAGGAAATACTGTAATAATTGCTTCTCTAAGCATACTGAGAAAGGAGCCAGTGTTTTTTGCTAAATTAAAGAGGGTTGCCAATAATGGGGCTATTTGCAGAGCTACAATACTCCAAAGTTCAGGGGGAAACCCATCTCCTCCTGGTGCTTTGCCTGTATTTAAGGCCTTTAAGGCTGCGGTTACCTCCAATGATGTGATGGGGGCTTCCAGGGCCATAGTCTGCTGTGGGGACAGCTGGGGAATAGAGAGTGAGCCGAGGAATTGGCTTATCATCATGGGGTCAATAGTTCTCGAAGATGTGTATAGTTCCCTATAAAAGTTCACCATAATGGAGTTTATATGCTCCTGAATCACCTGTATTATTCCGCCTGGGTCTCTAAGACCAGAGATGTAATCTCCACTCTTTGTTTACATAACCTATATGCTAAAACTTTCCTCCCTTTCTCACCTTCCGTCCAATACTTATGCTTCAAGTGAAGGACGGCCAACTCTGCCTTCCTAGCAAGAAGGCTGTTAATATCCGAGTGAAGGCGTATCATTTCAAGATAGCAGGAAGAAGGTCTAGAGTTGTGTGTGTGGGGGTGATGTTTACAAGTGGCTTCTAATCCTGCCAGGCATTGTTCCAGTGTTCTAAGATGCTGCTCCCTCTGCCACCTACAGGCAGCAGCATAGGTCATTATAGCACCTCAAGTTGTGACTTTCATGGCTTCCCACAAGCATGCCAAATCTGTTAGTTTAGGGGGGTTGTCTTGCAAGAAAAGTTTAACTTGGGTGGCCAACCAACCAGGGAAGTCTGGATCCATCAATAGAAGAGGATCCAGTTTCCAGGTATGGGATTGTCTAGCCTCTGGGCCCCATGTTAAAAGCAGTCAGACAGGAGCATGATCCAATATCACTATCGGAAATATCTGAGTGTCAAAAACTACACTAATCTGAAATGAGGAGACCAGCCAATAGTCCAAGCGAGAATAAATTTTGTGAACTGGGGAGAAATACGTCTATTCTCTTTCTTTTGGATGGAGGACTTTCCAAGCATCTTGTAGCCCCATATCAGACATAAGCCGCTGCAGTGCCCTTCTGGTGCTTATCTGGAGTGCTTGTGTTCCTATCAGTACTCAGATCTAAGGGGATGTTAAGATCATCCCCCAGGACCACTGGTATGTTTTCTCCCACTATGGAGGATAGAGACTGCGCCAGAGCATGGAAACAATCCAGTAGGTCCTCATTAGGGTCATAGATATTAACAACCATTAGGGGGCCTTGTTGTGTATTGAAAAGAGCCATTACCCATCAGTCAGACTTATCCTATTTGGACTTAACCAGTGACCAGTGGACAGCCTTATGCACAAGAATGGTAACTCCTCTCTTGTGCGTAGAGGCAGAGGATGACAAAACTTGACCCACCCATGCCCATTTGAGGCTGTCATTATCTGCTTGCCTGAGTTTAGTCTCCTGGAGTAAAGCAACATCTGCTCTCAGTCTTTTGAGGTATCCCAAAACCTGCGAACGCTTCACTGGTGTATTAAGACCCCTCACGTTCCAGGTAATTAAATTTATATCAACCATAATCCAAGTTTTTTATGAAAGCAGATCTGATATTCCAAATGTAACATAGGCACAAGGCTGAGAGGAGGGGGAGCCCCTTCCAAGATATTATTGAGCAACTGACCCTCATAGATTCCGTCCCTGCAATATAATCTTGTAATCTGACAATTTGCAAAGGATATCGTAACAAACAATCAATCAAAATGCAAACATAACAACCATAACTATTTACATCCAGCCTATATACAGCCAGGGGGAGGCCCCATGGAACAAGGCCAGCAGCATATGCTACAAGGCCTCCATGCGCATCCCAGAGGGGTGTAGGAGAAGGCAATGCCTTACCCTGCAGTGTATAGGAGAGGTTGTTGTCTCTCAGCTATAAAGGGGGATAAGTTAGGATTGTGGGGTCCATTTTTAAGATGAGTGCCCATAAATTATATGCCTTACTAGGCCACCATCAGGGGTATCTTGAAAGAGCACAGGGAGGGAGTCAGGAGAAAAATGAAGTAGAAGGAGCTGGGGAGGGATGGGAGAAGAAGAGAAAAAGTGAATATAAATAATAAATCTTAGGGGGGGATAAACTATTTCTTCAAATTAAAACCCCCAGTTTAGATAATACAGATAGAACCATACTTATGTAACAGTCCTTCATGTGACATTGTCAGAATAAGTCCTTGACTGAGCTTCATCAGTCGCAGTATGCTCAAGAGATCGGCCATTCACACCAGCTGCTGAGGGGGATGTGGAGCTCGTTTGCGGGCCCGAAGGGGAGGCCACAATGTCTGCCCATGATTTGCTCTGTCCTGTATTGGTGGCCCTTCTGTTTTCTGACCACGATGCTGCATCCCCGTTAATTTCTCCTTGCAGATCTGTACTGTCTGTTTGTAGTGGTGCATATGGATTTGGCATAAAATATGCCCGCAGGTCCAAGCCTGGGCAGGTTCCATGCCAATGGTCAGGTCGGGGACTCGTCGAAGTGGCCCATATTCTAGGATGTTGATGATTGGGGTGATAGACCGTGGGATGCTTCTTCCTCGATCTACGAGGCAGAACAGCCTCAACATTTCTGACTTGCCAAGTAGCAGGTGCATCCATCGCAGCCTGTGGAGTTTCTTCCATCTCTGGTGGTTCTGCCACTGTCTGAGTGGCCGTATAAGTCCCTTGTTCTTGAAAATCCTCTTGATGCTGGGCTCTAAGAAAGTCCATCAAGCTTTCAGGAGATGCAAACATTAACGGCACTCCATTGTGTACTACCCTCATGGTGGCTAGGTAGCGTAGGGAGAAGGAGTAGCTATGCACATAAAGGATTTTCCTTGCCGGACTGTACTCTTTCTGTCAGTTCAATAGTTCCCTCGAATAATCCTGGAAAATGTGTATTCTGTGTCCCTGCCATGTAAGGTTGCTGATTTCTCTGGCCGCTCTCGTAATAGTCTCTTTCTGTCTAAATGCCAGAAATTTAGCCAGCAGCGGCCTGGGCCTTTTGCCCAATTTAGGAGGTGGGGCTAGGGAACGATGAGCCCACTCTATCTGGGGCCTAAAATCATCTGGAAGGCCTAATAAATCAGGAAGGGTTTGTTGTAGGAAGGAGACCATGTTAGCTTGCTCTGCCCCTTCTGGGAATCCTATGAATCTTAGATTACTTCGCTGGCTCCAATTTTCAAGGTCATTGACCTTTTCCTGAAGGAGGTGTATTAGTTTTGCTTGCTCCCGCATGTTTGCTGAGATATCCTGTATGGCTGTATCTTGCGATCCCAGTCTCAGCTCAGTGTGAAATAGACAGACTTCAATTCCTTTCAACATTTGGGTAGTCGCATTAGCACCGGTTATAAGTTGTTCCATTTGTGTTAGGATTTGTGTGAATATCTGCTCAGTGTGGGAGCTCTCCCCAGACATAATGGTGTTGCAGGCCATGCCGAGAGTCGGGCCCAGCATTAGATTAGGAGACCTGATGTTTGTGTGCTAATATGAGCAGTTTGCAGTGAGTTCAGCAGTTCTTTTGCACAAATATAGTAGCCCAATGTGTTCACCCTGCTTTAGCACTGTTGATCAAGTCAAACAGAGATCCCCAATGCCGGATTTAGTCAGAGTTTGTCCCCTTAGCTGTGGAGCGAAGCAATTAGGCAGCCATCACCATCCGTGGTTGGCCACGCCCCCAATGATTTTGTTTTAATGCAAATGATCTCAGTAATAAATAATGGGGAGGAGGAATACAGAACTAATGTGAAACACAAGCTGAACTGTATCTAAATATTATGGTTTGTTAAAGCTGTCCTGAAGGCATCTGCTGCTCTTTAACCATTTGTAAGTGGTCAGCCAATGAGACTAGAACATTCTGGCCTTTTTTTCTTGATCATATTTCTCGTCTTTATTTTTCTTGTACACCTGTGATCCAGCACTAAAGTGTGTTTTTCAGGAAGTGAAACAGATGCTTCAGCTTCCCTATATAATTCAATTGACTGATGATCATCAGCTGCTATATCCACTACCACAGATTCAGATACGTTATTACATTTATTTGGAGAAGTAGAAGAATGTGTTTGCGTTTTACCAGAAGAGGCTGCTGATGACCAGAGAGAAATAAAAAGTCTGTTGTTTACTCTTCTGCATGTTGTCTTGTCACTTGTTGTTTTATTGATGCTAATAACATTTATTTTTAGGGCTGCAGTGGGCTTTGTCCTGCAGACCTCTTGCTATCAAAAGAAGGACTCAGTGCATTCCTTCCAACTGAACAACATCTTGGAGTTGTACCACAATCGCCTTCTTGTCCATGAAGCACTCAGCAATCTGCATCTTAAAACATTTTTTCCTCCCACCCACCTGAAACCTCCCTCTCAGCACCCCTCCCCAGAAACATAACAGTGACACTGGTGGTTCCCAATGCCCCAGTGTCATGCTCAGGAATCCTCAGTCTTTTTTTGTACCCCATCCACTACCACACATGTGCGGTGATATATATCTATATCTGTATTTATTTTCCTCCCACCCACCCAAACCTCCCTCTTAGCACTCCCCACCGAAACATAAAGTGATACTGGGAGTGCCCAATCCCCAGTGTCTCAATCAGGAATCTCCATTTTTTTAATGCCCCCCCCACTACTGCACATCTTGATCGTTTTTTATCAATATATATATATATATATGTTATTTTCCTTCCCGCTCACCCAACCCTCCCTCTCAGCACCCCCATCCTGAAAAATAACAGTGACACTGGGGGTGCCCAATCCCTTCATGTCTGATCACAGATCCTCTGTCATTTTTTTTTACCCTTTAAAAAGAAAACCATCCATCAATGTCTTTTGTGGCCATTTCCATCCCCCCCACCCAATCCTCCCACTCAGCACCCACTATCCTGCACACCCCCCAAGCCCTTACTTACCCATCAGGGGTCCAGCACCGTAATTTTCTCTGGACTGCAGACACATCTTCACTCTTTAAAGCCAGACCACGAACTGAAGAAACAGGAATGTGGTTCAAAGTATTTCAATGGTGTTTTGAACTTAATGGCATAACTTGGCTATTTTTGCATATTTTTGGCCCAAATTTTCAACATGCCCCTTTTGAGACCTACATCATGAACAATTGCACTAACTTTAGGCAAATCTGTCTAGAAATCACCTTTCAGGCAGGATTTGAAAATGTTTTCTGCCTTTGTTCATGAGGTGGGATCATAAGAAAGCTATGTTAAACAATTTGGTGTAAAAATATTAAAAAACAGCAAAGTTATGAGCCTATGTTGAATTTTGTGAACACAGGCTCATAACTTTGGTAATTTTCAATATTTTTACCCCACATTTACAACATAGCCATATCCTTAAGGCATCTCATGAATCTGATAGCTGTCATTTTTCAAATCCTGGCCAAAATGCTTTTTTTTACATCCCAAAAGACAATTTTGCAGTCCCGGCACAAAATCACCTTTTGGGCAGGAGTTGACATTTTTCTCTGTCCTTGTTCATGAGGCAGATCATAAGAAGGCCATGCTCTAAATTTGGTATAAAAATATTTTACAAAAAAGAGTTATGAGGCTCTGTTGAATTTTGCAAATGCAGGCTCATAACCTTGGCAATATTCAATATTTTCACCCTAAATTTTCAGCACAGCCATTTCTTTACTGCACCTCATGAATGTGACAGCTGTCATTTTTCAACTCCTGCCCCAAATGAGTTTCTGCGTCTGGAAAGTTGATTTTGCAGTCACTGCGGGAAACCACCTTTAGGCCAAGAGCTGAACATTTTGCATGTCCTTCTCCATGACGCAGGGTTGTGACAAGGCTATGTTGAAAATTTGATATTAAAATATTGAAAACATACAAATTTATCAGCCTATGTTAAATTTTGCTAATGCAGGCTTATAACTTTGGTAATTTTCAATATTTTTACCCCAAATTCCTTGGTTGCAGCCCTATCAGCTCTGGTCAGAGTTTGTTTTATATGTCACTGTGTGGTGTATGTCCTTCACTGTCTGGTAGTTTGGGATGGGATAGACACTACTACTCTATTCACTTGAAACTTGAGGCTGCATAAGAAAATGACTGCAGGAGGGCCAGGCAGGAAGTCAGGGAGGCAGCAGAATGGGAATAGCAATACGATAAAGATTTCTCTGTACAGATGGTGCTTTTATGTTTAACTTAAAATTTAGATATTCTTTTTTGTATACTCAAAAGTGCAGTCCTCAGAGCTCTGATGACACTAGACACAATGATAGTCACACAACAAGTCACTTATTAACTTATAGTATATGGGTGCTGCCTATTGTCAATGGATTTCAGCAACTGCTGAAATCTTGTTGTAGTACAGTTCAAAGGTCAAAAAAGTTGTTGTACTATCGTTCTGACGTCACATCGATAGTACAACAACTTTTTACCCTTGACCTGCTGCCTGATTGGCTCAGACGACGCTCTATAGGAAAAAAAACCAAAAAACATGGTGGCGCGATTTATCGAGCTCCGAGCAGAGGAGCCACCGACTGAGAAGTCGGGAATCGGGACAGGGAGAGCCATACATGGCTCCCTTTCTAAAAACAACTGCTTTCTTTTTTCTCACCAATTTAAAAAAAAAATGACGTGCAGACAAGAAACTGAGGAGCAGGATGGAGCATAAGCATGAACGGGGGCAAGCAGAAGCACCAGAGGGGAAACGGGAGCAGCGCCTACGGCAAGTAATGAAAAAAATAAATGTAAAAAAAAAAAACATATACTATAAAAAACAATGGATGGGTGAACATCCACAACTAAGTCTGCGTCCCCATCTCGGGCAGTTGATGACATCAACTAGACCTCTCGAGCTCCGCTCTCGGGGTCTTTGTGATGTCATCAACTCCCTCGATGGAAACACAGCCTTGTTGTGGATGTTCACCCATCCACTATTCTATATATTATTGTGTACAATGTTTTTCTTTTTTTTATAATAATTTTTCATCCAGTGCTAGAACCATGTGGCTCACTGTGGCCCAGGATGGCCTTGCCCCAACTTGGAATAGCCTTTTTCCTCCACTCCTTCTTACTCTACTTCAATTTCCCTCAGTCCAGTCCATCACACTTCCCCTTTTTTCCGAGTCTCAAACACAGGAAAACATTGGTACAGTGTCTCACACTGTACCACACGTCTACTCTCCCCCCCTTTTTCTATCTTCTTGTATTTTATTAAACAGCTTTGCTTTGTTCTCCTTTTTACAAATAGTTATGCTTGTCTCCTGGTGCTGGTAACACACAATTTGATCTTTTTTATCTTTTTTCTTTTTACGCTGCACTTCCCTCCCATCTGACCCTCATGCAGGCAGACAGTTCCCTTCCCACTACACCAGAACTCTCCCTCTCTGACCATAAGTCTGTCTCTCACACCGTGCCCCAGCCCTCCCCTTGTTCTATGTGCACTGCAGTCTTTGTTCATTCTTTTTTTATGATTTTTAAATTGTTTTATGTTTTTTATCTGACCCCGGGCCACACCGGAAGAGGATTTATTATTTATTTTTCTTTATTTTCTTTAGAATTTGTCCATGTCCAGTATTTAACAACAACAATACCATCCTCACTCAAACCCTTTCTATCCCCCCTCCCCTCCTCTCCCCTCTACTACTTACTTAACTCTATTCCTACTCTTTTTGCATCCACTTCCTCCTTCCCTGCTTCCTTCCCACTCTCCTCCTCCTTATCCTATTCCCATCACTTTGTCTCCTCCACTTCTCTATACTTTATTCCTAACCCTAATCCATCCCCCTTCTCTTCTTTACCTCTGCCTGTTATCCTCACTCTTCTTCCTTTCTCCCTCTCCTTTTTCTGTTCCCTCATTCTCTTTTTCCTCCCTGAGTTTTCTCTGTAGCTGTTCCCCCCTGCTGCCCCCTCCTGTTTATGACTACTTCCTACCCTGCCCTGTTACTGACATTACAGTCTGTGAGTGCTGGGTTACCCTACACTCCTAATCAGCCAGCCTGCATGTTTAAAGGGGACAGGAATTAAATTCTATCTGTCTGTTGGTTTTGTGAATGTTATAAACATAATCACAATATTTTTTCATTCATTATTACTATTATACCTTCCATAGGTTTCAGTTGTATTCATTTCTGTGACTGCTGTAGCTGTTATGAAAATCAACCTTCTAATCAAGTGTGAGAGCGGCGAATGGATGTAGAGCCTAAATGTTACGTTTTTCATTCATGCGTTCTGTGCAGTTGCAGGCTACAACTGAACCACATAAAAAAATCTGTTTGCTGTTCACAATGTAAGTGGCTATGATAATGAGTCATGTTACTTAGGATTTGTGTGTCTATTTTCCCTTGTACATAAGAGTAGTTAAACGAGAGCATTGTCTCAGCATACTGCATGAATAAACACAGAAACGAAGTGTAAACTGTTTCTGTTTCATCCTATTTGTTCAGTTCCTAACTGTGTATATGGATTTGAAAAAAAAATGAAAGCTACAGTCGCATGTGTGAATGAGTTGGTTTGTATACCTCCCAATACACACTCATACAAACTGTCTGTAGCAATTACCATCATCTACTTAATTTGATTTTCAGTGTTTGTGAAGTACAACCCTTGTAAAATGTCTAGTCCTGCACTGTTTTGCAGTAAATTATATTTAACATTTTTATATGGGATTTGGAAATGCATGAAATGGTAAATTCTGTTTGTGTAAGTTCCAGTGCAATCTCTATATTTGAGCACACATGATGAGAATGTAAGGGAGTGCTGTCTCAAGTTTTGATTCTGCTCGTTACCAACTATGAGTATTTGAACATTTTTTTTAACTCGCAAGTGTGAAATAAATGTTTCACTTCCAGTCTCTACTGTCATCATGATAACTTTTTTTATGCTAAAGTGACATATGTTAGCATTCATAATCCTACTTATTTGCTGCCTGGTACATAAAGAGACATATGTTTCCAGGTTTCTTTTTTATGTCCGCCTTGGTTGTTGCACCTCTGAAACGTTATATGTAACAGGTAATGTTACGTTGTACTGTATATCAGGGCCATCTCTCTATCTATGTTATATATTACTTTGGTGAACCTGTTATGTTATATACTGCTAACTTCTTTAGATTGAACTGCCTGTGATTCACACCCTTAAAAGGTGGGCACCTGTGTCAAATATAACTCTGCATATAGGGGCTCAACAGTTGTTATAGCATTGCTATTGTGACTGCCCCCTTACCACGCTGATCCTATAATCTTCGTGGCCATCACTTTTGCTGTCTTGCAATTGTTTTAGTGCAGACAGAACCCAATAAGATGGCTCCAGATGAGCTAATGTATCAATGTCAGCTTCCTGACAAATAAAAAAGGTACTGGTGATGCTACCCCCCCCCCCCATCATAAGAAAAAAAAATAAGTAACATCACACTTTCAGCACTCCACGTAAAATGGTTATGAAGACTTACCATAATGTAATGATAAATATATATATATATATATATATATATATATATATATATATACACATTTGAAGTAAGTGTACAACATGAATCTCATTTACAGTGGTGCCCTGCTTGTTTTTCCCAATTTCTCCAGGTGAGTGGTCTGCAATACTTGGCTACTGATTGTCCTAATTGGTGTTTGGATCTCTGGTTTCCAATTTTATGTATCCATATCTGCTCGCTACAAACACACAACTTTTGATTTGCATGTTAGTAAATAACTTGAAATGAGTGACTGTCTGATTATGTTAATTCCTTTATACATTTTGTGTCGGTGTCCTAAATGTCAGATGCAGGCTGTGATAATTGAAATTTGCGCTGACTGCTTATGTAAGATACATTCTGTCCAATTTAGCACAGGACAGGGTCCCCTGTGCCTGCGGCTTGTGACACCAGTATTACTGTCACACATCAATTGCACAACTACTGGCCCCCCATCACCCCCACCCAGAAGTTCCAGACTAGCCCATTCCCCTCTACCTCCACACCAGGGGTCAACCTTTACTTTTCTTTGCACTAGCCAGCAGGACAAGCTGAATCAAAATTGTACTAGCCCGCAGATGGTTGCACTAGCCTGCAATTGTAATTGTAAATGTTGATCACTTATACAGAAATAATGCAAGCCAAGAAAATACTTCAATTATTGCAAATGTATCCTGCTCTTATATTGCTTCTGGCTGAAAAAAATACTGCAGTGCTATCACACACAGTGTGCCCCCCTCCCCATTGTTTTGTACCTTGCCCTCCTCTCTTCTTCATGCACCCCCTGAACCAGAGGATATCACAGCAACAAATGTTCAGTCAAGTAGGCCTTGCTCTGCACACACAATAGCTGGCATCATGATGCACCTCACCAAACTCTCACCAGCACCCACACTGTAATAAATAGAGACTCTGGTAGAGAAAGACTCTCTCAGACCGCACCATGTGATCAGCTGGAGCCTAGCACTTCTGGAAGTTTTTATATGGTGTCAAGTGAGCCAGGAGCACATCTAGGATTTATTTGGGAAGGGGGCTACACAAGCTTAAAGGGACTGGGAAACAGAAAACTTTGACATTTATATTTAAAAGTATTGATTTTAACATGCTATGCCCCAACAGTAACATCTCTTAAACATTCTCCTTTCATCAGGCCAGGGTATGCAGTACACAGACATGATACTATACTATCCCTGTTTCTATATAGGACGAGCTATGCACCCCAGGAAAGCTTATTTTAACTTTTCATATTATATGTTTTATTGAGGTATTTTGTACCATACATGCCTCCAAAGCTTTGTTTTTAGGATGAAGGGACATGCTGAGTAGGATATGGATGGGAATGTATGGATGGTGTTGGCTGGCACGGTGCATTTTGAAGAGCTGGGGACCCCTACATTTGCCAGTAAGGGCAGCAATGGGTCTATGGATAGTCATTTCAGAGTATTGTCCACAGGATTGTCCAGGGAAGGTAGAGTTGAGAGATTTGGAGAGGAGAGGGAGCAGGCATGCTAAGGCTGAGATAAATCCCACCACCTGCAAAGCAGACCCTGTATGCCTCTTAGCATTTTGTCATTGAAATATTTACTTATTTCAGTAGCAGATTAATACCTTTGAACCAGGATGACTCTTTTACAAAAGTTCCTTGTCAAATACGTGAAAGACACAGTCAGCACAAAACATCAATTTGGAGATACTCTCAAACATAACAAACAAATAGAGACTAAATTACAGGGAAATACATTAGTGGAATATGCCTAGTGGCAAGTGCAGGGCATCAAAAGGTAGCAGCCGAAAAGGGCTTTGTAAATGGGATAGAGGTAAGGGGAGTGAGGGGATGGGAATGAGAGCATGATGCAGGTAATGAGTAGGGAGCAAAGTGGGCTCTGACAAGGAGTGTTTCATTGGAGAGGAGGGTAAGTATAAAAAGAGGAGGTTGAGGGATGGAGGAGAGAAGATGAGGTTCTGTAAAGGGGTAACCAAAGGTCAGGAATAGCAGACACATTGGAGCTCTTGGGCCAGGTGGATGTGCAGGGCATTTTTATAAAGGCCAATTGTATGTTCCAGGAGTGGAGCAGGAAGGTCAATATTAGATACAGACACTCAAAATGTAGTAAAAAGAAGAGAAAGTACAGGATTGAGAGCTTTGAATGGGAGAGGGAGCACCTGTGGTGAGGCTGGGATAAAATCTACCACCTGCAGAGCAGACCCTGTATGCCTTTTAGCATTTTCTCACTGAAATGTAGGATACAGATACTCAAAATGTAGGGAAATGAGGAACATAGAAACATGGAAGTTGATGGCAGATAAGGACCGTATGGCCCATCCAGTCTGCCCATTTCTTTTTCTACCTTATAAATGTGCCATCGGCCTTTGCTCTGTCAATGGGCTATCTTTTCATACTATTCTGTATTGCTCCCTTAACCTATCCCATGCCTGTTTGAAGCCCTGCACTGTATTCATAGCCACCACTTCCTGAGGTAGGCCGTTCCATGCATCCACCACCCTTTCTGTGAAAAAGAACTTCCTCACGTTACCCCTTAATCGGCCTCCCTCTAATCTCATGCTGTGTCCTCTTGTCCTCCTATTTTTCATATATTGAAACATGTTAGAATCTTTCACCTTGTTAATGCCCTTAAGGTTTTTGAATGTTTCAATCATACCACCTCTCTTTCCTTTGGTTTAAGGTACACATAATGAGCTCCGTTAATCTGTCCTCATATGTTTTCTGATGCAGTCTCTGCACCATTTTGGTTGCCGTTCTCTGGACTGCCTCAATTTGGTTAATATCCTTGTGAAGGTGTTGCCTCCAGTACTGCATGCAGTACCCCAGATGGGGCCTAACCAGTGTATGTTCACAACGGAATTACTGCTCATGTAGGACTCAATCAGTGGATGGTCACAGTGTTGACAAGTGGAATATTCCAGTCCCCGGCTGGTTACCAGTGTGTGGGGGGTGGGCCACTAGACCACCAGTGCTACAATACTGAAAATATACTTGGTTGTGATGTGGTGGATGTATTAATAACTGTAATACTCAGTAAATCATGGATTTAGACTTGGGACTGGTATGTGCAATGATATCTGACAGTGTGGGAGGTATTGTGATACCCCGGCCAGTCCATGGGTGTAATGAGACACGTTGTTTTAGAAAAAGTGAAATGTTATAAAATAAGTTTATTGGGTTTACGTTTGAAGTAAGTTTTTTTTAATAAAATGTTTCTCTCATCTCCATTTGTTTATGTGGTTGCTATCGTCTCACAAACACACACACAGACACACGTAGACAGACACACACACACTGAGGATATTATGTAACATTTAAAAATGTCCACCCTTGATTAGAGTTTGTGCATAGTGAGGGTGTGGGTATCTGGGAGAACATCAGTTTGTACACAAAAGATAGACTGCGTATAAATGATGTACGAAATAATTTCATTAATGTACAGACAGGGAATCACACTGAGGAGCATTTAACATAGGAGGGCCGTAGCAGGATAGATAGATAAGTGCAGAGGCCTAGTAATGTGAATACAAGTGTGCTCACTCCCCATGATAGTCAGGTAAGGTGGAAGGTAACTAATAAGGGAACGGACACAAGGGGTGAGAGAGGTAGAGGGCATGTCATGCTAAACCACCCTGGTAGAATACTGTGACTGTGACCATGCTAATCGATGGGGGCCCTGCATTGGATGTCCATTAACCATATTTAAGTAAGGAATTTGATTCAATACTGAACTGGAGAGTGGGGAGAAAGATATGGGGCACATGGGAAGTAGAAAACTGGAGGGGTGGATGCTAAATTAGCTAAAATATAGGCAGCAGTGTGTGACTTTAGGTTGTGAGGGACGGGGTGACATGATTGTTACATTCAAATACATGAATTGTATAATCTAAACATACACAGAGGGTCTGTTCATGAGGATGGTGGGAGAGACACTGGGGCAATGATATGAGATTGGGGGGGTAGATTCAGTAAGGAGGTTAGGATGTATTTATTTATGGAGAGGATGGTGGCAAAGTGGAACCAACTACCATTTGAGGTGGTGGCACTTAACGCAATAAAATGCTTCAAGAATGGGTGGGACAGGGCAAAGGGGAGTGTCTTATATGTAAAAAATATAGTATTTAAAGTTCTGATTATTATAATTTAAAGTTAGTGAAATCACAAATCATGGAAACAAACTTCTTCAATAGTATAATGCTGTTTATTGTATTCAACTATGTTTTCATTTCCTATAGATTCTCAATTCAATTGATTTTCAACTATATATAGACTCAACTGTATATTTACTGAAGACACGCATCTTACTAATTTCAACTGCATTTAATAATGAATCGAGAACAGACGTGTAAGAAGCGTAATTTTGGACCTACATGTGTTGTTCCTGGCTGTCATAGCGCATACATACGAATGCCAATGTTGAATTTTCATCAAATGCCAATTGGTAATGCTGACCTGTATTATAGATGGTTGCAGTCTCTACAAATCAAGCATCATGATGCCACAATTCAAAGTTTTGTATGCAGTCTTCTCTTTGTGGCCAGTGATTACCTCACAAAAGGGCAATTTTATGTAAATGGTGTTTTTCTCGTTAGTGAAGACCAACCATCTGAAGAGAAATGCAGTTCTGCATGGTAAAAGTGATGTGGGCAAGCAGGTGGATATGAACAACCAGCATGCTGACAACAGTCGTTCATCTGATGTAACCCACATGAGACACATGATGGTCGCAGCATCAAGTGAAGTCATAAACACCACCCAGGTGTGTTAATCCATTGCTTGTCTGTACTGTTTATGTTTGCTTTTGTGCGAAGAGTGCAAGAAACATATTGAGATAGTATATCAATGCAGAGGTATGACACAGCCCGAGCAGCATCAACGACCCATGTTTGGGAGTGAGCGAAGGCCACTGGTCATTGCACATTCCACATTTGTGGGAATACAAGAACAATCACAAATGTTCCTTGCCAGACAGCATGAGCTTTCAATCTCCATAACATGGAGTACAAGGGAAGTCATCCTGATCTCGGGGTGTGGGTTGAGATGCTGGTTGGGATGTATAACTGACTGCTACCCAATGTAGGAAAAATCATAGCAGAAACATAAATATATTGGATATTAAAAGCAAATATATTTTTTACAAAATATATAATACATTTGCGTAGGCCTCTCTACAATATCAAGACTTACTTCAAATGGGTTGTGTTTCGTTTGCGGAGGACTGTCCAAACATTGTTGCCATCAACAACTTCTAAACATATAGTACTATGCCAGATCACCTCTCTCCCACTGGAACACCAAACAGCACTGTAAATGCATCTGGGCTAGAGGTAAACTGTTAATACTTCATATTATTTTACATTGCCACATCAGTGTTTCAACTTACTTTTAAAAAGTCCACTACCCGGAAGTATGACAGATGCTTAGGGTGAATGGAGAGCAACATGGGATGTCAAGGATCTGTTCGCCAAGGACAGGCTATACTTTAGCAATGAGGGAAAATAGGTCCTGCAGCTGTGATTGGCAGAGTTCATCCACTCCAGGTGGGGTTTAAACTTGGGATTGGGGGGGGAGAAGGGAAGGCCCTGGCCTTCTCACACAGGCAGAGGGGAAGGGACACAGGGCAGGAGCAACAGATAGTTCAAGTGTTTGGTCCTGGTAGGCAGAAGCAAGGTGGCATTGGGATGGTGGACAAGAAGGCAAGGGGACAGGCTTGAGGGTGGTCCTGATAAATGCCAGGAGCATGGGAAATAAGATGCCAGAGCTGCAGGTGCTGATGGTGGAAGGAGTGAATGTGGTGGCAGTCATGGAGACGAGAGCCTCGTACGGACATGACTTGGACCTAAACATACTTGTGTAGACCACTTACAGAAAGGACAGGGGGAAGGAAGGGGATGTATGGGTGGCTTTTATCCTAAGGGTTAACATAGCGATAAGCAAGGTGGAGCAAGCAGGGGATCACGTAGAGGCCAGAATTGTAATGGGACTATCAATAATGCCCTGAGAGAAGTGACTGGGGGAGCTTAGAAAAGGGTTAGGGAGAAATCTGGCTGCTGACTGGCTAAAACAACCAACCAGCTAGGCAATAGTGACCAGAAAATAACAAGTCTTTGTTGTAATAATTAGTATTACTAAAGTTGCAACTTCAATATCTTTTGGTAGGCATTAATTTCTCATTAAGCACACACCCCAAGCATTACTGTATATCTAATGCACACATGGAGTGGTTTATCAAACTGATAAAATAGTAAGCTGATGGCTGTTTGCCCATGACATTTCTTTTTTTTATATTTTCATTTTATAACGATTAGTAAGTAGTAAGATGTAATACAGGTTTAAAAAACATTAGACCCGTGATTAACACAGTAGTCTACAATTGTAAATTTCTATTCAAAATCATTCCTTAGGTATGTTCATTCAGATGTCATAACTGCTTACTTGCCCCACTCTGGACTATTAAAAATTGAGAAGTTAGCACACAAACTGACCCTGTGTCAGTAATGCCTATTGTCAGATGTAGGAGTAAGGCATGTCAGACTGATACAGTAAATGTGCCTCAAATGATCAGTAAAAGTTCAAAATATGTGATGACAGACGACCTCACTGCCAAATATGGATTGATGCATGACCATGTACACATAACAGTGGGTAGTATGAGAAAGGAACAGATCATTAACACTAGTGAACACAACTCAAATTCTGACAGATTATCTGAATTGAGTTCAACAAATTTTAATCCAAAGAGTGGAATTCTCTTATCTGATTCGGAGGATATTTTGGATCTTAGTAATGACAAACAATCTGATTGTGACAGTGACATTAACTACCATTATGATTACATCAATGATCCAGACTACAGTTCGGAATCATCAGAAACAGATGAATTAATTGCTTCTGAATCAGACAATGAAACATCAGGCGAATCCGATAGATTCTATATAGTTTCTAGGAAAAACTTACTCAGGCTCTTTAGAAAATGCAACACACCTTTCTGCAATAGTCCACTAGTTGCAAGTCCCACAATTATCAAGAAGGGGAGTGCAATAACGGTAAAAACAGAGTGTCTGCAAGGTCATACATTATCGTGGGATTCCCAAGACATTATTAATGGTGTCCCAGAAGTGAACATTTTAATGCTGACTGCAACATTTATCTGTGGTGGCTCTTACACAACAATGTCAGAAATTTTGAGCACGGTTGGAATCAATAACATCTCAGGGTGACATTGTAATAATATTCAGAGGAACTTGATTTTGCCATCCATACGCTCAGCATGGGACGAACACATAAATATTGTCCATCATGACATTGCAGAAAACAATTTGATCCTTTCTGGCAATACAAGGTGTGACAGTCCTGGGCACTGTGCAACACTTGGGACCTACACATTAATTGACCATGAAAGCAACTTAATAATTGATCAGCAGTCACTGAAGGTCACAGAGGTCAAGAACAGTTTCTGGATGGAGCCTGAAGGTTGGATTAGAAGTCTGACAGACCTTATGAAGAAAAATCTCCTTGTGTCTATATTAGCTACTAACTGGCATGTCACAGTACAGAAAATACTAAGAGAGAAATATCTGCAATCAATCATGAGTTTGATTAATGGCACATTGCCAAAGGAATGAAAAAGAAGATGTTTGCCGCAGGAAAGAAAAGGGGTTGTACTGTCATTTCTGAATGGTCTAGTTCGATTATTAATCATCTTTGATGGCCAGTCGACACATGTAATAAGGAATATAATACTCTACAAGACAGATTCACCTCAGTGCTGCACCATATATCGAATATTCTTAGTTGGGTATCTAATGAACATGTTCATAGGTGTGAACACCCACCATACAACTCAGAATCAGAAGCCAAGAAACCATGGATATTGAATGAGTCTGTGGCTCGTGAAGAACTTGAAAAGATTATCAGGGATAAGAGGTTACTGTCAGATTTAGAAAAGGTAGAATTTTTAATTAATTTATTTCATAATGTGTTACTCTACCAACCATTTTCTTTTATATGTATGTTATAGTTCTGTTTTCTTTGTCAGTATTAGAATAATATGTGTCTTACTGTTCTTAATTGTCTTTAAGGTCACAGAGGGAATCCATACTGGTGAATTAGAGAGCGTCCACACTCTATATCTTAAACATGCACCAAAATGTATCAAATATGATTATGGCACTTATTCATGTCGTCTGTATGCGGCCGCCATGGACGATAATGAAAATGTGTCACGTCAACAATTTGTAAATAAGCATGGCCAGATGCAGTACAAGCATCAATTTTAAAAAGCTGCTGGACGATATGTTATCAAGTCAAGAAAGGAAAAGAAGACATTTAATTTCAGAGAAAAGATAATTAGATGTATTTTCAACAGACAAATATTGGGTAAATGCAAAGTTTTGTGATATATACATATGTTAAATAATGCATATGCAAATCGAGGTTTACTTTGTCTGGATGATGACCTGAATATTTTTTTCCTGTATTATAGGTGGACATGATCAGGCTAACAACAGTCATACCAAGGATGTCATAAAGCGTTGACTCTGGGAACACCACGGAGCTGCCACACTAATGATAGAAGAAGCAGTGAATGCACATCATACTAGATTCTCTGTAAAAAAATGTTAAGAGGACAAGGCATAAATTCTAATTGTTAGCTGTTTATACATGCCTTACTCTCAGAATTCATTATTAATTTGCCTAAATTATTCACATTTAACTACTCCTGAATAAAATGTGTTATGCAAATCTGTATTTTAGCAATAAGGCGTGACCAGAGGTTACGTTAATGGTCTGTTAATCACCTTCTAGGGGTGTCGTGGCACGAGGTGTAGCCAAGTGCTACATGCCCCTAGAGGGTGATTAACTGACCTCTAACCTAACTCCTGGGAGTGCCTTATTGCTATTATAATAAATATGTTTTTTTAAATAGTGTCAAACCTTGTTCATCATATGATTAGACAGTACATGCATGTTGATGAAAGATTAACATAGGGCTGATAGAATGTTTACAACCAACCAGAAAGCTCTGGTTCTTAGACCCTTTTTATAATTTGCATTATTTCATTTTTACAGGCAGCATTTACTTACAGTTGTCTTCACAGAACCAATAACTTTGGGTTTTAACTATGCCTTACTTTGTGCGCAGAACTCTAAGCATGGTTCTGATAGGCCAAACAGCTCACAACTGGCATTCTGTGCACAAACTGTGACATAGTAAAAACTCAAAACTGCTGGTTCCATGAAGAGAACTGTAACAAAATGCTTACCATATAAACAAAATAATGATAAATATAGTTTTTAATATCATTTCCTATTCAGGAACAGGTAAATATGGATAATTTAAGTGAATGCATAGTATTTCTGAGAATAAGAACGTTATGATCAGCTGTCAGTGAACACAAATTTCCTGTCCCCTTTAACAGCAAAACATAGCTCGCTTGCTAATGTTGTAATATGATAAATCAGGTGTTTGCTTTGAAGTTCATCACATTTGACAACTTACATTAACTTATGCAGTAAAGTTTTATTGTTCTCAAACAGATTACAAAAAAAGAGTTTTTATTTAGTACAGCGATCAAGCATTAAACAAACATACAACATCATAACATTTTAAATCATAAATGTAGTACTCCATATCTGACTGTAATTAAATGACTTAAATTATAATAAATAAATTTATAGTGGGGGATGGGGAAAGTATGCTGTTGGTTAAGTAGGACTTGTAGCTTATCCAGAATATAGGGAAATGGGAAGACTAGGAAGGTCAAGTGGTCCTTATCTTGCATCAAATTCTATGTTTCTATGTTTCCAAACAGTTCAATATGATATTATTTGTATTAAGTTTGTAGTTTTTATAGACAGAGCTTAACAACTTATTGAAAGTTGATAAAAAGTGAAAACATTTTACAATGTGTCTGTTCATTTTGTTTATTCAATCTTATGTATATTTATTTTATTCAACTGCAAAATAAAACAAATATATCTTGCATTCTCATGTATGGATGTATTTGTTATTATACTGTCAGTATTTCAAAATTGAATCTTCATAACATAAATATTGAATGGAAACCTTCATATTCCTGATCAGGGTAGTGGTGTCTAATTAACTTGACACAGCATGATGGTATCACCTTTCTAGTGTGTTTACCTTGTTGACAATGAGTTCACAATGTGAACTGTCAATAAGCATCAAACCTGTAAATCCTGTTTGGAACAATGAAAATATATGGTTAGGTACAGGGTAACATAAAAAGAAACATAGTAAGAGACTTACAAACCACATTTATTTGCACACATGGCTGCTGCACTTACTCATACATCACTCAGAGATACTGGATCATAACAATGGATAGGTGGATCAAAACCTGTCCTTGCACAGAAGAAGGGGTTCTAAAAGAACTCTTACAACCAAGGGTGCAAAGAAGTGAAAAGTGATGTACCTTGGAAACAAAATCCTAGGAAAAGACCACATAATAGGGAGTGGGGGGGGGGGTTGTAACAACAACAATATATGGAAAGGGTCCTGTGTGTAGTCATGTCAGAATACTCAAATTTTAGCAAGCAATATGAAAAAACAGAAGGGCATATAGAAACATAGAATTTGATGGCAGATAAGGACCGCTTGGCCCACCCAGTCTGCCCATTTCCTACCTAATGGATAAGCTGCAGATCCTAGTTAACCAGCAGCCTACTTCTTCCTACCCCCACCCCCTAGAATGGCCTTATGACTGTCCCATGCATGCTTGAATTCCACCACTGATTTTGACTCCACAACCTCCTCCAGAAGACCGTTCCATGCATCCACAACCCTCTCTGTGAAAAAATACTTCCTTTAATTACCTCTGAGCTGCCCCCATCTTCAAATTGTGCCCTCTTGTTCTTGCACACCTCTTTTTTTGAAAGATGCTACCCTCTTGGACTTTGTTGATTCCCTTGAGGTACTTGAATGTTTCTATCATGTCCCCCTCTCCCTCCTTTCCTCGAGGCTATACATATTAAACTCCTTTCGTCTCTCTTCATATGTCTTCCAGTGCAGACCCTGCACCATTTTAGTTGCCCTCCTCTGGACAGCTTCCATCCTGTCTATGTCTTTGCGGAGATTGGGTCTCCAGAACTGCCCACAGTACTCCAGATGGGGTCTCACCAGCTGTCTGTACAGAGGAATAATAACTTCCTGTTTTCTACTGGTGATGCCTCTCCCTATGCATCCCAGTATCCCCCCAGCCCTCCTTGCTGCCCTCTCACATTGCTTGCCCACCTTTAGGTCATCTGATATGACTACCCCAGGTCCCTTTCCATTTTGTTGTTGTTAGTATCTCACCCACATTGTGTACTTTTCCCTGGGTTTTGTTTCCCAGGTGCATTACCTTGCACTTCTTAGCATTGAATCTAAGCTGCCATACATTTGACCATTCCTCTAACCTTGCCAAGTCCCTTCTCATCCTTTCCACCCCACCCTGTGCATCAACTCCATTGCAGATCTTTGTGTCATCTGCAAAGGGACATACTTTTCCTTCCAGTCCCTCTGCAATGTCACTTATAAAGACATTGAAGAGGACCGGTCCTAATACTGAACCCTGCTGTACCCTACTAGTAACCCTCCTTTCTTCTGAGTGGACTCCATTTACTATTACTCTCTGGGTCCTATTCTCCAGCCAATTCTTTTCAGGCTGTCATCTTGGGACCCACTCCCAGGCTGGCTAACTTGTATATTAATCTTTTGTGTGGGACTGTGTCAAATGCCTTGCTAAAGTCTAGGTAGGCCATGTCCACAGCCCCTCCCTGATCTACTACTTTGGTCACCCAATCTAAGAAATCTATCAGATTCGTCTGGCATGACCTTCCCACTGTGAATCCATGCTGCCTAGGGTCTTGTGCCCCTCTAGCCTCTAGATACTTGACAATGCTTTCCTTCAGAAGTGATTCCATCATTTTTCCTATCACTGAGGTTAAACTAACAGGTCTGTAGTTTCCTGCTTCTGCCTTGCTCCCACTTTTGTGAAGGGGAATCACATCT
Source organism: Neoceratodus forsteri (assembly GCA_016271365.2). Classification (NCBI taxonomy): domain Eukaryota; kingdom Metazoa; phylum Chordata; order Ceratodontiformes; family Ceratodontidae; genus Neoceratodus; species Neoceratodus forsteri. Next base: position 1,193,454,544 of record CM057452.1, on the reverse strand, counting down.
ACCCTCCTCCAGTCCTCGGGTACGACCCCATCCTCCCATGATTTGTTAAAAAGGGTAGTCAGTGGTGTCAATAGTTCTACCATTAGTTCTTTTAGAATTCTGGGATGAATCCCATCAGGCCCAATTGCTTTGTCTACCTTCAGTTTTAAGAGTTCTTTCAGGAGCCTTTCTTCTGTAAATAGGCTGGTATCAACTTCTGTATCCAGAGTGTTTCTACTGCTTGTTTTATGTACCTCCCCCTCTTCATTTGTAAATACTGAGCAAAATATTTGTTTAGTATCTATGCCTTTTCAGAGTCTTCCTCTGCCCACCCTCCCTCCCTTTATTAAGCCTCACTATCCCTCCTTGGTCTTCCTTCGCTCCCTGATGTACCTATAAAAGGTTTTATCCCCTTCTTAACTGAGTTGGCTATCTTTTCCTCGGTTTGGGCCTTTGCTGTTCTGACTGCCTTCCAGCCTCCTTTACTTTAACTGATACAGTTCTCTGTCCTGCTCCTTCTGGAGTTCCTTGTACTTCCGAGATGCTTTCTTTTCTCTTGAACCTTCACTGCCACTTCCTTTGAGAACCATAGTGGTTTCTTACATCATCTTGTTTTGTTTATTTGCTTCACACAAGGCTCATTACCTCTGTGATGGCAGTTTTATTATTCCCATTGTTCTTCCACCCCTCCTTCCTGCCCATTTGCTAGTGCATTCCTTAGGCACTCACCCATTTTATTGAAGTCAGCCCTCCTAAGTCCAGTACTTTTTGCCTTGTATGGTTTGACTCTATTGCTGTGTTTATTGTGACCATACTGTTCGATGGTTGCTAGTTCCCAGATGGCTACCCACTTCTACATCTGTGATCCTCTCCATCTCCATTTGAGAGAATCAGGTCTAATATTGCTCCCTCTTGAGTGGGCTCCAGTACTAGTTGTCTAAGGCATGACCCCTGTAGGGCATCTAGAATAACTCCACTCTTTGAAGTGGCTGCTGCAACTGCACTCCAGTTAACATCTGGCATATTCAGATCACCCATCAGCAATATCTCCCCTTTTTCTGCCATTCTAAGTATACTTTCTATCATTTCCTTGTCCATTTCCTCCCCCTGAGAAGGGGGTCTGTATACAACCCCTGTGCGGATTGTGGTGCCATTGCCTGTCTCCAAATTTACCCACGGTGCTTCTTTTCCTCCCTGTTTACCCTTTTGTTCTGTTGCTTTTATTCCTTCCCTTATGTAAAGAGCTACTCCTCCTCCTCTTTTACTCTCCCTGTCCCTCCTGTAGATAATGTATCCTGGTATGTTTACATCCCAGTCATGGTTTTGTGTGTACCATGTTTCTGTGACTGCCACGATATCCAGATGTTCCTCCTCCATCAAGGCCACTAATTCAGGAAGCTTGTTACCCAGGCTACGGGCATTGGTACCCATTGCTCTCCATTTTTTGATGGCTTTATGCTGGGGGATACTGGGATGCATGGTGAAAGGCATCACCAGTAGAGAAAAGGTAGTTGTAATTCCTCTGTTTTAATACCAGCATACTATATTGTACTTAAAATCCATCCATTCATCACTTCCACATGCCTTTATCTTCAAACATTGGGGAATACTAATTCAAACCTCTATAAATGCTGAAAGAATATACTGCAGCATTCTGATTTTGAACCAGCATTTTTAAACTGTTGCAAGAAAAATATCACTGTAAATGAGCAAAACATTCAAATAGAATTATTTAAACATTTTTATTCCAAAATAATGTTTTGTAATATCAGTGATGCAGTCCCATGAGTTTGTTTAATAGTCAGTAAATCATCACATATTGGGCATCACCTCAACCAGCTGTGTTTCTTTCAACATTACGTAATATTAAGTATGGAGTTCAGTACTGGTGCCCACACCTCAAAAAAGACATTAACCTGTTGGAGAAGATACAGAGGAGGGCTACAAAGATGATAGCCGGTCAGCAGGGCAAGCATATGAGGAGAGGTTGAGGGCACTGAACATGTACTCCCTAGAAGACAGAACAGAGAGAGAGGACATGGTTGGGACATTCAAGTACTTGAAAGGGATAAATAAGATTGATAAGAAGAGTCTCGTTAAGCTGAGTGGCAACCATATCACAAGGGGGCACAGCCTTAAACTGGAGGGTGGGAGGTTTAGGAATGAGATCAGGAAGCACTTCTTCACATAGAGGGTGGTGGATACTTGGAATGTGCTGCCGGAAGAGGTCATCTCATTGAAGACAGTGGGTAACTTTAAGAGAGGCTGGGATAGGCATGGGGGGAGGGTAAGAATCATGGGTAAGGAGGATGGGAGGAGTTGGGAGGGAGGGCAGGGACATTAGCTCAAGCTGTGGACCCTGCAATATGATCAGACTTGGTAGACCAAATGGCCTTCTTCTGTTGGCTTCTTCACACATGATCATATGTTCGTATTACACCTTTAGGGGGTTCTATGTGACAACAGCAAGTGCCGAACGGTGACCCGCATTATCATGACATCAGAGTGGCAAAAACAATTTCACCACCCTGACATCCTCAGCGCACAGAAGAACAGTTCCGGGGACTTGGTTGTTTTGCTTTCTGTGGGGTGGCTGCCCCCCATGGGGGGCTTCGCTCCCTGCACCCCCCTACTAAAAGATTCTCAACTCTAGGGGGGTGCATGTTGGGGGGGGAGGGCAAAAACAAAGAATGCACATGTTTTGGGACAGGCACAACAAAAATGTAGTAGTGCCTGGACCCAGACCTGAACCCGGTACCCCATGCACCACAAGCGGAGGCCAACCCCCGAAGCCACGGCACAGCCCAGCAGCTGACTGCATCACCACCCCCTACATCCCCTCTGCCACCTCCCAACCCACGGTCACCATGCTTGCTCCCCCCCATACATGTGTACATATAGCGACATCCTGTTGCTGCAGTGGCCCACCCCACCAGATCTGGTCGCCTTACCCCCCACCATTGCCATTCGGGCTTTCACCCACATCACATCATCATTTCGGACGCCACCTTAATTCAGGTGCCCACCTCACGTGCTACCCTTTAGGGGAGTATGTGCCAATCTATAAGGAAATAAGCAAAGTGTATACTAACATATGAAATGAATCACATTAGACATCATTATGTGGTAAGATGGAGACTGACAAAATTGTAATATATATTTGAAGTTGGGATTAGGAGACTGAGTGTGAGAACAGACCACTAAACAAAATATAAAGTATTCTTTATAAATGTTCCATTCCAGGTATCAAGCATTCAAATACAATTTACCTGCTTGCAACAGGACGAATTAGTGAACCTCCCACAAAGATCCCTGTAGGACATTAGACTGACATCAAGGGCTTCAATATCTATAAAAATGTTGAACCGATGTGGATTATCAGTAATGCATGTCAGACCATCCATTCTATGTTGTATTCCATTTATCTCTGTACAACAGACACTCTCGACTAGTGGTGGGTGAAGTGGGCTCAATCTGCTCCATGAAGTGATTCGAGGAACAAAGATGGATTCACGGAGTGCTCCACAACACGAAGTGGAGTACTTCACATTATAATGGGTAATGCGAAGTCCACTGAAAACAATGACTTTGCGTTAATCCGCCTTCCCAGACCGCTAACTACTCCACCAAATTTTAAGGCGAAGTGCATTGAGAACAATGCACTTCGCATCACTTCGCCTTGTTTTTAAGCTCCAAAGGTGAATTTTGTAGTGATTGATGGGATTTCAGGTCACATGGACACCATATTTATGTGCACAACCTCAGTTCAGGGTAGCATGTATAGGAAGCTGTAGGAGACAGTGTACTCTGAGAGCTGTCTGTGATTGAAACCTTCTAAAAGCTGTTAAAAAAGCATTTTTGCATTTTTTGGGGGGCCTCAAACTTTAATTCATCGATTGTAGGAAACCCTCCTGTGCTCATATCATCGAGCATTTTTGTTTTTATGTGGATTTTGAATGTTAATGTACAACATTGAGTGTGTGTAATGAAAGACAGTGAAAGTTTTCTTTGGGGGAAGGGCGTATCTGTGGTGTAGGTAGATTTAAGTTGGAGAAATAGTGATTTCTTTGTATTTTGGTTATATTTTTGGTATATAACTGACTGTGTTAATGTTCACTCAGTAATATTGTCAGTAATTGTTGAAATTTTCTTGCTGATTGTGTGTTGTGTGGATCTGGTGCAGCAGTTCATAATTTCAGGTTGTTTACATTACAATATGTGGCATATTACTGAACTTTTCAATTTGCTATGCATTACTTATTTACCATTGTAGACAAACTGTTCTGTGTGTGTGTGTGTGTGTGTGTGTGTGTGAGTATGTGTGCAGTGTTGCATGACACCAAATAATGTAACTTTTTTGTGCCACAGACTAGTGTAATTGCAGGCGCAGCAGTGTGAACCTGCTATCCACTGCAGCTGCCTGATTTTGTACTGTGATCGTGGTATCTGTTCTTTGTTTTGCTGCTTGTACTGCCATAACAATCTGCAGTCAGTGCTCCCCCCCCACCCCCACCAGAAAAAGGAATTTTTATCAGATCGGATTGTTTTTGTGACCTTATCAGCACCACTGGTTACTGAAGTTGCTTTCATTGTGTCACAGACTAGTCTCTTATCTGTTGCTGAAGCTACAGTTGTTTTTTTGGGTTCACATCCAGTGTCCTCCCAATCAGAGACTGAACATATCAAAATCTAAATTTGGTTATAATATTGTGGTTGATCCCCCAAAATGCCCGCAAATAGACATGCAAGCAAAGCTGGTTCTCACCAAGGCGGTGCTGGCAGTAAAATAGTCTGTGGGCGTGGTAGTACGCAGATGCAGAAGTGCATTTCTGATGTGAGGAAAGGTATTTCTCCTGCAATGTTTTTTACAGCCGAATCAGTAGCTTCACTCATAGTTGGAGGAGATAATGTTTTCCCAGCCGGTGGCGTTAGTGTTACTGGTGTTAATGATGGTGGTAGTATTAGTATTGGTGCGTCAAGTTCAAATCCTGACCAGTGTACCATATCCAAAAATACTGAGTATGAAGCAGTGCAAGTGTGTGGCAGCATAGATGATGTCATACTTCCCAGTAACATCCCAGTAACTGAATCTGAGGATTCTGATAATCATGTCAACGATAGCACGCAATGTGATATTCCGTCCACCGTGGTGGTTAATGTCACCCATTTTCCATGCAGTGATTCACAGTGTGGTGAAAAAATATCACGTGGTGGTAGTGTAGATGCTGATGATGAATGTGATGATGATGATGTTGCTGTTGTTGCAACATGCAGTCCACATGCTAGCATCCAAGCAGAAGATGTGGATGTGTGTGATGCTGGTGAATATGATGATGACGTAATTGACCCCAGTTGGGAACTGGAGAAAAAGAAATTCAAAATAGCTGTGTCTGAGTCTGTTTGCAGGAATCCCATCCCTCCATAAAAACTTGTGATTTACCGGTTTTAGTTGATGATGATGATCTGGTAATAAATATGATAGGTAGTCATGATAGTCAGTTGCAGTCCAGGTGTGCAGTGCCCGAAGAATCATGTGCTCCCCCCCACTTCAGTGCTTAAAATAACAGACTTAGATAAGCCACATCATGGACGTGTTAAAAGCAGAGCATTACAATCCCTTGTTTGGGATTTTTTTGTTCAAGATGCAAATGATGAGTCAGTTGCAATCTTCCAGATTTGCCATGTGTGTGTGAGTCGAGGTAAAAAGGGGAGCCATCTGGGCACAGGAGGACAGCATACGCATCTTAAGAATAGGCACTTGGCACTGTAAACCCATCACAAGCTGGCAGCTAATACCACAGTGGGGCATTCACCCTCGTCATCAGCAACCATAGTGAGCATGTTATCCCCTTCCATGACTGTTAAGTCCAGTAGTAAATTAAACAAGTGCAGTGCTGAGGTAAAAAGAGCAGAGGATTACTACAGGCATGATGAGGTGGAGGACCATAATGACTTTGAAATGTTGTCCAGTGCTGGTGAGAGTAGTAGTTTTGGTGGTGGTGGTGGTGGTGAATGCAGTATGTCTAATGCAAGTGGCACATCAACCCCAGTTGGCAAATCTGGCAAAATAACTGCATTTCTAGGTTTGTCATCATCACCTGTGCAATTGTCTTCATCAAACGTCCATACTCCACCCTCTGCTAATGCCATTCACCACAGAGCACAACCATTTGTAATCACACCCCATGTAAAGTGCTTAAGTCAGCCCACATTGCGGAGTGCTTTTGCACATAAGCTGAAGTACCCCCCCCAATCATACAGTGTCACGTGAACTTAATGCGCTCTAGCGAGAATGCTGCCAATTGATCTTTTGCCCTTCTCCTTTGTGGAGAATTCTGGGTTCCGGCAGTTTGCTGCACGTGCCTGGCCAAAATGGAAAGTCCCATCCAGGACATAGTTTTCTACCCGTGCTGTCCCCGAGTTGTTCCGCACTGTGTCCAACTCAGTAACACATGCCCTTCAACATTCCTCCTCTCCATTCATCCATTTAAGTATGGATATGTGGGCAAGTGGCAAAACAGCAGGGAGTTCATACTTGTGTATAACTGCAAACTGGGCTCAGGTGCCGGGGGTTGTTTGTGATGTTGGTAGTGTGAATAATCAGTGCAATAAGGTAGATTGTCGTGGTAGCAATCTTCCAGGAATTCGACAGCATGCAATGATTGCTATGCGCAATGTGACCTGTTCACACACTGGTGAGAACATGTTGGACGTGGTACTGACTGAAATTGACAAATGGCTAAATCCTCTGTCACTGAGAGCTGGGTTCATAGTAAGTGACAATGGGTCACATGTGGTGAAATGCATCACGAATGGTGTTTTTTTTCGTGTTCCATGCATGGCCCACTGTTTAAATCATGTGGTGCAGGAGATTCTGCAGCACCCTGATGTAAAGGAAATGCTGATCATTGCACAACATATCTGCTCTCACTTCTCAAGATCTGGAAAGGCCCATGACCAACTGCGGCAGTTGCAGATACAAAACAGTCTTTCCTCAGCACCGCTTTGAGCTGGAAGTTGCCACCCAATGGACCTCCACTTAATACATGGCAAAGAGGTTGTATGAATGATACAAGGCCATCTCAGAATATCTTGTGATGCACACTAGCCGTGACAGTTCCGGGGCCTCCAGGTCTATGACGACTGAACAGTGGCACCTCATGGACTCTATAATAACAATTTTGCTGCCTTTTGAACATGCCACACAGGCAACGATTGGTGAGTCTGCCTCCATTAGCCAATCAATTCCACTGTTGCAGGTGCTGAGGCAGACATTGGTGAATGTATAGCATGGCTTTGATGTTGCCGGAGACGGTGGTAGCAGTATGTTGCTGCAACATATGTTGACAGTATTCAACCAGAATAATCACGTTGTGAGCATTCAGCATAGTGACAACTTTGACATAGCAACAATTCTGGACCCACAATACAAACATGGAATTGCATCAGTACTGGAGGGAGGGCCTGAACAGGTAAAAAACATCAGTGGTCAAATGGTACACTTGGTTCATGGGGCACAGAAGTCACGTGCCAAGGTTAGCAAACCTCAGCAGCATAATCCGGCTAAAGGTGTACCTGTAGGACTATCAAGCATATCCTGCAAGGGGAAGGGGACAACAGTTCAAGGTGGTCTGTCGTCCAAAGTGGTTGGTGTCAACCCACTTTGGGAGGCTTTGTCCCAAGTGGGTATTTGTGAAATAAATGATTCGGGAGAACAGGATGATGCATCAACAACTGGACTTAGTGTGGCTCAGAGAATGGTTGAGTCATATTTGTCTGAAACCAGGCTTCTGACAATAACTGAAGATCCTCTTTTGTACTAGAGTGGAAAGGTCAGTGAATGGCCAGAGCTGACTGCAGTGGCACTGAAGTACCTCACAAGTCCACCCTCCAATGTAAGTGTTGAGAGGGTATTCAGTTCAGCAGGTGCAATAGTCAGGGACATTCGGACAAACCTGTCTCCTGCAAATGTTAGTTTGCTAACATTCATTAAAATGAATGAGAGGCACATACCAGCACAGACTGCAACCTTGGTATTCATACCTCAGCCTAGTCATGGTGGTTTTGGTGATGTGGAAATGGACCATCCTGGTGGCACTGGCAGTGGCTGCCTGAAACAGCCCACCACTGATGTAGATGATGACACAATGGAGAAAGAATTTCCCAGTGATCAGACTTCAGACATAGATGACTGTGAGGGAAGCTTTCTTTATGAGGATGATGATGTGGTTAATGTTGGCAAGTTCTAACTGAAGTTGTTAAAAGGCGGTATGCCACCTCAGACCACCATCACCGGGACTGATGTTAGCCACTGCCACCACTGAGCATGAGTCTGTCTGCTCCCTGGACCACCACTGGGACTGATGTTAGCCACTGCCACCACTGAGCATGAGTCTGTACGCCCCCCAGACCACCACCACCGGGACTGATGTTAGCCACTGCCACCACTGAGCATGAGTCTGTCCACCTCCCAGACCACCACCACCAAGACTGATGTTAGCCACTGCCACCACTAAGCATGAGTCTGTCTGACCCTTGGACCACCACCACCACCGGGACTGATGTTAGCCACTGCCACCACTTTGTGGTGAACTGTAGGCACGTTTCCACTAACAAGGCTCTTCTTACTAGAAACATGCCCACATGTTTCACCACAAACCGACCATTATAACATAAAGAAACATTCAGAAAGCTGCCAGACAATCGGACATTCAGTATAATGGAGTACACACCCTGGCATCATGTCCTAACGTTGCTGCGAAAGGGGGACACAATTTGGGTGGCTTTTATGAACGGGAATTCCTCCATGATGTGACACACTGTAATGAAATTAGGGCGGTTTTCACAGAAATGTATTGCACTATGTGGAGCAAGAAAGATTCCCCTGGAAGTAAGGCGCCCATATATCAGGTGCAATGCTGTGACTTGGTGAATCTCTTTCACATCTATTTCACAAACAAAATAGTTATAAAGCCTCAGTAATTTTACTTTGTGTTGGGACTCATGAATCAGATTGTAAGTGTTTCGCAAACAGCATGAAGACTGAGCAATGCGAGTATGTTGTGGTAAACTGCATGTGTGCCGTCACTGTTCTTTCCTGTGTGTGCATACATTGTCCAGCTTCATGCAAACATATATATGGTAAGACTTGTTGCATTATCAAGAATAAAGATAACAAAGAATACCTGATGTATATTTTATTGGTACCATCAGCGCCAGCGGACTAAGTGATATGATATTTTTCCAGAGGTTTAGGGTCAGTGTGCACCTCAGTCACTCACAGTGCACACATGACTGCAGAGATCATAGCACAAAAAAACACATGCTGTCCTAAATGTTATGTGTGCAGTATAGTACATAATGTGACTACTGTGCACTCTGGTCAGACACCTTTGAAAAAGTATCATATCACTTAGTCCACTGATGATGATGGTGACAATAAAATATGCCGTATTTTGCTCGCTATTCTTTATAGCATAAACACTGCCTGCAACAAGTCAGCAACAGCAATACATGTTTGCAACACTTTGCTGCACAATGTTTGATGTCTCACACACACACACACACACACCACACACACACACACACACACACACACACGCGAGCACACACACACACACAGAGGAAACAACACTGACTACACACATACAGTTTTACACATCATACTTGCATTGCTCATCACAGCTTGTCGACAAGCACTACAAAACAAAAAGTAAATATTACTGAGGCACTGCAACTACAGAAGGGAAATTCGGTACTATTAAACAACAACACACAAAAAAAGTACAGCACAGTAGTGGGGTGGGGTTGGGGTCCACAAAACAATCCCTTACGCTGGACGTGGGATGCCATGGTGTTGCAGCTGCAAGTGCAGCATTGTGGGTATTTGCTGCTGCAGTTCTTGGACTGTATCAACCTGCTGCTGCAAAGCAGCTACCCTCTGATTATTCTCCTCCAGGGCCGCCCACACCAGAGCAATGTTGGCCTCTGTTACAGGGACTGTGGAGGGGTCCACTGCAGGTGGGAACCCAGGTAGTGGCACTGGTGGTGGTGGAGAAGGTGGTGCTGGTGGCAGTGGTAGCAGTGGTGGTGGTGGAGCAGCTGCTTCACTGTCCTTCCTTCTGCTGTGACAGGAAAGCACAACTTCAACCCCAGCAGCACCCTCAGCCACTGCCACAAAGGGGCCATCAGATGGACGCCTGGCCCCTTCTGTGGCAGCCTGCCACTCTGCCTTTTGGTGGTTGAACATGTGGGTGCACTGCCCACCGGTCCCCAAATGTGACCCCCGGGGGCCACAGTGCACCTGCACACTGCAGAGATGGCACACTATGACTGTGCTGACTCCTCCCACACAGTTAGAAAACTCCCACACTTGGGAGCTGCAGAGAAACCAGATACAGTCCTAGCAGTAGCACCACCTATGTTTGCCTGGGGCACCTCCTGTGGCTGTGGAGGAGGTGTAGGGGGTGCTGCTGGAGCCCCTACAGCTGCTACCGGTGGTGGTGGTAGTGATGGAGTAGGTGGATGAGCAGCAGCCACTGGTGGCATTGGTGCTGCTGCTGCTTTCACGGGGGGGGGAGCAAGACACAAGAGTTGGGAGCAGTCCAGCAACACACGACTGCCCCCATGTGTGCGCACTCCCCTCCTCTGCCCACCCCCATGGTCCAGCAACTCTCCTTCTGCAGTGTCCATCTTTACCACACAAGTCCCCAACCCCAACTATGAACAAATAAAACTGGAGTCAATGCCTAGCCTTCACCCGGTGGCCGCACTCACTTTTATACTCCCAGACACACATACACACACACTGACACACACAGTCACACACACAAAAAACAAACCAAAACTTAAAAATAAAAATTCACCACCAAAACAAAAAATCACAAACACAATACAAAAACTAAATCAAGATATAGATTTTAAAAAAGCTGTTTTTTTTAAAGGCACAAAAGCAATGAAGCACTTATGACACTCTACTGCTCTCCTCTCCAAAAAGCCTTCTCCCTCTACAAATGCAAAGGAGAAAGTGAAACTGCTTCTCTGACTCACTTCCTTCCTGCCTGCTTGGCTAAAGCATGTGACTTACAGTATTGTAAGTTATGTGGCTGTCTATTTACATGCTACTTCGCCTTACTTCACGTTAAGGTGTAATGGCAACGCAAAGTAATAATGATAACGTGAAGTGAGCACTTTGTGGTGCCCAAAGTAGGCACTTCGCATCCACTTCACCAGCGGATTTAAAATTCACTGCATCTCTACTCTCGACCACTGTTGTCATTGGCATGCAGTTTCCACATGAACGCCAATGGAAACTTAGTAGTCTCTCTGGTATTATTTCAGACTGTTCATCCACCACCATAAATTCATTTTCCATAGTTTGGCTATCACTCAACTCTGTGCTACTACTAATGACCGGTTCAATGCATATCCCTGTACTTCAAAGTTATGCATCATTCCAGTCACCCTTTCAAGCTTGCTGTTTGTCGCTTCAATTCTTCTGGCAGAGTTAGTCATCATCCATGCACTGGGTACCAGACCAGAAATACTTTAAAATAAAATAATGAAAAATAGGTTTATGATAACATAAATGAGCCTTAATTTCACCAATGGTTTGTCATAATTAACATATTTACAAATTAATGGCATACATTCAGTAGTTAATTTGATTAGGCAGGTTCAGCTGTACTTCTCATAATAAGGTATGTACCATTAAGTTATGTCAACTGATACATTATGGATTACAGTTACTAAAAAGAAATATATACCTCATCCCAGTAATGAAAATTAATCTATAGAATCACGAAGACGTTCAATTTCTCCAGAATATTTAACACTGAGTGCATATGTGTGTGTGTGTGTGTGTGTGGTGGTGGTGGGGGCTACAATAAAGAAAAGAAAAAGGAAAACTGTTGTTGTTTTCAAGTGAATATGTATGGTTGGTAGGGATGTGGTACATTGAAGGGGTACCGATCCAAACGGTAAGAATGAACGGATAAAATGAAGCTAATCAGGCTCGCAAAATATTTCAATGTCCATGGTGCAGTTTGTTTGGTACAGGGGAGACTGCTATCAGGTTCAGATAGAATTGACCTCTTAATACAGCAGAATGGAACAAAGCCATAACTGCTTGTTGTTGAAAGGAGTATCAAAAAGAATGTAAAGAATACATAAAAAAAAAATCAATCCATGATGCAGCCCGATTACTTCATCATGTCAGAAACATGAGATTGTGTGTTTGTGTGTATGTGTGTGTGAGTGCGATTTGTGAAGTGTGGGAGGAAGGTTAAGGAAGGAAGTGAGTCAAGGGAGCTTAATACACATTTATTAGACAAAGGTCACAATATATACTAGTAACAAATCAACCATACTATCCTGTATCTGTATATGTTACTGAACTATTTATCATTCAGATATGGTCTAAGACCTGGAGGATACATTGATCAAGTATAGGGTGCTGGCAAACTGAATATTATCCCTGGGACTAAATGACAGTATTACTGTATATATTACTTTATCCATGCATCAGGCATTTATATCAGGATAGATTGAGTGGTCTATTCATTACAATGACAGACATTGGAGTGAGAGCAGTCGTAAGGCAGGGTGTAGATCGTTGTATGATGAGGAAGTGGAATTTTAGATAGGTAACTAAATGAAAAATATTCTAAATACATTATACCTTATGACTAACATTTTCACTGAAGTCCCATTACAATGACAGACATTGGAGTGAGAGCAGTCATAAGGCAGGGTGTAGATCATTATATGATGAGGAAGTGGAATTTGAGATAGGTAACTAAATGAAAAACATTAAAAATACATTATACCTTATGACTAACATTTTCACTGAAGTCCCATACAGAAGAATCAAAGAATGCATAGAATTTTAGAGCACTTTCCACTGTTTAGTACTTAAAACGTATGTATCTCCCTATTCACCTGATGAGATGCCAATGGGATGATATGTGTGTGGGGGGACCAATAACATGAATCAATGATTGTTTTGCTTTTTTTTTTTCAAGATTTATTTTTCTTTTACTTGCAGTATACATTCCTGACGAAGTTAAAATGAAAACATTAAAAAAAAGTATTCAGTATCGTAACCTGTCAGGTTTGGAACACCATGTTTCTATTACAGTAACCGTTGTCGGAAGACCATCCCTCCCACTGGCACCATTCCTTCTTAATTCTCTTAGATGGGATGCCAGTCGATAGTCGGCCGTATCAAAGCAAGTGGCCACTCACTACCACCATCTCCCCATCTTCCAACTTCATATTGTTAATGTACATAAAAAAAGCACAATGGCAATTCACAAAAAAAAAAAAACAAACAGGGCTGTCATTAAGAGCAGAATCAGGAACAACACAAGTACATTTAAATAAAATTTCAAGTTTTTTACTTCATCTTACTTTTTTTTCCCCCTTCATCCTTAATCAGTATGGCACGACTTAACTGATTTAATTTAAGAAAACCATCTGCAAACTTTTCTTTGCTTTTAGTGTATTCTGTGTTTTCATTTCAGTTTTATATTGTCTCACATTCGTCGAGTAAGATAGAGTGTGCCTATGATGCTGGGATTTCATGTGATGGGGAATGAGAAGGAGAGACACTACTCATACCCATCGAGCAAAACAAATGTACAATTAAGCTTGTCATAAAGCAGTCATGTTCGTAATGTCACATTTTAATTGTTTTCAACCACAGTACTATACAGGTTTCCCATGAATGAATATGACAAATTAGTCAGTGCTGCAAAACTATCTTCCTAGCATGCGGTTCGTTAATGGGACTGGGGGGTAGGGGCTGCATCCCACTAAGAACCATTCAGAGGTGAAACTTGCAAATTGAAATTGAAACACTTGAAAAGAAATAATGAAACCCATTATTTCTGCATGTATTAAATGAACTAGGCATTGCACACTCCGATACGCTGCTGAAACATAGGGAGTTAAAGAGAGAGAGAGAGAGAGAGAGAGAGAGAGAGAAACCTGAATGCAGTTGGTGAATGGGAGTTGCTATTAGAGGTGTTGTAAAAAAACTTTCGTTAGTGTCAGTTTTGCTATCACTGCATTTTATTAAAGCATGCTATGAGAGTTTGTGGACTGTGAGTAATGACAGTTGCAGGTAACTAATGATGAGCAGCAGGTCTATTTAAAAAAATATAAAATTGCAAAACTAACACACCACAACTCTGAAGGTGATTGGCTGTATTTAAAATGAATAGAGCACAAGGATAACTGCGTGCCAGCTGAGAGGGTAATGATCTGTTGAAATCGGCGAGTGAACAGCAGCTGGCTGTGTTTTAAGGATACAGCTCAGCTGTGAGGTTTGACACAAAACTATCAGTAACACAATCACGTCAATCAGCATATCGGCGTCAGGGTCCTCCATCATTTTTATCAACCTGACTTTAAATTCATTTTCCTAGTCCTATTACTGTACATGTAGAATACTCATACCACTATTTAGATAAGAGAAGTATAAAAAAAAGATTATGGAATCAACAAATTGATAGGGCAAGTGTACTACAATCAGTTCACATACATCTCTCCCTCGGTAGCCCTGGTTAAGTCATAACATAGATTAGTATGTCAAAGATAATGGTACCACAATGAATTGCATACATCAGATAAAGTGCTCACTCAGTGTTTACATGACTATCAGTTTGAAGAACTGCTGCCGTACAACAGGGTAAACACAGAACATGAGTGATTGGGGGGGGTTGCGCTGAATTGATTCACCAGCCGTTACCTACATGTACATAAAAGAAGTGATGTCACAGTACTGGTTTTCAGAACTGTCACAAGATAATATAGGATTTGTAGTAAGAAATACAAAAGGAAAGAACATGCTTTTTTTCTCGACAGCAAGTAACAACAGATCAACTTACTTCCGGGTGGCAGCCAGTTTCCAATTTCATCTCAGGACCACGTCTTACATAGCTCAAGCATAAGTGATGTAATAGAATCCATGAATGGATACGTCAGCGTGTAACTTGACATGCTCACACTCAATGTGGGTAAAACGGAAAGACTAAAACAAGCTGCTCCATTAACAGCCATACTCACTGTTACGATAAAATAGCTGTTTTTAAAATACAAATCACTCAATTATAAAAAGTATAAAAAATACTCATATGAATGTTCCACCACTAAAGAAAAAAAATTACAAGCTGGTTTGGATCATTTCATTAATTCCCTGTCCTCTTTAATTATGCCAATACATTTCTGTATGTACTATACATTGCTGTACCTTTTGCTTTATCAAATTACTGTGCTTGTTACTGTTTTTATGTACTCATTCCATCCCCCCTTCCCTAGGATGAATCTGGAAAAGAGCTTTATGTCTCAGTATGTCGTTTCTGATAAATCTCTTTAAATAAATAAATACACAAAAAAAAACTGAACTTCCTCAGAACATCATTGTTACTGCTGCTGCTAAAGTGTTCATGCACATCTCATGGTCACCCAACCCTTTATTAAATACTATATTATTCTTTCTGTATTGTATTTTTCTTTCTTTCTGTTTTTTTTTCTCTGAATGCTAAAGCTGCAACAAACAATATGGGATCTAGGCTGTTACTGAGTCAGTCAAGGCAGACCAATCTAACTCATGACCTATGAAACTAAATGCCTCCTTTTCTTCATCTCTTCCAGATCTCTCAGGCTTCAAAGTTAAATTTATTTAATTTTCTACTTTTATATTTATAGATTTCATTTCCATTCAATGTAGAGCTAGCAGCAACTCTACTCAGTCCCGACAGGCAGTCTGATGATCTGGCCTAGTACGCCTTCTCATCCGCCCTCACATAGTTTCTCAGACTTTGTTTAATCACCCTCCCCTTTTGTTCCTTTTTTGCATGTTTTTATACTACTTGTTATTTTACCTTAAATACTGAAAAACAGATATGATGATCTAGGTAGAGCTCTCTCCCTAGTCAGTCCCATCCTCACAGCTCGCCTGACACTGCAGTACTACAGAGACACAGATGTCCTTGCATTCATCACAGAATTCAGGCTCCAATTGTGTCACTGATTAGGTCTCCCAGACAGTTCAACCCTCAAGACTCACTGCTGCAGCCAATAGTGTCCAATACATTGGGCAGGAATGTCTACATTGGAGAGCAGCTGAGCCAACCATTTGCCACAGGTCAGTCATGGATGTTGCTCCAAACTGAGTGATTGGCTGATCTCCTGCACTCACTCTCACACGCAGCAGACATGCACATCCCTCCTCCTCACAAATCATCACTGCTCTGCTGCTCCAGTCACATGTGAGAAAGAAAACAAGCTTTTGTCAATGCCAAACGTTCACTTACAGGTATTTGCAGTGGTGTTTCGCACTTATGGCTATAAATCCAAACCCCATTGAAATACATCATGCCACATACCTGTTTCTTCAGTTCATGATCCAGCTTTGAAAAGTGAAGATGTGTCTGTGGTCAGACAGCACTACGGTGCTGGATCTTCCATTGGGTAAGTAAGGGCTTGCGGGGTGGAGGCTGAATGGATGGGTTGGGGGGATAATGCTGCAACAGAGAATGATAGATGTTTTTCTTATTTTGAGTTGTGAAAAAAAAAGATAAAGGATTGTCGGTCATGACAAGGGGGGACTGGGCAACCCCAGTGTCAATTTTAATAAGAGGGTGCACTGCAGCTAATGTAGCTGGCACAGTTGCTTGCTTCTCACTGTGCACTCTGGGTACCCTGATATGCAGGTTTGAAAGTGTACACAGTGAATGCCCCTACTAATTACACTCCCTGCCCTGCACCCCCCATTACAGCTTCCCTGTTCTGTATAATAAATAGTGGCTCACACAACCAGCCCCAGCATAAACTTTGAACCCCCCATCCCACCCCACCTGTAGGGTGCCCAGCCCCTTGTGTTTAACCCCTTTTCCGGTTCTGCTACAACTGAGGGGGAGGGCATCCTGTTCCTGCACAGTCCACTATAATGGAATATGCAGGTGTGGAGGCTTGCAGGTTTAAATGCAGTCATTAGACCTGCCATATAGGAGACCCAGTCTTTCATTCATTTCTCTCACAGGACATAGGGCAACAAACTACTGTTAAAATGTTAGTAATTTAGCCTAGGCTATAAAACAGTAAATGCATTGCCAAACTTAAAAATAGTTGCAGATGTTACCCGATCTAGAAGAATTCAGGCACTGCCAGCCATGACCCAACTAGAAAGCAGTCACTGGACAAATGTGAAGTATTTAAGCTAAAGTAGGGGAAAAAACACAAGACACTCCGGTGCCTTGGTTAACACTCAGAGGACTGAAGTCCGCTCTGTGCTGCACTGCATCTAAATGGAGCCCAGGAATGAAACTGAAAGGGTGAAATGCACTAGAATAGCACACACTGCATGATTCTTTTATGTCACCCACTCGTCAGGGCTTTGGCTCGCCCCCAAAAAATTAAAGTGTGGCTGACAAACACAGGAGCACTGCTGCTAGAAAAACAATTAAATAAAATAAATTGCACTGTCTCTGGGGGCCCCTCTCCTACTTGGGACCCAGAGCAACTGCCCCTTATGCCTATTGGTTAATCCAGGCCTGACATTACAATATAGGTAAACTGCATTCAGCTATGGAAGAATACTTTCTGTTCAGCATTTTTCATTGCAGTACTGGATAAAATAATGACCTGCAGATCATATTATTTAACCTATTAAAACTTGTGCAAAAATTGTCACAGCTTAACATTTCCACTTTGATCACTTCATACACCCTCATGCTCCCTTTTTAGGTTGAGACAGTAGCTTAAGTGACAAGCGCGTCTCAGTTACAGAGAACTATGGCTTGTGTTTGTCTTCAAAATATCTTTCATTCCCAGTCTCACAACTTTATTTTTCTTGTCTAATAGCTGTTTGAATAACCTCCGTCTCTCTCTTTCTCTCTCTCTCTCTCTCTCTCTCTCTCTCTCTCCTCAGCCACAGATTTACAGCAAGTAAGCAGGCCCACTATAAACAGCTTCCGGAAAAAGTTCCAAGTGATGAGAGATTCAAGTGAGGGGCACTGTCTCTTCATCCCTATCCCCTCTCCCTTACTCTCTCTCCCCCTCCTTCACTCCCTCTCTCTACCCCCCAACCCCACATCTGCCTCTCATTTAGTCTCTCTCTCTCCCTCTATTATACCTCTTAACCACCTGCCTCATAAATCAAGGACATTGCTTAAAAAAATCAGTGACTAAGGAGTAAAATGAGTGACACAGTTTAACAATTGGTTCTATTCCCTGAAGCAGGCAGCATAAGACTATTGGTGCAAAATACATTGTCTGCAGAACAGCAACTCTGTAACTCTGTTTAACAATATTGTGAGCATACAGTATACCCACTGTTCATTCACAGAAACACACATTTTGGGAGGGACAGGAACATTCTGAGGCAAGATCAGGGAGATTCCTGAAAATTAGGGAAAGTTGAGAGGTACGGTACCTCTTTTCCCTCGCTCCCCCCCCCCACTGTCTCTCTCCCCCCTCTAGCTGCAACAAGTTCTCTCCCATCCCATCTGGGCTGTGTGGAGCCACCAGCACCAGGATCAGTTATACACTATAGTGGCTCCGCCTGCCCATGTATTTCCGTCTATGCATCTGCTGCAGGGGCGACAATAACCGTCTCCCTAATCACCCAGTCAGTCAGTTACAATTTCAAATTGTTCAACCTCCATCCGCCACATTCATGGAGTATGTGTGTGTGTGTGGGGGGGGGCAATTAAGGGGAATGGTGCAGCAAACTGTGGAGACAGGGCAACAAGAACAGAAACTCTGGCTATGCACTTTAGTGTCAACGGAAGGACAGTTATCTCAGTTATACACACATGTTAATCAATGTCGAAGAGTAAAGCAAAAATAAGTATTACTTCATTCCTTGATTCTTTTGTATCCCTTCCAAAAATCAGCAAGGCATCCATATATCTCCACAGAACTATAGCTACTCTAAATTCTGTTCCACAGCCACTTAATAATGTCCCAAACATAGTCGCAACCATTGATTTAGATGTTCACCACTACACTATGTTTGGTTCTAATACAAGTTGGCCATTAAGTGGCCACACATGACTTTAGTTTAAAACCATTTCCAGTCCACCAGTGAAAAACAACATTTTCAAATGTCTTACATTTATGTTCTTTGACAATAAACTGCAAACTCAGATTCAGGCTTGCTACAGTATTCCTGAGAAAGGCATGCCCAGTGATGCTACTGGAAGCTAACAATACATATCAAGGATGAATGGGGTACATGCACAACACATAAATAGCCTTTTCAAATAGGTTTACTAGAAGGGCCTATAACCAATGTATTTAAAAAATGCTTAACAAAATGAATTAATTATATTCAAAGCTCAGAACCAGTATTATAAAAATATTTGGCCATAAAATATCCATCCGTCTGTATTTGTTAATTTCTACAAAACTGAGCGATCTAAGATACATTTCCTTAATTAACCAGAGGACTTATTTAAAATACATCTTAATTTTATACATAGTATAAAATATAAAATACAAATCACAGCAGTATTTCTTTCCTTGGGAAATGCCAAAGGATGCGTATTAAACTTTAAGAGCCACTCCACTAAAGGAAGGGGTTAATTGATTACCATGTCGTTGCTCATGAGGAAGTCCACTGAGAAATTTTTATTTCAAATATAACAAAATCCTATAACTTTGTAATACATATTTTCAGGACAGTAGGATGAATGAAGTTTTAGGTTCCATATATAGTCTGGAGTCCTAATAATTTTTAAGTGATTTTTAAGTAATATTTGTGGAGGCCATAGCGAAAGGCCATGCCCCATATCCAAGCCCAGTTTTCTTACTGGTTCATTTGTTAGGAAGGGCATCTAGGTGACACCTAAAATGAAATGCAGTATCTCGAAGGCTAGTTTCAATTGTTGCTGATACAGCGTTATGGCTCTTTAACAGGAGTTTGTATTTCATAAAGCAAGTTTTAACCCATGGTTAATTTCCCATGGATCACCAACATGATGTTAAATGTCTAGTACCAAACATCAGTCAGTGCAGTGATGTACAAATAATTAGGAAATCCAAAGTGAGCAAAGCATTAACCCATTTGGGGCTCAAAGATGTGAGGCAGTGGCAAAATGTAAAGAAATAAAGGATTTCTTACTGTCAACCAAGATTTCAATGCTTATATTTATTTATTTATTTATTAAATTTTGATAACCGGGTAAGCTCACTGGGCCCCGAAGGTCCCTTTTTCAGGGGCGAACCGGGGAATGACATGGGATAGCATACAGCACAAGTACATCACACAAAACAGTGAGGAACATAATACATAGTAGTTTTTCAACAGTTACATTTAAGAGGTAAGGCGTAGTAGCATTTCAACAGTTAACCTTTCCTGGGTAGGCTAGGCAGATGGGATGCAGTGTTATACAGATGGGTGCAGTGATGGTTGCTATTTCTGTTTGAGGGAGAGGGGTGGGCTTCCACTTAGGAGCCTCTCACTTTAGCAGTTGCATTTGGAGGAGACCATCATATGAGCCTTCAGCCTTCTGTGGAAGGTGTGGTTAGAGGTAGCATCCTGAACACCAGGGGCAGGGAGTTCCATAAGGTGGGTGCTGTAATGGCGAATGACTTACCCCCCCACCTTGGTTCTAACCCTTAGCACTGTGAGGAGGGTTCTGTCCATTGTTCTGAGGAGCCTAGGGTTTCTCTTTTGGGCAATGAGTCCAGTGAGGCTGGGAGGAGGGAATGGGCTGAGTAATTTATGAGTGTGGCAGAGTAGGGGGTATTGGAGCTGGGCCTCCCAGGAAGGCCAGTTTAGTTGGGACAGAGTGTCACAGTGGTGAGTCTGGGAGCCGGATAGAGTGGCGAAGCAAGCCACCTTGTGATAGAGAACTTGTAATCTGTTCATCTCTTGTTTGGCAGCTCCCTGAATCACTGGGGCCACATAGGAGAGGGTCGGGAGGAGGACACTTGTGGCGATGGAGGCCCTGGCCGCAGGTATCAACTGGTCTTTCAGCCTATACAAGGTCCTGAGTTTGGCATGAATATTTTTGGTTACCAGGTTGACATGATCCTAGAGGGAGAAGGACTGATCCAGGGTAAGACCAAGGTATTTTATTGATTCAACCACCTCAAGTCTTTTTCCTGATTTGGTCATCAGCCTGTGATGTGGGCTTCTGTCCCGGCCGAGGGTTCTTGGGCCAAACAGCATGGCCTTGGTCTTGTTGGGGTTAATGATAATTCTGTTTGTGACAAGCCATTGCTCAAGGGAACCCAGGTCTTCCTGTAGCCCGGAGCAGAGATCTCCCAGATTAGAGGAGGGGCGGTATATGACTGTGTCATCCGCTTACTGTACCACTGAGCTACCCCCACAGTGTCTACTGAGATTGTTTGTGAAAAGAGAGAAGAGAAGGGGACCAAGGATGGATCTCTGGGGCACCTCATCCATTAGGGGGAGAGGCTCCAACAGTGAGTCTTTCCATTTTACCCTCTGTGTCCTCCCTGTGAGGTAGCTGTTGAACCATGATAGGGAGTAGCTGTCTAACCTAACCTGGCTCAATTTTGTAAGGAGCAGGTTGTGGTTTACAAGGTCAAAAGCCTTGTAAAGGTCAATGAAGACTGCCCCAGTGGGGGATCCCTTGTCCAGTTCTCTGAGAACATCAGTGGAGAACTTGATAAGCACGGTGTCAGTCCCATGATTGGTTCTGAAACCGTGCTGGGAGGGGGCAAGTAGATGGTGAAGCTCTAGGTAGTCACGGAGTTGTCCGTAAAGTAGTCTCTCTTGAATCTTACCAAGGCTTCATAGAAGGGAGATGGGCCTGTAATTGTTGGTAGTCTCCCTTGTACCACCCTTGTGGACGGGGACTACATGGGCCAATTTCCATTGTTCGGGGATGGCACCTGAGATAAAGGATCAGTTGAGGAGCCAGGTGAGGGGCCTGGCGAATGCAGGGGCCCCTTCCCTTAGTATCCTGGGGGGATGCCATCGGGTCCCATGGCTCCCGACATTTTGAGGGACTTTAGTAATGGGAGGACTTCGTTAGGTCTAATTAGCTGGATGTGGAAGGTTGGGTGATCCAGGCTATGGGGTTGGGATCATTCATGACTGGGAGGGGGGGTGGTAGGTCCATTTTGAGCAGGTCCAGGTTTGTGAACTGGCGGTTGAGAGCCATGGCAATGCTAGGGTAGTCATTAGTTAATTGGCCATTGACCTCTATGGGGCAGTGAGCGGTCTTCCCGCTTCCCTTTATAAGCCCACTTATGTGAGCCCAAAAGAGTCTAGGGTTGCCTAGGTTCTTTTTCTGTAGATCTGTGAGGTAGTCTCGTTTGGCCACTTTGATGGCCAGTTTGCACTTATTTCTAAGCATCTTATAGCGGGTTAGGTCAGACGATATGGAGGAGAGCTTGTATTTTTCCAAGCAGTATACCTAGTTTTCATCAGTGATTTCACCTGAGGGGTGATCCATTTGTAGCAACTCCCCTTGGTGCAGAGTTTCTTCAAAGGGGCCAAGCAGTCAGCAACCATAATGATGGCTCCCTAGAAGAAGGCAGTAGCCTCTTCCAGTGTGGGGAGAAGCTTGATTGGGCTCCAATCAATCCCATTTAGGCAGCCAATCAGGTGTTCATGTTGATATTTTGAGTAGTCCCGTATCGTGAGAACTCACAGGAGGACTCTGGGGGCCCTGTTTTTTCAGGTGCAGAAGATTGGGGAGTGGTCACTCAGGGCATCCGCTAGGGTGCCCGCCACCTTTATATTGGAGGGTTTGCTAGTTAGCACTCAATCAAGTGTGAAATGGTTTCCCATTTTGTAGTTCATATGGGTGGGCCCTGTGATAACCTGCGTAAGGTTAGCTTCCTGAACCAGCCCTACTAGGGAGGGATTGTCTTGCGGGGCCCAATTCAGATTGAAGTCCCCCAGGATGATTAGCTCAGAGGTGACCTCTTCGGAGATGTCACTTAGGACTGCCTCCAGAGATGAACGCGCACTAGTTGGGGGGTTGTATACGCATCCAGTGCTGAGATGATTACATGGGCCAAGGGTGATCTGAATGAAGATCGATTCACCTTCCATACTAGTGGACTGTAGCAGGTTGACCTGCACTGAGTTAAGGGTGTCTTTTGTGTAGATTATGACACCTCCACCCCTTTTCCTCAGTCTATCTTGTCTATGGGAGAGGTATCCTAGGGCTGCAACCTCATGGGAGAGAATGTGAGGCTTGAGCCAGGTTTCTGATACAGCCAGGATGTCTAGGTTGTACCGGTCCAGCCAGGCTTGAAGTTCCTGCATCTTGGGTCTCAGGCTACATATATCCATGTGCGCAATCCTCAGGCCCTTGTTGGCCACCCAGTGCAGGTCCACCGGGGAGGAGACCAGAAGATCGTAAGGGGGGTCCAGGATTTGGATGGATGTCCCCTGTCATGAGCAGGAGGGTAGCAAGAAGGCAAAGAGAGGGAAGCTGACTGAGGGGTAAGGACTTAGTCCAAAGTCTCTGTTTAGCAGTTAATAGGATTGAGTACAAGATGCCTCTCCTGCAAAATACATGGGCAATCAGAAGCACCTCCATGTTTTTATGGGGGAGGGTGTAGTGGTCCCAAGAATGTCATGGGGGAATGTCCAATTTGGAGGGACTTCTTGGGTCCTGTTCTCCAGTGCTTATAGTCCTATCTGCCCAGTGTAGGAAGAGGAGGTACAAGACGGCCAGTAGGAGCCCTCTATTTGGGCAGCCAAGAGGGGGGGGTCCAAGCATGGAGGGCATCATGCTGGCAAGGAACCAGGTGGGGAGGAGAGAGGGTTGGACGGGTGGTGGGGATGGTTGGGCCCCTGGGAAAATGTTCCCTTGAGCCAAACATGCACAACTCAAGAGAAATAACCAGCCTCGTGAAGCACCGAAACCCTGGCAGATCAGGTCAGGGGTGTGGCCAGGAATTGCTATAGTGAGCCGCTAGTCAGCAATACCCAAACTTATGGGGCCACTGGGTATCAGATGTCTTACCCCTGGGACAGCTGCGACAGTGTATTGGAGGGAGGTGGTCTCAGTAGCACTTGTTATTATAGGGTCCTCCTGGGGATGAGTTTGAGTACTGCTACCCTTTAGATCAGCAGACAGGATGGAAGGAGGAGCTGTCTATGGCCTGAGGCCGGGCACTCTCATGTTAAGCAATGGGGGAGGCAATCTAGCTGGAGATCCAGTGTTAATTAGGTAAACAGGCAGTTACAGTAAGGGTGGACCTATATGTGTATTGAAATCCACGCCCCTGAGGTAAAGTTGAATTCACATTTATACTACTCATGGGAAAAATAGTATAACAGGCAGGAATTGCAAGACATAACTGGAATTACAATAGCACTTAATAATCACTGAGATGCTGCAGGTACAGCAGCAGCGTGCTGCTTTCTGCCCCCCTATACATGAGTCTAGAACAATATTCAGGTGGGAGAATAGACAGACAATCAGGCAGTGCAGAATTAGTACTGAGAATTAGATAGACCCTGTAGTCAGAATGCAGAGAGCTAGTAGCGACCAATTATGGCCAGTGCCAAGTGGTTATTATCTCCCAGATGTCCTAAGATACACAGCAAGGCAGAGAGAGAGAGGGGCGTTTCCCTAGGATGAGCTGACCCAGCCCTGATTTGCTCCCTAACAGCAGTGGAAGCAGCATGGGGGCATTTAATGGGAGGAGGGAATGGGGTGGGTGGGAGGGCAAAATCAGAGCCCCAGTCCACAACCCCAGACGAGCAGTTGGTGCAGGGAAGTTCAGTGTCCTGGTCATCAGGGAGGTCCTCGCGGTAAGCTGCTTGCCTACCGGTGCCTCGACCACGAGTTAGTACAGCTTGCTGGTAAGTGTTTTCAGTGATACTGACTTTTCCGAATGTGTCCAGGTTCAAGTTGCGGTGTAAGTCCTTGGGGGGAGTCAAGCAGCCACCCTCTCCTCCCCCTGCTTCTGTTTGGCCTGAGTAAGCCGGCACTCAAGTTCGCAGCCTTTTGTCCAGGCTGATTGAGCATCACCGTCTTGGGCCACCAATAGGCAGGATGCCTTTTTTGAAATTCAGTTCAGCTGGCGCCTCCAATCTGACCCAGTGGAGGCGCCATGCAGTAAAAGTATTAGAAGTCCCAAGTCACTGAGGTCTCCGAGTGCCAAAAATCAGAGCCCCAGACCATAACCCCAGACAAGCAGTTGGTGCAGGGAAGTTCAATGTCCCGGTCATCAGGGGAGGTCCTCGTGGTAAGCTGCTTGCCTACCGGTGCCTCAACCCTGAGGTAGTACATCTTGCTGGTAAGTATTTTCAGTGATACCGGCTTTTCCAAATGTGTCCAGGTTCGAGTTGCGGTGTCAGTCCGTGGGGGGGAGTCAAGCAGCCACAGCCATCCTCTCCTCCCCCTGCTTCCGTTTGGCCGTATGTCCAACAGAGCATAAAAATAAATGAATTGAAACCATCTCCAAGTATTTCCCCCAGAAAAAATTTTCAGCTCTGAGACCAGAGTCCAATGGCTGTTATGAGAGGCCAAATTTTATATGAAGAAAGTGACTTTATAAGGCTTTGTTCTAAAATATCAAAGTCCATCTATAAACTTTGCATTTTGTTATTTTCAGAGTCTGTCCATCAAATTTCTCAGATTTCTCCATCTGTCTCATCATAAAAAAATAATAGAAAACAAACTGGAAGCCAAAATTGTAGCCATAAATAGTAACACAATTAAGAACATAAGCATTTCTCTCAGTAATATATATTTTTTGGGGGGGGGCACAAGTAAAAAGCTGAAAACATCCAAGGAGTCACCAAATGAGAAAGCAATTTGTCAAACTTATCTCATACTAGACTCCTGCTTCTTATTTAGGGTTTCACTGGGTCAACCAAAATCTTCTACTCTCCAAGGTCTGCAGCTAATTACTGACTCCTCCAGAAAGCTCCAAGGATTGCTTTCACTAATTATTTTTAGTTCTGTTGCAAGTAATAAATTCCAATATCTCTGGTATCTCCAAGTTACTACTTAATTATTTAGGTGCAGCCATCCTTTCCGAATGTCAGCTGGCAGTTGCCTCACTAGCTGGGAACCTCTTCCTGGAGAGCCTTCTTAAACAACTTCCCTATGGTCTCCAATTGCTTTCTTAGTCTGGAGACTTTTACAACCACTAATTCTGGCCACTAATTCAATCCAGCAGCTTGCAAAACAGCAGGGACTGAGCAAACACTACAAACTCCAAAATTAAAGGAAAACTCCATGTTAAAATGAGAAAAAGATATGTACTATTCTTTTTTTCTGTGTTATAACCTCTTCCCAGTGTCTCTTTTTTTCCTCTGGCTGTGAGAGTTGTTTTTTTAAACTTTTCCAGGCTGTTTTATTGCACCTGGAGGTTGCCATTCTGGTTTCTTTTATGGCCTCTTGTCCCAAACAGTCTTCCCATAGTGCTATTTGGTGTGATGTCTAATCACCCCTGCAGAAGGCCAGTGTCTTGTTACAGGATCTGTCACAGCTCAGCCACAGAGAGAATAGAAGACACACTGCTAGATTTTGGGTGAGTGTAATCATTATTATTTTTTGATATTGATATCCTGCTATGTTACAACTTATAAGGTGATGTTCAATTTTTGCTACTTAGTACTGGTGCAAAAACTGAAAGGGACTGAGAGGAATAGCCAGATGAGATCAGATACAACCACTGTTCAATAGTGACATGATTAAAATACACACACACACACACACACACACACACACACACACACACACACACACACACACACACACAGCAGAACATAGCAGGACAAGGTACCAATATCAAAAAATAATAATTATTACACTCACCCAAAATCTAGCAGTGTGTCTTTTCTAGAAGAAGTATTCTATCTGTAGCTGAGCTGTGACAGACCCTGTAACAAGTCACTGGCCTCCTGCAGGGGCGATTAGACATCACACCAAAGGGCACTCTGGGAAGACTGTCTGGAACAAGATGCCATAAAAGCGACCAGAATGACAACCTCCTGGGGCAATAAAACAGCCAGGGAAAGTTAGAAAAAACAACTCTCACAGCCAGAGGAAATAAAAAACACTGGGAAGAGGTTATAACACAGAAAAAAAGAATAGTACATATCTTTTTCTGATTTTAACATAGAGTTTTCCTTTAAATTGTTAGAACTCAGTGCTTCTAAACATCGGTTACCGGTGGCAAGCTCAGTATTAAAATGTTGAAGAGGAGAAAGCAATGCTGTATCGACAAATTGGGTCAAAATAACCTTGCATTTCATTCATCAACTTAAAGTATGCTACCAATAAAACAAGGTTCAGTGGAAAAAAAGCCATGTGAACGCCACTTCAATCAGAGCTGCAGGGGGCGGAGCAGCATTGCAGCCATCTTGCCGCTCCCCCCTACCTTCACTCCATACCCAAAGTAGAAATAAACAAAACCTTAAAACAAGTGATGTGGTGCATAATCACTTGACAGTTCACTTTTAAAAAAAGAAACATTTTCTTTTCATGCTCCTACAGTAAGAGCTATGAATAGCTATTAAGCTTCTGAAAAGAAATGCCAGCAAGGGATCTTCAGGTAGAGACGCCTGCCCTGGTAAGCCCCTTGAAAGGTTGCACTTATAAATGACAACACAGGAACATGAGGCATTCAGTGGACACAGCCAGGACAGTTACTTTTTCACACAGCACCAGCTGCAGGCCCCTATTTTAACCATATTAATAAGTTTTCTTCATAAGCCCACCTGTACCCACGTACCACAGCACCCAGCTCCACTGTTTCAGGAGGGAGCAGGACAACGCAAAATGGAGAGCAAGGGGCAAGACACCCCAATGGACGTGACCAGAGCAACTTTGTAGCCCAGTCCCAGGAAACCCTGATCAACTCTGAGCAGGATCAGGGAAAATGACAGCCAGCTGATTCCTTACCTTTAACAAATTGTAAGTCGCCATGTTCACTCAACTTAGCCTCGCAACCAGTCTCACGATACTTGGCACCTGTTTCGGGTTACCAGAAATTGCACACACTAATGGAACCACTTGGGCACTTGTTTCAGCAATAACTTTGTCCATAAATAATACTATGGTGTGTGTGTGGAGTGGGGGGGAGGATGAAGGGGAATGGTGCAGCAAACGAGACAGAGCGACAAGAATCTAAGACCGCCATGCCATCGTCAACTGTAATGCGCATGGCCAGAGTTATGGCAACAGAAAGAAATGAAGTGCTCCTATTGGAACAGTTCATTTCTTTCAAGTCGAGGACATGCCACATCACCAGAGCTGAAAATGAGTCATGACGACCAGAGAGGCTGGTCATTGGTGTGCACTGCCAAACCCAATGCAATTTCAGCTGTAATTGGCTTGGCAGTGACACACCTCTCATTTCCCCTATTGTCCCAAGATGTTTTTTGCTCAAGCATGCAAGTGAATGCAAAAAAAACTGCTGCAAAATGAGAAGAGTCACCCTAGTGACAGATGCAGAAAAGGCAGGTAACCCAGAAAAAAAGCTGTCTATTATGCTTAATAGTGGTTGTCTGTTAGACAACTGGCTGCATTCCAGATACTTGTCTCTGTTGGTGCACTGGTAGCATGGGACATTGGGCTAGAGATCTGTCAATCCCTGGGTCTCACCACATTTTTTTTAAGAGTTGAGGGAGAAAAACCCTCTTAAAAGAAGCACTGGATAATGCCAGCAAACATCGGACCTAAGGCCTCACAGCAGTCCAGCAACAGCAGCGTAGGCCCTGTATCTGTCACACAGTACAGCAGTCACCTCAAAGACATCCTTCATAATAACTGGTGGTACATTATCTGACAGAGGGAAGGATGGTAGCAGTACTCTGTAAAATATATAACCAACCCATGTCAAATATCAAAGTGTATGTTCCCAAACATGATGCCCCCCCCCCAATTGTTCAGGAAGCATTCCAAGAAGATCTCAAACATACCCAAAATGCAGTTGTTCTAGGTGAAGACTTTGTACAGAGCACAAACACAGCCCCTTGCATGATGAAATGCCTCATCCAACTCTGTGAAGAGTCAGAGACGGTTACAGATATTTGGAGATTTAAATGTGAAACTGAGTGTGATTATCCTTTCTGCTAATACAGACATAACATATGCCAGGAATGACCAAATATTCACCCAACAGACAGATCTTTACAGATTCCAGGACAGTGTTATTCACCAGATAACTACGGTATCTTAAATGATGTCATGGCTTCAGTTAAATCCACACTACCTCTCGGTGAGAGGAAAACCATTTGCAGATACAATGCCTCCATTAGTAATGATGCTACCTTTAAAGATAAAAAGAGAGAAACTATTAAAGAGTACTGTACACACAATGTGGGAACCACAGGGAATCCCAGCTATGTATGGAACAGCTTCAAAGCCTACATTCAAGGTCAAATTTTATCCTATGTATGTGGCAAAAAAGCAATCAATCACAATTCAATTAGCCCTAGACAAACAAATTAACAAGCAAGAGACGGTGATTCTTTGAGTCAACCTACAAATATCCTGAGCAACCTGAATGAGTTTCTCACCAGACGACTGAAAGGCAAGTGATGCTTCATAAACCAAAGCTACTGAACTACAAGTGGGCAATAGAGCTTAGCACTGCTTGGCCTTGTGGCTTAAAAAAACACCAAGCTGACTTGCGTATCAAGAGGTTTAAGAAACCAGGGCCTGACAATCCAATGGCAGTCATACCAGTAGAGATTGTCCAGTGTTTAAAGGACTTCTATCAATAGCTATATGCAAAGGAGTAAGCACCAACCTGTGACCAAAAGACTATTGGGTTTTGAATAAGATAAGGCTCCTAGCCCTCTCTGAAAGTGAAAGAGGGCAATTGGAGGAACCAGTTTTCAGACTCAAGCTAAGAGTGGTGATCAAAGCACTGATGACTCATAAGACTCCTGGGCCAGACAGATTTTTAGGAGCTTTCTATAAAACATTCCAGGATGAATTACTACTATATTAATACATGTCTTTCAACAAAGCATAGACCGGTAGCAGACCCCTAATTCTTAGAAAGATACCATTATCTAAGTCCCATTGAAGGCAGACAAAGGCCAAGAAGACTGCACACCATACAAACCATTCTCTCCCCTGAACCAAGATAGAAAGCTAAATGCAAAAATCTTAGTCACGAGACTTCATCAGACCATTGCACAACTGGTGAAAAGGAGCAGGCATGATTTATCCCAGGATGACAAAATACAGATAACATTGGGCTGCTCCTAAATGTCATCTTAGGAACTATACTAGCAAAACCTTAAAATGTAGCACTATCAGTAGATGTAAAAAATGTGCTGGATTACCTCAATTGGGATTTTATATGGACAGTGATGGAAAAGTCCACCTTTGACCCAAAATGTATTGAATGCATACGAGCTCTGTGTCCTTCCTTACAAGTGAGAACCAAGGCTAGGGCAATTTATCGAAGATTTCCTGATCAACAGAGGTATGAGGCAGGATGGTGAATGAAGATGGCCTGATGGCAGGGTTTAAAATTAATTCTAGCAAAACAGACACTATACTTCTCAGTGGGGGTGGCAAAAAAGCCCTGGAAAGAGAGATAACCTTAAAGAGCCAGTGGAACTGGACAAGACAGACAGAAAAATGACACAAAGTTTAAGAAGCTGTCAGTTGTAACTTTTAATTTCTAAAGTATTTTCCTTTTCCGATTGCTTATTATAAAGTTTTCCAAGTGATAATATTGTACTGGATGTGTTGAACAATTGTTAGCCTGGCAGCTGATATATCTCTTTTTGTTCCCCACACTGTATCATCAGCATTGTGATCTCACTGGCAGTGACATCACTGGCAACTGACCTGACAGCTGACTGGCTGTTCCTAAGCAGCAGTGATGTCACAGTCAGTGAGGTCACAGTGCTGAATATATAATTGATGGGGGGGTAGAGCTAGATATGTCAGCTGCCAGGTAGAATGCAGGTAATCAATCTTCTATTAAATCAAAGGGAAAATAAAAAGTAACTCAGATAAAAAAGGTAATGGTTGACTGCTTTTAAAAACTAACATTAGTTTTAGGCAGTGCACTGGCTCTTTAAAATGTTCAAAAGGTAGCTTCAGGTATCTTTGAGTCCACATTTTGATAAATTTGAATGTTTTTATAATAATCTTAACTATGGCAAACTATCGCAGGAAATCAGAGCAGATGTGATCAGTTGGGCAACACTTCTTTTATCAGTTTTCATGAGAATCCGTACAAGGGCAATTGAGAAAGTGTGAGGCAGACTGAAAATCCTTAATGACTTACACTGCAATTTTATGTTTCCACTCCATTTGCTGTTACCATTGTATTTTTTATGTCTGTATCCTTATTTGTGATATGTAATTTGTATCAATGTTTTGCTGAGTAAGTTGTTCTTTTTTATTTCCCTTCCCTGGGTCACACCTGGAAACGAACCTCAGCATAGTTTGTCTTTCCCAGTTACCAACTTTTAAATCAATCAATAAATAAATATATTAAATAAAATTATATTTATTTGGACAAAAGATTTTTAACAGTGCCACTAATTGGACCGGTCGATGTTCCATGGCTGAGCAGGCCACTTATTACTGGCCCTCAGTGATCTATCAGCTTCTCTGCCTCTTTGTTTTCCTCAACAGTCTGAGTGGTTAAGAATCTCTTTGGTTTGCCTACTGGTTTTGTAGGGTTTTCTCAGCCATGTTTGTGTACTCTTTCATTGCTTTGCATTATTTCTCTGCCATCTGGGCTATCACAATTTAAAACACATGCCCACTACTACGCCCAAATCAATACAATCAACACTGTAACAAGGTTACAGTTCTTACACAGTGTTTTGCCCATTGCCATCCCTAGGAATACCTGGATAGAAATGAAAAGGGCACCATCAAAATTTATACGGGAAGACAAGAAACCAAGGCACAAATGGGTCCCAACTTCTAAAAGCATAACCAGACGGTGTAAATTCAAGCAGCTAAATATCTCCTTATACAGGACTCAGAGTCAAAGTGGGCTTACATGGAAAGTGAACACTAATCCAACAGGTAGTTGAAGTTTTGATTCTTAACAGATCATAAGGGTAATAATGGGGCCTGGCTCACAAACCAATGGTCCAGCATACCTAGCAAATGTAGACATAAGAAAATAAAGGACATAAATCTGTGTTAACCCCAATACATGCAGCTCTAGGATTCATCCCAGCAACAGTAGACCCAGAATTTAAAAGACAGAAGAGACTGGGGTTATATAGACTAAGTCAGCTGGTAGATGCTAACAGCTGCAAATCCATACAAGAAGTCCACTGTGAATTCTACTTGAACAAAAGGTAATTCTTCCGCTATCTACAAGTAAGAAGTTATACTGTATCAACAAACCCAAAATCATAGCCTCATTGATTGGGAGCAGTAACTACCTGGTTGACTGGAATGTCAAACCCAGCTAAAAATATCACATTTCATAGTTAATACCTTTTTGGTACAAGCAAACCAACTAGAAAAGAATAAGCCCCATTTAAAATGGGAAGGAGAAACAAGCTTATATCTGACACATAAAAAATGGGAGAGCATTTGAACCATGGCATAGTCAATGACAGTTCCATGGAGTGTCAAGAATTTCAATGGAAGCTTATCCCCAGATACTTCATCAGCCCAGTGATCACCAATATAGAGAATATTGGATGGGCAACTATGCATAACCAGTGTGTTGTGCTACAGAGGGGTTCTGATTCCCTCTGACCTCAAGAGCGAAGCTCAAGACGTCCATGGGATTCAGAACCCCCGAGGTGGCAGAACACACTGGTTGTGCAAAGAGTTGTTCATCCTATATTTTTTATAGTGTATAGTACTGTGTGAAACATGTGCACATGAATTCTTTTGCTTTCAAAATGAAACTGACTCATGCAGTCCCTAGAGGTTCCAGAATGCTGTTCTACCACAGTAGGGTAGAATCACATTCCATGACCTTTGAACTGTGGTGCAACAGCATTTTGAAAGGGATGGAATTCTATACAGAACAACACTTTATTACACACTATAAATATTTACTAAACATCACTAATCTGTGCTGGAGAAACTGTTGAGCTATTGGGACACATGCAAGAACATTCTGGGAGTGCCCAGTACTGCAAATCTTTTGGGTGGGGGCTCATGTTTGAACAAAAATGCTGAAGTACATCAGAATGCTCTGTATAAAAATGCTTGTATTTGGTTTACCCCCACACAAGACAGATAAATAAATAACCTATTCTCTATTCTGACAGTAGACTCAGGGACAGCCATCATGAGGAAATGGTTCACACCCTCTCCCTAAACAATTTTGGAATGGTGGAACAATAGAAAACAAATAGCACAAAGGGAACTGATAACTTTTCTTCATCACAAGAAAGAAAAGCATAATGCAAACTAGCTACCTTTTTATGAAATCGAGGAGGAACAGAAGGTGTGACTTCTCCTTCAGTGAGCATGCTTTTCAGTCTGTCTTTCTACACCATTTATCAGATAAGACAAATCAGTTATTGAATGGCCAATGACACATGACTCCACTTTCAGTGTTTTAGTTCTTTATTTTACATTTGGATTCCCTTTTAATGTTTTGTTCACATGCCCATAGTTAAACGTTGTAAAAACATTATTTCTGAATCAATGTTTATGATGACGTAATACAATGGAAGTGTGACTTTGCCACTTTGATTTCTTCATTTTATTTTATGTAAGGAAAGAAAAATGCATACTCTGCAATGCTTTAAAGAGAGGGGACATGGTTGGCAATCTGTATAAACTGTAATGGAAGATATTGTTTCATTGGTTGAGTATGGGATGTCTTGTTTTCTGTGAGTAAAAAAAAAGTGATTTCCTAGGAGACAAATTCTGTAAAAATAATATAACAGAGTCTGCTCAAAAGCTGTTAGATCAAATGAAATGCACATGATGGAGACTAATCTAACTCATCAAACAATAATGATATTCAAGTTCATGGGATTTTTATTAGAAACATAGAAACATAGATTTTGACAGCAGATAAGGACCGCTTGGCCCACCTAGTCTGCACATTTCCCTACCTAGAGGACAAGCTGCAGATCCTATTTAACCAACGGCCTATTTCCTCCTACCCCACCACAAAAATTGCCTTATGTCTGTCCCATGCATTCTTGAATTCTCCCACAGTTTTAGACCCCAAAACCTCCTCAGGAAGGCTGTTCCATGAGTCCAGCACCCTCTCTGTGAAAAAATACTTTCTCACATTGCCCCTGAGCCATCCCCCCTCTATCTTCAAATTGTGTCCCCTTGTTCTTGCATATCTCTTTTTCTGAAAGATGCTACCCTCTTGGACTTTGTTGATTCCACTGAGGTACTTAAACATTTCTATCATGTCCCCCTCTCCCTTCTTTCCTGAAGGGTATATGTATTAAGCTCCTTTAGTCTCTCCTCATGTGGCTTCTCTTCTAGACCCTGCACCGTTTTAGTTGCCCTCTGCTGAACTTCCTCCATCCTGTCTATGTCCTTGAGGAGATGGGGTCTCCAGAACTGGATGTAGTACTCCGGGTGGAGTCTCACCAACTGTCTGTACAGAGGGATAACAACTTCCTGTTTTCTGCTGGTGATGCCTCTCCCTATACATCCCAGTATCTCCCCAGCCCTTCCTACCGCCTTCTTACATTGCTTGCCAAACTTAAAGTCATCTGATATGATTACCCCCAGGTCCCTTTCCATTTTTGTTGTTGTTACTACCTCCCCCCCACCTTGTGTAATCTTCCCATGGGTTCTTGTTTCCCAGGTGCATTATTTTGCACTTCTTTGCATTGAATCCTAGCTGCCATAATTCTGACCATTCCTCCAACCTTGCCAAGTCCCTGCTCATCCTTTCCACACTTTTAGCACTTCCATTAGCAGTTTACAAACCACACCAATTCAGCCCACTAACTTTTTATGACAAATTACTTCACCAGGTTGCATAGTTAGCAATCCTGCTATTTAGTTTGTTGATACTGGCCATGTGCCTGATTCAACATGATGCATGCCATATCTTCTTAATGCCCCACCATCATGCTGGCCAGTGCACTCATACTGTATCTCCCCAACCATCCGAACCCACCATTGTTGCAATCTACCTATGCCCCGTGGCATACCTACCATGAAGGAAGTGCAGACACATGCATTTTGTCTTCCTTGGTCCTCTGCAGGAATCCCTGTGGGAAGCAATAAACGGCACACCCTACCTGAGGCAGATAGCATTGCCAATAACTGCATAAACCACATGCAGCACCAGTTTTATTGAAGCCACTCTGTGGCTTTCTCACTGCCCCTCTAGGCACAACAGCTGGCCCTGGATCTAAGGAGGCCAAGGAGGCAGCAGGAGGAAGGGTCTACAGACTACACCACTTTATCCATTTTGTAGCAACATGTTCTTCAGGCGGTATTTAGTGAACACCTTGGGGACATGTACAGTATCCAGCATTTCAGGTTTAATACAAGCAGAAATTCCATAGTTATTAGTGATTTTGTGTGATGTCTGCCAAATAAAGGCAGTCCCTCCAAGTAAGAAATCTCACCCTGGATCATGACAATCATAGCATAAATCCACCCCCTCCATAACCACTTTATCCTTTTTTTAGCAACATACTGTATGCTTATGGTAGTATTTAGTGAACACCTCTGGGACCATGTATGCAGAAACTTCAGGTTAATATAACCAGCAATGCTAATGTTATTAGTGATTTTGTATGATGACCGCCAAAAAAGGCAGGCACTCAGAGCCAGAAAACTCACCCTGGATCTTGGCAGTCATCACATAAAATCACCCCTTGTAAACCCACTTTATCTTTTTTGTAGCATATTTGCTTATAGTGGTATTCAGTTAACATCTTCATGAACTTGTATCCAGAATTTCAGTTTAATATAAATAGAACTACCAAAGTTATTAGTGATTTTGTGTGATGTCTTCCAAACAAAAGCAGACTCTTAGTGCAGAAAACTCACCCTTTTTGTAGCAACATGTATCTATGGTAGTATTTAGTGACTGAACACCTTGGGGAACACGTATCTGTAATTTGAGGCTAATATAATCAGAAGTTCCAAACTTATTAGCAATAGCGTGTGATGTCTGCCAAACAAAGGCAAGCCCTCAGAGCAGAAAACTATCCTTGGATCTTGGCCATCATCACACAAAACCACCCCCCTGAAAACCACTTTACCTTTTCTGGAGAAGCATGGGCTTATGGTGGTATTTATTGAACACTTTGGGAACATGTAACTGGAATTTCAGGATAATATAACAAAAAAAAAATGCCAAAATTATTAATTATTTTCTGTGATGCATGCCAAACAAATGCATCTCAGAGCAGAAAACTTATCCTGGATCTTGGCAGTCATCAGACAAAAACATCCCCCTGAAAACCACTTTACCCATTTGGTAGCAACATGTGCTGGTGCTTATGGTGGTATTTAGTGAACATCTTGGGTAACGTATCTAGAATTTTAGGTTAATACCTAAAGACATTTCAGAGGTATTACTGTACTGCTTCTATCTGTTTGTGAAACAGAGGCAGGCCCTGAGATTAGACAGCTGAGCTGCACTTTGCCAAATAAACAACACACCAATGGACCCCGTGAAAAACACTTTACTGAGTAAACCACAGCATACATAATGATAATAATAATACACAGACATATGTGGTATAGTTCGCTATTTCATTTATTATATATTTTTCAATTTATTTTCTGTAGTGTACAGTATTATTTTCTTGTAGTTTTAATTTAAATGCTTAATTTTTTTGTGTTCTATTTTAAGTGATTTTTCAGTTTTCTTTTCATACTGAACAGTTGTACTGCTCAGTATGATCCCATTTCTAACCTAGTCTGGTGTGCAGAACCCAGGACTGCTGTCTATTATTTTCAGTCTGAAAGACAGAAAGGGAAGATGCGTTTTTACTACTGGGCATAGACAGTTCTATTGCATCATTTGTATAATTTGTTACTATGGCATATACTCACTTGGTGCCTTACCATCTGCCACTTCCTGTTGCAGGGGTCCATATAGTGGTCCCCATTGTTGGTTGGTTCTATGTGATTAGGGTGATGCGAAAACAACACCAACAAAAAATAGTGAACCCAAAACAGTGCCAAGCAAAACAGCACAGAGCACTACAGCATGTTCCAAAATCAGCAGTGCTACAGTTGCATGTGGGTGGTTGGAAACTTCAAATTGTCCTGCTGCAATTATCCCAACAGGGAAGGACATTTCTAATTTGAGATCCTTACAGTTTTATAAAATATGCGTGCACCTTGTTTTATAAGTACAGTACATTTTGGCCAGCCTGTGTCATTTTACAAAATCCAGGCACCCAGGAGAGAAAAATGGTGGAATTCTCTGGGAAACCATGGCCTTGGATGTGTCATGCTTCCTCCCGGGAGCACTTAATGAAATGTTGCCACACTCCTGTGTTTTGTGATGGCACTTTATATAGTACAAGAGTGCTTACCACATACAGTTTGGTCAGGCAGCATCATTTCACAACATCCATACAATAAGGAGAGAAAAAAAAGCAAGTCGTAGAATTTTCTGGAAAACCATTGCCTTGGATATGTCCCCTTTCCTCATGGGAGCATTTTCTGTAATTAAATTTGGTTATACTCCTGTGTTTTATGATGGAGCTTTATAAAGTACATGAGTGCTTGTTCTGTCAATACCTTAGCAGAGGACATGCTCCGAGAGAACTGAGGAATACCATCATTCCCTCCAGTGGGTTTGAAACCTTCGATTATAAAGAGGAGTAACTAGAAGCAATATCTCTCTGTTCAAAAACCTTTGTGGAATTACTAATCAGAGCTGATGGTGAGAACTTTGCTGTTCTTACTATTGAAATAGAAGAAGCCAAAAACCTGGTGTTAGGATTTAAATTGAATACATAATTTAATGAACTGGATGCTCAACTAAAGAAAAAACTTTCTAAATATGAATCAGAGCTGACTGAAAAAAAGCAGAAAAAACTTGTCAGAGACCAGGGCTATGACAATGACAGGGTTATTACCTGGAAAAGACAAAATAAAAGTAGGAGCAGATCCAGAGTGAGGTTTAACACCAGAAATGAATGCCATGGTGAACGCACCACAGCAGGGGGACTAAATAACAATAGTGGTCCTTTTTAGACTAAGGGCAGACACCATTAGCAGGAGGAAAAGAAAAAACAAGGAGAGGTAAATGCAGAGGAAAGCATGGAAAATTGGGGCAAGAGGCAGCTTTGGGGATGGAGACAGAAGAACAAGAACTCCAAATC
The DNA here is from genome assembly GCA_016271365.2 of Neoceratodus forsteri. Lineage (NCBI taxonomy): Eukaryota > Metazoa > Chordata > Ceratodontiformes > Ceratodontidae > Neoceratodus > Neoceratodus forsteri. Next base: position 1,193,416,362 of record CM057452.1, on the reverse strand, counting down.
ATAAATTCATCGGATAAAGACCTAACAGAAATAGAAAGAGTTTTAAAATGAGGCTTGGCATTCATCCCAACTCCTAAACTTAACAAGTTTCAAGTAAGTGTAGACTTGTATAAACTGTTCAGCAAGATAAAATTGAGATATTTCTTTAATAAAAATCATACCCAAGAAATTGAAAAGGGGTTTACAGAAGATACAAGGTTTGAGCAGGATGACATTGACTTTATTTTGGCTGAACTTAATAACACTGAAAATGAAGTTACAATGCAGGTTGCTGCTGGAAATCTGCAGGCCGTGGAGACTAATCCTCTTGACAGCTTGTTTTCTCAAGACCTTGCAAATCTGATAGCCACAACAGGAGTAGGAGGTGACTCTAGTCAGTATGACCAGACTATTGATCAGGACTATTCGATAACTGATGAAAGAAAGATTATATTTAAACCCGATTCCAGATTCATACAGCACCTCATGTTTACAATCTGTTATTCATATGTATGAGATGGTTGTCTTGCAACAGGTTAAGGAACTTTTAGATAAGGCTGGAAGCCTGCGAAACAAGAATATGTCTATTGCTGAATTTAAAGCACTAAATGAGCTAAGTAATAGTAAAGACATTATTGTGAAACCAGCCAACAAAGGGGGCAATATAGTGATTCTTAATAAGGAACACTATGTAGAGACAGTGATGAAGCTTTTGAATGATGTACGCAATTACAGGAAGCTGACATGTAACCCCAGTGCAAAATTTAAGGTGGAATTATATCAACTATTACAAAATGCTGTTGTAACTGGTGAGATCGCAGAAAAAGAGTATGGCTCTCTGTGGAATGATAATCCCATAACTTCAAGCCTATACATTCTACCGGTAATTCATAACACTATAGAGGATCCTCCAGGCCACTCTATTGTGGCAGGCATTAATTCATTAACCGATAGGCTTGGAAAGTTTGTGGATTTCTTTCTTCAGAAATGCGTGTGTGATTTAAAATTGTATCTTAAAGACACTACTGATTTACTGAACAAGTTGAAGTCTTTGAAATGGGACAACAACATGGTTTGAATTAGTGTGGATGCAGAGTCCCTTTACACCAGTATCCGACATGAAGAAGGAATAGATGACTGTAGATATTTCCTAGAAAAATATATTGATAAGGACACGATTCCCACTGATTTCATCTTACATGCACTTAGATTTATACTCACACATAGCCACTTTGAATTTGGGAGCAAACACTTTTTACAACTATGTGGTACTGCCATGGGTGCATCAGTGACACTGTCATTTGTTAATTTGTTTCTAGGATGCTGGGAAGAGGAAGTTATATATAATGAAAATGTTAACCCTTTTGCATATAAAATTCATTTTTGTCAGCACTTTGTAGATGACATCATTTGTGTTTGGCAGGGAGACCACAGTGAAATTGATGAATTTATACTGTGGATTAATAATAATGACTAAAACCTGCATTTTACTTCTACATCAGGTAATAATACTATCAGTTTCCTTGATATCACTCTCACCAGATCAGATGAACATCAGGGGTACATCAAAACTAAATGCTACAGGAAGGATACAGCAACACATGCTGTACTAAGAGTGGATAGTGCCCACCCAGTGAGATTAAATAATTCAGTCCCTTATGATCAGTTCCTTTGTTTGCACAGAAACTGCACTAATAGTGAAGATTTTGAGGTGCAGGCTTGTGAGCTAGATGCAAGATTGCTTAAAAGAGGGTATAAAAAGGAGTTGTCAACAGAAGCAAAGAAAAAAGCAGCTAACAAATCTAGGGTGGACCTGCTAGATAACAAAAGAAAGAAAGCAACCTATAACACCACTTATGTCATTCCTGTAACCTTTGTTACTGAATTTAACAATTGGGCGGGTCAGATAGGTAATATTGTTTACCGGAATTCGCACATATTGATGGGAGACCAACAGGTAACGAAATCTATAGGGGGTGTATCACAGATTACTTTTAGCCATGGGTCTAATATCAGAGACCGTCTGGTTCATAGTCGTACACAGCCTGAAACTGAAACGCAGAGTGGAAATTGGCTATCCCAGAGATCAGCTGGGGTGTACAAGTGCCATAGGTGCAATATTTACTGTTATTGCCAACAGGGGACAATATTTGTATACCCTAAAAAAGCTGACTTAAAATTTGAAGTCAAAGAACTTATTACATGTAATACAGCATTCGTGGTGTATGTGCTTTGCTGCACTTGTAATATGCTTTACTTATGTCGCACCACTAGATCATTAAAAACATGCATCCAGAAGCATGTCAGGAACATTTTAAACAAGAAACTGGACACTCCTGAAGGGCACATTTTTCACAGTGTTATGCTGCAAACCCTGATGGACTCAGATTTATGGGAATTGACTGGGTTCCACCAATGAGATTTGTGGGCGATAGAGTAAACCGCCTCCTTCAGAAGGAAAGTGAATGTGTTTATAAACTGGTGAGTATAAAACCAGATGGATTAAATGACTAGTGGGACCTTAAGCCATTTCTCAAAAATAAATAAAGTGACAGAGATATTTGTCAGTACTGTTAGCCAGATGTTTCTGCTAATATGCCGCTTTGCATTAAAACAGTATTTATAAAGGCCCTCTTTTGAAATTGTTAGGATTACATTTTACAAAGATCTATCATTGTAATGATTTATATTAATGAATTACTAAAATTGTCTTTTTTTCCTTTTAGGAATATCCTCTGCCTTTCTATTTATGGTTACACACAGATGTATTGTACAGTAGATCCCCGAAGAAGTGGCCCAGGTGGGATTGTAACCTGATGGAGTTGATCACAAAATTTTGTGCTATAGCTTTTTCAATCCTTGTTTTTTCCTCTATTGCATTTTTGCTCCTGACTCCACTTTCCTCCACTTCAGTTCACTACAATCACTTGAAATGAAATAACAATCATGTTTATATTAATATATTATATAGTGATTACACTGTGAACACAGACTTTGAATTGAACTGGATTACTGATGTTGCTATTTTGAAATGAATGATTGTGATAATTTGCTGAATCATGATGCATGACTGATGTCACATTTTGATTTCATATTTCTGTAATGTTTTTTGGCTGTTGGCCATACCCCCTTGAAGACTTCACTGCCGAGGCGCTAGGGGTTGGGACTATCTCTAATCAATCACATTTGCATCATATTTGTTTGAGATTTTTCCTTGCTCGAATGCTGTTGGATGTGACTTCTGTCACATGCAGTTTGTGCAGGTGGTGCCATTTCAAAACATCAAAGCACTAAGGAGAAAAAAAATACCAGTGGTGACATTTTCTGAGAAACCATGGCCTTGGATGTATTCCCCTTCCTCCTGGAGCACTTAATGAAATGTGGCTACCAGCCAGACTGAATGTCTGTTTAATGTATGTGTAATTTGCTGGAAATGTGTTTTCTGATTGTGCTTCATCAAGTATAGTACATTTGCTTTTACGTTTTATAAAAGTGCTCTACAGTTTTGCCAGGCAATGTCATTTAACAGCATTCTGGCATGCAGGAGAGAAAAAATGCCAGTGGCAGAATCCTCTGAGAAGCAATGTCCGTGGATGTGTCCCTCTTCCTCCTGGGAACACTTAATGAAATGGGGCCCTACCCATGTGTTTTATATTCAGTGTGTGTAGGGGGAGGGGGATTTTATTCACATATTTCACAATGTAATACATTTTTACATACAGTATAATACAGTATACATTGGTAAATTTCACTGTAACAGAAAACAAGAAAAGCATAATACCAGCATATTCACAGATTCTTACACACCAATCCCACCATTACAGTAAAAACAGTAGAGTACAAAACAAATCTGCAAATTAAAACATTTGTGCCCAGCAAATACAGTGCAGTACTATACACTGCAGCACTGATGAGACTCGCATTCCAGTTCCATGCCCATGCTTGGCAATCACAACTGGAAACACTTTCTGCAAGTGTGCAATGTATTGTTTGCAGAGTATTTTTTTTAACGTTTAAAAAAGAAAAAATTGGGGTATCAACAAGTCCACTTTGTCTGTGTTTTGTTTTTCTTTCTCTGGATAAATGTTTTCATGGCATGCACACCATCTTGATCTTATTCATACTTGGAGATTTTATGGTACAAATAAACAGTAAAACGCAGTGTTGTGGACATTTATGTTTATGTGGCTGCTGTGCAGTACTTTCTCTGGTGGTGTTCTGACCCAATTAATTCTCACAGCGCAACAGTCACTGCTGTGCAGTACATTCTCTGGTGGTGTTCTGACCCAATTAATTCTCACAGCGCAACAGTCACTGGTGATGCAGTATGTTTAGGGTCACTGTTCTGAAAGAAGTGATGTTCATTTGGATATTACTTCCTTATGTACTTCTTCACTGCTCCAATGATGATATGTTCTCTGCAGAATTTGACATCCATGGTTCCTGTGGGCATAAAGTGAGTACAGGTAAAGTGGCACAGTTCATGATACAAGACAATAGCTCTTTAAAGCATTAGGCCCCTAAAGTTGAGCATCACTAACCCTCAAAAATGTGTAGTGCGCTTCACCCTGGTTGACTATGGAGCCCCAGACATGAAGCATTAGAAGATGTTTTGGCTTCAGTTTCATGGAGTCCCTGGCCTTCTTATGAACTGCCACCAAAGCAAACTATTCGAAAGACACTGTTGTCCTATTGGAAAAAATAGTGTCATGAAACAGCTCATTGCTCTCAATCCACATCCTGACCTGCTCAACTCACATAATTTTGTTCACGTCCTTGATCATGGTGTAAAATCTCAGGAAACAAAAGATGAGTTATGTCATGAAAGTGTATGTAATGGAAAATGAGAAAACTTTATATTGATAATCACCCTTTTTTGAGGTGACTTTACTGTGCCTACCCATACATCCATCTCATCTAGTGGTGAAATCCTCTTAACAGAGGAGACAGATGCCACTAAACCATGTTCATCAGGCTGACATTCCACAGTTTCCCTTGCAGTGGTCTCATTGTCCTCAGTTAGTATACCATCCACAAGTACCATGGTTTGCCGGTGTGTGAAAATAAGGGGAACATATTTAAGATACTGTACATAAAGATCAGTAATGTTAGGCAAATAAAATACAGTTCACTGACATTCAATAAAATGTTGTAGCTTTATAACACTATATATAATGTGTTAAGTAACACAGTGCTCTATGCCATTTAGATCTAAGGTGTTTATGTGGTGCAGATAGTAGGTCATGGGCACAAGGAGCTGGTGCCAGACATTTCCAGTGTGTTCTCAGCCCACTATCCATGACTGAGAGCCTGGTGCTTTTCAGAAACACCCAAATATCCCTCACACTTTCCACTCCAGTCCTCATCCTCTTGAAGACTACAGTGATCTCTGCTGATATTGTCTTCACCTTTGTCACTGGCAGATGTATTTATAGCAAAAGAGTGCCCAGTTGTGGCACTTATCTTTTATTTGAAACATCAAGTGAGTAATGTCGCTTAACCTGTGAACCAATGTGATGCGTGAATGTGGCTATGATGTGTTCATGCCATGCACTGCATCACCAGATGCCATCTGTGCTCAACCTACACAAGACCCAAATAAATGCCATAATGCCTACTGCACTGTACATTTTCTGAAGAATTATCAGTGCTGCATCACCCCACTACTGCACCATGGACAGGATTGTTTTCTATGACTAACAGGGAAGGGATCACAAATCTCCAGGTAGAAGGTCACCTGGGGGCTAGTTACCATCACATGGTATGGTTCAATTTGGCCACTACATCTAAATCATCCCATTCCAAGGCAAAAATATGGGACTTCAGAGGAGCTGATTTTGATAAGATGGCAAACAGAGTTAAGCTAGCCCTGGCAAAAAGAAACACAGGTGAAGGGGTGCAGGCAAAGTGGGCAAGCATTAAGGATGCAGTACTTGAAGCAACATCCCATTGTGTTAGACAGAAAAGGAAGTGCAAAAGAAGAAGGAAACCACTTTGGTGCTCAAATACAGTAGCAGAAAAGGTCAGAGCCAAAAGGATGGCCTTCAGGAAATATAAGGGAACACAGCGGGATGAAGATAGGGAGGCATACCAAACTTCCCTAAGGGAAGCAGGGAAGGCAGTAAGGCAGGCAAAGTCCCAAATTGATAAACACTAGCACGAACAGTAAAAGAAGATAACAAGACTTTCTATAGATACATTAGTGAAAGGAGAAAGTCCAGAGGGGGTATTGCTAAGCTCAAATGAGAAAGGGGGCATGTGAGGAGGAGGAGGACCCTGTAAAAGCATATATCCTAAATAGATACTTTTGCTCAGCATTTACTGAAGAGAAGGTAGGCAGGGCCCTGCAGCTCAACACCATGGACACAGGGGAGGGAGGTGAGCACTACTCCCTTCACAAAAGAAAGGGTCCTACAAGAGCTCGCTAAGCTCAGGGTGGACAAGGCAATGGGACCTGATGGCATACATCCCAGGGTACTTAAGGAGATAAAGGTGGAACTAGCAGAGCCATTAGCAGAACTGTTTAGTGAGTCTCTGAGCACAGGAGAGGTCCCAGAAGACTGGAGAAGGGCTCATGTGATCCCGCTCCACAAGAGTGGTAGCAGGCAGGAGGCAGAGAACTACAGGACAGCCAGTCTTACCTCAGTAGTGGGCAAAATTATGGAGGCACTCCTTAAGGAAAGGATAGTGCAACACCTGGAATCCATAAGGGCACGGGATCCAAAACAGCATGGGTTTACAAAAGGAAGGTCCTGTCAAACTAATCTCATAGATTTCTTTGACTGGGTAACCAGAGTGGTGGACCAAGGGGGAGCAGTTAATGTCGCTCACCTTGACTTCAGTAAAGCTTCTTCGACACTGGTCCACATAGAAGATTGATAAATAAGCAGGTAGGCTCGGGGTGGGTGAAGTTGGTCAACTGGGTGGTAAACTGGTTAACGGACAGAAAACAGAGATTGGTGGTAAATGGTATACAGTCAGAAGAGATGCAAGTCAAGTGGAAACTTAGGGGATCAGTCCTGGGCCAGTCCTCAATATCTTCATTAGTGACATTGCAGATGGACTAGCGGGTAAGGCTTGTCTGTTTTCAGATGACACCAAGATCTGCAACAGAGCAGATGATCCTGATGGGGTGGGCAGAATGAGAAGAGATCTGGATAAACTAGCAAATGGTCAGAAGAGTGGCAACTGGATTTAATGCAAGAAGTGTAAGATCATGCACTAGGGAAGAGAAACCCTGAAGCCACCTATAAGCTGGGAGGGAGTTGCTGGCAGTCACAAGGAAGAAAGAGACTTGGGCATCATCATCACCGATGACTTGAAATCATCCAGGCAGACCTCTAAAGCAGTAGGTAAGGCTAGGGGATGTTAAGGTGTAGTAGTAGGTATCACAAGTCGTAAGAGGGAGGTAATAAGCCTCTTTACAAGACACTGGTTAGGCCCCATCTGAGTACTGCATGCAGTACTGGAGGCCACACCTTCACAAGGACATTAACCAAATTGAGGCAGTCCAGAGAAGGGCAACCAAAATGGTGCAGGGACTGAATCAGAGAAGACATATAAGGACAGATTAATGGAGCTCAATATGTACCCTTGAGCAAGAGGGAGAGGTGATATGATCGAAACATTCAAACACCTTAAGGGCATTAACAAGGTGACAGAGTCTAACATGTTTAAATATAAGAAAAATAGCAGGACAAGAGGACACAGCATGAGAATAGAGGGAGGTCGATTAAGGGGGAATGTGAGGAAATTCTTTTTCACAGAAAAAGTGGTAGATGCATGGAATGGCCTACCTTAGGAAGTGGTGGCTATGAATACAGTGCAGGGCTTCAAACAGGCATGGGATAGGCATAAGGGAGCAATACAGACGAATATGGATAGATAGGTCATTGACAGTGTAAAGGTGTGTGGCACATTCATAAGGTAGAAAAAATGGGCAGACTGGATAGGCCTTGTGGTCCTTATCTGCCATCAACCTCTATGTTTCTATGTTTCTATGGGAGAAAATCCAACAGGGTAACATCTCAGTCACTAAGGAGTCTTGGCCTGGCAAACAGGGCACCACCTGTGGCCAGGCTGTCTGCAGCAGCAGCAGCAGCAGCAGGGAAGGAGAACTCCGAAAGACAAAATAAATGTAAAAGGAGGAAATCTACAGAAAAGGAAGAGAAGATACCAAACCATTTGAGTACAAAGTCACCCACAGTACAGTATAGTCTAGTTCATTTATTTTGTTTTTATATCCATGATGTGTTTTAAAGTGTCTTACTGTATGTTGTGCTGATAGTGTGTATCCATTTTTGTACAGTCTGTATCAATACGGCATGCCTTTTATCTTATCGTAATGTATTTTTTTTATTTTTAACACTGTAGGCCTATAGATAAAATGGATGACTTTGGAACATCAAGCAGCAGCAAAGAAATACTACAAATGAGGAAGAAAAATACATGACCTTGATGGATACATGACCTTGATGGATACAGTGGCCTTGATGGAGGAGGAAGATCTGGATATCGTGGCAGTCACAGAAACAATGTACACACAGAACCATGACTGGGACGTAAACATACCAGGATACACTATCTACAGGAGGGACAGGGAGGGTAAAAGAGGAGGAGGAGTAGCTCTCTACATAAGAGAAGAAATCAAAGCAACAGAACAAAAGGGTAAACAGGGAGGAGAAGAAGCACTGTGGGTCAATTTGGAGGCAGGCAATGGCACCACAATCCCACAGGGGTTGTATACAGACCCCTCTCAGGGGAGGAAATGGACAAGGAAATGATAGAAAGTATACTTAGAATGGCAGAAAAAGGGGAGATATTGCTGATGGGTGATCTGAATATGCCAGATGTTAACTGGAGTGCAGTTGCAGCAGCCACTTCTAAGAGTGAGGTTATTCTAGATGACCTACAGGGGGCATGCCTTAGACAACTAGTATTGGAGCCCACTTGAGAGGGAGCAATCTTAGACCTGGTTCTCTCAAATGGAGATGAAGAATGGATCACAGATGTGGAAGTGGGTAGCCATCTGGGAACTAGCGACCATCGAACAGTATGGTTCACAATAAACACAGCAACAGAGTCAAGCCATACAAAGACAAAGGTACTGGATTTTAGGAGGGCTGACTTTGTCAAAATGGGTGAGTGCCTAAGGAATGCACTAGCAAACGGGCAGAAAGGAGGGGTGGAAGTACAATGGGGAATAATAAAAACTGCCATCACAGAGGTAACAAGCCTTTGTGTAAAGCAAATAAACAAAATGAAACAAGGTAAGAAACCACTATGGTTCTCAAAGGAAGTGGCAGTGAAGGTTGAAGAGAAAAATAAAGCATTCAGGAAGTACAAGGAATAATAGAAGGAACAGGACAGAGAACTGTATCAGTTAAAGCAAAAGGAAGCTGGAAAGGCAGTCAGAACAGCAAAGGCCCAAACCGAGGAAAAGATAGCCAACTCAGTTAAGAAGGGGGATAAAACCTTTTATAGGTACATCAGGGAGCAAAAGAAGACCAAGGGAGGGATAGTGAGGCTTAATAAAGGGAAGGAGGTGGGCAGAGGTGTCTGTGAAAAGGCAGAGATACTAAACAAATATTTTGCTCAGTATTTACAAAGGAAGAGGAGGTACCTAAAACAAACAGTAGAAACACTGGATACAGAAGTTGATACCATCCATTTACAGAAGAAAGGGTTCTGAAAGAGCTCTTAAAACTGAAGGTGGACAAAGCAATGGGCCTGATGGATTCATCCCAGAATTCTAAAAGAACTAAGGGTAGAACTAGTGACACCACTGACTACCCTCTTTAACAAATCATGGGAGGATGGGGTGGTACCTGAGGACTGGAGGAGGGCAGATGTGATTCCCCTTCACAAAAGTGGGAGCAAGGCAGAAGCAGGAAACTACAGACCTGTTAGTTTAACCTCAGTGGTAGGGAAAATGATGGAATCACTTCTGAAGGAAATAATTGTTGAGTATCTAGAGGCCAGAGGGGCACAGGACCCAAGGCAGCATGGATTCACAGCAGGAAGGTCATGCCAGACAAATCTGATAGATTTCTTTGACTGGGTGACCAAAGTAGTTGATCAGGGAGGGGCTGTGGACATGGCCTACCTAGACTTTAGCAAGGCATTTGACACAGTCCCACACAAAAGATTAATATACAAGTTAGCCAGCCTGGGAGTGGGTCCCAAGATGACAGCCTGGGTAAAGAACTGGCTGGAGAATAGGACACAGAGAGTAATAGTAAATGGAGTCCACTCTGAAAAAAGGGGGGTTAGTAGTGGGGTACTGCAGGGTTCAGTATTAGGACCGGTCCTCTTCAATGTCTTTATAAGCAACATTACGCAGAGGGACTGGAAGGAAAGTATGTCTCTTTGCAGATGACACAAGATCTGCAACAGAGTTGATGCACAAGGTGGGGTGGAAATGATGAGAAGGGACTTTGCAAGGTTAGACGAATGGTCAAATGTATCGCAGCTTAGATTCAATGCTAAGAAGTGCAAGGTAATGCACCTAAGAAACAAAAACCCAGGGGAAGAGTACACAATGGGGGGTGAGATACTAACAACAACAAAAATGGAAAGGGACCTGGGTGTACTCATATCAGATGACCTAAAGGTGGGCAAGCAATGTGAGAGGGCAGCAAGGAGGGCTGGGGGAATACTGGGAGCCATAGGGAGAGGCATCACCAGTAGAAAACAAGAAGTTATTATCCCTCTGTACAGACAGCTGGTGAGACCACATCTGGAGTACTGCATGCAGTTCTGGAGACCTAATCTCCGAAAAGACATAGGCAGGATGGAAGCTGTTCAGAGGGAGCAACTAAAATGGTACAGGGTCTGCACCGGAAGACATATGAAGAGAGACTTAAGGAGCTTAATATGTATAGCCTTGAGAAAGGAGGGAGGGGACATGATAGAAACTTTCAAGTACCTCAAAGGAATCAACAAAGTCCAAGAGGTAGCATCTTTCAAAAAGAGGTGTGCAAGAACAAGGGAGCACAATTTGAAGATAGAAAGAGGTGGCTCAGTAGTAATTTAAGTAAGTATTTTTTCACAGAAAGGGTTGTGGATGTATGGAACGGCCTTTCAGAGGAGGTTGTGGAGTCAAAAACAGTGGTGGAATTCAAGCATGCATCGGACCGTCATAAGGCAATTCTAGGGGGTGGGGGTAGGAAGAAGTAGGCTGTTGGTTAACTAGGATCTGCAGCTTATCCATCAGGTAGGGAAATGGGCAGACTGGGTGGGCCAAGCGGTCCTTATCTGCCGTCAAATTCTATGTTTCTATGTTTCTATGAGGTACAAAACAAGGGCTGAAGGGAACAACAGCCAGGAGAGGAACAACCAAAGACTGAGGGAGAAATGCTTCAGGAAAGCAAGGAGGAGAAAACAGAGGTTGACAGAGAAATAGATCAGGAAAGCATAGATGCATAGAAACTTGGAATTTCATAGCAGAGAAGGACTGCTTGGCCTACCTAGTCTGCCCATTTTTTTCCTGCCTAACGTGCAGAGGAACATGCAAAAGTTGACAAAGGAACTGAGCAGGAGAGCACACAGGAACAGCACATCCAGAGACAAGAATACAAATGGACACGCAAATCAATCAAGTTAAGGACGACCAAGAGGAAATTCTAGGTGTGTGTGAACAAGCAGGGAGGAATCGATGCTTTCACTCAGAAATGAACTGTGTAACATGGCTGAGAGGGTAATGAGCCTCAAGAAAAAGATGGATCTCATGCTCCAGCTGTTACAGATGAACAGTGGCATGTACAGTCCAGTGCTTTCATATTTGCATTAGTCATCATCTCCTGTTTCATTTACACAGCTTATGGAATCTGGTGTACAGATTCTAAGCAGTGGGAGCAGTGATGGCACAGCAGTAATAAACGCTGACATTCCCCCCCTCCCATACTGTATGTGCCATTTGGGCCTTCTACTGAGGACAATAACATTACTGTGACATCTTTGCCCATAAAATGCTGTTTGTGCCAATTAGTGAGGCAGGAAAACTAGAACTAGTGGCAATGGCCAATGATAAGCTGGAAAGTCTGGTTGCTCTGGTTTTGCAGACATTGGTGCCTCAGAATCAATATCTCTCCTGGGGGAAACACACAAACTGGGAAGGGAGCATGGGAACGAGGCAGTCCCATATGCCATGAGGTGCTACAAATTGTACGAAGGCACTTGGAGGTAGGCAGCAGCCACATGAAATAAATAAGGGACATGATAAATCAACAGTTCAGAAATCCAAGAATAACTGGATATCTGACAAGCATGTGAAATGATGCATTATTGTTTTCTGTGATGTTATTTAAATGAATCTCTTACATTAAATTTCCATTTGACCTTGTTTTTTGTATTCCACATTACTGTGATGTTGTAATGCAGTAATATAGTAGTTGGCAGCAGATAAGGATGGCTAGGCCAACCTAGTCTGCCCGTATTCCCTACCTGGTGTGTAGTAACACCTAGCCAGCCAGCATTCAGAGATGTGATTTCAGGTTTACTAATCTTTGCTGAAGAGGAGGGGTATCAGTAGAATCCCAGGTTTCGACTTCTGACCAACAGGTTCAGGCTATTTTACAAAACTATGGAGGGATGGTATGCCTAGTACTGAAGGTGTTAAGGCGTGTCAGTATGCACTGGGAGTTTTAAATGTATTTATTTATTTAGCTTTTTGTTGACCAGGTAGGTACACTAGACAATCTGTATGCCTATTTTCAGGTACGACCCGGGAGAGCACAATGAAAATACAGGTTCAAACAAGGTACATAACAACAAGAGGGGCAATGTACAGAGTTACAAGAGAGCAAGATAAACATAGATAGTATACAGTGAGTAGTAATAGTTAAATATACATATATATATATATATATATATATATATATATATATATATATATATACTGTGTGTGTATATATATTATATATATATATATATATATATATATATATATATATATATATAACCACATGGAATCACTACATGAATAAACAATATTGCAATACATGCAATTTGTGGTTCTTTTTGGTGTGTGGGTGGGTGGTTTTTTGGGGGAAGACACAGTAGTGTTCAAGATAGGTATACCCCGACAGTGACACCAATACAGCAAATTATGTCGATGCCGAAAACATCGACAGTTCACTGTATTGGCCTGCCAGAGACCCGAGTATACTGTCCCGCGGTCCTCCACCCCCTCCATGAATCAGCTCTGACTCAAAGTTGATTTTATTTAGAAGGGAGGTGCAGGGGTACAGAGACCCCCGCAAGGGGGGATCGGGGGCAAAGCCACCCGATAGAATCACAGACCTGGAGTCCATCAGGATTTATGTCAACCATAACTTGCAGTTGATATAAACTCTATCACTGTGATGCTGGTTGACAAAATTGTTATCGAACTGGCATCATAGAGGCCTCACGATAAATTAAGAAACAACAGGATCACCCAGGGAAAATGTTTGTTCAGTGGGTGCAAAGTAACCCAGCAAAGTAAACAAACCTTGCACTCCCCCAGTACCTGGCTAAGGAAATCAACACCATTTTGTGCCAAGACAAGCACTTTTTCAAAGGTCTTTGAAAAACTGCCTCTCTTGGCATGAAACAGGAGATTCGCATATGCTGCAGAGGTTCACTTTCACAGGGCTTTATGAACAGCACTTTATCAGCATATTACCTTTTATTTGAAATTGTAAGCAAAAGAAGCTCTGGTACTGCAATCTCTGTGTCCTTGTTTTCCTTAATCAGGTACTGGGGGGAGGATGAGGTTTGTTTTGTTTTCTTCATGGTAAATTACCATTAAAGTAAACCAAATTAACAAGCAAACTACAGTATAGCTCAGAAGGCCATCTAACTACATATTCTGTTTAGTGTGCATTTTGCTGTTAAACTTCCCACAATTTGGAACCTATGTCATAGAAACAGAAACATAGAGGTTGACAGCAGATAAGGAACGCAAGGCCCATGCAGTCTGTCCATTTCTTTTTCTACCTTATAAATGTGCCATCGGCCTTTGCTCTCTCAGTGGCCTATCTATTCATACTCATCTGTATTGCTTCCTTAATCCTATCCCATGCTTGTTTGAAGCCCTGCACTGTAGTCATAGCCACCACTTTCTGAGGTAGGCCGTTCCATGCATCCACCACTCTTTCTGTGAAAAAGAATTTCCTCACATTCCCCCTTAATCGACCTCCCTCTAATCTCATGCTGTGTCCTCTTGTCCTGATATTTTTATTATATTTAAACATGTAATACTCTTTCACCTTGTTAATGCCCTTAAGGTGTTTGAATGTTTTGATCATATCATCTCTCTCCCTCCTTTGCTCAAGGGTATACATATTGAGCTCCGTTAATCTGTCCTCATATGTCTTCTGATGCAGTCCCTGCACCATTTTGTTGCCCTTCTCTGGACTGCCTCAATTTGGTTAATGTCCTTGTGAAGGTGTGGCCTCCAGTACTGCATGCAGTACTCCAGATGGGGCCTAACCAGTGTCTTGTAAAGAGGGATTATTATCACCCTCTTACGACTTGTGATACCCCTACTAATACACCCTAACATCCCCCTAGCCTTACCTACTGCTTTAGAGGTCTGCCTGGATGATTTCAGTCATCGGTGAGGATGATGCCCAAGTCTCTTCTTCCTTTGTGACTGCCAGCAACTCCCCTCCCAGCCTATAGGTGGCTTCAGGGTTTCTCTTCCCTATGTGCATGATCTTGCACTTCTTTGCATTAAATCCCAGTTGCCACTCTTCTGACCATTTTGCTAGTTTATCCAGATCTCTTCTCATTCTGCCCACCCCATCTGGATCATCTACTCTGTTACAGATCTTGGTGTCATCTGCAAACAGACAAGCCTTACCCGCTAGTCCATCTGCAATGTCACTAATGAAGATATTCAAGAGGACTGGCCCCAGGACTGATCCCTGAGGTACCCCACTTGTGACTTGCATCTCTTCTGACTGTATACCATTTACCACCACTCTCCTTTTTTCTGCCCGTCAGCCAGTTTGCCACCCAGTTGACCAACTTCTGACCCACCCTGAGCCTACCTAGCTTATTTATCAATCTTCTATGTGGAACAGTGTCAAAAGCTTTGCTGAAGTCAAGGTAGGCGACATCAACTGCTCCCCCTTGGTCCACCACTCTGGTTACCCAGTCAAAGAAATCTATGAGATTAGTTTGACAGGACCTTCCTTTTATAAACCCATGCTGTCTGGGATCCAGTGTCCCTATGGATTCCAGGTGTTGAACTATCCTTTCCTTAAGGAGTGCCTCCATGATCTTGCCCACTACTGAGGTAAGACTGACTGGTCTGTAGTTCCCTGCCTCCTCCCTGCTACCACTTTTGTGGAGCAGGATCACATGAGCCCTTCTCCAGTCTTCTGGGACCTCTCCTGTGCTCAGAGACTCACTAAACAGTTCTGCTAATAGCTCAGCTAGTTCCACCCTTAGCTCCTTAAGTACCCTGGGATGTATGCCATCAGGTCCCATTGCCTTGTCCACCCTGAGCTTAGTGAGCTGTTGTAGGACCCTTTCTTTTGTGATGGGAGTAGTGCTTACCTCAGTCCCCCTTGTGTCCATGGTGCTGAGCTGTGGGCCCTGCCCTACCTTCTCTTCAGTAAATACTGAGCAAAAGTATCTATTTAGGATATATGCTTTTACAGGGCCCTCCTCCTCACATGCCCCCTTTTCTCCTTTGAGCTTAGCAATACCCCCTCTGAACCTTCTCCTTTCACCAATGTATCTATAGAAAGTCTTGTCATTGCATCCTGGGATACATATAATCTTGAAGATCTAGCCAGAGACTCCAGAGATAGGGAAAATGAGGTGAACTCACTGACCTTGTCCATGGCACAGGGCCCAGTGCTGGCACCATTCAATTCCAATGTCCCTAACCTTGGAGGGCACATTTGCCAGGACCTAGATGGCCAGGTGTGGGAAACTGATGTATTTATTAATTGATTGTATTGCAGGAGGAGATAATGAGACCACATTCAGTTTCATCAGTAAGATTACAATTATAACAACAATTATTAAATAGCACTGATAAAAGTACACTGTACACAATTGAGAGGAAGCACAGTGATCAAGTAGTGCAAAACATAGCATAACAAAAGTGACAGTTTAGCAAAGTGCAACAGTCAGCAAAACGAGGGATGAAAAGGAGGTAGGAAGTACTATGGGCACAAGTCCTAGGAAGATAGCGGACCGGTGAATCACAACAGAAGGGGAGGAGGTACTTTGGGGAAGGAGCATTAAGACTAGCCTAGAATCACCGGCAACTGCAGAAGTAAGTAGTAAATTCAGAGAAGAGGGATTTTTAGTGATAGGAAAGGGTGAGCATTGTGAATAGCAGTGGGGATTGTGGTCCAAAGCTTGGCAAAGCAGAAAAAGAAAGCAGCTTGACCAACAGAAAATTTTACAGGGGGTGGGTGAGAGAGCAGGAGTCAGAGCTGCAGAGGGAGCAGGATGCAGAAAGAGGGTATGACAGGAAGAAGGAAATTTAAGGGGAAGGAGCGAAGCCAGACTCAGAAGATGAAAGGAGTACAATGAACAAGGGCCTGGCATAAAGGGAGGGAAAAGAGAGAGAGGAATACAAGGAATAGTGATGGGCTCTGTGGAGGCAATTCAGGATAAAATCGCAGAAGGAGTGAAAGAGGGGATCTGGCCTGGTAAGGGTGGAATTTGGAGCAGTACTATACACAATGTTACCATAACTGAAGACAGGAAGAATCATCTTTGTGACAATTTCTCTATGGTCAGGAAGTTAGATACTTACTTTGTTCCTATAAAGTACCTGAGGCTTAAGACACAGCTTCTGGTGGGTGGCATCCACATGAGTACAGAAGCCAAGATAACAATCCAACCATACTCTGAGGTATGTAAAGGAGGGGACATGCTCAATAGCAACACCATCAAGGGTCTAGAAGGAGGGGAGAGAGGAGAGCTTGGCAAGTGTCTGCTTTGTGCCAAAGGTCATGGAGACTGTTTTTTTTCGGCATTGAGGGACAGCTGATTTGCCCAAAACCAATGCTGAGTGTTGTTGAAATCCAGTTGGAGTCGGGTCATGGGGTCTAAAGCAGATGAACCAGAAGAGTAGAGAACCATGTAGTCTACATACATATAAACGGATGCAGAGGAGCAGTTGAGTGGAGTGTCATTCAGAAAATAGGGAATAGAATAGGGCCAGGGATGGATCTTTGGGGATGCCAGGGCAGAGAGAGCAGTGGAGATGGCATCACCAATACAGAGAGCTTAGGGTCTATCCTCAAAGTATTACAGAAACCACTCAGCAGAGGAGGAGAGGCCAGCTGCTTTAAACTTGCCCAGGAGGATGGGGTGTTTAAATAAACTAAACTGAAGTGTCAAAGGCTTTGGCCAGATTGGCAAAGATGGCAGAGGTGACCAGCTCCTTGTCCATGCCCAAAATGATGAAGTCAATGAACCTAAGGAGGGAGATTGAGTGGAATTTCTTGAAGCCAGGCTGGTAGGAAGTGAAGAAGGAGGAGCTTTTAAGGAAAGGAGAGAATTGGGAAGGCACTGAGTGTTCTTGAAGTTTAGCCAAGGAGGGGAGGAGGGATATGGTATGGTAGTTGCCAGGAAGGGATGGTCTGCCTATGGAAAGAGGGATGACAGTGGCCTGCTTCCACAGATCAAGGACTGAGGCAAGTGACAAGTAGCAGTTTAGGAGGTGGGTGATGGGAAGGGCAATGGTCAGGCAGTAGAGAGAGACAAGAGTTTGGGGTAAAAACTGTTGCAGCTCCCTCCTTTGTGTGGGTTTAGAGCAAGGAGGGCCTTGAAGGTCACAGAGGGAGTGGTAGGGGAGAAGGAGATGGAAAGGTGTGGGAGAAAGAGCAGGTTGATGCAAAAGGGTGTGTGTGTGTGTGTGTGTGTGGGTGAGGGGGAGATAGATAGGAGAGAGAGGGCACAGTTGGTGAAAAAGGAGTTAAAGGACAAAGTGACTGCTGCAGGATCAGAGATGAGAGAGTCACCCGACTTGAGGATAGAGGGGAAGAAGAGGGAAGGCAGGGACAAGAGGGTATGAATTGCCTTTCAGAACTTTAAGCGGTGGTTAAGCTTGTTCTTGAGCATAGATGCAAAGTAGCAGCCTTCGCAAGCCTAGTAGTTCTACTGCAGGCATTGAAAAGTGACTACTAATTAGCAAGGTCTGTTTGGGAGCCAGTGGCCATTTAGGTCTGCCAGGCAAGGTCATGTGCATGGTGATGGGCTGTCAACTCCACCATAATCCAGGGGAGGTGTGAATCATGGACTCGAGTTTCTCAGTTGGGCATAATGATCCCAGACTGATGATAATTTATAGTTAAAATACTCAAGATCGATGCTAATGTTGCTGGCAACTAATATTGGGTACCAGTCAGCTGACATCAGGTCAGCAAGTAAAGAGAATAGATCCAGGGATCAGAAGGCTCTAATTTGAATGACTTTATGGGGAGGCTTCTGGGCACTGAATCTTACTCACACAGTAGACGATGGTCACTGAAGGCATCAGGGAGGGTACCAGCATCCATGATATCATGGGGTGAGAGGAGAGAATCTGATCCAAAGGGGAGTGGTTATCGGTTTTTCAGTTGAGTCTGGCGGGCTCAGAGGTCAGTTTGGTTAAACTGGAGAGATTTTACATTTTGGCATAATTTATTATGGAGTATGAGAGCCAATTGACATTCAGCAACCCACTCTGGTAAGTACTTCATATATAAAGTAGTGAAAACAATGCTTTTCATAATTTAATGATGTACTTTTAGTCATGCAACATTGCAGTTAGCGATGCTGTTATTGTAGAAAACTAAAAGTTACTGCTATGTTGTGGCTGTACATTAGCTTCTGTAAATGCTTTATTTTGCAATAAATTAATGTCGGTTAACATTAGGTACTGTAAATGCTTTATTGTGTAACAAGTTAATGTTGGTGTACTTTGTTTCAGTACAGTTATTGACTTTATTTCTTATTCTTTGCAGGGCCAAGCTAGGGAGGTGAAGAGCATGTATATTAGATAGCAGGAAGCCACAGTATCCATACAGGTGGCAACACCAGAAGGGCAGAACTCTAGTTCCCACACTGCTTATCCTGATCAGTCATTAATTGACTGTATGGTTTACTGTTATCATTGCTGGATTCGAGTAACTGTACTGTACTAGACATGCATGGTTAGTCAGGGTTTGTCAGAGTTGGCCTGCGGATCCTGAGAGTTACATTATAGCTTACGAATATTTGTCATTTATGAATGTTGAAGCTGTTTTCCTGTGTCCAATATGCCAGAACAAAAGTCTTGGGCCTACTATGGCCACACTACAGTATGTACACAACTGCACTGTTTTTTTTTGTGTCATGCAGTAGGAGATCAGAACCATGGCCCTGCAGCTGGTGGATGGGAAATAGGTTGATGCCATGTAGTGGGTCACCACCACAGGTCTCTGGATGACCCGACAACCAATGACCCCCAGAAAAAGCTTGGCAGGGATCTAAGAAGAGCTGTAATGGCTTCTTCAGTCTTCTTAAGAGGGGTTTTGTAGCAGAGGTAATTTGTACCCTTTGGATGGGGCCTACCACCGGTGTAAACCTCTGATTATGCAATGGGGTATGAAAATTCTGTATCCTCATTGGTCAAAACACATCACATGACCTTGGTATATCCTGCAATAACCCATGGCTGAGAAATGGCATTTCTAAAAAACATACTTAAACACATCTTAAATGTATTTTACACATGGGTCCATTGTATAATCGCAATAAGACACTCCAGGTTATGTGTTATTGGTGGATTTACCCCCTTCTTTTGTGGTTAAGCCACTCAGCTGCACCATGTGACACACCATACAAGGCGTGGGTAAATTCCCCAATAACCCACACCCAGTTGTGTCTTATTGCTTAATTAGCTCATGTTATCACAACCCTGTTTTTGCTATTGCTACATTTCTACCTCTCCCTGTTTAAGTCTGGATGTGTCAGACCATTATCATCTTAAAAAACACTTTTTGTTCACACTGTAGCTAAGAAGTCTGATTCCTTTGAAGAATTTTATTTCAAACAAACAGTATGGTGCAAGCCAAAATAAAAAAATGCAAATACATCACTTTTTGGTGTTTATACAGTACAACCCAGTCTGTAGCATAAAAAAGAAATAATTCGGTGTAAGTATAGAGCAAAGCAAACAAGTAACAAATCAAGAATGCAGTGCTGTGCTTTCTGGTGAAAACTGAAGGGGATAGTAGGATCATGAATTAGAAAAAGAGATGCGAGGAGAGTGAGTGGGTGGTGCTTAGCTAAAACATAATGTCAATATTTGAAAAAAAAGGCTGGCATTCACCCAGCTGTAGTTCAAGAGGTTATGAATAGGGATGTAAGTTTGTCATGGATGAGGTTTTAATGACTCATTGTTTGTTCATGAAATCATTAGTAAACAGTAGTAAATGTTGTGGCACTGTCATCATTGCTACATTCTGATGACACTAGGGAAAATCATGGAAGTCCTGAATAAAGATCAAATATCATGGAATCAATGACGTGTATGACTGCCATGACAAACTTACATCCCTAGTTATGAACTACAGCTGGGTTACCTGAATATTACACAGCATAGCACCGCACTTTTTACAGTGCCGATTTTGCAATGTTAAGGGAAAATGTTTTTAAGGCAGTATTATGCCAACACACATTTCAGTGGACAGAAGCAGAAATTCACTTTAGAAACACACAAATACAACTGGAAAACAATATTTAGAAGTCAGTAATATGAATATAATCATTTCATTGTCAGATGATGCAGTACTATGTCAGTGATTGCATTTCACTTTTCTGTACCATTCATAGTTGTTCATTTATTCTGTTCCGTTATTTTCTTAAGAACTGGTGGTGTTAAATCAAAGTACCACCTGACACGGTTCAAGATAACATTGATCAGGTTTCTTGGTAACCTTTTTTTGCTCCTTGTGCCACCATAGTTTACTTTATTTGCCCATTGCACGTACATGTTGTATGGCACAAAGGGAGAAAACATCAGTGCTTCAGAGTGTTTGTGTTTGTTTGAGCTCCAGAACCTGAGATCCCATTCTTTTTCACTTGTGAGGGGCACAATGTCCATATCTGGCAGAATGTTCATTGTACCTGTGATGTGCCCATGGATTGCACTCTGTGGGACCGACACAGATACCATTTCATCTACCATTTCCTGCCACTGTGTCACTGTCTTGCAGTGAGTCTCACCTTTTCTCAGCCTCTATATTCTTAGTGTCTTCTGAAAGACTATGTGTACTGTGCCTCTCCAGTAGTTTTGATGTCCATGGTTTTTGACATTTGCTACTACCTCTTCCTCATTCCCCTATTCAGGTCTTGAATCATTGCCTGCAGATGAAGTTGCCCTGCCTTTAAATGTTCCATTGTATCCCTCATCTGTTGGCATTCTGCTTCCATTCTTTTATGCTCTTCTGCATAAAATGCTCAAATTTGACTCTCTGTCTCCCACTCTGTTCTGTGTTCTAGCTGTTTTCACATCATCCCCTGTCCTTTTGTGTTCTGTAGCTGCCCTTTCCCCTCATGTGCCCCCCTCCTGCTGCTCTGTAGCTTCCTGGCCCACTGAGCTGGCTTCCTGCTTGGAAATTCCATTTTTTTGTAGATGGGCCAGCTGTTTGGGGGCTTCGGTGTCCTAAATATAATGCACTTAAGGCATGGAAACTCAGGAGCGGAATAGAAAAAGGGGTGGAGTGGTATTGATAACCACCAAGCAGGAAAGAGATCTGGTGGTAATCATATCAGATGACCTAAAGGTGGCCAGACAGTGCAAAAAAGTAATAGGGAGGGCTAGTGAGATGCTCGAGTGCAAAGGGAGGGGTGTCACCAGCAGAAAGAGGGAGGTGGTGTTGCCTCTGTATAGATCACTGGTAAGACCCTACCTAGAGTACTGTGCACACTTCTGGAGTCCACATCTCTGGAAGGACATAGACATAGTAGAGGCAGTCCAGAGGAGGGCAACTGAAATGGTGCAGGGTCAGAATCAAAAGCCCTATAAGGAGAGACTAAAGGACCTCAATATGTACACAGTGAAATAAAGAAGGGAGGGGGGAACATGATGAGGCCTTTAAATACCTTATTTGGGTAAATAAGGTACAGGAAGGATTTTTTTTTTCAGAAGAAAAGATGCTCAAGAACATGGGGGCATGCTATGAAGGTGGAGGGCTAGTTTCAGCAGAGATGTGAGTAAGTACTTCTTCACAGAAAGAGTGGTGGATTCCTGGAACAGCCTTCCTGCATAGGTGGTGCAGCTAAAATTGTGGTGGGTTCAAGAATGCATGGAATAAGCACAAGGAATCATAGTTGAAAGGAAGGGTGGAGAGAAAGAGCTATAGACAGGGCACAGTCTGCCGTAATAGTGTATGTAGGGAGAAATGGACAGACTGGATGACCAGGTGGTCCTTATCTGCTGTCAAATTATATGTTTTTATGTTCTCTGGAGGAGTTCGCTATTCAGGTGCTATCACATCCTGTGCTGCTGCCTCCTCCTCTTGTGCATGGGAGGCTGACATGAGGTTTTCTTCATGTTCTTTATGAAAGGGTGGTTCATTGTCCCTGGTGATAGTATCACACTGTTTGGAACAAAGAAATACAGTCAGAACTGAAATACTTAAACAGAATATTGACTGCCAGCCAGCTACACTTGTGTGTTTAACCAAATAAATAACTGGGCAATTAAATGTATCATATTAAGATTTCCAGTGAATCACTGATACGTAAGGGCTCAATTTTCAAAGCCCCTGATAGCCACAAGCCCCAGGTGCAGTGAAGATATTGCACCCTGGGCTTACAGCTATCATCCAGAATGTAATCAGGATTATTGATCCTGTGCACCAGGTGCCACAAGTTAGACCAACTTTTTGTTATCTAGCGTGCAGCAATCCCAGGGGCAATTTTTACAGAGCTTTCACCAAATATTTAGCGAAAGCTACCATAAAATATTAAAACTATCACTCACAACTGCACTCGAGATTGGAAAATTGGGCTCATTTGCAGTAAAGGGGTTTGGTACACTGCCAGAACCTAAGTGACATGGTTGTTGATGCAAGCACTGCACCACACTTTGAAAATTGAGCCCAAGGAAACTGCCCAAGTATAAAAACTAATTTGTACTGTTGCAATGTATGTAGCTGATCCTGAATTTCAGCAAAACCAAAGTTATGCTATTCAGCAGTTTGTGTAGCAAACGTAAAACACAGTCCCTCACCATCAGGAAAGGCTCTGGAGTCCAGATTGAGCAGGTCAAGCAGTTCAAATACCTAGGGATCTCATAGAAACATAGAAACATAGAATTTGACGGCAGATAAGGACCACTTGGCCCACCCAGTCTGTCAGTTTCCCTACCTACTGGATAAGCTGCAGATCCTAGTTAACCAGCAGCCTACTTCTTCCTACCCCCAACCCCTAGAATGGCCTTATGACTGTCTCATGCATGCTTGAATTCCACCACTGATTTTGACTCCACAACCTCCTCCGGAAGGCCGTTCCATGCATCCACAACCCTCTCTGTGAAAAAATACTTCCTTAAATTACCTCTGAGCCCCCTCTATCTTCAAATTGTGCCCTCTTGTTCTTGCACACCTCTTTTTTTGAAAGATGCTACCCTCTTGGACTTTGTTGATTCCCTTGAGGTACTTGAAAGTTTCTATCATGTCCCCCCTCTCCCTCCTTTCCTCGAGGCTATACATATTAAGCTCCTTTCGTCTCTCTTCATATGTCTTCGGTGCAGACCCTGCACCATTTTAGGTGCCCTCCTCTGGACAGCTTCCATCCTGTCTATGTCTTTGTGGAGATTGGGTCTCCAGAACTGCACACAGTACTCCAGATGGGGTCTCACCAGCGGTCTGTACAGAGGAATAATAACTTCCTGTTTTCTACTGGTGATGCCTCTCCCTATGCATCCCAGTATCCCCCAGCCCTCCTTGCTGCCCTCTCACATTGCTTGCCCACCTTTAAGTCATCTGATATGACTACCCCCAGGTCCCTTTCCATTTTTGTTGTTGTTAGTATCTCACCCCCATTTGTACTCTTCCCTGGGTTTTGCTTCCAGCGCATTACCTTGCATTTCTTAACATTGAATCTAAGCTGCCATACATTTGATCATTCCTCTAACCTTGCAAGTCCTTCTCATCCTCTCCACCCCACCCTGTGCATCAACTCTGTTGCAGATCTTTGTGTCATCTGCAAAGAGACATACTTTTCCTTCCAGTCCCTCTGTAATGTCACTTATAAAGACATTGAAGAGGACCAGTCCTAATACTGAACCCTTCGGTACCCCACTAGTAACCCTCCTTTCTTCTGAGTGGACTCCATTTACTATTACTCTCTGGGTCCTATTCTCCAGCCAATTCTTACCCTGGCTGTCATCTGGGACCCACTCCCAGGCTAGCTAACTTGTATATTAATCTTTTGTGGACTGTGTCAAATGCCTCACAAAGTCTAGGTAGGCCATGTCCACAGCCCTCCCTGATCTACTACTTTGGTCACCCAGTCAAAGAAATCTATCAGATTCATCTGGCATGACCTTCCCGCTGTGAATCCATGCTGCCTAGGGTCCTGTGCCCCTCTGGCCTCTAGGTACTCAACAATTCTTTCCTTTAGAAGTGATTCCATCATTTTCCCTATCACTGAGGTTAAACTAACAGGTCTGTAGTTTCCTGCTTCTGCCTTGCTCCCACTTTTGTGAAGGGGAATCACATCTGCCCTCCTCCAGTCCTCGGGTACCACCCCATCCTCCCATAATTTGTTAAAGAGGGTAGTCAGTGGTGTCACTAGTTCTACCCTTAGTTCTTTTAGAATTCTGGGATGAATCCCATCAGGCCCCATTGCTTTGTCCACTTTCAGTTTTAACAGTTCTTTCAGAACCCGTTCTTCTGTAAATGGGCTGGTATCAACTTCTGTATCCAGAGTGTTTCTACTGTTTGTTTTATGTACCTTCCCCTCTTCATTTGTAAATACTGAGCAAAAATATTTGTTTAGTATCTCTGCCTTTCAGGTCACCTCTGCCCACCCCTCCCTTTATTAAGCCTCACTATCCCTCCTTTAGTCTTCCTTCACTCCCTGATGTACCTAACAAAGGTTTTATCCCCCTTCTTAACTGAGTTGGCTATCTTTTCCTCGGTTTGGGCCTTTGCTGTTCTGACTGCCTTCCCAGCCTCCCTTTGCTTTAACTGATACAGTTCTCTGTCCTGCTCCTTCTGCGATTCCTTGTACTTCCTGAATGCTTTCTTTTTCTCTTGAACCTTCACTGCCACTTCCTTTGAGAACCATAGTGGTTTCTTACGTCGTTTTGTTTATTTGCTTCACACAAAGGCTCATTACCTCTGTGATGGCAGTTTTTATTATTCCCCATTGTTTTCCACCCCTCCTTCCTGCCCATTTGCTAGTGCATTCCTTAGGCACTCACCCATTTTGGCAAAGTCAGCCCTCCTAAAGTCCAGTACTTTTGCCTTGTATGGCTTGACTCTATTGCTGTGTTTATTGTGAACCATACTGTTCGATGGTCGCTAGTTCCCAGATGGCTACCCACTTCTACATCTGTGATCCTCTCTCCATCTCCATTTGAGAGAATCAGGTCTAATATTGCTCCCTCTTGGTGGGCTCCAATACTAGTTGTCTAAGGCATTCTCCTGTAGGGCATCTAGAATAACTCCACACTTCAGATGGCTGCTGCAACTGCACTCCAGTTAACATCTGGCATATTCAGATCACCCATCAGCAATATCTCCCCTTTTCTGCCATTCTAAGTATACTTTCTATCATTTCCTTGTCCATTTCCTTCCCTGAGAAGGGTCTGTATACAACCCTCTGGGATTGTGGTGCCATTGCCTGTCTCCAAATTTACCCACAGTGCTTCTCCTCCTCCCTGTTTACCCTTTTGTTCTGTTGCTTTTATTCCTTCCCTTATGTAAAGAGCTACTCCTCCTCCTCTCTTTTACCCTCCCTGTCCCTCCTGTAGATAGTGTATCCTGGTATGTTTACGTCCCAGTCATGGTTTTGTGTGTACCATGTTTCTGTGACTGCCACGATATCCAGATGTTCCTCCTCCATCAAGGCCACTAATTCAGGAAGCTTGTTACCCAGACTATGAGCATTGGTACTCATTGCTCTCCATTTTTGATAGGCTTTACCTTCTGTTGCAGCATCCCCACTGACCTTTCTACTCGGTCTTTTCTCATTTAGTACCCTGTTTTGTGAGAGGCTGGGATTTTCCTGCTGCTTATCAGTGCCTCCCCCTTTGACTAGTTTAAAAGCTTGCCAATGAAGCATTTAAACAGATTGCTCAAAAGACTTGTTCCTTTCCTGGACAGATGCAGACCATCCTGCCAGTATAGGCTGGTATCTCATTGGATAACTTCCTCTCCTGCACATGTCACATTGTGAATGTTGCAAAGGCTGTAAACATTTGGATTGGAATGCTACACAGGCACCAACATTGTGTGCCCACTGATGCCCTGAGACTGGCAATCCACAGCTCTGTCACCTCAATTATTGACTATGGTCTAGCCATCTATGGCCCTCTGCATGATCACCGTGGTGCTTAATAAAGCCTGTAGACTTCTCACTGGTACTACCCATTTAACTCACACCTGTGACCTCTATGCCCAAGCTGGATAGCTTCCACTCCAATGCAGGATTCAATATCAGACCTATCTGTTAACAAAAAAGGTTCTCCTAGGCCTCATGCCACCAGGTGTAGAAAAGCTTTTAATCTTGCAGTGTAGCTCTCAGCATACCCAGAATGCCATAAACCAAACCTTCCAGGTCCCCAGATTTCGGACCTCTGTGGGGCAGAGATCATTTGCCTATAGGGCACCATACTGGCATAATGTTCTTAACTGGGATATCCAAACAACCCCCAAACTTGGACCATTCAAATGACTGCTCTGGGAACACCTCACCACCTCCAGTGCCTGTGACTGCTTCACATAGGGGTATCACCTCCAATAATCCCACCTGTTCATCCTTTTCGCACCTCTTCCCCCTTCAGTCAACTACTGCTATCTAGTCCACCCATTTCACCCCACCTACTCTGCCCCCTCTCCCCCCATCCTCGCCTACACTAGCACCTCTCTCCCCACTGTTCCCTTCCCTCTAATCAATCAGCACTTCTCCCTCATTCCCCCCGTCCTTGACAATGGCCCTCTAGCATGCCTACTCCTGTCGGGTATCCCTCTACTGTCTATTTCTCATGTGCTTCTCCAATCTTTCTTCCTAGCTCTACTTAGACCCCCATCACAGCTAGTCTCTTCTCCTGTACCTCAGGTTGTTTAACTTTACCCCTATCTTTTTTGTGTACTCATATATAATTCAAGTAATGAAGTTCACCTCTGTATGTTTTTTACCATCTGTGTATTTCTTTGTATAATTTTGTACCAATGTTCATACTGTTTTGTTGTCTAGCATCCTGTTTGATGTGGAACCTTTGTAAATGAGCTGTTCTTGCTCAAAGGTGTTAATCCAAGAGTTAATAAATAAAATAGTGTTTTATCAGATTCTGAAACCTGTCTGTTTTATGTTGAAATGCAGGGCAACTTTACAAAATAGGTCCCTTGGACCTAAAGTTTTATATTGTGTCAAAAAAGAACATTTTACTATTATTACTACTTATCGAAGTCTGACTGAGGTACAGTGTGCCCATCTGGAAAACTGGACTGGGGATCCAAATGAAAAAAGAATAATAATTTTAAAAATTGCGGTCAACATATGCTTAGTGTTAAGGGGCTTTTCCATCAAGTTACTTAAAAGTTTTGGCATTTTGTATACACATAAATAGGTTTAACATTACATTGCACATCAGTAAATACAGTATTTGGTGAGCAAGGGGCAATTTGTGTATCAGATTAATGGCACTATAAACAATTAATAGCAGTTGAGAGCTATTGGAATAGCTATTGTTAAAAACAATAATAGAAAAAAATGTTGTCTTACTGTGTATGTTTTGTGCTTTGCTTCTGAAAATCCATGATTTTACTGGTGGTTTGGCATTTTCCTTTCCCCTCTCTCATTTGCTCACATGTGCGCTACTCTTCAGTTGCATTACCACTCTTCTCTTCCTGTCATGTATTGGCACATTTGGGGTCCAGTACAAGTTTGCAATTCCAAATCTGTTAGTCCTCTTCAATCCAATATACAGTGATATGCAGTACTGTCGTTCAGTCAGATGTACAATATGTAATCTAATTTTTCAAGCTCGACAAAGCCCTCATGATATATTATTCACCAACTTCAAGACAGCCATCTGTTTGAAGTTGATTGGCTATCACTGTTTCTCACATCATAATTACACCATGCCTCCCCGATCCTTGACACCTAAATTGTCTGCTCCTTAATCCTCAGCTTGTGATTCGTCTCAGTTCATAGCCACACCTACTCTACCTGTCCAACTACTGTATAAATCCTCTGCATTTTTGTGGCATGTAAAAACATATTTTGGAGGAGATTTGCAGATTAAGAAACCACCACTTTTACACTACTACTATGACCAAGATGCTGAATAAGAGAAATAGCAATGCTGTCCGTGAAATGCACAAAAATGGGACTCAAATGCTGGATATACAAAACTATCTTGCAGCAGCTGGAATCATGATTTCTCTCTCCTCTCTGTCCTCTAAAAACATGTTTGACCATGCAAACAGCAGCCACACAAGGTGAGTGTGTACTAGGTGGGCATCTTTGACATCATAAGCACCATAAGCAAGATGATTCTGTGCTACCTCTGTGGCCTTGAGCTAGCTACAGTACACTTCACGGCAATGAGATAGTCTGGGGCTGCCTCTGTGGCCTTGGGAAAGCTACACTACCCTACACTACACTACATTACACTACACTACAAGGCTGTGAGTTTGTCTTAGGCTGCCTCTGTGGTCTTGAGCAAGCCACACTGCACTACAATGAAACAAGATGGTCTAAGGCTGCCTCTGTGGTCTTGAACAAGCCACACTACACTACAAGGCAATGAGATGGCTCAGGGCTGCCTCCATTGTCTAGAGCAATTCACAGTACACTATAAGGCAGTTAGATGGTGCAGGGCTGCTTCTGTGGCCTTGAGCAAGAAGCACTACATTTCAAGGTACTGAGAATGTCCAAGGCTACCTCTGTGGCCACAGTAAAAAAATACAAAACAATAAATGTTAAAACTGCATGATTTAATTCATAGGAAACTTTTGGAACATGAAGGCATGTCATTAACTAATGTGTACTAATGTCTTTTGCAAGGAGGTTTCCCAAACTGTGGATCAGCTAATGATGGAGGATGATGAGGGTAGTGCCGCAGACATCCTTCAAAAGCTCACAGAAAAGGAGGGGTATTCAGTATCTGAATCATCAATCAGCTGAATGTGATGCCAAGACAGATGGACTTATGGCACAGCACAGTAAGTACAGTGCTGTGCCCAATGCAAATATGTATGTGGCCAATTTTTCTGGGAAGTGTATGTCAAAAAAACAATTTAAAGCCTGCCTAATTCTGTAAGCTCTTAATGTTTTGCTGATCTAGTGACCAACTGTATAAGAATTTATGTGTTGTACCATATGTACTGCAGATAAAGTACTGCACTTAAAAAGAGCAAGATACTGATAGCCCTTTTCTCCCCCGAACAGTATGAGCCTCCTCATTCATGAATTCTACAAATATAAGAAGCTGGAACAGGCTATGGTGTGGATAGAAGAAAAAAGGAACAATTTGCAGATGACATTTTTACTGATGAGACTACCATAGCGATACAATCTTTTTACCCTATGGCTTTCCGGAAAAAGGATTTCTTGTACTGAAACCACAGCCCAAACATCCCTGAAAATACACAGGTGGGGTGCCATCTCGTGCCGTGGACCAGGGCTGATTTTACCATTTAGTGGTATCATGGAGGGTACTTTCTTCAGAAAGTAGATAGTATCCAATACACTGGTGCCCTTTACTAAGTGAGTGCTTGTTGATGGGCATCGGCTCTTCCAAGGTTCGATACTGGCAGAGCAATTTGCTCTAAGAGCTTCTCTGCATTCATGGTGGGGGATATACAGCACAGTATTCTACGTGTTTACTTACACATGTGTTCTTTCTGTTATACAGATAATGATCCAAAGCATGCAGCATCTGGGGTGTACGTAAAGGACAAGGAAGTGAACTGGGTCAGGACACCACCTGAATCACCAGACTGGAACCAAATAGAGATGGTGTAGCATCAGATGAAGCACTATATTCAGGAGGGTGTTAAGCCAATGAACCATGCTCAGATAATGTGGGGTATATAGCAATTTTGGAAGAGAGTGTGCTGACAGATGAAGACTGTAATAAATATATTGATCACATGGATAAAGTGATGCCGGCCACTGTTGATGCCACCAGTTGCACCACTGCAATGTAAAAGTAATAAAATTAAACTTTGTTTTTCTGGTGGTAAATGTTTTACTATTTTTATTTGTATAAAATGGGCTTAAAAACAAACCTCAAATGAGACAACATCATTGGTTAAAACCTGTCACCTGACAGTTGATTAATGCCTGACACACCAACGCTTAAGTTGCTGATCTAGATCTCCTGTCAGGCACAGTCTAATCTGTCAGAAAGAGAAATCCCTGCCTTCACATGTTTCTGCTCAAAAAGGCACCATTTACAAAATGAACGAAATGAGTGAAATTGACAAAACCAAAATTTCACAGGAAATCACATATGATTTTGATGTATTTCAAGGGCTAACCCCAGAAATATGAATTGGAATACAGTTCTCAACTGACCCTTCAGCAAAGAAATGAAAATATGAAGTTATAAAGCAGCTATCAGCAGAAACTGCAGTAGAGCCCACATCAGCCATCATAGCACTAGAGAGTGGGTCACGTGTGTGGCATGAACAAGTATGGATGGATAAACATTAGCTCCTGATGAGGCTCTCAGAAAAGACAAAAAGTTCCAGGAAAATAGCAGCAGTTGCTATTGGACAGTTGTTTTAGTTAAATAAAAAGCTGTTGAACATTTTCCTAAAAAACAGACATTTTCTGCAACTTTTGGACTATTTTCTAAGTGTTTTAAGTTATGGGGCTTCACTACAATGTTGGCCATGGATTCCAGATCCAGAGCACCCACAGTTAAA
Organism: Neoceratodus forsteri; assembly: GCA_016271365.2. Lineage (NCBI taxonomy): Eukaryota > Metazoa > Chordata > Ceratodontiformes > Ceratodontidae > Neoceratodus > Neoceratodus forsteri. Next base: position 1,193,385,283 of record CM057452.1, on the reverse strand, counting down.
GCATCAGGACTGGACGTCTCCCCAAAACCCAAAGGCACATCGGATCTGGCAGAAATCAAGATGTTCAAGTGCTCAAAATAGACATGCCTGAAATGATATCCTCTATGGCACAACTACATCAGGATTTTGAGGATGTTAAAAAGGAGGTTCGAGACCACAGAGGGCAAAGTCTCTAAGAATCAAGAGGACTTCACGATACTTCAGGACAGCTCAGAGTATTATTATAAACAGCTGGTGTACACCCAAGACAAACTAGACGATCTGGAAAACAGAGTCAGGAGAAACAATTTAAGGATTACAGGGGTATCTGAAGGAGTGGAAGGGAGGAATATGCCACATTTCCTACAAAGCTTTTTTTCTGAGGTGTCTCAAAAAACTGGGACCGGTCACTGGAGATTGAAAGGGCGCATCGCTCCTAAGCATCAATGCCACAGAAAGGTGTGCTTCCAAGACCAATCATAGCCTATTGTCTTCACTATTCTGTGAAAGAGGATCTATTAAGGATGGCTAGGGAGAAACAGCTTAACATGGAAAGGGGCCAAAATATCACTATAAAGGACTTCTCTTCAGAAATTGTATAACAGAGGAAGCAGTTCAGTGATGTGAAACAGACCTTGCAGAGGAAGGGCATAAACTACTACATGAAATATCCTGCCACTTTAGTGCTTCATACAAATAATGGACCCACTCTGAACTGTACTATCACAGATATGGCATTGGGCTACATAGATTCCCTCACAAGGAAAAATGGACAAGCAGATACCAAAGGGCACTTTATAGGAAAGGCTCAAAAGGAAGCTCAATCTAAAAAAACAAACCTGGAGAAACCAATTGATTTAGAATGTAGCCCTTGCTCAAAGAACTCTGACAACAATCCACATATTCCCCTGCACACTACGCATGGCAGTGAAGAAAACTAGCTAACCTATGACAAGTGCACTTCAGCTGTCAAACCCCAGGATCTGCCTCCCTCACCAACCTATGTAACTGTATCCAGCTGCTTAAAGGAAAACTACACCCTCATATCTTCTAAATGTTATTTGTTTCCATGTCAATAGACAACTTTTTTCATGTAGCTGTTAAGGATGTATGCAAATGCTTTAGTCTGTTTTCACAGTTCATACTAGGTCCTGTTACTGTTCTAGGACAGTCCATTTTGTGGTTGTTGAAATCTCATTGTCCCCGAGAGCTGCATTAGCATATGAGAACATGATGCGTAATCACCCTTTCAACTCTCCAGTATGCCTGTCTGCTTAACTAGTCTTAAAAGAATCGAGCTGCAAAAAGGTGTGAAATACCACATTTACCTTCAGTGAGCTTTGCAAACTATCTGAGTTATAATGCAGGTTTTTCCCTTTAAACTTCATTCAGTTTATGAGTTTCCAGAGAGTTTTTGCAGGGTATTTGTTCTTTCAGCATATAGATACATGGTATAAATGGGTGATCTGACATCATATGCTAATGCAGTTCTTGTGGACAATGAGATTTCAACAACCAAGAAATGGAGACTCTGAGGGCAGTCACAGGGCCTCCCTTGAGCAGCGAAAACAAACTAAAGGTAACACATATAGCCCTAACAGCTACAGGAAAGGAGTTGTCTGTTGACATGGAAACAAATAAAATGTAAATGATATGAGGGTGTAGTTTTCCTTTAACTGTGAAGCCTGTTACTCCCTCTATTGAAAGGAAGAGCCACTCAGAGAGCAAAGGAATTCCAAGTGCAGTATGCAAAAGTAATGTGGGCACCAGGAGGCTGGCATGAAGTCGAAGCAAGAACAGATGAGAATCATTCAGTTCGTATTCCTCCCCTAGCTAATCACCAACCTTGTTGCAGCCAGAGTGTCTATAGGAAGAGGAAATGCTGTTCTCCTGAAAGGGGGCAAGGAAGTCCTCACAGGGGGAATTTTGACAGACGAATTGTATTGCTCGTTTAAAGAGGTCGTGACCCATGACCGGTAGGTAATGACTTCTCACCTGAAATGGAGCAGCATGGATGGTGTTGTGGAATATTCAGTCTCAAGAACAAGTGGATTACAAATCAACACCCTGCTCTTCTTAGCTCTGGTAAAATACTATTGGATTTACAAATATCACTGCTGAGGGTGATTCCATTGTGCAAGCCTGATGATCAATGTAGTGGTAACATTGCATGTTTTGGGTGGAATGATTGCCAACATGGCAAGTCCCATAAAAGTTATTTAGAAGTTTTCCCTGTTCGTTCACAAGGAACCTATATAATTTTGCTAACTGTGGGCTTTGCAAGGCAGTCCCATTTTATGCATTAAGAAAGGCAAAGGAACATTGGAAACTAATTTAATACAGATTTCACCACCAATGTAGAGGCTATAATTACTTTTCTCAGGACAAGTGTCTTTTATTCTACTAAGTGGATGTTTACACAGTTCTTTAAGAACCTGTCTGGGGAGGATGGGTTGAGGGGGGAGTATTTGTCATTGTGCATTATCTGCTGTTGGCCGGGACTGGCACAATACTTAGAAGGGGAACCGATGCAGAGGGGAAATTGGATGTGGAAGCAGCGCAAATTTTTATGAGCTGTCTAGCTGCTGCCAAACAGTACAAAGCACTTGGCAAATCCTTTATAATACCAAGCTCTTGATGGAAAATATATGAAATGCTTTGCATGTGTGAGGTTAAAAGTAACTTGGACTTAGCCTATCATTTGTATAGTAGCAGATCATCTGTCTCATAAACATGTGCTAGGAAGTCCCGGGGTCAGGTCTCTTTATACTGTATCTTGGCTAGTAGGCTTACACAGGTACAATCTGTCCAGATTGATTTAATTTATTTATTTAATGAGCTGGTGCAAAGAAATAATGTTACTGTGTAGCTGCTCACATTGAATAGATGGGTCTTCCCAGTAGAAATGTTACCTCCCTAAAATGTAACACTTTATAGGGAAGACATGATGTCTAGAATTATTGGGACCAATGTACCCCATCTGGAATTTCTTATTTCGGTGCCTTTAGTTAGAGGATTAGTTTTCACAGTAAGAAATGTTGAAATGTGTTTCTTATAGTTATTACACTTAGTATATCGGGAGTGATTAGATTAAGTCAAGCAATGCTGCTATTACTGACAGGTGTCATTAATCTGAGAGTAATAGTCAAGCAAGCTGAATCTGTCTGGCAACAATCTAGCCTGCAGTCACCTTGGAGTTTCTATAACTTCGGTGTTTAGCAGTCCTTTTAGTCTTTAGACTATTTATTGATTTGTGATTGTCATCCTTGCCTAACCTGTGCTTGGCTGACAAAACTTCTAAATATTGCATTTTGGAGGGGGGATTCTTTTTGTGATTCTGATTTTGTCATTTTCCTTTTTTGTTTTGTTGTTTCTCTTTTTTCTTTTCTTTATTTTATTTCTGGTTAACATGATTTAAAGTATTGGTTTTTAGAATGCACAAATAGGGTATTGTGAAAATGAGCAAAACAAACTTGACATTTGGTACCTGGAATGTCAAGGGTCTGGGCACCCCAATCAAGAGAAAAATGATACTTAGCTAGTGCAGAAAAAGACAGTGGATATAGTCCTTTTGCAGGAAGCTCATTTGTTAAGTGAGGAAGCTGAAAAGCCAGCTAGGGCATGGGTGGCACATGTTGAGTTTAATGCTTTTAACTCTAAGAAAAGGGAAATGGCAATCCTAATAAAAAAGGGGGTGAACTTCATGAAAACATCACATTATGCTGATGGGGGGGATTCCAGATATTAACAGGGGTAATAGAGGGTAGAGAGCTGGCAATCTGTAATGTGTATGCCCATAATTCAGGACATGTCGATTTATTTAAAGATATCAACTTCAGGTTCAGTGCTATCAAAAATAAGGACATCATTCTGAGGGGAGATTTTAATGAAGCATTGAACTCAGTAGTGGACAGGAGTGGTACCCCATCAGTGATTAGACCCATGGGCTTACAGAGGGCATTACATTCTTTATTAGAGGACCTGGACATGGCAGACTCCTGGCACCTGCTGAATCCACAGGGAAGAGATTACACCTTTTATTCCCACAGGCATGGCACCTACAACAGGTTAAATATGATCCTAGTCTCTAAATGCCTTATCCCAGATGTATGGACAACTCAGATTTGAGACCTGGTACTATCAGATCATGCTCTCTCAAAAACAATCCAAGCTTTAGGGGGAAGAGGGTACAGCCTCCAGATAGAAATTTAACATCTCACTTCTACAGGATCCCAACTTTACTGAATGGCTAAATCAAGAGGCCACAGGCTTTTTCAACATCAATCACAATTTAGAAGTGGGATGGGACTGTTTGTGGGACACCATTAAAGCATATATGAGGGGAAGAATTATTCATTTTTGAGTATCTAAAAAGGAAAAAAAACATTAAAGGACCTTTTGGATAAGGAGAATAAACTATCTACCCTTGAACAGCAATTTAAAGGTGGACCACAGGCGAAAAGGCACCTTCTAAATCAAATAATTAGACTAAAATATTCTAGCAACAAAATTAATTCAGCTAAAGCAGAGCACACCCTTTTCAGAGTTAGGCAGTCATATTGGGAGTCAGGTGAGAAGGCAGGAAAACTGCTGGCCTACAGACATAAAAAAAGGTCTCTATAAAATAACATTGCAGGCATTAAAAATGCTCGAGGTAACCTAGTTGTATCCAAAAGTAAAAGTTCAAAGGAATTTGATGAATTCTATAAGAGGCTATACAAAAGTAGACAAGAGGGTGGGGTAGTTGAAATTAATTCTTTTTTGTCTTTAGTCTGTATTCCCAAGCTATCTGACTCAGATAAAGAACATCTAGATAGGCTCATAACGGCAGAAGAATTCCGTAGTCATTCAGAAGGTACCCCCTAACAAAACATCAGGCTCTGATGGTTTACCAGGGTAATTTTATAAATCCTTAGATCCCAACATCCAGGCTTACCTTCTCCAAACTCTTATGGCTGCACTCTCCACATGGTCATTATCCGTATCTATGAAGCATGCTTACATCTCCCCAATCCCCAAGAAGGATAAGAACCTACAACAATGTGAGAGCTATTGACCTATCTCATTGCTAAATGTTGATTACAAGATTTTGGCAAAGATCCTGGCCAATAAGCTCAAAGGTCTTGTAACTAAACTTCTGGGAGAGGAGCAGGTAGGCTTTGTTCCGAACAGGAATGGGTATGAAAATGCCAGGAGGTTGCTGAGTTGCCAGTATTTAGCAAGCAAGCTTAAGGATCTTGTCATAGTCCTGGCCTTAGGTTTCTTCAAGACCTTTGATTCCATAGAGTGGGAATATCTCCTTATAACTTTGGAAAATTTCAACACAGAAAACAAGTTTATTTCAGGCATTAGAACACTTTACACCAATCCAATGGCAAGGGTGATTACACATGGTTTCATATCTAACCTTATTAACCTGCACTAGGGTACAAGGCGGGGTTATCCCCATCACCATATTTATTTATTTTAGCTCTAGAGCCCCTATTACGAAAACTCTCTGTCAACAAAGTACTAAAAGGTATAAAATCAAGAACAATAACCAACAAGGTCTTCGCTTTTGCAGATGACATTTTGCTTACTGTCTCCAACCCCTTCCAAGCCATTAAACCTCTAGAAGATATTCTTAATATCCTGACTAGGATAGCAGGATTGGAGATAAACTGGAAGAAAACACAGGTTATGCCACTGAACAAAACTAAGGAATGAAGACTTATGCTGGGCAAACTGGGGGAGGAAGCATGGTGCATGGAATTCTTAACTTATTTAGGAGTAAGATCCCAAGAGATACCAAAACGATTCTAGATCTAAATCTAGCACCATTGCTTATGGAAATTGATAAGGATTTAAACAAATGGACAAAACTTAATCCCTCCTTATGGGGGAAAATTAATTCTACAAAAATGATAGTGGCACCCAACCTGTTTTTCCTTTTCCAGAATATTCCATTCCTAAGGAGCAGACATTTCTTCAAAAAAACTACATGCCATGGTTAGGAAATTTCTGTGGGGGAAACCTACAAGGCTGCCTTTAAGTAAGCTTAGGGCTTGTAAGACAGAAGGGGAATTTGGACTGTCCCACTGAGAAAACTACCTAGTAGCCTTTAGGTTTAAACATGCAGCTTTGTATATCACACACAATAAGAAAACCACGTTTCCCTTGTGGCTTAGAGTAGACAGACAGACATACAGATAGTTCATCCCTACAAGCTATCTATTTGTTTATGAGAATACCCTGGAAACTAAAGGGAAACAATTGTATTTCTGATTTTCTCTCTAACATTAGGAAACTTCAAACTCTATTAAAGGTGATAGGAAACAGTTTTTACACATCTAGATGTCTTCCAGTTGTTCTTTTATTGTCTACTCAGTAGTCTGATATATTTTTTACATTTTCTGTTAAATTAATAGTCTAATATTTTTGCTTTTTTATCTACCCTGTATCCCTCTGTCCTCCGCAGTTGCTGCTCTGTCTTTTTATACTGCCTGAACATTCTATGACATCAATAACACCCATTCCACAACAATCAGATGACTAGCATGGAATGGGAGTTACTGATGTCAGAGAATGCCTTAGAAATATGAAAATAAAGAGCAGTAGCTGGTGAGGAAAGGGGAACTTTATGTAGATCTGAGCGCACTCCAAAACTAGATTATTTATCAAAAGATCATCATAGCATATCAGAATAAATAACTGGCATAAAAAGGAAGATGTAAAAATAATTTCCTAGCTCCTTTAAAAATTGAGGAGGCCCCTCAGCAGTTAACATCAATCTGAAACGACCTAAAATTGCTTTACAATAGCAACTCTTTGGAAGATCTGGAATTAGGGGCTTTAGGCATCACAAATCTCAGTGATGTATTGGACCACTCTGGGCGGCACCCTGTTGTCATTTGAAGAGCTGAAACAGAAATCTGCACTGCATAATTTCCATTTTTACATCTTCCTACAACTTAAGAATGCTCTGAGTGACTTTATTTTGGGCCACAATCTCTGCCTCCCAGCTAACACTCAGTGGAATCCTATCCTGAAGATGGCAAATTTTAGAAAAGCGGTAAGCCTAGGGTATAAGCAACTCAATGGAGTAGCAGATCAAAATTTGTTAACACTGTTAAACAGAAATGGAAATGTGACCTAGGAATAGATGTTTTGGATAGAGAATGGGCCTCATAATGGAGTAATGCTTGCCTAGCTAGTAAAGAAATTCTAGGGAGAATGATACAATTCAAGATCTTGCATTATTACTCCCCTTTGAGACTGCAGTCAATGGGTTGTCTCCCAGAAAGGCCATGCTGGAAATGCCAACAAAAACATGCCAACTTGTTAGACCCTATCATATGCCAAGCACATCGACATTAATGTAAGGGCCATCAATACCAGAATCTGGATCCTGTATGAGCACAGGCACTGTCTCACACATGAAGCCCTTGGCACTGCCATCAATAGCTTAATCACCTCACTCATCGATTATGGGCTGGTGATCTACAGATCAGCAACAGATACAGCCCTCCACCACATCTCAACCGCAAGGAATAAAGCCTGCCATCTCCTCACAGGTGCTGCTAGACTCATGCACACCTGTGGTCTCTATACCATGGCTGGCTGGCTACAGCTCAGTGGAAGAATCAGGTACCAAACCTGCCTCCTTGCCAAAAAAGCCTCCTTAAACCTTCTACCACTAGGAGTACAGAACCTACTGACCCCTTCCTGGAGCACAAAGCAAACTAGAAATGCTGCTTCTCAGGTATTCCATGTACCAAGATGCCGCACTACCTTGGCTCAGTGGGGTTTCTCCTAATGGGTCCCCCTCTGGACAAATGTGTTACCTCAGGACATCTGTGATGCAGCAACAATTGGCTTTTTTAAACACAAACTGCGCCAACACCTTATCATCACACGTACCTGTGCCTGCCCCCACTAAATCCCACCTCAAGTCAGTAATCCCATTGCTGTAGTCTACATTAGCACTTCTTAACCCAGTCACTCTTCCACTGGGTAGCCCCGACCTTGCACTTCACTGACCCACCATTCTCTCCCATGGCACTGCCACCCCCCCATCTTTCTTCCCTACCCCTGCCCCTCCACCTCCTATCCCCACCCACCCCTTTCTCATACTATTGCCTCTCCATCTTCTCCCCCCTTCTCCTCTCTCTGTCTACTCTATGGATTTTTGTCTCTCCTTGACTCGGCATCATTGTACAAAGCCTCAGTATACAGTAACCTTGAACTTTATCTGTATTGTTGTACTGTAACATATATTTGTATATTTGCTACCGAACCACTCTGTATTTAAATGTTTATGTATCACTCTGTACTTGTTAACTGACATGGAACCAACTAACAAGCATCAGCTCACTGGTATCATCCAAGATTTCAAATTATGGAAGAAAATACCCAAATTATGTGAGGCTGCTTACAGTACCACAATACCATTTACCTCAAAGTTTCTAATACTGAATATTGACTCAGGAGTCTCGCTTATCAATAAGCACCAGAAAACAGAAATATGGGCTGCTGCCCTAACCTTCAAAATAATTTTATTACCTAATTGGAAGTTAACTTCAGCCCTGGCTCTTCAACAGTGGTATAATAAGCTAGAGGAAACCATAAATAATGAGCACATAGCTCATGTCCTATTGGGGAAACTTTCCAGTTTTGATACCACCTGGTCTCCCATTTAAACCTTACTGGAAGAAGGTTGAAATGTACTCCACTCATAGAAACAAGGGGACCATGTGGTTCCTCTGTGAGGGCCTAGCTAAGGGATTGCTTGCCCCATGAATTGATACAAGGTTATTTGACCTGACTGAACCCAGGACATTGCTGTTATAATTTCTCTATCTGCATATATTTATGTGAATATCAAACTATACTGGTAAGATTCCTCTTATTACATTGTTAAATTACCAGTTATAAAGTAAAAATATGCCATGTTTAATAGTATGGAGAATTAACAATGTCTGTATAATTGTACTGAACTTGAAAAATCAATAATATTTTTATTGGATAGCACTACAGAGTGACAAGGCAAGTGACAGTACTGACAATGTTCTGTGAATTGCAAATAAATTTATAAACACAACTGAAATAACAGACACAGAAATGATGGCTATATTTGAAAACATAGACCCAAACACAGGCATAATAGTAGCTGGAAATGAATGAGCTGTCAATGAATTTGACAAGGAAACCACACTCAGTGAAACTAACAAGCTACAAGCGGTCACTGAAACTGTCAGATGTAACTGTACAGAAACCAGTGTCACAGTAGCAAATACACAGCAGAAGAAATGAACATAAAAAAGCATTTGTCAATGCCGAATGTTACTTGCACATTCAGTTTCTCCCGGTGCTGCAGGCTGCTCATTTGTACTGGGCTCTTGTCTGCATTGGCACATTTTTCTGCCCACAAAGAAATCTGCAGCTGTCCCGACAGAGCTCTGTTGAGGTGGGTCACTCCCCCTCTTTCACTAGCTCATTCTGTTTCTGCTGGTGCTGCAGGCTGCCCTTTTGTACTGGGCTCCTGTCTCTGTTGGCAGCTTTTTCTGCCCACAAAGAAATCTACAGCAGTCCAGACACAGGTCTGTTGAGGTAGCTCACTCCCCCTTTCTCACTCGCTCATTCTGTTTCTGCCTGCACTGCAGGCTGGCCTTTTGTACTGGGCTCCTGCCTGCATTGCCGCCTTTTTCTGCCCACAAAGAAATCCACAGCAGTCACAATAGAGCTCCATTGAGCTTGCTCACTCCCCCTCTCTCACTCGCTTGTTGTGTTTCTCCCGGCACTGCAGGCTGCCCTTTTGTACTGGGCTTCTGCCTGCTTTGGCACCTTTTTCTGCCCATAAAGAAATCTACAGCAATCCCGACAGAGCTCTGGTGAGGTCACTTACTCCCCCTGTTTCACTCGCTCATTCTGTTTCTTCTGGTGCTGCAGGCTGCTGTTTTGTAGTGGTCTCCTGCCTTTGTTGGTGCCTTTTTCTGCCCACAAACAAATCTGCAGCAGTCCTGACAGAGCTCCTTCAAGCTCACTCACTCCTCCTCTCTTACTCAATCATTCCATTTCTGTTGGTGCTGCAAGCTGCCCTTTTGTACTGGGTTCCTGTCAGTGTTGCCACCTTCTTCTGGCCATAAAGAAATCTGCAGCAGTCACAACAGTTCTCCGTTGAGCTTATTCACTCACTCCCTCTCTCTCACTCATTCATTCTGTTTCTTCCACCGCTGCAAGCTGCCCTTTTGTACTGGGCCCCTGCATGCATTGCTGCCTTTTTCTGGCCTAAAAGAAATCTGCAGCAGTCCCAACAGAGCTCCATTGATCTCACATACTCCCCCTCCCTCACTCGCTCCTTCTGTGTCTCCCGTTGCAGCAGGCTGCCCTTTTGTACTGGGTTCCTGCCTGTATTGCTGGCTTTGTCTGCCCACAAAGACATGTGCAGCAGTCCTGACACAGCTCCATTGAGATCGCTCACTCCCCCTCTCTCACTCGCTCATTCCATTTCTGCCAGCACTGCAGGCTGACCTTTTGTACTGGGCTCCTGCCTGCATTGCCGCCTTTTCCTGCCCATAAAGAAATCTACAGCAGTCATGATACACCTCTGTTGAGCTCGCTCACTCCCCCTCACTCACTCACTTATTCTGTTTCTCCCGGTGCTGCAGGCTTCCCTTTTGTACTGGGTTCCTGCCTGCAGTGGCACCTTTTCCTGCCCACAAAGAAATCTGCAGCTGTCCTGAGAGAGCTCTATTGAGGTCACTCTCTCCCCCTGTCTCACTCACTCATTCTATTTCTCCTGGCACTGCAGGCTGCCCTTTTGCATTGGGCTTCTGCCTCTATTGGCATCTTTTTCTGCCCACAAAGAAATCTGCAGCAATCCCAACAGAGCTCTGTTGCCCTCACTCACTCCCCCATATCACTTGCTCATTCCATTTCTGCCTGCGCTGCAGGCTGCCCTTCTGTAGTGGGCTCCTGCCAGCATTGCCACCCCTTTCTGCCCACAAAGAAATCCGCAGCAGTCATGATAGTGCTGCGTTGAGCTCACTCACTCCCTCCCCCTCTGTCACTCGCTCGTTCTGTTTCTCCTACTACTGCAGGCTGCCCTTTTGTACTCAGCCCCTGCATGCATTGCTGCCTTTTCGTGCCCACAAAGAAATCCACAGCAGTCCCAACAGAGCTCAGTTGAGCTTAATCACTCCCCCTCACTCACTCGCTCCTTCTGTGTCTCCCAGTGCTACAGACTTTCCTTTTGTACTGGGCTTCTGCCTGTGTTGTCTCCTTTTACTGCCCACAAAGAAATCTGCAGCAGTCCTGACAGAGCTCAGTTGAGCTTGGTCACTCCCCCCTTCAAGTCACTCGATGCTAATCTGTCCCAATCACTGATTTCCGACAGCGACTGCGGTATTCTGCGCTGGAACTGCGAAAACACATTGCGGCCAGGATGTGATAAATGACAGCTGTACTGTTCATAAGGAGGTGCAGAACAATGGCAATTTGAAAGTCTGGAGTGAAAATATTATAAATTCGTGAAGTTACGAGCATGTGTGCAAACTTGTAACACAGTCATTTTATGGAGTACCGTCACCAAATTTTCACCATAGGCATTTTAGGACCTCTGCTTATGAATAATGCCACTGTCATTTTCTTAATCTGTCCAGAACACTGATTTCCCACAGCAACTGAGCTATTCTGAGCCGGAAGTGCAAAAACACATTTCAGCCAGGAGGTGGAAAATGACAGTTATACTGTTCACAAGGAGGTCTGAAAAACTGCCAATGTTGAAAATCGGGTATGAAAATATTGCAAATTCGCAAAGTTACGAGTGTGCATAGCAACTTCACAATGCACACTTGTAAAACAGTAATTTTTTTGATTTTTTCCACCAAATTTGCAGTACAGGCTTTTTGAGAGCCAGCCTCATGAACACTGGCACTGCCATTTCATTAATTGGTCCCAAAAGGGGATTCCGTGCAGTGACAGTGAAATCATTTTTTGGGGCAGAATAATGCCATGACAGTGCAAGAATTGATGAGGAGGGGTCCCAAAAACCCCATGTTGAAAATTTGGTGCCAAAATTCCAAAAAATGACTGAGATATGCATCAAAGTTGAAAAAAACCCTATTTATTCCATTATACAGCTTACTGGCATTTCCTCAGTTCACAGTCGGCTATGAAGAGTGCAGGCGTGTTCCCGGTCCGTCGAAGATCATTGCGCCAGACTCCAGAGGTGAGTATGGGGTGAGGGGAGTGTGGGGAGGCAGGGTACACAGTGGTGGGTGCGGGTTCTGGGAGGGGGGCAGGGAGACCTCCGAGGGACCATTTACTTTTTTATAGATAAAAAAATTACATTGCAGGACCATTTTTTAATTTTACAGGGGCATGTAGCATGCTGGGGTGGGGTCCCAGCATGCCAACTGAATCTTCTGTTTGGGGGGCCAGCTGTAGCTGACAGGGGATTGGGCACCCCTGTCAGCACACAAGAAAAGTGGGGGTGTTACATTATGGTGATGGGGATTGGACACCTCTGTCAGCACACAACAAAAGGGGGGTGACATTATGCCGACGGGGACTGGGCACCCCATCGGCAGACAACAAAAGTGGGTGGAGAGTTACATAATGCTGATGGGGAGTGGGCTCCACCATCGGCAACATAAACCTTATGGCACTGAAGCCAATGGGTATTGGGGCCCCCATCTGCAAACAAACACGGTGGGGGGCACATGCTGCCAAGGGTGATTGGGCACCCCCTTGGCAGGGTGAGGGTTATTATTGCTTGTGAACATGGTGGCAAGCTGCCGCCATGTTCACAAACAATATCAGTGTTTCAAAGTTCAACCCTACAATGACGGGTCTCTCCCTCATTGCAGTGAATGGCTGACACTGCAATGATGAGGTGGCCCCTGATTGCAGCGGCCAAAATGTTAGAAACTTGTAGCACGCTGGCTGAACTAGTGTCAGCAGCAGCATGCCATGGCATTGAGGGAAGCGGGCCAAGCTTTTAAAGGCTGTGGGGGCATTGGTCATAACAGTGCCATGCCTCCACAACCTGCTTCTGGAGAAAGCTGCTGCAACATGTTTCTTACACATGCGTGCAATCAACATAAAAAGAAAGTGTAGACAAGGAAACCGCAGTCAATGAAACTGACAAACTGTGAGCAGGTCACTGAAATTGTCAGCTTCAACAGTACAGAAACCAATGTCACAGTAGCAAATACAGAAATAAAATCAGAAAATGCAGCAGAAGTGATAAACAAAAAAATGTAGACAAGGAAAACGTAATCATTGGAACTGACAAGCTACGAGCTGTCATTGAAACTGTTAGCTTCAACAGTACAGAAACAAATGTCACAGTAGCAAATAAAGAAACAAAATTTGAAAACACTGCAGAAGAAATAAACATAAAAAAAAGAAAGTGTAGAAAAGCCATCACAAAGCAGATACATGCAACTTAGTGCTGGAGAACTAAATCTCATAGAAAAATGGAAAGATGAAAAATACAGAAAAAAAAGCACTTGATGGGCCATACAAGTATTAAAGGAAATCTACTCCCTCATATCATTAACATTCTATTTGTTTCAATGTCAACAGACAACTCCTTTCCTGTAGCTATCAGGGCTAAATGTGTTATCTTTAATTTGTTTTCACTGCTCATGGTAGCCCCCTGTCAATGCCCTGGGGGTCTCCATTTCATGGTTGTTGAAATCTAATTGTCCATGAGAACTTCATTAGCATATGAGAACATTATGTCAGAGCAATCATTTCTATCATGTATCTCTATGCTAAAAGACCAAATACCCTGCAAAAATGTTCTGGAAACACATGAACCGAATGGAGTTTAAAGGGAAACACCTTGCATTATATCTCAGATAGTTTGCAAAGCATACTGAAGGTAAAAGTGGTATTTCATACCTTCTTGCAGCTCATTTCTTTGAAGACTAATTAAGCAGGCAGGCATATTGAGGAGTTTAAAGGTTGAGTACACATCATGTTCTTATATATTCTAATGCAGCTCTCAGGGACAAAGAGATTTCAACAACCATAAAATGGAGTCTCCCAGGACAGTTACAGGGCCTAGTATGAAGCGTAAAAACAGACTAAGGCAGTTGCATACATTTCTAACAGCTACATGAAAAGAGTTGTCTGTTGACATGGAAAAAATTTAATTTAGACAATATGAGGGTATAGTTTTCCTTTAAATGATTGACTAAGTACAAAGCAGGACTCCATAGACTTTATAACTGTCAATTAGGGAAAACAAATAGTCACTCTTTTAAGAGAGTTCTACACCTCTGTCAGGAACTGCAAAAAAGAAAACTGTACAATGAGCAGTTTCATAGGACAACGTGCTGGGATCAGTACTCAAAAGTGCTGAGGCAAGCAGAGTCATCAATATTCTAATGGATCCCACCCATAAGTCTGCAAATAATTTTCTATAAAACTAGTTATTTTCACACAAAGTAATTTTAGTTCAAACACAAATGCAACCATAATTATGTAGATTAAATTTAGTGCAAAGTCATTAGCACCACACTCACTATAACAGAAAAAATGCTAATGACACTGATTAGTGTAAATTTATTTTAGTGAAAATTAGGGCTTCAACTAAAATAGTAAAAATTATTTGACAGTGAAAAGGTCAGGTTTTACAGTATTTACATCTGTATGCACGCAAGTCAGGTGCAATGGAAAAGACCAAGCTGCCTATCACCCCAGAATAAGTGACAGTGACTTAAAAATTATGCAAAACTGATCTGTATTGTCCCTAGACACTGCATCAGGACTCGTACGCCATGTGTGGTTCAAGCCTTAGCTTTGACTAGCATGACAAGGACAAGAAGGTGTCTGAGAACTAAAGCAGAAATCATTTAAGCAATAATGCACAACAAGGTGTGTGTTGTTCTGGGATAACATCACACCTCAGGTGGTTGGGCGTTAGGCCATAGGCCGAGTACATCCTACACCTGAGAAGTGATGTTATCCAAGCACGACACACACCCTGGAGTGCATTATTGCTATTATACAATGGATCATTTTGTTTTGAAGAAGAATAAAGTGGAAAATGTGTTAAATTTTTTTTTTTTACTTTTTTGTTAGTGGAGGTATACAGTGGTGCTCACAGATAAGTTGAATGGTACTGCAGTACCACCGGCTGGTGCAGCACTGCACCACTCAGTACCACTCAGCACCACTCAGCATACCACTCAGTGTGGTTATTGTAATTTCTAGGTGTGGTATAGTTAGCCTTATAGTGTACTTCATCTGTAATCCAGGTGGTGGTGACAGCAACACATCCAAAGCCCTGAAGTGCCACTTTTTTCTTTCTCTACTTTTTGAGCAGGTACACCAGCAGGTGGTGTACATTGTTGTTTTTGTTGTGGGGGGTGGGTGGTTGCTGAAACAGCTTTGTTTGGTGGAACTTCCTAACTGGTTCAAAATACTGGAGTTGTCTGTATGCTGCTCCACCATATTCATTAAAATGTGGTTTCTAAAAATAATGGCTCCGAGTCTGTCCACCTTGTATATTTTTATTTATTATTTATTAGATGCGCCCTCTCTGGTTGATTGTCTTTGGTCCACTTCATATTTGTGTGATGTACTGATTGAAAATATCACTTTAGTTTAATTTATTTATTTATTTTTGATAATTAAATCATACTTATAGGTATTAGTATTCCCCCCAATGAAAAGTATGAGATCCGATGTGGGCAGTGAATGTATGGCAGCTGCTTCCTCTGACAAAGTGTAAGTGTAAAGTTTGATCAGGATTTTTTTTTTTATTTCTGCTCTCACTGTATCTTTTGTAATGATCTACTGTATATACTTTGTGTAATGCACTACTGTCATTTCTTTGCTCAGAGTGAACAAGAGCTGAGATAGCCAAACTGACATCTGTCAACTTATGCACAACATAGTTGATCAGACTGAAAGCATGGCTGTGAGATGCTGAATGTAATTTTTAGGATTTATTTCTTTTATTGCACTGAGACACTGATGTAAGTTGTGAGTAAGGCTAAGATGCACACCACATGCCTGGTCTGAGCATCACTATTTCACTTGTAAACTGTCATTGGCAAGAATTCCAGTGCATAAAAAAAAAACTAATAATTAAAAGATTGATATTTCACTTGTAAGCTGTTTCATAAGTTTCATAAGTTTCATAAGTCAAATCAAGCTTTGGGACTTTTGTCCATAATGCTCACCATTTTATTGTTAAAACGTAGTAGTCTTATCATATAGATACTCATCTAATCTAGATTTAAGCATGTCCATACTAGAACTCCCCACCACATTTACCAGCAAGCCATTCCATGCCGACACTACCCTTGCAGTGAACCAGTGTTTCCTTAAATTAGTATTCCATTTAGGCAGATCTAATTGCATGCAATGCTTTCTAGCACTAGACCAACCTGTTCTATATGACATTTTAAGACCTTCCCTTAATGTAGCATCCTGTGATATTCTAAACATTATACAAAGGTCTCCCCTTAATCTTCTATAGTATAAAGAATATAAGTTAAGTTTAGTTAATTTCTCCTTATAGGACAGGATTTTTAGTTCAAACACTGGTCTTGTCGCTCTGCACTGTACACTCTCCATTCTCACAATATCTTCCCTGTACTGTGGCGACCACAGTTGGACGCAATACTCCAGGTGCGGTCTCACCAGAGCTCCATACAATGGAATAATCATGTTTTCATGTCGGCCAGAAATATGTCTCAAGATACAATTTAAATTCTGATTTGCCCTTTTAACCTGTTGTTTACAACGTGAACTAAACTTTAAATCTGAAGTTACATTGATACCCAAGTCTCTCTCTTCAGATGTTGAAACCAGAATGCTGTTCCCAATGTAATACACATGTTTGCTGTTGTTTCGGCCCATATGCATAATTTTGCATTTAGAAATATTGAGTCCAATTTGCTAATTTTAGTCCACTCATAAATTTAGTTTATGGCCAGTTGCAAAGAAAGTGCCTCAGTTGTTGAAGTCACAGTTGTACCCAGTCTACAATCATCAGCAAACTTAGAAATCCATATATATGGACTACTGAGTTACAAGGGTGAAATATAGACATTAAAAAGACAAGGACCCAATACTGAACCCTGAGGCACCCCACTGGTGACTACAGACCTATCTGACATCGCACCCCTGACCACCACTCTCTGCCTTCTGCCAGTCAACCATTTAGCTATCCATTTTACAATGTTACTACAAATTCCTGTTTTAATCAAAATTTGTATTAATTCCTCATGAGGTAGCTTGTCAAAAGCCTTGGCAAAATCCATGAAAACTACATCCACTGGTTTGCCATTATCCAATTCTGTGTTATCATTTTCATAAAAGGATAATAAGTTAGTTTGACATGATCTAGACTTTATAAAACCATGTTGTGCATGATCAGATAAATTATTTGCTGTTATATAATCAACTATGATATCCTTTAAAATACCCTCCATAACTTTATCCAATAATGATGTCAAACTAATGGGCCTAAAATTGGCTGGCTCAGATCTAGATCCTTTTTTGTGGAGAGAAACAACCAAAGCATTTCTCCAAGCTTAAGGAACTTCACCACTATCCAGGGATGTTTGATAAAGAAAACTTAGTGGATCCACCAAATGGTCAGCAAGTTCTTGTAAAATTCTGTTGTGAATGTTATCTGGGCCTGGAGATTTACTGATATCTAATTTACTTAATCTGTTCATTACCTCTACAGGTGTTATTTTAATATTTCCAACTAAGGAAGTCGAGGTATCAAAAATAAGATGTGTATTCCCAGGATTAAAAACTGAGCAAAAATAATTATTTTGTGTGTTAACTGTCTCTTGTTCGTTAAGCATGTCACCGTTATTATCTTTAAAGGGTCCTAGTATTGAGTGATGAATCTTTTTACTGTTAATATATGAGAAAAAATATTTTTTATTATCTTTAATCTTATTAACCAAGGTAATCTCTTGCTGAGCTATTGCTCTTTTTGTAGTTAACTTAAGTAATCTAACATGTTTGTTCTATGCTAAATAATTCTTCTGGGTTTTATCCTTCATATATTTCTTAAATAATCTATCTTTGCTATTGATTAAATGTTTGATTTGTTTATTTAGCCAGCTTGGATTAGGTTTTTTACCTCTCATTTGTTTAGATTTATTAGTAAGAATATGTAAGGTAATTAACTTATTAAGCTTGTTAAGAAACGCAATCGACATATCCTCAGTGTTTTTTCCTTCAAAAGCCTTAAACCAATCCCACAATGCCAGATATTGCCTAATGTGGATGAAATTTGCTTTTGCCAAATTTAATTTAATTGCTCCTTCAGATTTGGAACATAAATTATGAGTTAGCTCCAACGCTCCTATCATACACTGAACTTTAGAAGGATTGCTATTACCCAAAGGAGGTAGGATCTGTACCTCGTTTATTAAATCACTCACGTTTGTTAATATGAGGTCCAAAACATTATTTCCTCTGGTATTTTCATATACTAATTGTTCTAAACCCAGCTGATCAAATGCATCCAGATATAATTGTTCAGTTGTATTACCCGTCTTTACTAACTTCCAGTCTATACTAGGGAGATTGAAGTCACCCAACACTATTAAATTGTCCTCTGGATTCAAATTATTGAGCAAATCTAAAAAAATAGTATCTTTATCATGTGTATTAGATGGTGGCCTATAATAAAGCCCAGTTATGACTTTAGGACCACTAGATGGTATTAACTTAAGCCAGATAGTTTCAGCTTCAAGGCAGTCATAAAGCAATTGTATGCAGTTGATGGATTTATGTACATATATTGCAATGCCCCCACCTTTCCTATAAGATCTAGACTTATGGTATAGGTTATAACCTGGTATTGATGTCTCCCAGGAGTCATTAATATCCCACCAGGTTTCTGTAATACACACTATATGTATATCATGTGTTAGCATGAAAACTTTAAATTCATCATATTTATTTATGACTTCTAGAATTTATAAGTATAATTTTCCAACCCATAATATTATTATGATCCAATACTGTATTCATGTTTGAATGCTTTACTGACATGGGCTGCCCCCCTTGCACCAGTTTAAATTAAAATCAATCACTTTATTCAGCTTTCTACCTAAAATCCTGGAACCTGCTAAACTGAGGTACAGACCATCAGGTTTAAATAGAAATTTGTTGCTGAATGTAACGGAATTGTCCATAAAGCCCAATTTATTATTTGTGCAAAAGGTCCTTATCCAGTCATTTGTTAACTTAATTGCATTATTTTTGTAACTAAGATACCCATATATTGGTAATATACCTGAGAATATTAAGACTCCTCCTTTTTGTTTGATTCTCATTGCTATGTCAGTTATTTTAGTCTGAAATGCATTCTGGCTAGTTTTCTATACATCATTAATACCAATGTGTACTAAAACGAATGGGTTCTCTGTATTTTCCATAAGCCTATCCAATAAGGCTGACACATCACCTGCTTTAGCTCCTGGAAGGGTGCTGACAGTAGTGCTGTTTTTCCTGCCTTCACATACCACAGTATCCACTCCTCCAATAATTGAATCACCTATAACTAATATATCTTTGGTCAGGGCTTTTTCAGATAACAGCATGTTTTGATTATTTGCAATGACATACTACTGTTGAGTACCCTGGGGATTTTGTTTAAAATTATCTCCAGAGTCTATATTGTCTTGCAAGCAATCAAACATGTTTTGAACTGGTAAAATATTTTCGTTGCAAGTAGTACAACACTTCTTTAATGGATTTTTAGGTTTTGTCCATGGGGTGCTAATCACAGGTATCGCAGGCACTTCCTCCCCCCCACTTGAATTAGGTTATCCTCTTCCAACACACTTTTAGCTTTAATGTTAGACATTTGGAATTCAGGCACTGTAATGTCATGTACAGCTTGATCTATAAATCTCTCAAGGCAGGTAATTCCAGTGCATAAAAAAGCAATTCATAATTGAAAGATTGACATTATTAACACTTGCAGGTGTAAATGAATTGCAAAACACACAATTGCAATGCCTACAGTATGTCAGCTGTCATAGTTCCTTCAAGCTCCCCATGCACAGTAGGTAAAAAAGTGTTAACTGATGAGTCTTTCTGGGTAAATTGTAAATTTGCGGCATTCTCCATTTTTTTGTTTGACTGGAATGACATTACCACAATAAGCATATGATTACAGCATGTTCCCTTTTATAACATGATTCCTGCTGCTACTTCTGATCAGCCTAGTTCCATGTGAATGCCTTATTAATTTGTTTTTTGTACTCTTACTCATCTCTTTCTTTTTTTTTAAGCTTGGCACAAATGAAAATGAAATAAAAAATATTATTAGATTCTGCATAAATGCGGAAATTCAGAAACAAATTTTAGGAGGTCACGTGATGGCAGCCTAAACAACAAACAGCAAGCTCCTATTGCGCCGTTCCTTACCCTCAGTAATCCACTACTAAACTACTTCACCGGAGGAAAATTTACTACATAACTTGCCGCATTGGTGCCTAAAGTCTTCTCGGAGCCTACAAAACTCTAAAACAATGGAAGTTTACATGTACAAAGCACCGCCATGGCATTCTCCACCGCCTACTCCCGAGAAAGACAAGCCCCTAAAAGGCCTAAGCAACAGGCAGCACAAACAACTGCATGGACTACTCCACTAACAAAAGAGAGTTTCTTAGAAATAATGAGTCCAATGCAGGAGTCAATTTCTACTACCACAGATGAGCTGCATCATATTAAAATTGCAACTCACTCGCTCACAATACGAGTCAGAGACTACAAAGCTCACTTAACATCCCTAGAAAAGAAACAAGACAAAACAGACATCGAACGTACACTGGCAAATCAGAAAATCAAAAAATTAGAGGAGAAGCTTGAGGATTTGGAAGGGAGAAGCTGCAGGAATAACTTCCTGGTTATTGGTATACCAGAGGAAGAAGAAGGTAGCTCACCACTCCTCTTTATCCCAAAATTTTGTAAAAAATAGCAGGCCCTTCTCCAAATGGAACTGCCTACATAACTGAGAGAGCCCATCGGGCGCTTCGTCCGCCACCACCGCCCTGCTCACCACCCAGGCCTATTATCTTTAAGCTGCTTAATTTTTTAGATAAGCAGCACAACTGGCCCAAGTGAAAGCATTGCAGGAGGTGCAATCGGAAGAAAATTGAGCCAGAATTACTCAAGATTTACCCCAGTCTATCCATATTAAATGACAGGAACTGCATCCACTTGTATCTAAATTGATCACCGCTGGAAAGCCATTTTGTGTAAAATATACTGCAGTGCTTCAAGTTAAAGTTGGAGAACAATGGCAAACCTATGAAACCCAAGAACAGGCCTTGTGTGAATTAAAAAAAGCACTTCCAGACCTGTTTAAGTGAATGCATTGGCTGAGACTGTGAAGATAACTTTCAGAGGATAGCAGCTGCAATTTTATGGTGTTAATCGTTAAACGACCTCTATCACCCCAGCTTTCAGAATTGGAATAAGGCTGAAAGTGGTAAATGCCTTCCATTTAATCCATCATTCAGTTTATTTCAATGACTTGCTTGGAACTATCAAACAGTAAGGAAAGCTTCTCCTGTAATTTTACAGTGACATAGCAGAATCTTGCATTTCTTAAATGACTCAATCCTTTCTCAACCTCAAGTCTGATTTAATGGACAGTGGTGAATTTAACCCAATACCGTTGCGTATATTACTTGATACTGTGCTTGTGATTTAACAAGCAGCCTTGTCTGGCTTGTTCACTAGCTTTAGATTCTTTTATTTCATCGTTGAGTCTTTACAATAATGCTCATCACTTAAAACTCTCCTGTTGTTAAATAATCCTATCAGATTGTAGTTTTGCATGCCAGCTTACCAAGGAGCAGACTATTCTACTGAAAAGGAGAAACACAATTGCTCACATGCTTACATGTTTTATATAAATAGTAGTTTAGCAGTTTATTAATAAACCCTTTTGAAGTGTCACCGGGTTTATTATTCAACAGGGGCAGGGGGGAGGAGAAGGGAGTTACTGCTTGTGGGCTTGCTTTACAACATCACCTGACAGAATTAAAATGTCGGTGCAGTTAAAAGAACTGGGGGTAGTTATAAGGAAAATTTGGGGGATTTCAGTGAAGGGTTGGAGTGGGAAGAGAATTTTGTTATACTTTTTCTGGGATAGGGAGGGTATCAAGTGTCTAGATCTACTACTATACAGGTATTACTCATTATTTACATTTTTTAATGTTATTACCTTACTATAACAAATGTCTGGTCTATATACAATTGTGAGCTGGAATGTTAAAGGTGCTAAGGATAGATATCAATAGCAAATTATCCTAAAGCATTTACTGTACCTTAAGACTAGTATTGCATGTTTGCAGGAAACCCACCTCTGGAGAGAAGATATCTCATTGTTACATAAAGGATGGGTCAGACAGGCCTTTGGAGTGGGGATGTCCACTAATTGAGGGGGGGTTGCTATTCTATTTAACAAAACTGTTCCCTTTAAACTAGGACATGAGCTCTTGGATAGTCATGGGTGTTATCTACTTTTTGTGGTTCCCTCAGTTCCCACCAGATTTTGATTGGCTCCATATGTGGCCCGAATAAAGACTCCCCAAAATTTTTCACAGGTCTTTTAGATCTACTATCCTCTACTCTACCTAGAACGATTTTGTTAGGTGGAGACTGGAACATTACTCTTCAGCTCATCCTAGATAGGTCAGATTCTATATGATCTGGTCCTTCACCAGCACAGAGAGCCCTAAAGGATCTTATAAATGGATTAGGCCTAATAGATATTTGGAGAGTTCAGAATCCTAATGAAAAACAATACACTTTTTTTCTTCCTCACATCGTACTTGTTCACGAATTGATTATTTCTTGGTTAGTTCCCATATCCTACCAGGAATACTTGATGAAAACATACAACCACATGTTATATCAGACCATTCTCCTGTTTTCCTTATCTATATGTTAGGTCCAGGAATCAAAAGAGACTCCCTTTGGTGACTAAATACTCAATTACTTCAAAACCCCAGTACTAAGACCCATCTCAAGAATTTTATCACTGTATTCCTGGAAATCAATATGGGATCAGTTTCTCGAGTTGATGTGGTTTGGTCAGCTCTGAAATGTGCTTTGGGGGGGAATGAATTTATTTAACATCTACCAGAGCCCAGCAATTTAAATCTCAGATCAATAATCTACTTAAGGCGATTAAGTCCCTTGAAATGACCATTAGTCAATGTTCATTAGAGGCTGACTGGATTCAATTACACACTTTACATGCCCAATTCTCAGACCTAATGTCCCAAAAAGCTGAACTTTCTCTAAAAAGAACCAAGATTAAATATTTGGAATCTGGAGAAAGGGCTGGTAAGCTGCTAGCCATTTGAATTAAGCAAGCAGAAATTATACGATCCATACCTCGATTGTACCTAACAGGGAATGGACCTCTAATTACGAACCTGAGGAAAATAACTTTGGGGTTTGAGAAATACTTTGAGAAACTATATACTGTTCCAAAAGAGGATATCCCAAGGGAATAAGATATCAAAAAAAAAATTTAGCTGTTGTATCTTCCAACATTATCCCCAACTAAATCATCCCTTTTGGGTTCTCATATTCAGGAATGGGAAGATGAGCAAGCAATTAAGCAACTTCATTCAGATAAGTCTCCTGAGCCAGATTGCCTTTTGACCAACCTATACAAATCATATGCTTCAGAGCTCTCCCCACTCCTGATGAAAGTACTTAATTCCCGATACGAGAACGGAATTTCTGACCACACATACCTTGAAGTCTTGATTACTATAATCCCCAAGCTGGGTCGAGATCCCCATTATCCTAAAAATTATCATCCTATTTCATTACTTAATGTAGACATCAAAATATTGGCTAAAATATTAGCCAATTGGATGGGACCCTTGATGGGTAAATTAATTAGTGGAGAACAGGTTGGTTTCATGTCAGGTAGGTCCTCGAGTTATCATATGCGTCAGCTATTACACCTTCTCTCTTTAACTAGTAATTCGGAAGTACCAGTTGCCCTCATCACATTAGATGTGTAGAAAGCTTTCAATCATGTCTCCTGTAATTTCCTTTTCACAGCCCTATTCCGTTTTGGTTTCCAACAAGCTTTTATTAATTGGGTTAAATTATTATATACTTCCCCAACAGCCCGTGTTTGGTGCAATGGTTTTCTCTCTAATTCATTCTCACTGCATCCTGGCACCAGGCATGGCTGTCCACTCTCCCCCCTTCTTTTTAACCTCTACTTAGAACCCTTTATATGGAGACTACTCACATCCCAGAACCTCCATGGAATTACTGTAGGGGCACAACAACATCTTCTATCAGCTTATGCTGATGATTTGTTGTTACACATGGAAAACCCAGTGGGTCGCATCCCAACTTTATTATGAGAAATTGATTCCTTTTCAAAAGTCTCCTACTGCAAACTTAACCTTTCAAAACCTAGTATTTTTCCCCTGAATAGTAAATTACTGTTATCAGACATAGACGAATTGGGTTAAAATGGGAATCAAAGACCTTGACTTATCTGTGCATCAACATTTCCAAGAATTTTCTGCAATTGTAAAAGATAATTTTACCAGATTAATACACACAAACTAGATCTTGACAGATGGGGTACATTACCAATTTCTCTATGGGGAAGAATTAGAACAGTCAAAATGAATGTGCTACCCTGGATCCTATATCCTTTAAGCATGTTAGGTTTATTTTTTCCTAAATCATGGTTCTTTAACCTCCAAAAATTACTAAATCAGTATATCTTGAAGGGTAAGATGGTTCAAAGAGCCTATCATAAGTTAACAGCACCAAAATCATATGGTGGCCTCTTCCCTCCCCTCTTTCTTTACATACTATGGAGCAATCCACATCAGTAAATTAGTGCATTGGGTGCATACACCAGACAAGGGAGAAACTGGCTCATATTCCCCTCTTTGGTTAGACACTGAGAAAACCCTAGCTTTTAAAAACTACTGCACCTTCTCAGCTTTAATATATTCCTCCCAGAGATCCATCCCTAGAGAACTCTGGAAAAATTCAATAGGATGGTCTCTGAGAGCTCTACATCAAATACAGTGTCACTTGAATTTAGATTGGCACATATCTCTGGAACAGCCACTTCTTAATTATCCCCACTTCCAAATCCAGAATCGGCCCATTTCTGCAGCATACTGGACTCCCCTGCTAGGACTTTGGCGTGTAGATATTGGCCGCAATGGCAAAGTGTTTCCATACCTTCAGTTTCTGCAAGATTTCCCTGTTATAGCCAGAAACCCCTTCAAATATTGACAGGTCAGGTACACAGTGGTTTCCTTTTTAAATAAAACACTAGAACTTGATTTTCCCAAAGTTGAGCTATCCTCTTTCTTATATACAGCTGACCAGCCACACTCAATTTCCAAAGTATACAAGGAATTGCAGTCTTTAGATACTCAACTACCCACAGGCATATGCTATTTTTGGGTTCACAAATTATCTCCTAAAGAGGAAACTGATACTTGGCAACAAATAAGGACTAACTTATATAGATTTGTTAAGCAAGATCGACTTCACCTAATACAATTCAATATTATGCATAATCTTTACTTTACTCTGAAAAACTACATAAGATTGGAAAGCTTTCCTCTTCACAGTGTCACTGCTATTTAGAGGCACATGGAGACCGTTACCATATGTTATGGACTTGCCCTAAAGTTCAAGTGTTTTGGCAAGCCATCAAAAATTTACTAGATCCCTTATTGGGACTGGAACCATTATTCTTGCCAGAAATCTGTTTGCTCAATTATTACCCTTCAGGAACAATAAAATCTAAGAAAGCCTACAGAGCCTGAATAGCTGCTGTGGCTAAACTTATAATCATAAGACACTGGATGGATGATTTCTTGCCTGCTGTATTAGAATGGCATACATAAATGTTATATTAAATGCACGCTGAAAATAGAAAATAGAGTTAAAAATCTACGTTTCGACCTTAGGTCTTCTTCAGGAAATATCTAAAAGACCGTTTCAGGGAACATTACAGAGCGGTCAGGAATGGTGAAACTGCTAAACCCATTGTATCCCACTTTATCTCCAGGGACCACAATGTCAATGACCTTTCTGTTTGTGTCCTTCAGCAGGGCTTCCGGGATCCTAACCATAGAAAACATGGAAGCCAAGCTGATCATCCGCCTTGGCTCCCAGCAGCCCTCTGGTTTAAAATGATAGACTTATTTTGCACTAACATCTTTCAGCCTCCCTATTTTTCCCTAAAGTCAATTTGTTTTTTGTACTGATTTATTTTCATTTTCACCATATGTCTCCATTTCTGTCTCCTTCTCACACATTTGTCACCTTTCAGCCCTTCTTACAAGGCCCTGTTAATCAGTCTCTACCTGGGAACTTCCCCAGCTCTTTCTCTCCCATTATGTTTTATCTTTCCCATCATCACCTTTTGTTTCACAGATTCTCTCTTAATCTTACCATTTATCACTTCTTCCCTTTGCCTCCCTTCTTCTTTCTCCACATATATATCTCTCTCATTTTACCTCTCCTCTACACTAACTTGTTTTTTTCTCTTTTAGATATTTCCTGAAGAAGACCTAAGGTCGAAACGTAGATTTTTAACTCTATTTTCTATTTTCAGCGTGCATTTAATATAACCATTTTGTTTTGCTTTTAGACCACATGCTGACGCAGAGCCTTGTCTTTGTTTTTTTACATAAATGTTACTGGATCTTCAACTAGAAAAGCATATAGCTATGATGAACAATAGATTGCAATTTTACCTGGATAGAAGGGGCACCTTAGATGCTTTGTTAGTAGCATGGAAACCTTAGCATTTCAAACTTCATATTACATACTTTAATGTCGATGTCTATTGTTTTAGTGGTGATGGATTTGCACACTTGGTATTACTAAGAGTGAGATTAGTTTAAAGTTAATAATTTAATTTAATTTTAATTATAATCTTGTATCATGTGCTTCAACACACAGTCTTACAAATGTAACCTATCTTATGTACCTGTAATTCAGACTGTTCCTTGTATTTACTTCTGTAACATGTGCAAAAACTGAATAAAGCATATTGAATTAAAAAAAAAAGAAACACATTTTAACGTATTTTTTTCCCACAACCTGTAAAAATAAAACAGCCCTCCGCCGACTGCACTTACACCCACCTTCATGACCTCCAAATCTTGGGGAGGAGGGAAACCAGAGAAAGTCTGTAAAACTAAGCTGGGTCGCTAAGATGTTATCTAAAATAACAACTAGCAAAAGAGCCATATTTTCCAAAATAGAACATTTAGAAACTGGACTTCTGTTCATGTGCCTCTTTTGAACATGTCACCTTTGTCTCAATTGCATGACTACGAGTTACAGCAGCAACATTTCTTATGTCCAGTCCTTTAAACACACTATGGTTCCCCACCAACTCACACATGAAAGAATGCAACATTTTGCAATAGCTACATTCCTATTACACAGCACTACAGCAATGAAATAATAATAATGTAGGCTTTCTAGATTTTCAGAAACACAAGTTTGGACAGTGGTCTACTGTACAGCCAGTGCTGCTGCCTTTTTTTTTTTAATTCTACTGATATTGTCAGTTAGTTGATGCAGCAGAGTGCTGTCTCTGTTATAAAAGGTGTTGCATGTTTCGGTACCTTCTGGGGATTTAGTGTGATGCTTATTTTTATATGTTATTAAATGTCCATATGGAGGCTGCAAAATGAGAATATATGCAGTAATCCAATGACAGTAAACACAAAGTCCAACAGCTCCATCTATTATAAGCATTTTCATTTCTGAGTGTTCTGAATTCAATGTTTTCTGGTAGAAAGCCTTTACTGCATAATGTGACCAAAAACAGGTACAGGAGTCCTGCAATAAATTGGTTCAATGTCTTTTCTTGTTAGATTTTGATCCCATGAAACAAAATCTGACTAAGTGTGTCAGTTATATTTCTTCTGTATTTTTATTTAGGGCAGTAGCCTGACCACAACAAGTACAGCAAACGTTAGAGAGCAGGAGAGAGAGAGAGAGAGACAGAGAGAGAGACAGAGAGAGAGAAGTTGTTATTTAATAGATGAGCTGCCTTATTTCAACCATGAGCTGGTTTTAATGTTAAAAAAACAAAATAAAAAACCTAATAATATACACAGTGTTCCTGCAGCTGTAAAGAATGTTTGCAAATACCGCTGATCATCAAGGCCAACGATCTGGATTAGCATCAAACCCCACCATACCCCACAGAGGTGCCACAAAGATAACAGGCAGACAGGAATGAGATGCGGATGAACATCCCCCCCAAAAAAAAATTAATTGAGGACTAGATGCCTTATATCTCCACAACGGTCCAATGCAATGCTATTTCCATGAGTTAAGTATATAAATGAAGGCATATACAAATCTGACAATATATGGCCATTTTTCCTTTGTATTATCTTGCAGCCAAATAATCAATGGCTTGCTCTGCCACGCTCAATGTAAAGTTCAATGCTTTATGAAATGCCTCTAGAAATTTGACAAACTGAATCTCAGTTCTCAGATTCAGATTAATTCAGATTTGCATCTGCTGAACCTTTACAGATGAAGTATGGATTTGTGGCACCTCTATGAATGAAACACAACAAGTTGTGAAGGGAAAGGATCGGGATGCACGTGATTCCCCCACCCCCATAGAAAAATGCATTAGCAGTTTACAACGTTCAGGAGACTTTGCAGGTGTTGCAGTGTGCTCCCATAGTTTGCAGAAGGCTTCTGTGACTCATCTCACACAGGCACAGTGAATCTTGGTCTAAATTCACTTGCAGCATGATTTTAATTAAGGAGCAAGTGAATTTATACAGCAATTCACTCAGAAGATGTAACCAAGCAGTGAGAAGCTGGTGCAGATGAACACAACCACCCACCCAAACCATGCATCCTAATGTGCCATATTAACCCCATGACACTTTTACAACTTGCATGCATGTACAGAATACTGTGTTTGAGTTGTACTGTACACAATAAAGAGCAGTGTCTATTCTGTATGAAGCATCTCACCCCACTTGTTTTCATTTTGTTCAGGACCAGTTAGATTATTTACCATCATTCAGAAAATCTGTATTTCTCATTCTTGTGGAAACCATTTTGAAACAAATGCCCTAAAATGTCAAGCTAATCAGAACACATGGGAATTCATTGGACATTTCTTGTTGCAGGCATTTAATCAATTATACTAGGAGAACTAGAAGGCCATTAGCCTATACAGTAGGCTCACCTAAAAAAATTCAGTCCTGCTAATACTTAATCAAATTATTACATAAAATGTATTTGTCCAGTTTTGTTTTTAAATTCTAATCTGGTAATACTGATGATAATTGAAAAAACTACTAAGAAGAGACATTTATTGAAATTCAGGACTCAGTCAGTGCTGACAAAGTTTTCAGTAAATTGGCATGTTGTGTAGTAAACATAGTCTTGATGAGGTTAACACTCCCCCCCCCCCAAGTTTGCCAGCTTTCTTTTTTTTATCTCAGGTTTGATTCTGTTTCCTGAGCCCTTTCAGACAGAACTGAAAACTTAGCATTGTTTCAATCCCTTGACTGCTGTGATCACCTCTCTAATCTGTACAATAAGATGTGTAAAGTGAGGATTTGGTGGGTTTGGTGGGTAACTGTTGGGGAGTGTTATGAAGAGAGGGGGCATCAAACTAGCAGTGTGGTGTCTGCATCCCCGGACACCAAATACTGATCAAGACTAAAAAAATTAATAAACTTGTCTTGAATGCTGAGCCCCATTTTGAACAATACCAGATTTCTGCCCCATGTACTGTATAGCACATGGTAAAACCATGGGTGATAAGGTACTATCGTTAAAGTGCAAATAGATTAACAATGTTAAAAATATCTGATGGAACTTTAGATGCTCACATGGTTTATGCAGATTTTACTCAGATGTGGTCTGTGGTGACTGTATAGGCAGCAGAAAGAAAATTATGACAAAAGTAAGGCTACTGCAGTAAATAACACCCATCCCAGCAGATTTATTAGCCTCCCCCCCAAACTCAAAAACATGATGTACTGGCAACTGTGATATCATATCACCAAACTATGTGGGAGGCTACAGGTGGCTGGAAATTAAGCAATGCATTTGCTAAAGTAGAATGTACTGTATGAGTGTGGTAGATTGAAGGTAGGCACAGGGCAGTTGGAGCCAATCCTTCCTTGTCCAGCAGAAGATCAAAAAAACATAAATGAATAATGCAGGTGAAGCAGCAGTGAAAGGGTTAGGCATCCATATCAAATGGCAGTCCACTGTTTTTGTACAAAATTTCTGGACAAACTAGAGGATAGGCAAAAATTAAATGTCAGCATGGGAAAACCGGAGGTTAAAGTTGAGGTTTCTTGCTCTGGATGTAAACACTACACTAAAGTAAAAAGTAAAAACTGAGCTCTAGTAGTTCATGCAACATTGACTTTTACTTCTGGAATGGCCATGTGCTTCTGTAAATAGCAGTTCCCACCGGGGAATCTCACAGGTCAGAATTTTAATGCTGTTTATACCTAATACAAGTAAAGTTGCTTCATAATTAAACAAGCATTTGTCAATGCCGAATGTTGATTGCATTGGTCTGTTAAGCTCGCTCACTGCTCCTCTGTCACTTGCTCGGTCTGTTTCTCCCAGTGCTGCAGGCTGCTCTTTTGTACAGGGCTTCTGCCTGCATTGGCTCCTTTTCCTACCCACTAAGAAATCTGCAGCTGCCTCGACAGAGCTCTGTTGAGGTGGCTCACTCCCCCTCTCTCACTTGCTCATTCTGTTTCTCCTGGCACTGCAGGCTGCCCTTTTGTACTGGGCTCCTGCTTCTGTTGGTGGCTTTTTCTGCCCACAAAGAAATCTGCAGCAGTCCCAACACAGGTCCATTGAGCCTACTCACTCCCCCTCTCTCACTCACTCATTCTGTTTCTGCCGGTGCTGTAGGCTGGCCTTTTGTACTGGGCTCCTGCCTGCATTGCTGCCTTTTTCTACCAACAAAGAAATCTGCAGCAGTCACAATAGAGCTCCATTGAGCTTGCTCACTCCCCCTCTCTCACTTGCTCATTCTGTTTCTCCCACTGCTACAGGCTGCCCTTTTGTACTGGGTCCCTGCTTGCATTGACACCTTTTTCTGCCCACAAAGAAATCCGCAGTTGCTCCAACAGAGCTCCGTTGAGGTCACTCACTCCCTCCCCCTGCCTCATTCATTCATTCTGTTTCTCCTGGTGCTGCAGGCTGCCCTCTTGTACTGGGCTCCTGCCCCTGTTGGCACCTTTTTCTGCCCACAAAGAAATCTGCAGCAGTCCCGACAGAGCTCAGTTGAGCTTGCTTACTCCCCTTCTCGAACTCACTCATTCCATTTCTGCCGGTGCTGCAGACTGCCCTTTTGTACTGGGCTCCTGCCTGCATTGCTGCTTTCTTCTGCCCACAAAGAAATTTGCAGCAGTCACAATAGAGCTCCATTGAGCTTGCTCACTCCCCCTCTCTCACTTGCTCATTCTGTTTCTCCCACTGCTACAGGCTGCCCTTTTGTACTGGGTCCCTGCGTGCATTGCTGCCTTTTTCTGCCCACAAAGAAACCTGCAGCAGTCCCAACACAGCTTTGTTGAGCTCACTCACTCCCCCCCTCACTTGCTCGTTCCATTTCTGCTGGCGCTGCAAGCTGGCCTTTTGTACTGGGCTACTGCCGATGTTGCCACCTTTTTCTGCCCACAAAGAAATCTGCAGCAGTCATGATAAAGCTCCATTGAGCTCACTCACTCCCACTATCTCACATTCTCATTCTGTTTGTCCTGGTGCTGCAAGCTGCCCTTTTGTACAGGGCTCCTGCCTGCTTTGGTGCCTTTTTCTGCCCACAAAGAAATCTGCGGCAGTCCTGATAGAGCTCCATTGAGCTCACTCAGTCCCCCTGTCTCATTCACTCATGCTGTTTCTCCCACCACTGCAGGCTGGCCTTTTGTACTGGGCCCCTGCCTGCATTGATGCCTTTTTTGCCCAAAAAGAAATCCTCAACAGTCCTGACAGCTCTCCAGTGAGTTTGCTCCCTCTCCCCCCCCCCCACTCGCTCTCTTGTTCTGTTTCTCGGGGCTGCAGGCTGCCCTTTTGTACTGGGCTCTTCGCTGGGCCATTTTCTGCCCACAAAGAAATCTGCAGCAGTCCCAACAGAGCTCTGTTGAGCTTGGTCACTCCCCCCTCACTCGCTTGATCTTAATCTGTCCCAAACGCTGATTTCCCACAGCGACCATGCTATTCTCTGGCAGGAGTGCAAAAACATATTTCAGCTAGGATGTGAAAAATGACAGCTGTACTGTTCATAAGGAGGTGTGAAAAAATGCCAGTGTTGAAAATGTGGTGTGAAAATATTACAAATCTGGGAAGTTAGAAGGGTTCATGGAAACAGTTCAACACACGCTTGTAACACAGTCATGTTATGGAGTTTCGGCACCAAATTTTCAATATAGGGATTTTATTACCTTTGCTCATGAACAGTGCCACTGTCATTTTCTTAATCTGTCCTGAACACTGATTTCTCACAGTGACTGAGTTATTCTGCGCTGGAAGTGTGAAAACACATTTCGGTCAGTATGTGAAAAATGACAGCTGTACATAAGGAGGTGTGAAAAAATACCACTGTTGAAAATCTGGCATGACAATATTACAAATCTGCAAAGTTACAAGGGTGCATGGAAAGTGTGCAATGCACATTTGTATCACAGTCATTTGATGGGCTATCATCACCAAATTTTCAACATAGGCATTTTAGGACCTCTGCTCATGAAAAGTGTCACTGTCATTTTCTTAATCTGTCCCGGACAGTGATTTCCCACTGCGACTGCGCTATTCTGCGCTGGAAGTGCGAAAACATATTTCAGTCAGGATGGGAAAAATGACAGTTATACTGTTCATTAGTAGGTGTGGGAAAATGGCAAGGTTGAAAATCTGGAGTGAAAATATTATACATTTGCAAAGTTACGTGCGTACGTAAACTGCCTAACGCATCGCCGTAACATAGTCATTTTATGAAGTATCATCACCAAATTTTCAACACAGGCACTTAGGACCCTGCTCATGAACAGTGTCACTGTCATTTTCTAAATCTGTCCCAAACACTGATTTCCCACAGCGACTGTGCTATTCTGCACTGGAAGTGCGAAAACACATTTCAGCCAGGATGTGAACAATGACAGCTGTACTGTTCACAAGGAGGTGTGAAAAAATGCCAGTGCTGAAAATCTGGCATGAAAATATTGCAAATTTGCGAGGTTATGAGTGTGCGTAGCAACTGCGCAATGCACACCGATAAAATAGTCATTTATTGGATTTTCTTCCACCAGATTTGCAACATAGGCTTTTTGAGAGCCACCTCATGGAACACTGGCACTGTCATTTCATTAATCAGCCCTGAAAGGTGATTCCATGCAGTGACTGAGAAATCACCTTTTGGGGCCAATTAACACCATGACAGTGACAGAATTCATGAGGAGGTGTCCCAAAACCCTAATGTTGAAAATTTGGTGCCAAAATTCCAAAAAACTGACTGAGATATGCATCAAAGTTGAAAAAAACATATTCATTCCATTATACAGCTTACTGGCATTTCCTCAGTTAGTGGTTATCTTTGAAGAGTGCAGACGTGTTCCTGGTCCACCAAAGATCATTGCGCCAGACTCTGGAGGTAAGTATGGGGTGAGGGGGTGTGGGGAGGCAGGGTGCACAGTGGGTGGGTGCAGGTTGTGAGAGGGGAGCAGAAAGACTGCTGAGGGACCGTTTCCTTTTTTCACAGGTCAAAAAAAAAGATATTGCAGGATCGTTTCTTTGTTCTCAGGGGCATGTGGCACACTAGGGTGGGCTCCCAGCATGCCAACAGACTCATTCTGGGGGGGTGCTGTAGCCGATGGGGGATTGGGCACCCCCATCGGCACACAACAAAAGGGAAGGGGCCACATCATGCTGACAGGGATTGGGCACCCTGTCAGCACTAGAGGGGCAATAGCCGAGGGGCATTGGACACCCCCTCGGCACAAATGTTCTGGATGTTTGTGGGGGAGCATTATGCCAACAGGGAATGGGCTCCCCCATCAGCACATGAAACTGGGGGGGACATAATGCTGACGGGGAGTGGGCTCCCCCGTAGGCAACATCAAAGGGCAGGGCCACTGAAGCTGATGGGGATTGGGGCTCCCATCAGCAAACAAAACCTGTTGTGGGGGGCGTATGCTGCCAAGGGGGATTGAGCACCCCCTTGGCACTGGAGTTACTTAATATTGTTTGTGAACATGGCGGAAAGCCACTGCCATGTTCACCAACAATATTGCACTTGGAAGCATTCCGTCCAGCAATGACGGGTTGCTCCCTGATTACAGTGAATGGCTGATCCTGCAATGACGAGGCAGCCCCGGATTGCAGCGACTGAAACATTTCACGGTGGTGGCATGCTGGCTGAACTAGTGTCAGCAGCAGTGTGCCACGGCATTGGGGAAAGCCGGCCAAGCCTCCAAAGGTGGTGGGGGCATTGGCCACAACAATGTCATGCCTCCACAACCTGCTTCTGGAGAAAGCTGCCACAATATGTTTCTTGCACATGCACGCAATCAACATAAAAATGACTTTCTAATAACCAGATGAAACACAAAGTTGATGTACAGTGGTTATAATAGTCTTTCTTGCTTCAGCACTGAAGTGTATCAATACCTATTGCACATTCCATTCATCAGCACAGTACCTTATCATAACTGACCTACAAAAAAAAAATAAAAAAAAGGACATGTGAAAACCAATTTGGAAAGTGAAGCGCTTCTGATCTGCCTGTCAACCTGCTTTCAACACTGAACAATGCACAGCATATCAACCCCCTCCCCCACGAAAGCTGGATCAGCCCTTGGCAATTAAACATAGGTCTTTGAAGTTAATTAACTCCCAACCTCCACGAAGTTCATTGTACTTCACATAAGCTGCCTGGTCCCACAAAACATGATCCAGCTCTGGTAGGGGGTTGGGGCTGATGTGCAAATGGGGCAAACATATGTTAAAGTTGTGAAGACCTGCCAGTTGTGATAATGTTGAAAGGTACCATTACAGTAGGTATTGTGTCTAGTTATGCTGTGGGTGCAGAATGAAATAAGAGTTTGCTGAGATACATTTCATTATTGCAGTTTACTTGAAATAAATTAGTCTGTTTTATTTCAAGTAAAGCATGGTAAGGAAATGTCTCTCTGCTAACTCTTATTTAGTTATGCACCCCCCCCCATGTCTAATGGTACATTTTAACATTATATACCCATTCAGAAATCTATATGTGCCATGAAGTGTAAGATCTTTGTTAATTCTGGGTGGGTATAAAGCTTAATAATTGGAGGCTTTAGTGGCATTTAAGAAGATGTGCATGACTGAAATATTGCAGATTATAGAACATGCAAGCCTTGCTTCCAAATCTGAGGCGAATATTGTTATGTCTACAGTGGCTTTGGTTTCCAAATAAGTAATTTTCCCCTAACAGCAGCCAGAGGTTTCTGGATTAAATAATGTGAGTACACTGTGCTTTGTACAAACTCAGGGCTCCCCAATAAAAAATATTGCACCTGGAAGTACTGGGGCAGTGGAACATACTGCTGTTGCTCTAAAATGAGAGTTGAAGTCACAGTGCTATTACAAAATTAAATTGTTGGCTCTGAATTACATCAATGTCTGAAAATGAGAATTTTATCAGGAATTAAAACATGCTGTAAGGAAAGCACACGCTAAGTACCACAGATGAGCTACATCTAAAGCATACATGGTTGTTACATATGGTTATGTTCTTGTAACATTATGTTACATTATGTTGCAAGGCAATTTTCTAAACTAATAAAGTTTTTAAAACATCAAACTGAAGTTGTCTTTACATTGTGGTTACACTGTATATGTCTATTTGACTGCCTTTTGCCCAAGTACTTGTTGTTTGTTGATATTTCTAATATCTCTTTTGGCATATTGTACATGTAAAGCACAGTGAGCCCATGATTAAAAGAATTCCCAATGAAACAAAAAAAAAATCCCTGGTGGCTAGCATTCCCTACCCCCACCTGACCACCTACCTAAGGTGTAAAATAAACACCATTGTGGCACAGTGGAATTGAGCGCCTGTTTTTTGAGCTGGAGACAGTCTGACTCATTGAAAGGGTAATGCCACTGAGAGTAGGACTGATTAGTTACCAGGACAACAAACCTTTGCTTTCACCAAGACAAATAAAATGTGATCACTCTTTTCACTGTTTAAGGTGCATGGCAGAACCCATTAGCCACCCCCACCCCCAGGAAGTCAGAGAAGAGCCAAATGCTAGGGAAGTCTTTCTTCCTTATCCACTTTGGCAACTACCTGATCCTGTCTCCATGTAACAGTTGATTTGCCTCAGTGTTCATTGAGCAGCAATGACTTTTGTACTGTACCTGTTATTAAATTGCCTAAAGTTATTTACGTCTTTTGAGAATACATCTGCAGTAGATATGAATAACACAAACACACACACACATACACACATACACACTACAGGGATTTCAATAATATTTTCATTACACAGAATTCTGAGCAATTACCATGGGTTCATGATTGCTGGCAGGGTAATGTGGCGAGCAAGAAGCCAAGAGGTAAGAGGCATTTAAGGTATCTCATGATTAGAATTACATCACATACTTTATATCACACTCTGTGGCAGACTCTCAAACAGTTTTTTTTTGGGGGGGGGTTGCATGGCTCAGTGTGCATGCAGCACATAAAGAAATGCTATGTTTTTGGTACCCAGCCATGGTGTTTATAGTAAATACATTGCCCTTGGCATATACTGAGAAAGAGTGAAGTACTGGTACCTTTTTGGTGAATTGAACAGGGTCAAAATATATTTCCTGTACTGATCACACTGCTTGGTCAGCTGTGCCTAAGAAGCCTCTGCTCCATTCATTCTGTCCTCTTCATATTTTGTCATTCAGTAATAAAAGGGCCCCAACTGTACTGGGGCAAGAGCCTCCTTAACACCTACACAACCTCTGGCAAGTACCTGACACTATTACCATTTTGTGAATTGGAGGAAACAGTTCACACAACCTATTATTTCGATCTATTAAAATTCTGTTAGGTTATAAAGTTGCCACAACCTAAATATTCAGTAAGCTTTTTCATATGTGATCACATTACCCTACAAACACAAACAACTGTTCTGCATAATACATTCAATCTTAATAGCTTCAATAATTACTGGTGACCCCCTTTAATAACCTGAATTCAGTCACAGCAGAAATGCTGTAACAACCCAAAATCGAGTTATTAAGGCATTTCAAAACATCCACATTTACTGTCGCATCTCTTGAGTGGTAGCTGCGCTTGAGACAGTCCGAGCAGCAAAACAATCACTTCCGCCTGCAAAGCCCTTCTACCTACCACCGTTACCTTCACCAAAGCAGACTTTGTTCGTTCTGTCTTCTGCAGCATATCTCCCTAACAAAAAAATGCCCCCAAAGCCCTCAGTTTTCTTGAATTCTGCATAACAGAAACACTGCCAACTTTCACTATTTGAACACGGTCCCTAGGTCACCATAGCAACCGGAAGATCTTAACTGGCGCAGTAACACCTCCTTCTCAGCGCATCAGGAAAACTATGATTGAAACAAGTACATCAGCATCTAAAAATGTGATATTTGTATGCCACTCAATTAAATGTTTAGTTTTTCTCTTTCACCGTTGTTTTGCTGACATTTTTACTGGATTCTGCATGATACTTCACTGGACTTCAGAAGGATGTTACAACTGGTATTTAAAATATTTAAATCTCATCATACAGCATGTTCCTCATTTTGCAAGTTGCAACATTTAAAAAGTATAACAAACTCAGTTCAAGAAATGTAAACTCATATGAAAGTTCAAAATTTGTTTTATTTTACTAAGAAAAACAGTACTCTGCATGTTGTTCTGCACAAGGGTTCTGGTTATTAAAGGAGGTCATCAGTAATTATAAAAAATTAAAGATAGGAAGTATGCTGAATATTTTTTTCACACCGTCGGTGTGTGAAGACCGCATAAACCTCTCGAGTTTCGCTCTCGAGGTTTATGTAGTCATCACACACCTCAGGTGTGAAAAAAATATTCATAACACACACTTGCCTATCCATTATTCTCTATTTAATAGTCTAAGACTGTAACAAGATATGAGGTTGTTTGAACTGTCTAGTTGTTGCCATGCTAGTAATGAAAATAAATCACTGAAAATCACAAAGAAATTCACCTGAAAACCTCATTACAGGCTTGAGTGATCTCCTCCCCAATGTCTTCTTGTGCTGAGCACACAAACTACCTGGGTGGACTCAAATGTTAAAACTTGATCAGACACAAATGTACATTATTTAGATTAATCTTCTCTAACCAAACCACTAATGAAGGAAGATGTGCCAACTGCTGATAGGATGTAGTTTGGTTGGACACGAACTCTAATAGATTTATTATTGAAATGAATGTGGACAAACCTAAAGTTGAATTGGTGGAAGGGTTTGGGATGTACACGCTAGATACTGAACAGTAAGTGGTAGAAGGGAAGCATTAGAATTTCAAAGTTAGCTGATGTGTACAGTATAACTTCCCATTGGCTAATTAGTGAGAGTAGGCATAACAGTATATTCTAAATCTAAATCACTGTGGTGTCAAATAGTTTATGCTTAATTTACTTGCATTCTTTACCACAATGGATACATGTTTATATTGTTTACCAAGTCACTATTTTGTAAGCACAATCGAATGATCACCAAAAACTGAGAAATGCAGGCCGATATGCAGTGCAGTGTGAAAACTGCTGCTTCTTTCAGTGGCTCTATTTTCAGACAGATGAGGGACGGGGTCTTGGGGACAGTATACAATTATTGAGCTTCCATTCATCTTTTTTTGAAAGTATTATATTTTTTGGTGTTTCAGACTACAGAATGAAAGCCATGCATATAGATTAGCATGCACGTGCATCTGGATATAGTAAATGAAACACATCTAAGAGTTGGACCTATTGGGAAGCAAAAGTGGGGTGATGGGGAGGTCAGCCTATTGGTCAAGGGGGAGGGGTGCGATGCTTTGTGGTGGTGGGGGGAGGGACCAATAACATGTCCTACTACTACATGGAAGATGTCTTAAATTGGGAAGATGAATGTTTTATTTTATTTTGGGGCACACACAGTTTGCGAGGGGTAGGTGTAAGTATAGTTTTGCCCTCCCCACCCCCAAAAAAGTAACATTCATTTAGAAAACAAATAGATACTGCATTCCTGGAAGAGATTCAGTTAGGGGGAAAAAAATTAACTAAGCTGTTAACAATTGAAAACATTCCTCAATAAATAATATTCAAAGACAGTGAGCATGAAGAGGGTCACATTTGCTCTCTCTCTCTCTCTGGACTCCAAACCAGCAGCAGGAGCTGTTTAGTAATCAAGATTTGGTGTGACTCGGAGTCAGTGGTTTATTAAAGGAGATAGAAGAAAACACATAAGATCAGTCTTAATTCTTCAGATTTTCTTAGATGTGAGATGAAACCTCTCATTCCATTGGTTTGTGTTGATTGTCATCGGGTGGGGTGGATGGTTGAGATGATAGACAGACTAAAAAATCAATAATAAAGCAATGCATATTAGTATTTATTGCCTTTGTTTTAATTTTCACAGATAACCACTGTGAGAATCAAACTCTTGACTGCCAGTTTGAGTTTTTCACATTATGAGCGTTTGGGCTTTGGGGGTGGGAGCGGGAGTGGGCAGATTCTTCATGTCCATTCCCAGAGGGAGCCCATAATTAACTTAGGAAAGGGCCATAGCAAGTGGTGGAATAATTTGTCCCAATTGGCATACTGCCTTCCTAATCACCACTGCCCCAGTTGCCTGGTAAGTGAAGTGTCACAATCTCTTCCAGGCTAGAAACAAATTGCAATACAGAGGCATAGGCATCAATAATTTCATGGGAGTAATTATTTTTTATTATTTATTCATTTGATGTCCTTCAATTGAAATGTCATTGTTTCTAAACTCTGTACCCACCCACAAAGACACACACACATATATGTAAAACTAATAAAATCAGCATTATTCAGTCTTGTCTAGTAACCCACCATCATACTTGTACCAGTTCTCTTTATTTTAATATTTATTTCTATTTACATATCTGAATGTACCTGCTTGCACACACTTGCCTGTGAGTCCATAAAAAGTGAATCCTGTAGGCTAGTTGCCTTGCGCCATTTTCTAGCACATACCTTTGTGTCCTCTCATGGATAGATAACTCCTCCCCCTCCTGTGCCCCATCCATGACTATTGAACCTCCTAACTCACCCTATCCCATTATGTGTATTCCTTCCCTACTATACTCAGCCCCAGTGTTGGGCGTCCGGTATTGCTCACCCATCTTCAACACTTCCAGCTGCTCTCAGTCTCTGGTTACACTTTATGAATAAGCCGTAATTGTGCAAGTGTGCACTGATTCATTCATTTCCATTCCAGATGGGCAACTGTCTGAGGTAGCCAGCTTGGGACTGGGCTTGTCACTCTCTCTGTATTTTGGACCAGTGGTGGTTGGGAAGGGGGAAACATTTGAAGAGCTATCCTGCTGGTGATGGGGCATTTGTGGTTGTGGGTCGGGACACTAACATAGAGGTAATAAATTACTATTTACAATTAGTCAAGTTTGTGCTCAGGGTGGGGGGTTGCGGTTCACTCCTCACCGAGTATTATGTACTTTTTATCAGATAGTAATCTGCAAATCAACTGTCATGTGCTTGAAATGGGGTGGGCCCACCAGCCACCTGTTTGAATGTTTCCTAAATTTACACACATAGGGAATGGAAATGGCAGGTGTTTCTACCAACTGCGTAACTTGCTCCGAAAATTACAGCATGTGTCCAGGCTGGTTGTTGGACAGCTAGTTTCCAGTTAACAAATATGTGAAAATTAAGAATATATTCCTGTGTGAGTATTACATGCCATATGACAGAATTAGTCTGTACCACACTAGGACTGAGTGTTTGGCATCAGGCACTACCCACTGATCTCCACCACTTATAGCTACCTTCAGTCTGTGGTTACACTACCTTGACTTATTTTCTAAAA
This sequence comes from Neoceratodus forsteri, assembly GCA_016271365.2. Classification (NCBI taxonomy): domain Eukaryota; kingdom Metazoa; phylum Chordata; order Ceratodontiformes; family Ceratodontidae; genus Neoceratodus; species Neoceratodus forsteri. The sequence continues at coordinate 1,193,344,201 of CM057452.1, read as the reverse complement.
GATATAACCCTTCAGTACCCTATTTACGCATCTTAGATATTTCCAGGTTTTTATCATAACTCATCTTACTCTCCTCTCATCTGGGGTATACATACCGAGGTCTCCCAAATGTCTCCTAACATGACCTTTAATGATGGCCCTGGGCCATCTTTGCTGTCCTTCTCTGAACTGCTTCCACCCTGAATGGATGCATATCATTTGGGATGTTTTGAATGTGTAGGAAAATACAGACACAGAATTCAAAATGTGTGAAATGAGCCTAACTGTATTTTTTTGTGTGACTTTTTTTTGTAACAAGCACAATTCCAAGATGAAAAGGACACCACCATAATAGCAATGGAATACATGTTCTGTAAGAACAATCACCACAACTAGCCCCACTCATCACCCACCACTCCAACTACAGTAAATCTCAATACTGATTTGTCTATACATCCAGACGAATATTCTAAAAAGAATAACAGAATCAAATTTGGGAACAGACCCTACATAATGATAAGCTTTATGTGTCTGAAAGAACATTATTTTACTCTATAACAAAAGCCTGTCATTCATATCAGTAAAAAGTTTATTGGTAGGTTACACTGACGTTGGAGATCTGCATATTAAGATGGGTCTTGATAGTGTTAGCACTAATGTATGGTAACACTCAATCTGAAAGCATTTGCGTAGCCTTTTATCTGAAACATGCTTATATGTTGCTGGCACTACTAGCTATTGTTAAGAACATGTCTGGCTGTTCTATACTGTATAAAAAGTGCAGTGTAAGTGCAGGTAGCTGGTGCATTGTTTTTGTAGACTAGCAGCAAGTACAGTAGATCATTTTTGATTAGTGAAAAACCTATCTAACCTTGTAAAAAAGCAACACATCAAATCACGCTTGGTGGTCTTTGATGGGCATAACACTTTTAATTTTACCAGATGATTGCAACTGAGTTGGGGGTTCATCATAAGGGCATATGGTATTACTACAATCAGTCATTTATAATCAGAGTGAGAGCACAGTTATGGATTTGAAGTGTAGGGATGGAAAAATCTTCACTGATGACAAAAAAAATTGTCAAGAGACTGGGTGTGACAGAATAAGCACAAAGTACAGTATGTTACAATTAAGTTGCACAAATCAGTTTACTATTGGCTATAATTTGTGAGGAATGGCATACTATATAGAGTAAACACTGCTGATCAAGATGATTACATATCTGTGCATCAGCAGCACCTGCTCAGCAGTAACTAAATTCACCATAGAAATGGATGGAGGGCATATAAGGTTGGTATGCCGGCACAGTCAGCTCGGTGCAGATGTTATCACAACACTTGCAGATATTGAGAACAGTCACATAAGCCTCGTTATTTGAATAAGAAATACTGTAGCTTGTGTCTAAGTAGTAGGAGACAGCATGGTTACCAGGACATCACAAAAACGTCCATCAAGTGTATTTGGAAAGAAGGAATCCCAGGAGTCAAAGTCCAATGAGTATTGACAGTGAAAACGGCCAAAAAGAGATAAAATAAAAACAACAACAAGATGAGCTAAAGGAGAATTTTGAGCCTGTAGGTCACAAAAGGGAGAGACTGTTAGGGTAACAAATAAGGCATCCACTATAGGAAAAGGGGGAGGAGGTGAATCACAGTAGTGCCAGCAAAATCTGGGAGACTAAAAAGGTAAAACACACACACACACGCGCGCACACACACACACACACACACACACATACACACGTCAAACAATGTGTCTTATCTATATTAGAAACCAAACTAATTGCAGAAAACTGTTTCCCATCACCTTTAACTTTGAAAATGTAGGTAGCAATAAGAGAGGATAGCAAGCTTGTTTCCCAAAATTTAGATTAATATTTTGTCCTTGTTTTGCGCTGATGATCAAGTGGGGGTGGGGGAAGTGGCCACAATGGGATGAAATCAGATTCATTACCTTTGCAGATCCTACCCTCCCCCAACCCACCAATCATTGTTGCACCACAATAGCTGCATCATGAAATCAGGAAAATAACTAATACAGCCCTGACTAAGGGAAGCTAACACTTTACCATTGATATTTAAATTCTCTGTCTGCTCACCTTCCCCTTGCAATCTGGATATCCACCTGTGTTAGAGCATGATACTGACCTATCACGTGCTTTTAAACAATTTTTACCTTCTTTTTAATTATTCTTATGCACACTGGTCTCTGCAAATTAATCTTGCAGCCGAACGCAGTTCCCCTCAGTACCTACCACATGTCTAATAATAAAGATTAATTCAGAGTCACAGACTTGTTTTCTCATGTGTCAACAGGAATACAGAAGGCAATTTAAAAAAAAAAGGTTCTGACTACTTTATGTAGGAATACAACTGAGAATTAGTGCAAGTAACTTAGTGGAGAGTTATTTTTTATTTATCCTGCAGACGCAAATTTTGATAATCTAATAAAGAGAACCATTTGAAACCCAAAGCACAGTGTGTCTGATCATTTTTGGTTAGTTTTACTGAATTTCTGACAGTATGTTTAATGGTGTTCCCTCGCATTTTGCACCTTCACTGACAAGACAAGCAGTCTAGTATTCCTGCCAACCCTTAAATTATACAGTACTTGCAAATAAAATCTGCACCACCACTGTCAGGACCAAAACAATACCCATGAGTATAATATTTCAGCAAATATATATATATATTTTTTTCCACAAGAAAGCATCAGGGTACCTGTGATGTCAGCCCCTCACTGGGAGTTCTTTCTGTGATTCTGCTGGTGTCTTCATGAGGGGCTGATACTACAGGTACCCTGGCACTTTTTTGAGAATACATGAAATATATGTCTGCACAAATATTAGCCTCATAGGTATCATTTTGATCCTGATAGTGGTGGTACAGATTCATTCTGGCAGTTAGTAGCAGTTTGCACCCCCCCCCCCCGAACTCAGCAGTTTGTTCCACTCCATGCTGTTTCTTGTTAGCTTGTTTTAGTTTGAGCATGTGTACCTTTACATAATTAGTTCAAAAGAAAAAAAAAAGAATGTTCCACCTTCCATTTTGGATTGGGAAAGATTTAAGCATGCTGCCTCTAATGTAGTCTTAGTATGGTGAGCATGCGGAATCAGGGCTTAGTTTGTTTAGTTGAGTTTGGGCATGTATAGCTCTACAAAATTAGTTAAACAAAATAAAGAAAATGTCAGCTCCCACTCTTGATTTTGAGATTGGCAAGTATTCTGTCTCTAAAGTATTTTTAATGTGGTAGGTATACTGAGCATGGCGATTGGGCTCAGTTTGCTTCAGTTTGGGCATGTGTAGTTTTACATCATTAGATTTTAAATTAAAAATAAAAAATAAAGTGTCACCTCCTGCTCTCATACAGCTGAAATTCATGGTCATGGTTAGCTGGAGGAGGATACCGATCAGCATCTTCTGTGATAAAAGAGGGACGAGATCCCTATTTTGTTTGCTGAATGTAGGTTCATCCCGTACTTAATCAAGGGTAAAGTGATCAGTAACACAGCCGTTAGTTTGTATTGGCTGTTGTGTCTCTGCTGTGCATCATCCTAATCTTATTAGGAATTGACCAACGGCACTGGGCTGATCTTTTTGCATGACACGGAAGGATAAATTTTATAGCAAGATTTGCTGCTTAAAATTTTTCATTACAGTAGATGCCTTTGTAGTGGCATTCTTGTGCACTGTTATGTGCTGTGTTTCCACAGCACATCAAAGATTATTGACCAGATTGCCCCCGTGTCCATTACAATTCAGCCTTTCAAAATCCAAGACTAGGGAAGAGGACTTTATGTAGTTAGCTTATTTTTTCTCAGTACTGTACAGTATATTTCAGACAAACTGGGGATCAAAGTGAGTTTCATACCTCTGTAGACAAACTGGGGATCAAAATGAGTTTCATGCTTCTGATTTCAAGACGTTGTCAGTCTACTGGCAATCAGAAAATTGTGCTCCATACTTGATTGATTGGTTGCCAAGACCAAAAATTCATCTTTTCAGTGTCATAACTAACATGGCTTTATTTGTCATTAATCTTTAATGGGCTGCCAATTGTCAGTAGGCTTTGCTCTACAGTTTTCATCACAGGAACCAGCATCTGGCAATCATCCTACAGATGTCACCTGCAGTCGGACTGCTGAAATGGCAAAATAACCAAGATAAATCAAACTAAAAACAGTGCCACCTGGCACATTTACGCTGCTGATCATGGAAAATCCATTAAATTAGAACTCAGCATACTTACAGTGTACCGCACACTTAATGAGGTGCAACTCGGTACCTTTCAGTATGCTGCTCAGTGTACCAATCAGTGTACCGCGGATACCAAGGAATGACGCATTACCAGTAAACATTTCTGCAGCAGGCACTGTACCTTAAGACAAAAAAGTTCATAGTTATTGTGTTGTCCAGCAGGTAGCACTGTTGGTAAATGTTTTTTCCTGTACTGGCCTGTAGGTGCCTTCTTGTGTGTACTTACATTGGGTGAAAGTGGAGTTGGGACCTGTAGACACTGAGGGGAAGGGAGGCTGTCTGTATTTTCATTTTTTGTAAGTGCTGAATTAGACTATAGGAAAAGGTGAGGGACATAACAGGAATTTGAGCCCAATGATTCTCACTGAGCAAGTGTGAAATACAGCACTGAAGTGTGCATGCACTGTCACACTTGCGATCTAGAGAGGGGGACAGAAAAGCCCTTTGGAGCTGCAGCTTGTTTTTACACTATTCAGAAATAAGATTTGAAATGTCATGAAGGCCATATAGTGGTTTTGGAAGTGGCAGGATATAGTTTTCATGCCACCTTTTCCCCCGAAGTCAAGTGGTGTCTCTGAAGTGCACAAACACCAGTTATGGTCAGCACAGTTCAGTGTAGTAGCTTGCTTTGGAAAAAAAAGGCCATGAAAATTTAATTTATTTTGTTATGTAATTTTGTGGTTTTTTTTCAGTCAGGTTGAGCTGTTGAAGCCAAGGAACTGCTGTTTGGGGGTAGTGATATCATCCATGGGGGGGATGAAGTTCTTTACAGTCGGAGCTTGCAGTGAGGGTGACTTGTAGAGGTGACACATGATTTGTGAGTGTCATGCAGTCATGTGAGTACCAGGACTTCATACAGTGATGCTTTGCTCAGATAACATCACTGTCCCAAGCACACACTGACCAATCAGAGCCCAACATTCTTTCTTGCCATTATACAATCATCATTAAAACAGATGAAATGGAATGGAATACCTCAGTATGTCACTTAGTGAACAAAACAAAAAAAAAATATTCCAAAATGCTGGAGTGGAATAAAGAATGCCTTCATGTTTTTTTGGAAGGCTGTAGCAGCAGGTTCAATGAGGGGGATAGCTCCTCCCACATCCCCTTTTTAAACCTTAGGCTTCCACTTGCTCAGCTTCGATCATTTCATCATGGCTTCGGTGCTGCATGGCTGGTGGGGATGAATCCTTCCTCTTCTCCTCCTGTGTCTGTCTCTGGTCTCCCCCCCCCCTTGCCTGTGCCCTTTGTTCCTTTCTTTTGTCTCTTGCCTTTCTGCTTCCCTGTTTTTTTGGGGGGGGTCTCTGTTTCCTCCCTGCCAGCGCTGCATCTTTAGTGAATTCATCGTTATCACCCTGTACCTGCACTGTCTTCCAGACTCCTTCCTTCCAGTCCATGCCATTGTCTCTCACTCACTGTTTGCTGCCGCACACTCCTTCAGCCTTATCCAGATGTCTGCAGTGCCTCCTTGCACCATTTCCTCACAGCCAGTGAGCCGCCTACCTCTTTGCTCCCCTGGCTGATTCTGAACTGATACCTGGGCCAGGGAGTGCTTCAGATCTTCATCGCCTTTGAGTTGCAGTCAGCACACCACCACCATACAGTACTCCTCCACTCCTTCTACCACAGCTCAACGCAGTGGGGACCTTGGAGTTCCTTCTAGTTTATTGGCTCCTGATGCACCTGCTGGCACTGCGGCTGGAGCACCACTTTCAAACTCAGCTCCCTAGCCCCATCAGACATTGGTGGGGGCTGGGTGTTCATGCTCCTGCACTCTGCTGCTTTCTACCAGCTCCCCTCTTGTTCCCTTCATCCTTTCAACCATTACTTTGAGATGTTTGTTCTTTTTATGGTTCAGCATCCAGTGATGCAAGAATGCTGGGGACAGCAGGTATTTACTATGACTCATGCCACCTGCCTTCACAACCTCCATGCATCACGTACCTAACTATGCCTTGCAGACCCATATTATTTCAAGCATGGTTAACATCGAGAGTTTTTTGCCTATTTGCTTAAACTTTGCTCTAGCACATTCCAGTTTGATCTTTCTTGATTGATGATTACTGAGCCCCTATTCAACCATAACTTTCTGAGCCAATTGCCAGGCTAGACAGCAGCACTTCCACCATGATTTCTCAGTTACAAGAGTGGAGAAGGAGGCATTTCTCCAAGGGTCCCATACAAGGTAAACAAATGGATGTTTTCTGCTTATGGAAGATTACAACACAGGCCTACTGCAGTATCTGGGAGTCTCCATGTCAGTACCTCTGTCTTGTACATCCTTGTGTGAGAGATTGGGGGGGTCCATTCATTGGGTGAACTTTCAATTACAGCTTTAGTGGACCCATGTGGGGGTCCGGCCATCCCTAACTTGCCCAACTTGGAGCATTACTATTGCATTACTATTTCACTTTTCTCATCCCCTTACTTGGAACTATACACTAATACTGTGTTGATGGACCATGGGGGGTTCCATCATCCTTACCTTACCTTACATAGTGCAATACTATGGTGATGGCAGAACATGTGGGGTCCCACCATCTCAAACATACATGCCCCATGAGCAGGCCTACTCATAATTCTAATGCTGTCTAGTATACTACTGCAGACTCACATGGGGGTCTTGCCTCCTTACATTGGACTATTCCTTATTATGGTGACCACGTGTGGTCCCACCATCCCAAACATTCTCCACTCCTTACCATGGTGATGGCATACCACATGGGATCCCGCCATCTCAATCATGTACTACTCAGTGGTACAGCAATGGCAGACTATGTGGGGTCCTACCATACCTATAACACACTACACAATTGAGCAGCAATGGCAGACCATGTGGGATCCCACCATCTCAAGTCATGCACTACTCAGTGGTACAGCAATTGCAGACCATGTGAGGTCCCGCCATCCCAAACATACACACTACGTGATGGGGACATACTCATGGCTCAATCGTATCTCCAAGTCACTCCAGCCAGACTCATGTGGGGGTTCACCTTCCTTACTTCAGACTATTCTATACTACTACTAGCGATGTCAGAACATGTGGTGTCCCGCCATCCCAATTACGCATGCCCCACGAGGGACCTTACTCACAATTCCAAGTCATTACAGGCCTATGCATTTGATAGTCTCGTTCTCTACCTGTAACTATTCAAGACTATGATGATGGTGGACCATGTGGTGTCCTGCCATTCCAACATGGATCTTGCTATTCTAATCGTGGATCACGTTATACTACAGCAATGGTGGACCTGTGGGAGGGTCCGGCCATCCCACCACAAACATGCCCACAATGGATGACACTTTTTGCTCAAATGTATGTCTGTTATCTTCAGGCAGTCTCAAGCAGGGATTTTGCCTCCTTACTTCGATTTGTACCATATTGTGGTGATGGCAAACACATGTGAGGGTCTCACCATCTCGAATCTATCATGCCTATGATGAGGCATTTCACATTTCTCACATGTATTGCCATCTTCACTAAGGCAGACCCATGTGTGGGTCTCATCTTCTTTAGTATGACCACCTGAGACCTTCTCTATCACTTAAGCATTTGAACACTGCATACCTCAGACTGACAAAGGGGTCCCATGCTCCAGCTACTCCACATCTGGGCCTACCTTATTTCATTATTCATTCACTTTCTACAGCAATCTACCTTCTTTTGTTCCAAGTCCAGCCCTATTTTCTATGCCAGACATCTCCTTGGAGTGCACCTCAATTCCTTGGTCGACTTGGGACAATTTATCCTTTCAGCCACGGTACTGGATTATACCCTAATGTTTCTATGGATGTACAGCAGCCTTGCAAGCCTCCCATCTGGGCTACACTCCTACCTCATTAGTGTACCCAGCCATGAAATGCTGCTGACCATTTAATCATCTATGAATTCTACTTCCCTCACAATTTGCAACTTTGGCACACATTTCTCAGCCATGCTGACTGTATATGTACACTTTACATCTGCTTTACTAATGGCTACCATTGACACGGATTAACCATTGTCTTCATCCATACATCATTCCAAGTTGAATCTCTTCATCTGCTGGAACCTTTATCTTCAGTGTTGCCTTCCTGCTCATCACTGACCTCAGAAACAGGATTCTTCAACCAGAAAATCAGGCTGAATCCTTGGACATAACCATAACTACACCTTAGCTACATTTAGGATTATTCTCCTTTTAGTATGTCCAGAGGATGGGCAGGCCAGTAGCCATTGCTCATCAGAAGTTCCCCTAAGGGTTTTTTCCTCTCCTGTGTGCCACTGGTCACACTCTCTGGAGTTGGAGGGGATAATCACTATACTAGTTTTCTTTTTGGGGCTTAAATCTTACACCTACCCAGTATCCCACAGAGGGTGGGATATAGAGAAACGCCAAAGCTCAGGTTATAACATCAAGCATATACTGTACCATTCAGCTCATAATTATACACAAGCACTGAGCTATGTATCACACATTGAATTGGAAGGCTTTAGCCTGATATTCAATGGGGGTGGGAATAGCTGCTCCCACACTCCCTTATCAAACCTCAGGCTTCCACTCACTCAGCTTCGAGCATTTCATCACATCCTCCATCCGCCCCTGGCTCCTCCTCCTCCTTTTCCAGCACTCTTGTCTCACCCGGGGCTTAAATCTTACACCTACCCAGTATTCCATAGAGGGTGGGATATAGAGAAATGCCAAAGTCAAGTTATAACATCAAGCATATACTATTCAGCTCATAAGTATACACAAGCACTGAGCAATGTACCATACATTGAACTATAGAGCAACCCCATGAATGTGTACTGCCCTGTCAATTTATATAAAAAATAACTTACTAAATGTCCACCTGATGCTGAATCACTGTACCTCCACCTGAACAAATTCTGCAATGTGCCCTGGATCTGCAACCAGTTTGGTACAGCAAACAGCCCATGGGTAATAACTATTTAGGTAACCTCATATCTATTATATCCAAAGAAGCAGGGCTGTCAATGATTAATATCAACCATTGCTTGAGAAGCACAGCAGTGCACCTGCTTTCCAAAGCTGGACTAGCCACCAGATAAATAATGGCTGTGACTGGCCACAAGTATGAGACTAATCTGAGAAACTACTGAGCAGCATCAAAAGAAGATCAGAGGTAGAGCAATATTTTAAGTAACTCAAATGCTCAGAATGTCCCATTTTTGAGCATCGATGAGGTAAACAGGAACACTGTTGAAAGTATCAATGAAGAAGCTGCAGGGACAATAGAATCACAAGCAAAAGCATAAAAAAGTATTGAAACCCCCTACAGTGTATTTCCAGGTGTGCCTGAGCAATTTAACATTAAAACCTTTAAAATTCACGGGCCTGTAACATTTAAAGTATATTACAAATGAAGCAGTTCATGTCCTGGAGCCCTTCGGTTTTAAACAGCACTGCTCATCAAGACATAAATACCTGCTCAGTATTGCAGTTAAAAAAAATGTTGCAACTTATTTAGGTTACTTAGTGCATTTCACATGTTTTTTTAAATGTCCAGATATTTCCGTAAGTATATGTTATTCATTAGCTTGTTTTCTTCAGCGACTTGCCACCATAACAGTTCACAAAGCACTGCTGATACTGAAGTAAACATCTGCTCACTATTAATCTCTTCATAATAGTTTAAACTTGTTGCAGATTACTTACAATGCCAGGAATGTTATTTAGAAGTTTCACCTCTGTCTGAGATGTATATTTGATGCAGGACTTTGTTCTGGTGGCTTGTGGTTGCGAAATTAGTTGAAAAAAAAGCTTCCCATTTCCCATTTCCATTTACAGTGACACTCAACATCAGTACTTCTTACACAGTAACAAGATTTTATCATTATAAAAGGAAAAAAAAACACAGTTCTACTTAAAAACAAATGTCATTTATTTATAATCTGTAAACAATGTGAACATTTTATGATGACCCACCCACTACTGTACTAATCTGTGGCCACAGGAGGGACGATTCCACACAGAGGTAGTTGACATCAAGGATTCTTTGTTTCTTCCCTCGTGACAGCTCTTTCCCAGTTGGGTACTATTTGAGTACAATACCTTACTTCCCCAACTGGAGTAGCTAAGAGCTGCCAAGAGTAGGGAAATCTACACCAAACTGACCTTGAGGTCTTCAGGAATATAAGCCAATCGTACTGTAAGTAAGGAGTCTGACACTTGGGTAGATGAGCAAAAAGGTAAAAGTTTACTGAAAATATTAGAGAAATTCTTGTAAATACAGCCATTAATGGCACAGTCTGAAAACAGATAAAAACAACAATTCATATGCATCAATCACTTTTTCTTTTATTTCATGTATCACAGTGGGGTTCTGCCACCCCACTATTCACTTCTAAATTATCCCTGGAGACTGCAGGCACTCACCTTCTGCCAGTCCTCCAGATATTACACTTTCCCAGGATAAGCGCCCACCTAGGCCTTTATCCCCAAGCTCTCTGTACTGTAGAACTAAGGCAATCAGTAACTACTGGGCCATACCTCCAAGCAGTCAGTTCACTGAATCCTTCTGCCACATACCCTGCCTGGTATCCAGTTACTGTGTACACTGTATTTTAGAACTAAGGCAATCAGTGACTATTGGCCGATAACTCCGATCAGTCAGTCCACCAACTCCTTCTGTCAGATACTCCCTGGTATCGAATTACTGTGACCTTAAGGGTGTACAGTGACTACTAGGCCTACCTACCTCAGTCAGCCCACTGACCCCTTCTGCCAGATACCCCATGTTATCCACATCCATTCACTTTACAGTATCTAATACTATAAAAATCATTTAAATCAGTTGACACATTCACAAATTTATTTCTAAACACATTTACAGTAAGTAATGGCATTAAATAATGTTACATACTGGTATATTAAAAGTTGTGACAGAATCGCCTCTCAGTCCCTTCAGGTTCAGTCCTTCACTTTGACAAAGTCTGTTAAAGCCAGAAGAATTGAAGTAAATTCTCTGTAAAACAGTGTCACTGTGGCTTTTAAAATAGTCCCCAAATTTTGTATCAATAAAGTGTTTACTATGCCACACTCCTTTGGAAATACTGAAGAAATTCTGTAGAGATGATGCAACTTGATGAAGTTGGAGGGCCCTCTGTTGAGTCAGCAGGTGGTTGCTGAGAGCAATGCTTTCTTTAGATTTTCAGATTCTTTTCTGTGAGGAACCTGGTTACACAGGAACAACAGGCACGTGAAACAGCAGGCTTTCTACACTAGGCCCTGTTCTCACTGCCCTGCATTGTCCTTAATCTGGGATACAGGTGATCTCCTGGGCCTTACGCTGTAATTCAATTAAACTGGTTCTGTCAGTTTTTCTTTCTTCAGTAGGACTCTTCAGACAGACACCCCTTGGCATGGGCACCTTCCTTGCCGGTCGCTCTCCCTGCTCAGGCTGATTGCACACTGGCTGTGAAGCTCTTTTTATAGTCAACATCTCATCAGCATATTTAAATTTGTGGTCAATGAGTGGACACTGACCTATCCAGCAGCTCAGCACCAATCAAATTCCTCCCTGCAGCTACATAAGCCACAATGCAATCCTCAGTTTTGGAGCTCAACTGTCCTGCTGAACATTCTAAGGCTTCGTCTGTTTTTTCTACTTTTAGTCAATTTAAAATACAATGTCTTTGTCACTTAAAACTAACATTTTCTCAAGAGTCAAGCACTTTCTCACTATAATGGTTGGACAGATGACTTTTCAAGCTTTCTGCTGAATGTTTTTCTGTTCACAGTAACTCCCAGGAAAGCATAGTCGCTAAGACTTCTATTAGTTTAACAATAAAACACTTAATGATTTCGGAACACTTTCCTATGCTTTTAACTGTCAAAACAGTCATTTCCCCTGTAATTTTGCTGACAACCAGTTTTTTCTTTCAGACATCAGTTATCCACACTAACTTCCACCACTAGTGTAACTGCCTGCATTGATAAGCTTCACCAAGGACCACTCTCCCTTAAAAGGTTAGCAACTCCCTTATTTTACATTGTATACAGCTTTTCCCATGTGTAGGACACTATACTGAACATGTGTGCCAAGTCTGGTTTATTTTCATTTAAAATTGGCTTGGCAGCCCCCATTGCTAAACATGTACAATGTGATCTGATTTTGTGATTCATGTTATGTCACTAGATTCAAAACTCTCTGTTTTGGATTCTGTACATATCTGAGTTAATCAATGTTTATGTGCTGTACCCAGGACTCCTGTAGCCCCCACATGCCCTTTTCATTGAATTATTTAATTGAAATCAGTGTGTTTTAAAAGCATGTGAAGCCATGAGCTCCTGTGCCTAATCGCACCCCTCTTCTGCACAAAATAGCTCTAGTGAGCTTTAATGTATAGTGCTGTGCATTTTCCAGTGTGGAGACTCCGTGAACCCAAATTCCAGACTGTGCTCTTTTCACATATTTTTATTTATTTCTGAGAGCCAGTCCCCAATGTTCACATTCCCTTGTACATTTTGTCTTGCCAACTACATTGTGAGGAAATTTATCTGGTTGATCCTGCCATTTGAGGAGTGCATTGTGCTGCTACCTCTCGATACTGCGTGAAGCAAGACACATTGTTAGGCTGAAGCCTGATCCCTGTATGGCTGCAGAGAGAGGCAGCTGCCCAAGGCAAGCCTAGGATTCCTAACTGAGCAAAGAGCACTCTGCTGTGGGACTGACACTCGATCTCTCACTCTCCACTCTCACTCAGTTTCTGGTGCCAGCAGTCCCCACAGCTGCCACTCTACTTACATTTATTTACTTCAGAGCAGCAATAACTTTTGTTTGGGGAGCGATTCTCTACTAAATTAAACTATTGCTAAAAATAAAACACCACAGGCAACTCAGGCAGTCCAATTGTACACTGGCTGTCCAGCGCTTGTGTCACTAGCCAGGGTGATCCTTTTACTAGCCCACTGGCCATCAGCATACCAGTTCTCTATTTCTACCATTAAAAATATTGTATTTTTTCACAAAACAATGCCAATCACTACATTTTGTATAAATAAAATGCACGTGTGTCAGAAATGGAAAGCCAGAAGTCCTTTTCTCTTCCCCCTGTGCTGCATCCCACTATCACAATTAATAATATGCTCACAGTGTATTTTATACCTAAACTCATTTTAAATGGCTGATTTTTATTATATTACAATTATGGAAGCTAAGTCTAACTATTTTTATTACTGCAGGGACTGCCCCATGCATCTCTGGCAACTCCTACCTATTCTGGGTTTTGAACTCATGTCCTTAACTACTAAATTTTATGACTACAATTAAACTAACAGGCTGTCCCTATTCTCTTGGTGGGACAGGCTATCTGAAGTTGTTACATTTCATTTTTATTGAATGGAACTGCTTTCTTAGTCGGATGTGGACAGTGAAACCGAAGGACATTTTAGTCTATTAATAAAGCTTAGGAGCATGTATTTGTACATAAAAAGATGTTATTTTATAAGTACAATAACCCACTCCGGGCCAAGGGTATTTAATGAATGCCCAAGGTGGTTGGAGGGTACTCGGCCTTTGACCTCATGCCTCACAATGCACCTGGGGTGCATTAATGCCCCCACACACCCATGGCCTGTTGTGGGTTATAGCTTACTGTATGTATCCCACATCTTTGCTGTGTCATGATGTAACACCTAGCCTGGCAGCATTCTGAGGCATGATCTCAGATTTGCTGATTGCATCTGCAGGGGATGGGCATCAAAGAGTCAGAGGAACTAATAAACATTAACCCTTGTTGTGTTACAGTGCAAGATTCATGTTCTAGCACCTAGCACAGCAGCACCCTGAGATGTGATATCAGATTTTCTAATCCTGTTTATGGGGGTGGGGAAAACCAAAATTGTAGGAGTCATTATAAAGGAGGCAACAGACTGATGGAAAAAGTACACCAAGAAATACATCCAGGTCCCTGAAATTATCAGCATCAAAGAACAGACTATTCCTCCCATCTTCAAATGACTTTCACCATACATTTCTAGCACCTTAGATTCAGTTATGTTTAAACATTAAGGTCCTGTGAAAAACTTCCATGATTGCAGTCAAAGCTGTATTCCATGATCTGCTGATGCATTATGTATTCAGTTGGCAATGGCACAGAGTGTTTCATAGGGCATGCCCCCCCCCCCACCATCCTGCATCCTGTTGGGAATATCACAGAGTATTTCAAATTACCACATCTCCTCAGTTGAAGCTGTATCCCCTGGTCCACTAAATCATTAAGTAAAAGGTGCTGCTCACACAGAGAAGGAGCTGTATATTCCAGCTGTAAAGCAGAAATTCATTAGGACTAAAGACTGACAGGTACAGGGTACTGTTCATCCAGCATCATGATTCTAACATTTATCATGCATACAGTACTGTACTAGGTACGTTGGGATAACTTTTTTTACTTTTGGATTTGTGTCCCTGCATATTGTATAAATACGAAAAAACAGTTAATTTCTTTGAGCAAACTGCTCCATTATTTCATAAACATTTTTTCAAAATCCTGAAGAGCTATGGAATTGTAACCCAGATTGCGTTGCGTGGTGTCAGATTCTAACACCTAGCCAGGCAGCATCCTGAGGTGTGATTTCAAGTTCGCTAGTCCTGTTTGTGGAGGTTAGGCATCATCAAAAAATGCTGTCAATTTCCTAATTTCTGCTATGAAAGCTAGCTTTGGCATCATGGTATAATAACTGAGACTCTGAAATTCAATACATTCGTCATCTTATTTTTGAAATTAAATGGGGTAGGTAGGACAGTGTAAGTAAATGTAATATGCAAACATAGAACAAATATATCAAATCTGCTTCCCAGACACATTGTCAAGTTTAATCTCTTAATCCAGCCCTACAGGTGATAGAACTCCAACTGTGATGGAGAAGCAGTGTCCCACATTTGCACACTACACAATCACGCACCTGCACATCCATTTATATAGTACCTGTTGGCTAATGCTGACTCCAGTTCCATCTACAGTATTTTTGGAAGGGGGGTGCTGAGATAGATACTAACATTTGTAAAGTAACTGCAATGGAGGTAATGGCATGGAACTGCTTCTCTACTGTGCTACTCTGTTTGATGCTAATGCGCTTATTGGGAATCTGATGTGTAACGTGTGTTTAACTTTGTTCAGACAATTTTTTCCAAAATGTCACCACCACAGTATGAATTTCACAGAACAGCAAACCTGCATGACCTCTGTCATTTAGCCTGCTGCCTCAGTCCAATCCAGAGCATTTCATCAAAATAACTGTGCAGGCTATTCAAGTGCATGGTGTGTTGGCAGAGAGAATGGGTATACCCCCCCGACAGTGATACCAACACAGCAACCTACATCACTGTCAACAAAATCATCATTTCATCGACAGGCCACTATGTTGGTGCACCTGAGACAGATGCATACTGTCTCCCAGTCCTGCACCCCCTCCCTGAATCAACTCTGACTTGGAGTTGATTATAATTGGAATGGGGGTGTGGGGGACAGAGACCCCTCACATGGGGGGTTCAGGGTTGAAGCCCCCTGATAGAAACACAGACCAGATGCCACCGGGTCTGAGGAATAATTCCCCAGTACCACTCTCTAGGTTCTACCCCAGAGAAAATACTCAAATTAGCTAATGACTTTGCCAGTGAGTCTTACATATTTCCTTAGTCGGTCCAAAAGAACCCCATGATCCAGTGTCAAAGGCTGATGAGAGATTGAGGAGAACAAGAATCAATCACTCTCCCTGATCCCTCACCCTGAGCAGGTCATTCAGAACCCACACTAATGCAGTCTCTGTGCTGTGCACTGCCCTAAATCCAGACTAGAGGGGCTTGCAGATGTTAAAGGTAGTGAGGTGCACCTCGAAGTGCCATGTAACCACCTTCTTAAAAATCTTCCTTAAAAATGGAAGATTCGAGACATGGCAGTAGTTCACCGGGATCTCCGGGTCCAACCATGGTTTCTTCAACAGAGGCATCACCAGAGCCCTTTTAAGTGACTCTGGGAAGACCCCCATCAATAAGGAACTCCAGACAATATCGGTAAAAACTGGGTCCAGAAGCTCAACACAACCAACAAGTAATCACATCATCCCTTGGTTCAGGCTGCAAAATGTTGGTCTTAGCTCTGAGATCACCTTGCACACCTCATCCATCATTACTGGACTGAACTCTCCCCCAGAAGACTGATTGCAAATGTTACTATCAGGCCAAACACTGCTGAACTGTAAAAAACCCCTGGAGAAACCCCAACCCTAATGAAGGACAGCCTGCCCAAGAAGAAAAGAAGTGAACTCCTCACATTTTTCCACAGAAAATGTTCTGACTGGCTGCAGACAGGCCAGATGTAAAACCCTTTCCACCACCCAAAAGAGACATCAGTTCTTCCCTTCTGCAATTACCCTAGACATAAACGCTGCCTTTCCCTGGGTGATTGCATTCTGTTAATGAGATATCAGAACCAGTTTGTCATCCTGGGTCCTGGACTTCCTCCATCGGTACCCTAACTTTCTCCCCCTGGTCTTCCATGCTCTCAACTTGCCGTGAAACCAAGACAAGTTGAGGCGCAATACCAGTGGGCATACATGGATTGGTGCTAGAAGATCAAAGGCCTCCATGACAGCCCTATCATAGGCTACTATGGCCACCTCCAGCTCTCCAGCACAAGCCCCCAGTACAGATGAGGTGTCCAGCACTGGTGACAGTCCTCAGGCTGTAACCCTTTTAAAGGGTGGAACCAGTAACCTCCACAGTGGATGGGACACACTGTGGAGGTGGGGTTGTGAAATTAAATCTGACAGTACAATGATTCAACCAAATGTCCGGCTCAGTCTCAAGCGCATTAAGCTCGAGCCATAGCAAGAACACTAAACTGAAAGTATGGCAGTGCTGGTGGGTCCCAGTTGTGACTTCAAGAGACAGGCCCAGAGCCTATATGCTGTTAAGGAAGTCCCTAGATAATCCTGATTTTACATCGCCCACTCAGGCATTGAAATTACCAAGAATAAGCCATCTTGGTGATTCCAACACCCCAAAAGTTGTAATCTCTTGCAAACATTCTCCATCTTGACCAGGTGGATGATATACCAGGAGAATCCTTAAGCCTGACTCAGGACCCCACGCACAGCCACATGACAAGCAGTCCCCCACAGGGTACACCATCAGACCCAATTCTAACCTAAAACAAATGGTCAACCCCCCATTTCCTTCCTCAGGCAGTGAATCACAGAGAAGCCTGCTGGGATTGATGCCTCAGGCACAGGACTGGCATAATCTCCCAGCCAGGTCTCTGTGATGCAAGCCAGGTAAACTGAAGCAACAAGACCCACCATAATAGCGGTCTTATTTGCCATTGACCAAGCAATACATAACACTGCCTGAAGAGGATGGAAGGTGGAGGCTGGTCCCTCAGCTACCTGCCCACCTGATCTAGTGGGTTCCCTGGGAAGAGGGACGAGACATGGAAGACCCCTGTCCATATCCTTCCTCTTCCCATGGTATCTCCTAGTCCTTACCACCCCAATCGGCATCTCTCCAATACACCCCATATCAAACCCACTTGGTCTTCCACCTCTCCTCCCAATTCCCAGTTCCCTGCACTGATAATAAGTTGTATCCTACAGAGGGATCCTGGAAGGGACACAGGGCTCTCAAGACAGATAGGGAATAACACAACCATGGGGTCTGAACTAAATAACCCATCTGGTGAATAATAAACCCACTATTACAGTTTCAAATTCACAGTTAGAATAATAGAACCCCTCCATCCACCCTCCCACCAAGCCAAACATAAACCACCTTTAAAAACCTTAGCAAACCACTCAAATCCCCCAAATATCACTCACACTCCAACACACTCCACACTCAGATACCACCCACACAATGCCACACACTCCGACAACCCTCCCCAAACAATGTAAATAATATCACAATCCCACCCTCTAACTTAAAACACATGAAAGTATAACACTATAGAGTTCAATACAGTTGGAGATGGGTGTTAGACAGGAGAGTCCAGTGGTCTGTACTGAAGGTAAACTCAGTCTAGAACCATCTCACTAGGGAATGTTTCACAACAGTTTCACTAAACACCTCACCTCTCACCAGAGGTGCAACAGTCCCATAGCAGCACTGAAAAATAGCACTAAACCAGGTCTAATACACAGTTCTGTCCAAACGGTGGCCATGGCAGTCCAGAGTGCGTTACTATACAGCCATTCACACTAGATTAGCAACCCAAAATAGCTCTCATCTCCCTTGTCTTTTAAAGAGTCACAGCCAGTGAGTCACAGTCCTGGTATTCTCAGTATGGAGGTCCCAGACAGATTCTGATTGTCCAGGCATAATCTAAGGTTCTCTCACAGTCCCAAATTGCATGTGCTCACCTACACTAGCTGCACCTAGAATCTTTAGTGTAACAGCTGGGCAACAGGCCTCCCAAATCAGACAATGCTCTTGGTGGTGCTATTGATTGGACACGTATCCCATAAGGATGCCAAATGTAGATCCTCTGTCTCCCCTCACTTCTACCAACCATCCCTTTTGGATGCAAAACAAATACAGTCCAGGAGAATAAAATGCTCTAGCAGGGACTTCCTTCCCTCTCATCACTCCCAGGCATAATTCGCTGTTCCATTGCCCCATTACTGCCAAGCAGGGATCGATCATTTGATGCTAGTTATTCAACAGACGGACCCACACCGACTCCACAGCCACCAATGTCAGAACCAGCTGCAGCTCAGCGGTCGCTACAGTAAAATGAAAATCTTAAATGCACCAATAAGTCAGCTACTTGAGCCTTCACTAAAATAAAAGAGCTACACTCCTAACACTACCTCACTTGCCATCCTTCAGTAATATTTCCCATATAATACCAACTCACTCTCTAAACAATAAACAATATGCTATAACTATACACTGTAACTAAAATTAATAATGCAGTATTGATGTTAAAACTGTACACCAAATGACAGCAAAAACTGACTAAATGGACTCTCCTCCAGACTCCTTATGATAATCAGCCCAGCGTGGCTGCCATTTTACCTCATAGAATGAATGTGACAGAGTGTTTCTAAGGGCTCCTCTCTCCTCACTGAAAGCTGCATCCCCTGGCATGCTGATTCATTAAATGTTCATCTGGGGATGTGACAGAGTGTTTCCAAGGGCCCCTCTCCTCAACTAGGAATATGACAGTGTGTTTGCAAGTGCCCCCTCTCTTTAGCTGGGAATGGCACAGAATGTTTCCAAGGACACCATCTCCTCAGCTGGGAATGTGTCAGAGTGTTTCCAAGGGTCACCTCTCCTCAGTTCCCCCTCATATTCTGTTGGGAATGCCACAGAGTGTTTCAAAGGGACCCACTCATCAGTGAGATGAGGAAATGTCCCTTATTAAATAGGTTGATCACCCACATTGTATCTCATTTTGAATGACTGTGTCCTTCATTTCAGTGACAAAAGGTTGACAAGTATGCATGTCCCCTCAATCAAAGATGTATCCCCAGTCCTGCTGGATCCCTAGTATTCAGTTGGAAATGACACAGAGTGTTTGCAAAGGACCCTCTCCATCCCCCATGGGTATTCTGTTGGGAATGGCACAGAGGGTTTCAAATGGCCCATTCTCCTCATACATCAGTGCACCATTACAAAGTGTGTATTAGAGTGTTTACTAAACTTTGATCACCTGCTACTTGGTGTGCCTGAGCACTGCTGGGACAGACCATGCTTGAGGATGAAATATGTAGTATAAACACTGAATAGCGACATCTGAAGGACATAGCAAGAACTTCTGTGTCCAAAGAATTCTGACATCTGAATGAAATGGGAAAAAAAAGAATTGCAAGTATGATGCCTGATGCTATGGTGCAAAATCTTTGAAAATGGCAATGGCTACCACTGTACTAACAGCTTTACCGTGACATTGCATGAACATGATTCTCACTACACTGCTTCATGGCTTGATGATGTAGGGCCACCTCCAATGCAAGTCATCCTAGTTGTGTTTTAGCTGCCAGATACTTTGCATCAGCCTGGCATAATGCTCCTGAGAGTTTTCCCTATGGCTACCCAAATGGCATTTCATTTATGGACTTCCAGCCTCTTGGATCCAAAGAAATCTATGGCATTTGTTTGGCATGACTGCCCCATGTAAAACCATGCTGGAGCTGGTCCTACAACTCATTTGTCTCCAAGTACTTCCTCAGCCTCTCCTTCAATAGGGTTTCCATTAATATTTATTTATTTGTTGAAAACTTCAGAGATAACCTTTGAGCACAAGTGCTCATTTACAAAGGTTCCACATCAAATATATAGTCACAAAAACATTACAAATACAATAAGCAGTTCCAGTGGAAATGCAGTTGAGTCAGGCTCCAAGCACTTAAAGGTGAAATGTAATGAATAAAACATGCTGATTTTGTATTTATTGTGTCCTGTTTTCATTTGTCATCTCAGGTCGGGATATTCAAAGCAGTTGCGCATGGTGCAACTGAGCCGCACCAGTGCAAGTGTAGACTTGCGCCAAGGAGCGATATTCAGCAGGAGTCATTGCACAGCACAAGTCCCATTGCACCAATGTGCAACTATAATGAATGCATGTGGAACAGCAGGGGGCATGCCCATGAATATGCGGCGCAGTGCGATATTCAACCGTGGAACCATGGAACAAGTGCGGAGCAAAACCTGGATGTGCCAAGCAGACTTGCGCCCATAAATACAGAACACAAGCACACATACAGCACTTGCACCAGGGGAGGATGAGAGAGAGAGAGAGTGGCAAGAGAAGGTAGAGAGACTGAAAACGAGACAGAGCAAGGGAGACAGAGCCAGTGAGGGATAGATAGACTGGCACAGGTAGCTAGAAGGGTGTGGGACAGAGGTGGCAGTGGAGAGTGAGCCTTGGGCTGAGAGAGTGAGAGGGAGAAGCAGGTAAAGTGCCATGCAGTGCACCAGGGTGGCATACAGCCCACAGCTGCTGACCACCCGAGGGCAGACAGGACATCTGGGGCCATGGCTAATGCACCCTTCCTAATGGAGGCCATAATGAGGGGTGTAAGAAGGCAGGAGAAACAGTGACGTGGCCATGGAAGGGCCTGTCGGTGGTACGCCCAGAATAGGTGGTACCATGCCCACACCACCTTCAAGAATTACACCGAGGCAGAGATTGTGGACCAGTATCACCTGAACAGGGCCATTCTAAGGCAGATCTGTGAGCTGTGCAGTGAGGAGATGCAGGCACCCGCAAGACGGAGCCACGCAATGTCTGTGGAGACAAAGGTGACAGCAGTCATATGCCTGCTTGCCACAGGCACCTTCCAGAGATCAACAGGGGACACAACAGGCATAACCCAGTCAGCCATGTCCCACCTCCTCACACAGTTTCTCAATGCCCTGCTGCCACATGCTTCAGAATACATCCAGTTCCCCAGCACACAGGCAAAGCGTACATCAACCGTGCAGAACTTCCACAGGGTAGCACACATGCCTGCCATGCTTGGGGCCATTGACTGCACCCATGTGGGCATCTGCATGCCACCTGGCCCTGAGGGTGTGGCTTACATGAGCAGGAAGGGGTTCCCAAGTGTGAACTGCCAGGTGGCATGCGATGCCAAGGGGTGCATCACCAATGTCTGTGCCACACACCCTGGGAGTGCACATAATGCATTCATCTGGCACAGCTCTGTGCCATGCCACAGGTTCTAGCATGGGGACATACCCACGGGCCACCTAGTGGGTGAGTATGGGATGGGCAAGGGGTGCCGGGCAGAGTAGGGCATGGGTTGGGGGAGGGCAGGATGGGTGCGCTGGAGATGGCACCAGAGATAGGCAAGGGGCACAGTAACAGAGGACACAGGGCTAACAATATCATTATCCACACAGGTGACAGTGGCTATCCACTCAGGCCCTGGCTGCTCACCCCCTATCAGCACCTGTCGTCCCCAGCAGAGGAACAGTAAAATGAGACACACGCCAGCACGCAGAACATCATTGAGTGTGTATTTGGGATGCTGAAGGCACGGTTCAGTTGCCTAGACAGGTCTGGTGGTGCCCTACAGTACAGCCCCTCGAAAGCCTGTGGCCTATTCCTGGCCTGCTGCATACTGCACAACATGGCCATTGACCATGGGATAGCTGTCAAGGCTGATGAGGGTGACAGTAGTGGGGGATGATGAGGGCAATGGGCCAGAGGGTGGTGGACAGCCACCCAGGGCAGAGGGATCCCCGGCTACAGAGAATGGCATGCTAGCACAAGGACACCATCGTACAGGAGCACTATGGTGCATGCAGGTAGGTGGTGCCACACCCACGCACTGGCCACACACACAGGTTCAGCATACAGGCAGGGGCATGCATGGCAATGGGCATGCACTCACAGAGACGTGGTGCGAGGTGGGGGTATCAGTGTAACACAGCCACACACAACAGCACACAGCAGTGAACAGCATGCACACACACACACACAAACACATATGTCCAGGCACCGGCCTGTGGTGGGGATCAGATGCAGTGCACCGGTGAACAGGGGCAACTGATGCAGATTTGCTCTCATCACACCCATGCTACACAGACCAGCAGCCAGGCAGGCATGCACACAGGCAGCATGTGGTGTGACACACAGGTGCCACACCTGTGGTATGCACACACACACACTGCCCATGCATGCACAGGACAGCGGCAGCAGACTGCAACCAGGGTGGCACGCACATCAGGTCTGCTGCACAGAACCATGGCCACTGTGGCCATGGGGGCAGCCACGCCAAAGCTGATTGGTAGCCACAGGCTGCACATTGGCCACAGGGAGTGTTTGCAACAGCCCCTCAGGGGTTGTACTGTGGGACCATAACTGGGTCCATGCAGCAGTGTGTAGGCATCCAAACAGGCCCACCCCAGGCATGCTTGGGATGTCAACAGCAGAGCCTGACATTGACAGGGAGGGTATTGCTTGAAGCCAGGATTGTGGGGTGGACAGTGCACTACATGTTGTCCGAGATGGCCGGCCATGCCCTGTGGCAGCCAGCAGTGCAAGGCCATCAGTGATCACATTGGCTATGCAATCTTGGGATGTGGTTGTGCCCTCCCACACGTGCTGTACAGCCGCCAGGAGCTGTGCAGTGCCCCTCTCATGCTGCTCGGCTACCTGGTGCATCTCCTCATGTAGTGCATGCATCCCAGCTACCAGCAGCATTTGTTGCTCCTTGGAGGCCCACAGCAAACAGGTGTGCTCTGCAAATGGGTCGGCGCCCAGGGGAACCTGGGTGGAGTGTCGACCCTCCTGAGGTAAACGACCACGCTGCACAGCCCCCACTCAGGTGGACACTGCACAGTGGGGTCCCCATGGGGTAAGTCACTATCAGTTACCCCGGAAGTGGACCCTATGTCCGGCTGACCTATGGCTCCTGATGCCTGCTGCTGCTGCTCTTCCGGCCGCTGTATGCTGCCCAGCGCCTGCACGGCCGCACCACTACCACCACCATATAGCACTGCCATGGCAGTGCATACAGCAGCACCTACTGTGGTGGTGGGTAGCTGCACCACCACTGTCAGGCCACTGGGCACGCTGCCTGTGATGGTATCAGGTATGGATATCTCCCCCACAACACCACCCATGCTCTCCAGAATCATGGTCAGGTTGTCATCAGTGTTGGACTCGCCCCAATCTGTGTCTCCAAGCAGAGGAGGCCTTGGCTGGCATCCTGCAGAAACACAGCCAGGGCCTCATCCGTGTCCATGCCCAGGACAACCGGCTGGTCAGTGGTTGTGTGCTGCAGCTGATCAGGCCCCTGAATGCCAATGGAGGTGGATGTCTGGTCCTTCAGGGCAGGGACTGCCTCCATGGCTGCTGCTGGTGCACCATCCTCTGCATGCAGGTGTGCTGGTGCTCAAAGATAAAACAGATGCGTCAGTGATGCAAGGCCCCATTCCCCCCCAACCACCCTGGCCACTGCGTGTTGTGTGTGCCCAGTATATGTACCATGCAGTGATGGGCTTCCACTCATCTGAAAACCTCCACCCAACACACCCTCCACAGTGCTGACATGCATGGTGGCTGCCACTAACTCCTCCTGCACTGTGAGCTGTAGTACATCAACAGGCCCCACTCCAGTGGCTGTCCAGGCTGCATGACTGGCCACTAGCTTCTCCTTGATGTGGCACTTATCGGTGCCCACCTTCTTACGACACTTCTGCACAGACCGCTGGTGGCTGCCCTGCTGGGTGACACATGCTGCCACCTCCTCCCAGGCCGCAGCCCTGGCCTGTGGTGTGCCTATGGCACCACGCAGCAGTGGCTCCCTGTCGAGGTAGGCCTCAAACAAGGCATCTGCCTCAGTCTTTGTAAAGTTGAGTATGCGCTTGTGAGCAGGCCCACGCTCCTCACTCCCTTCATGTTCCAACATAATGCTACCTATGGACATGGACATGTGTGTCAGAGACAGCAGCAGCCCACTCCATCCACCCTGCTGTGCTGACTGGGCTCAGCAGCATGCGCAACTTACCTCAGATGGTTGCAATACCGGTCTATGGCCTATTCTGGTCGGTGGCACTTTTATAGTGCAACGCATGCAAATGATCATTGGCGCAATGGTAATGACATGCTAATTTCCCCAGTGTGTTGCGCATTGACTGATGAACTTATTTGCATGTGGTGGCTGAATATTGAGTACTTGCTCTGTGCACAATGGAATTGCTCCAGAGCAAGTCACAGTACAATATCCAGGTAGGTGCAGTGTGCAGGACCGCAGTGCACATGCATCAGTTGGTGTGCTACTGCCTATTGTGCACTGTGTGCCCACTGCGCCATAGGGACGGTGGTGCATTGTGCACCATGGCTGCTATTGCGCACTGGTGCACAGCATGCCGGTCAACCCCTGACCGCTACTGTGATCCCCTGACCCCTTGGAACTTCGCCATCGTGTTCCTGTCTGGTCACACCCATGCCACGCATCTCCGGCATTGTGCAATTGGCGGACACAGCACTTGCCTCCACAAGGTGCGCATACCGCGCATGTTGTGCACACTTGTGCTTCTGGCTGCCATTTTGTCTCCACACATTGCTGTCAGTACAGTAGTGCAGCAGGGAGTTCACCGGGCCCATAACTGGTCTGATATAGAGCTTGTCAATCTGGTGGCCTGTGTGCAGCCACATGCACATGGGCTGTTTGGTCAGGTGCCCCTGCAACAGCCACGGACCAATGTCTGGCAAGGCATTGCTGCCAGCCTGCTACAGAATACTGGGGTGGCCAGAACTGGGGAGCAATGCCACCACTGGTATGGTGACCTCATGTGGCAGGATCTGGAGCACCTGTGACAGCTACAGGCACACGTCCGCCGAGGGGCCATGCCACAGCCAGGTAAGTCAGACCATGCTGCATGTGTGCCCTAGTGCTGTACTGTGATGATGGCTTGGCTGCCTGGCATGACCTGCAGAGGGGTACACTGTCATCATGTGCATTGCCGTGTGGCATTGCCAACCAAAGCTTGAGTTGTGATACAGCCTTGCAGGACATGTCAGGCAGGGGCACATGCTGTGCACAGGGGTGAGGGTGGTGGGCACATGCTGTGGGTGTTCTCTGATGTGTACCTGTCTTTGTTCCATTTCCAGGACCTGAAGACCACCACAGGGAAAGTGCGGCAGGAGTACCAAGGCCAGCCCAGCAGGCCGCAGCAGGACCCAGCTGTGGTGCAGCAGCATGACAGGTGCCAGTGGGGCCGCAGATGGCAGGTAGGCACTGTTTTGGTCCTGTGCACAGTACAGGGTGGTCGGGGGGAGTGGGTGCAGCCATAGCCACTTGTTCCATGTGCCATGGCAGCTGTGTGTGTCGCACTGTGCATGGTGCGTGCCACTGTGTGGCAGCCATTGCACATGTGTACCAGCTGTTGGTGGGATGGGTGTGTACCCGGCTACCACTGGTGTTGCTGTGGTGCTGCTGGTACCCTGTGCCATTTTATTGTCACTGCATAATTGGGTGGCCTTTTGGCAGCTGTGCCCACCTCTGTGCACTGTCATGGCATTCTGGGTTGCTGGCAGGCATTGGCCCACACCCCTGTGGGTGGCTAGGGTGCCACTCCAGGGGTGTGTGTTCCCACTGCCCATTGCACACAGTGGGTGGGCATGGTACCTTGGGACTTTGCACTAATCACCTGTTCTGTTCCTTGTCATAGGTATCTGGCAGAGGACCAGGCTGCCCCTCTACTGTTGGCTGCTGCACCAGATTATGCTCATATCATCCACCAACATGGAGGTGGTCCAGCAGGTGCACCAGCTCTTTCTAGCCAACCGCGGAGAAGGAGGTGCCAGGTGGTGGTAGGGCATGGCCACTCTTAGTTCCAGCCCCAGCTTTTCCCTGATTCCCTTGCTGTCCCTCCCCAATCCATCCCTTTCCCACTGTACAGTCCCTGTTCCCTGTCCCCTTCCCTCTCTTTTCTACCCTTTCCCACCCCTTGCTCTTGTATATAGTTCTCTGCAACACATATTTTGACTTACCTGCCTGTGTCAGTGTCTGCTTTGCAGCTGGCATGAGGAGCCATGCTGCAGTGGTATGGTGTCTGTGTGGTATGCATATGTCGGTGTGCAGGTTGTGCATCTGCAGTGCACTGCTGTGTGCTGTGGTGTGTCCCACAGTGGTGGTGTCCTGCCCCTTGGTCAGGGCTGTGCCTTGGGGAGGCCATGGGGCTGCTGTCAGAGATATGTGCACGTGTGTGCTTGGCAGCATGGTCTTGGGTGTGGCTTGATGGGGTCTGGGTGGGTGGGGCACGCATGCAGCCAGGGGACTCCACTGGTGGCCATTGGAGCCACCTGTTGCCTGTTTTCTGTGCCATTGTTGTATTCTGGGGTGGGGGTGTCTGGGTGTCTGTGTGTGCCCTGCTGGTGGTGGTCACCTGTGGCCTGCCACTGTGAATCCCTGGCACTGTCCCTGGGTCCATTCCTCTGCTGTGCCCCCCTCTTTTACTCTGCTGCTGTGCTTCCACCATTGCCTGGGGCTTCTCTTTGTGTGCCATGGCACATGCCTGGTTGAACCATGGTACATCTGTGCCATATTCAGCTGTGTTGCGCTGGCACATTTCGGCATGCACAACCTCTGAATATAGCACTTGTTGCACCATGGCACATGGGATTTGGACTGTGACGGACTTGTGCCAGACTATGGCGTATTTCTGAATATCTGGCCCTCTGTGTGTAACAATGTGCTGCCCTTTCTGATGTGTTCCATGTGAACTGAGTGCTTCTTTTTTGATGAGCCGGTTCTGTGATTCAGTATGTTTTTCACTGTGGTATGGCAGCACTCCAGAGCTCTGAGCTGGAGAGCAAAAGCCACATCACTACCTCTGTTTGCCACCCCTGTTGCCTGTGGTGTCAAACCAGCAGCTGTCATTTATGGCAACTGACAGCACAGAATAGCAGCGCTGTTGCACTGGTAAGTGTAGTGAAAGTTTGTATGTGACTATCCTTCGGTAGTAGAAAGGATGCAGTCTTTCTCAGTGCCCTTTGTTTAAATTTTTTTTCTGAGAATGGTTTGTGGTGGAGTGCTGAGAAACGGGTGGGGGAGGGGTTGCACTACACAGGCTTTGTTCAATCTGCTAGTGTTCACTTATCCTGCAAGGATTATTCACATAATGTGAATGTGCTGGCTTATTCATAAATGTGCAAGGATTATTTGAGTGGTGGTAAAGCCTCCCATATTGTGGAAATGCAGTAGTTTGACAGCATTGTTTTGTGACACCAGATACAGTTACTCCCTGCTTGTAGTAAATGTAATTTAATGTGAGGAACAGTGGCTTTGTTGCAACTGTTCATTGCCTTGGTTCGGTTTCATGTCTGTGTGGACTGCAGTCTTCATCTCTGCATTTTTATATTTCAGCATACATTTCTGACATTTACATTTATTCTTTATGGAAAGTGACGCTGGATACATCTGTCAAGTTCTAGTTTGTTGAAAGTTCTCTTCAGTTTTGTAGTGTTTTTTTTTTTTTATTGGTGCACTCTCATTGTTCTGAATTATTATTCTTTGCCAAGTGTAACATATGTTTATGTCTACAGTAAGGGAGTTGTTTCACAGTGTTTGGCTGTGCAATATTTATTAATCAGTGTGTCTTGCATCATAGTCCTGATGTTATATGAATTTCCTGTGGGTAGCTTGACACATGTAGTAGATCTGGGTTTGATTCCCTCAACCTCCACATGGCATTTTAGATACTGTGTTGAATCTTACAGCTCCACATTTGCATCTAATATCTGTAGTTGGTCTCAAATAGAGTAAAGAGAGTAACACAGCAGTAAACATATAAATACAGCAAGGAAATAATAATTCCAGTATTCATGCCCTTTTTTCTGGTATTAGTGTGTGTGGCTTTTGATGGTAGAAAATGGTATATTGTGCATTCCCTTTATGTAAGAATGATGATAGGAGTGGCAAGTCTTTCTTTACATTCCCTAAGAACAGGAAAAGAAGACAAGCATGGATTAAAGCTTGTCATCATGAACTGAGTTGGCAGCCATGTGATAGAACTGTGCTGTGCAAGGATCATTTTGATACTGGAGATTTTACAATACCATCCATTGCACGGCAGTGTGGTTACCGTCGGTTAAATTTGAAAAAAGGAGCCGTGCCACAAACCTTCTGAGTTGAGGATCAAGAGGCAAGCCATAGGCAAGTGTTTTCATGAAAAGGAGGAAGTTGGAAAAGGTAATAAAATATTTTTGTCTGGCAGAGTGTGTTCTTGCAGATTATCAGGACGACATTGTGGTGTGTATCACTTAGTAGTATTTTTTTTTTTATTATCCCCCTATTTCATTCAAAAGAAGGAAAAAGAAATTCATGTGATACTGATGTTCTGTTCTAGTGGTGTATATAGCTTTGTTGATTTGTCACAGTGACTCAACTGCATGGTTGTTCCATGCCATAGCAGGATTAACAGCCTGTTATGTGTGGAGTTAGTGGTATGGAAGATGTAGTAGATATGTAAGTGAAATGTCTACACCACTTTAGGCAACTTGGCACCTCCTAGAAATTATCAGTAGCCATAGATGGCATTCCAGTTACTGTGCATCAGTAACTTAGATTGGTACCTGCACTACCTTTAGGATGTATACCAGGCTCATTATGTAGAGGAAGATGGAGGAGGGCACAGTTTACCTAAAGTTTATTCCATGCATCCACCACCCCTTCGGTGAAGAAAAACTTCCTCATGCAACTCCTTAGTCTATCCCCTTCAAACCTCATATTATGGTCTCTTGTTCCTGGATATCTCCTTTCAAGAAAGATGCTACCCTCCAGTACCCTATTTATGACTTTTAGATATTTGAAGGTTTCTATCATATCTCCCCTGTCTCTTCTCATCTCCAGGGTATATATATTGAGGTCTCCCAGTCTCTCCTCATGTGACTTATGGTGCAGACATTGCTCCATCTTTGTTGCCCTTCTTTGAACTGCCTCCACCCTGTCTATGTCCTTACAGAGATGCGGCCTCCAGAACTGGACACTGTATTCAAAATAAGGACTCACCAATGATCTGTACGGTGGCATCACCACCTCCTTCTTTCTGCTGGTAATACCTGTCCCTGTGCAACTCAGTATCCCACTGGCTCTCCCCACAGCCTTGGCACATTGTTTGGCAACCTTTAGGTCAACAGCTATGATCACCCCTTAATCTCTTTCCTGTTTGGTGACCATCAGTTTCCCCCTCCACATCATTGAATTCTTCCCTGTGTTTTTGCACCCCAAATGCATGATTTTGTACTTTTTTGTATTAAATGTCAGCTGCCACACTTTGGACCACTCCTCCAGGTTACCTAGGTCCCTCCTCATTTTTTCCACCCATCCCAGAGTGTCCACCCTGTTGCAGAGCTCAGTCTCATCTGCAAAGAGGCACACCCTCCCAGCCCCTCTGCAATGTCACTTATGAAGAAATTAAATAGGACTGGGTTCAAGACTGATCTCTGTGGCACCCTGATTGTCATCCTCCTTTCCTTGGATTGAGATCCATTTACCACAACCCTCTGTCTTATATCACTCAGCTAGTTCCTAACCCAGTTTACCACATTGTGAGCCCCTCCCTGGCTGCCCAGCTTGCTTAGAAGTCTTCTGTGTGGAACGGTATCGAATACCTTACTGAAATCCAGATATACCACATTCACTGCCCTACCCTGATCCACTACACTAGTCATCCATACAAATTAATCAATTAGATTTGTTTGACATGTACTTCTTGCTGTGAATCCATGCTATCTTGGATCATGTGCTCCACTGGCTTCAAGATGTTTCATGATTCCTTGTTTAAGTAGTGATTCCATAATCTTCCCCACTATTGAGGTGATGCTGACTGGTCTTTAGTGTCCAGCCTCCTCCCTACTGCCTCTTTTGTGAAGAGGGACTACACCTGCCCTACTCCAGTCCTCCTTAACCACTCCCATCGCGAGTGACTCGTTGAACAAGGTTGCTAGTGGTGGTTCCAGCACCTCCTGTAGTTCC
The DNA here is from genome assembly GCA_016271365.2 of Neoceratodus forsteri. Taxonomy (NCBI): domain Eukaryota; kingdom Metazoa; phylum Chordata; order Ceratodontiformes; family Ceratodontidae; genus Neoceratodus; species Neoceratodus forsteri. The sequence goes on along the minus strand of CM057452.1, from coordinate 1,193,313,521 downwards.
CTTAATATTCAGGGATGTACCCCATCTGGTCCCATTGCCTTGTTCACATTCAGTTTTGTCAGTTCTTCTAGGACACTATCTTCTGTAAATGGACAGGTGTCCATCTCCCTTCCCTATTTATTCATGTTGCCTAACTGTGGTCCCTCACCTTCTTGTTCTGTGAATATAGAAGAAAAATATTTGTTCAGTAGTGATGCCTTTTCCATATTCACTTCCATGCATTATCCTTCTTCCCCTGTAACCCTTACTATCCCACCCTGGCTTTTCTCCTTTCACTAATGTACCTATAAAAAGTCTTGTCTCCTTTATTACCTCCTGTGCTATTTTTTCCTCCATGTGTGCCTTTGCACTCCTGACTGCTTTCCCTGCCTCCCTTTGTTTATCCAGATGCATTACCCTGTCCTCCTACTACAGTACTGTGTTTCTTGTATTTTCTGAAAGCCATCTTTTTTGCCCTTACCTTCCCAGCCATTACCTTTGAGAATCGTAGTGGATTTCTCTTTCTCTTGCCCTTGTTCACTTGCCTAATGCAAATAGTTGTTGCCTCCACCATGAATCCTTTTCAGCTGGGCACACTGCTCTTCCACTTCCACCCCTACTGTCCCTCTCTGCCAAGGTGTGCTTGAGACATACACCCAGCTTAGTAAAGTCTGCTCTCCTGAAATCCTGGACATTCACCTTTGTGTGGCTTGACTTTGCCAGTGTACTCATGCTAAACCACACTGTGCAATGATCACTAAATCCCAGGTGTTTGCCCACTCTGACTCCCTGAATTCTGTCCACATTGGTAAGTACCAGTTCCAAAATGACACCTTCCATGGTTGGCTCTAGCACGAGCTGCCTGAGGCCTGCCCCTTGTACAGAGTGAAGGATTTCCCTGCTCCCGGCTGAGGCAGCAGCTAGGATGCTGCAATCCACATCTGGTAGATTGAAATCACCTAACATCAGCACCTCTCTTTTAGCTGCCATTGTGTGGATGGATTCCATTAGAATCCTGTCCATCTCTTCCACTTGTGCTGCAAGTCTGTATATCACATCTGTGTGAATGGCAGTACGGTTGCCCATCTCACAGGTGACCCAAAGTACCTCCACCCCCCCCCCTGCATTCCCTGAACCTCAGTGGCTCTAATACCCTCACTGATGTAAAAGCTACCCCTCCCTTTTTTACACCCCCATCTCTCCTAAACAGAGTATAACCTGGTATGGCTACATCCCAATCATGGTTGCCAATATACCATGTTTGCATAATGGCTACAATGTCCAGGTCAGACTCAGTTATCAAGGTCTCCAAGTCTGGGATTTTAATCCCTAGGCCGTGGACATTGGTATACATGGCCTTCTATGTTCTACCATTTGTTCTTTTATCATCCCCCCTGCTGTCCTTCTGGCTTTTCCATGTGTTTTTCCTGTTTTCAATCACTTTTCTCCTGTCCTCTGCTGTTTCCCCTTCTATGGGTTTCATTTTATGGTGGCAATACCAGAATGTTATGGTTCTCCATGCTGACATTGCTAGCCTGTGGGGGTTGGCAGTTTGGTTCCACCTACATTCTTCTGCCACCACCACCCCCCCTTTACTAGTTTCAATGCTTGCCAATGTAGCATTTAATGAGGAGGTGTGCACTGTAATTTTTCTAGTCCCTCACAAACTTATATGATAGCTGACTTGCTCCAGTCTTGAGGGGTATTAAAAATTCCATGCAGTTCAGTCCAGTAAAAAAGTTACAACACACCTAATTTGTACCTCATGAAAAACAGCCTCATCCAGAACCTGCGGACACACCCCCAGGAAGGCACCTGCAGATCCCTTTTGTGATGTGAGAAAATGAGGATTGTGCATGTGCTCCATTGACCTGTATGAACAGAATATTTCTATAGCTTTTAGTAATGTTTAGAGGTATGATTTAGAAAAAACAACACGACCACTCGAGTAACCTGGACTATTACTGGAGCGGTCACTTTGATTTGTTTACATTGTAACTCTAAATAGTAATAAAAGTTATAGAAAAATCACACTCATACAAGTCACTGGAGCACACACAGCACTCATTTTCTGAAATCACAAAAGAGGGCTGCCTGAGGGCATGTCGTCAGGTGCAGGAAGTGGCTCTGTTTTTCATTGCATAAACATTAGGATTGCCAGTCACTTTTTTACTGGTCTGGACCACATGGGATTATTAATACCCCTCAACACTGGAGCAGGTCAGTTATTAACTATGTTTGGGGGGCCGGAAACCTGACAGTGCACACATGATTTTTGAACTGTTTACTAAGAAAAGCGGCCCCCCCTTGTACAAGGTCTCATTTTTCCAGGTGGGTCCCCAGTTCCCAAAGAAACCAAAACCTTTTTCTCTGCACCAGCTCTCCAGTCAAGTGCTGTAGTCCTTGGTGTGGAGGTTTCTAGACTCCCCCTTTCTTTATTGTCTTAGAGCAGTGAAAGGGGTGGGGGTGGGCCCCCAAGGTTGTATCATTACATAAATTGTGGTACAATCACTTTTCGTGCATTTGCCAGGCAGAATTTAGGTTTTGACAAAAACATTTCCTTTCTCTTTTCACAAAATGGTGAACCAAACATCAGAACCATTTTTTCCCCAGGATTGTGTGCTTGTGGACTGTCACACACATGTACAATATTTTTTCTTACTGCAGATTGTTTCGTTTGTGGACATGGTGACTCACTCGAAAGGAACACTGTGTCATGATAGTTAGTTTTATGTGTCTGTCACCCACTTCATTTTGATGATTTAGTCTGAGCTTTAGTGAAACCTGGAGCCCATGTATGAAACAATTAGCCCTTCCATGTAAGCTTCTGATGGCGTTTCTTTCACGCTTTGCCCCAATCATCAATCTCTCTCCTTCCATCAGGGTTACATACCAAAATACAAGTGATTTTACTTCGTGGAAGTGTGAAAAGATTTCAAACCTTTAACCTTTAAACTTTCAATGTCACCCAAAGTGTATGAGGGATATTGGATATTGACAGGTGTGCACTAGCCTTAGGGCTGCAACTGTAGTCATGTTAGAACACATCAGCTAGCCCCTTACAATATAGAAGTCATTAAATTAAGTAAATTAAGAAAGTAATGCAATGTTTATTTTCAGTCAATAGTCCATTGTTTCTTTGTTGATCAGTGGAAATTACCATCCCAGTCCTTTCTTGTTTGCAAGTGAATTTTCTGCTCCTAACCTTGCAACAGATGAAAAGGCAGGTCTGGCTTCACTTGAGGCCTAACCGTGCCTCTGTGCCTGTCTGTGTGTGTGTATCCCAGTAATATGCCCCATGTTTCAATGCCATATACACAGCAACATTCACTGACCCCTCTGGCAATTTCATCATTTAGCTTGCATGATTTTTTTAATTAGCTGAACAAACAATTCACCACCATCCTATTTCTCTGTTGTGCTCACCTTTGCCATAACTGCCCTCCACGTATCTCACCCCAAAATTTCCATTCCCCAGCACAAGTTTTTACAAAAATACTCAATGAAAATCTGACCACACAACCTGGACAACTCCTAGAGCTACTTTACTTCTGTCTTCATTATTCCGCTTTGTGTACCACCACATTCTGTTGTATCGACAATGTAGTACCTACAAAAGGACATTAGACGGCTGGAGAATGTGCAGCGTAGGGCATTGAAGATGCTTCAGAGCCTGGGGAATTGCCATATGAGGTCAGACTAAGAGAGTTAAACATGTACACACTGGAGGAGAGGAGGGACAGGGGGACATGTCTGAGACCTTCATATTCATAAAGGGGATAATCAAAACAGACACAGAGGGTCTATTCAGGAAGAGGGTGGGGAGAGACACTAGGGGCCATGACATGAGATTGGAGGAGGGTAGATTCGGGGGGAGGTGAGGAGGCATTTCTTTATGTAGAGTGTGGTGGCAAAGTGGAATGCACTACCAGTTGAGGTGGTGGCATGTAACGCATTGGAATGTTTCAAGAAGGGGTGGGACAAGGCAAAGGGGAGGGTAAAGGGAGGGAAGGGGAGGGGGTGGGGCAGCTGCAGAATAGGAAACTAGCTTCAATCTCGAGCAACCTAGATAGACCATGATGGCCTTTTGATGCTGGCCCTTTCGTATGTTCGTATATTTATGCAAATTTCAAAAAAAGAATTTGCAACAACTTCTACATCCTCGTCATTACTTAAACTAACCTCATGAAAAAGTACACACATCTACATATGTAGCACTGTGTTACAGCACATGACAGTCTTCTAACACAAGGTCAGCACAATTTCAGACCACCCTCTAGTGACTAACCCTCCCCTCCCCTCTCCCCTACTCACACACACAGTATACACCACAGGGTTTAGAATTTCTGAACCTCCTACCAAGCTGTCCAGCCTGCTCACTTTCCTACTATGTTGGGGTGTAACAGCCTTCATATATCTCAACATAAGCCACAGGCACAGCTTCACCAAAATGAATATCCATCCTCACCCACTGACAGCAAACTACCATATTTGTCTGGTATCACCTATCACATCATCACCTGCATCCATTCTACCACATATAGTACAAACCACAGTATTCAACATATCAAACAACTCTTTCCATCCACAGTGAGACAATTACTATCAGTTTCTCTCCCCCCCCCAAAAAAAAATCTGATAAACATAGAAACTCAGAAACATAGAATTTGATGGCAGATAAGGACTGCTTGGCCCACCTAGTCTGTCCATTTCCCTACCTAACAGATAAGCTGCAGATCCTAGTTAACCAACAGCCTACTTCCTCCTACCCCCAATAGAATTGCCTTTCGTCTGTCCCATGCATTCTTGAATTCTCTCACTGTTTTTGAATCTATGACCTCCTCAGGAAGGCTGTTTCATGCATCCACAACCCTCTCTGTGAAGAAATACTTCCTCACATTACCTCTGAGCCATCCCCCCTCTATCTTCAAATTGTGTCCCCTTGTTCTTGCACATCTCTTTTTATGAAATATGCTACCATCTTGGACTTTGTTGATTCCCTTGAGGTATTTAAAAGTTTCTATCATGTCCCCCCTCTCCCTCCTTTCCTCGAGGCTATACATCTTAAGCTCCTTTAGTCTTTCTTCATATGTCTTCTGGAGCAGACCCTGCACCAGTTTGGTTTCCCTCCGCTGGACAGCCTCCACTCTGTCTATGTCTTTGTGGAGATGGGGTCTCCAGAACTGTACACAGTACTCCAGATGTGGTCTTACCAACTGTCTGTACAGATGGATAACAACATCCTGTTTTCTACTGGTGATGCCTCTCCCTGTGTATCCCAGTATCCCCCCAGCCCTCCTTACTGCCTTCTCACATTGTTGGCCCACCTTTAGGTCATCTGATATGACTACCCCCAGGTCCCTTTCCATTTTTGTTGTTGTCAGTATCTCACCCCCCATTGTATACCCTTGCCCTGTACATGTACATAACACCTACCTCCCAGCTTCCTACATCCTCCACAGTACATGCAACCAACATTTGAACTAAACTGCCCACAGTGCTGCCAAATACTTGCAATGATTGCAGCTCCCTTACATGGCTATGCCAATTGGTCATCTTCACAATAACACGCTACAGCAGTAACGCAGAACATTAATTACAGGATCAGAGACTTTGCATCAAACAGCCAAGTACTGTCTGTAACACATCACATCCACACAAGATCAACTTGCATTTTCTTTACACGCAGATAGTATGTAAAACATTATTTTTCATTCATCACAACAGACGCATCACAAAACAAATAAATCACAATGTAAAGAAACATTTCTGTACATAGCCATCACCAACCTAAATGAAAATCAACACAAGTATTTTTGGCTCTGCGTCCAACCCCCAACCCCCACACCCAACACACACAGTATGTTTTTCAAACCAAACACAGAGACAGTAGAAAACAAACATGTACAGCTCTGCACTACACTGAATACAAGAGGAGATTTACTAAATTGATGATACAGTCAGTCCGCACAAGTCACAGTATGCCTACTGTGTCTTATTCATCCATTTCTGTACTGCAATCATACTTTTTCCCATTTTTCTTTTGTCATCGCAAGGGCATACAACTACTCTGTTGCCAGCTTTACAGACACAGACATCTGCTACAGAGTCAGAACTAAGCTGCTGCTTCCAATTCATTTCCTCATGGATGCTCACAACTTTGTGACACTGTTCTGACCCGAATCTGCATGTCTATTCCAACTGGGGAAACAGGAACAGTGCCAGTACAGATAAAAAAATACCCAGCTACAGTGTCTTCACAAATGTGCAGAAGCACTGAAAAGTATTGATACATTGTAGGGCTCTTTGAATCCACAATTCACTCATACAAATAGAAAACACACATGATCACCTTTGCCAGCTGCCAAACCACTGCAGAGGGAAAACACATTGCGGCACAAAGAATGAGGAACAGACGGTACAATGGGAAACAAGATTATGCCCTACTACTAACCAATTACAGCTATGAACATAAAACTAAAAAAAAACATTAAAAAAAAGAGCAGGACAGGGGAACTGCAGTGACACAACACTGACCGTTCACTCATACTCGGTGACAGGACTTAGTAGGAAGTAATTCAGACATGATTCCTGTCAGAAAAAATAAAATGTATAAATCAACAGAACGGCCAACATAATTACAAATTCTGAATGATAATGCTTTCACACTTCAGATGCCTGCTGCCTTCACAGAACAGAGGTAGTGATGTCACAGCAGCTCTCGGCTCACTAGCACGAGCGGCAGGGAATGGACTTCATCAGCAACAAAACATTGAGTGGGAAAGCACTAACTCAGTAAAATATTAAGCCAAAACAGACTCATTACAATATCTAACATCACAAACTAAAACCAAATAACTCAATTCACAAGCCCAATCTGAAAATATAAAAAATTATTTGGTTCCCTTTGGCATCTAAACACGCAGTTATTGCAGAAACCCTCTTTGGTTGAGCATGTACAAAACTTTATTGCCTCCTTCATAGAATCTAATACAGGCTCCATGGCAAAGACCAATCTCGTCTGGGCCGTGCTTAAATGCATGCTCCGGGGGGGTCTCATCCATCTGGTGACTATTCATGCTAAGCAGGGCAAAGCCCAGTTGAACTCTATCCTATGAGACATTAAACACTTTCAGCATTCCCTGCATCATGCTTCCCCTGTGTCTGAGTGGACCAAGCTACATCGACTCCAGTCTCAGTACACTGATATAATGGCCCAAAAAGCAGAGCTTTTTCTTCATCGCACTAAAATGAGATATTTGGAGTTGGGTGAATGAGCAGGGAAGCTTCTGGCCCTCAAGCTCCGACAGGCCAAGGCTGCCAGATTCATTCCTAGCATACACCCATCCCCTGAAGAGGAGACAGTCTCTGATCTTAAAAGTATTGTCACAATATTTGGCAGTTACTACGAGTCCCTTTACACAACTGAGGACTCAACTGACCCCGGGTACTCCAGTATCTCTCAATATCTAGACTCGGGTAATTTGCCTAGTCTCCCACCCCAGTGAGTTGAAGGTCTGGGATTCTTAACCACTGTCTCAGAGGTTGAACATGCCATAAAGCTCTTACCTTCCAACAAGGCTCCAGGCCCGGATGGTTTGCCAAACAACCTGTATAAGCAATGTTGTGCCCAGATAGCACCATTTTTGGTCGAGATCTATAACTTCTGGTTTGATAAAGGGATGAGTGACCAATCTTTCTTGGAGGCATGAATAACTTTAATCCCCAAGCCTGGTAAGGACCCCTTGCTCCCAGGCAATTATCTGCCAATCTCCTTACTCAACTCGGACCTTAAAATTCTGGCCAAAATCCTGGCTACCTGCCTGGCTCTGCTCATGGGAGACGTCATTGGATATGACCAGGTTGGCTTCATGTCTGACCGTTCCACAGGAGACCATATGAGGAAACTCCTGCATCTGATCTTGGCATCGAGGGATTCCGAGGCTCCTTCAGCCTTGGTTTCCCTTGACGCTGAGAAAGCCTATGATAGAGTCTCCTGGAATTTCCTGTTTGCTTCCCTCACCCTCTTTGGGATCCCTGAGGATTTTATTAAGTGTGTTTGAATATTGTACTCTGGCCCAATGGCCAGAGTATGGTGTAACCGTCTCCTCTCACCCCCCCTTCCCTCTTCAGCGTGGAACCCATCAGGGTTGCCCACTCTCTCCTCTTTTGTTTAACTTTTATTTGGAACCCCTTAATAGATGGGTCAGCTCCGTTAATCTGACCGGTATCCAAATTGAAGGTAAAAGATATCTCCTTTCTACATACGCAGATGATTTGTTATTACATTTGGAAACCCCTACTTCCTCAATTCCTACTCAACTAGATGAACTGAGTTCATTCTCCAAGGTCTCCTCTTATAAACTTAATCTCTCTAAATCCCAGATTTTTACACTTAATCATCACCTCACAAGGGTCAATTTATCATACTTGGGCTTGGCATGGACGCTTCATACCCTGACTTATTTGGGGATTAAAGTTGCCAGGGACATACCTTCAATGATGAGGGAGAATCTTACCAAGCTGATTTCTACTCTAAAAGCAGACTTGGATAGGTGGAGTGCCCTGCCAATGTCTCTTTGGGGATGTTTAAGTATCCTCAAAATGAACGTCCTCCCTCTGGTCCCATACCCAATGGGTATTGTAATGGGTAGTAATGATCAGGCAAGACACAGACAATTCAGATACACTACACCTAAATAGGTGTGATTAGATTTATTTAAAAAAAATAATTAATTAAATAAATAAATAAACAAACAAGATATAAATGAACAACTGGTTAAACAACAAAGAAAATAAAAAAACCAAAAGGCACAGCTCAGGGTCTACAAGACTCTGGAACCCTAATCAAAGTCTATGCTGGGTCTCCCTTCAGAAAAATCCAATCTGGAGATGTATACAGTTTCCACTCCAAACTACATCTCACTTCAAGGTGCAGAAGCCTGAGTTTTATAGCACCCAATATCCTCCCTCAATAACCAGAACCCACCCCTAATAATTTTTATTAAAGACATTTTTTTTAATTTAAAGTTTATTAAACATTTATTTCACTTTACACAAAAGACAGATATACATGTAAGCGTTGCATGATACATAGATTTTCGTGTCCCATGAATCTGCCACTCCTCCCCCTCCCTCCCCCTTCCCCCACCCCTTTTCCTACACTCCCTTCCCACCCCCATTGAGCAACAACAATATCATTATTAGGACATCTAAGTCATAGTCAAACCCACAAGATGCCATCAGTGCTGAGACATATCATACCAACAGTTAACTCATTTATAAAGTGTATAGAGTATACAATGGATCCCACATTTTTTGGAACCTTCCCATTTTATTATTCAGATTGGCAATAGCTTTTTCCATGTGGAGATTTGCCAAAAGTTCAATCAACCATTCATTATAGGAAATCTCATGTTGATCAAGCCAGTGTCTTAATATGAGTTTTTTGACCGATAGGGCAATAAGTGCCATGTGGAACTTACGAATACATATTCTGATACCAGAAAAATCACCCAGGAGACAAATCTCTGGAGTAAACAGGTCTTTAAGTCCCAACAAGGGATCAGATAACTGTCCTATCATAGTCCAAAGTGGAGATACTTTGGGGCAGGACCAGAATACATGATACAGTGTCCCTTCATCCTGTAAACATCTGGGACATAATGAGGAAGTCTTTAATCCTAATTTGGCCATTTTCATTGGTGAGTAATATGCATTATGCAGGATGTTCAATTGTGTTAATCTTAACCTGTCTTGGGTTATAAATTTGTGGCAATTATACCAGAGTGTTGGCCAATCTATAACTTTGTTAGGTAATAGATCTTCCCGCAGTCGGGTTGGTCCAAAGCAATCCTGGTATTTCCAGTCATAGATTGTGCTATAAATTTCCGAGATTGCTTTGGGACCACCACTAAACTTCGTAAGTTCTTTACTAAATGGGATGTTTTGGGTGAGCGGGGCTTTTTGACCAAAAAATTATAGTATTAAATGCTGTAGTTGTATAAGTTGGAAAGTGTATTTATGTGGGGTCCCAGACTTAGCCCTGATTTCTGTGACCGTTAAGCAAAGTTCCCTATCCATAATAAAATCAGTAATATGTTTATTTTGTAATTCAGGTACCCAGTTGAAAGGAATTGGTTTACCCCCTAATTTAAGTTACAGGTTTTCAAGTATTGGTTGATTTAGATCCCTACTATATTCATTTTTGAGATAATGGCAAATCTGTATACGATTCTTTAAGGAGGTTAAAATTATAGAATTTCTAATCTTTAAAGGAAGAAGACTCAGTCTGGTATATAGCAATCCTTCAGAACTCAGACCACAAGAACAAATAGTGGTAAGCTCAATTTTGAGCCAGGTGGGGGTGGAATACAGACTTTCATTGGAAAGCCATCTTAAGTATTTATTAATGTGACTAGCCCAGAAATATAGTGATAGATGAGGAAGAAGCATTCCCCCTCTGAGTTTTGGAGCAGTCAATTTGTAATTAGCAATTCTTGGGGGTTTGCTATGCCATATAAATTTAGTGAACAAGGATTTTAACTTGTTAAACCAGAATAATGGAAGCATAATACTAAGCATTGAAAGGGGGTAAAAAAGTCATGGAGAAACATTCATTTTTATTAGATTTATTTTGCCCCATAAAGAAATTGGGAGTAGTGCCCACCTGTTCAGGTTTTGAGAAATTATGTGAACTAAGGGATCAAGGATTATTTTAACCGTTTGGCAGGGTACCCTGGTTAGTTCTATCCCAAGATATCTTAAGGAATCGCATTTCCAAGTAAGCCCTAAAGCCAGAATATCAGCCTTGAGTACCTTATGATTTAATGGGAAAACAATAGTTTTGCTTTTATTTAATTTATAATTAGAAAGACTACTAAAAACATCAATAATTCCTAACATGGGAGGAATGGATACATTAGGGTTGGATATCTGGAGGAGAAGGTCATCTGCATAAGCTGCAACCTTCACTTCACAGGGGTGAATCAGGATCCCCTGTACAGCAGGACAGGATTGCAATTTTCAGATTAAGGGTTCCAAGTAGATATTGAATAATAGTGGAGATAAGGGGCACCCTCGTCTGGTTCCAGAATATAGTGTGAAAACTTCAGATATCATCTTATTACCTGAAATACAAGCTGTAGGGGAGTGATATAAAGATCTGATCCATTCGATAAAGTCTGTGGGGAAGCCGAATGCCTCTAATGCTAGGAACAAAAATTGCCAGTTGACCCTGTCAAATGCCTTCTCGGCATCCAACGAGATCAGAACAGCTGGATAAGCTGCATCCCTACACACCGAGAAGACGTGTGACAGGGTACGTACATGGTCAGAAGAAGATCTGCCCTTCATAAATCTGACCTGCTCAGTTCCTATCAGGGTATCTAGGATTAAAATAAGATGAATGGCCAATAATTTAGATAAGATTTTCACATCCTGATTCATTAGCGAAATAGGCCTGTAATTTGTAACCATTTCAGGGGCCTTGTCGGGTTTTGGTATCAGGACTATCAAGGCTTCAAATAGTGTAGAGTCTACCTCCTTTCTCGATAGTATTTGTTGATACAAGGGAAGAAGCATTGGGATTAACTGATTTTTGAATTTCTTAAAAAAATTTGCAGAAAAGACATCCACACCAGGAGTTTTATTCAGCAGTAAATTTCCAATAACTTCAGAAATTTCCCCAGCCATTATAGGGGCTATAAGTGTATTCCGTTGTTCCTCAGTAAGTTGGGGTAAGTTTGCTTCTAAAAGATAATTACGTATTACCTGTTCAGATGGGGGGGATTGCATCGGGCCATATAAATCTTTATAATAGCTAATAAATTCATTAACAATATCCTCTGGGTAAGTTTTGAGGGAGCCATCTATCAGGAAAGTTGTTGAGGCAATGTAGCGGGAGGATTCCATTTGCTTAACTCTGAGTGCAAGAAGGCACCCCGCCTTCTCCCCTTGATCAGTAAATGATGCACGAGTTTTCAGAATAGTATAGTCTGCTTTCTCTCTCTACATCTCCAGGTAGGATGCCCTCGCTTTTGTTAACGCTTGTCTAATAGATTCCAGGGATGGAGGAGAAAGATTCTTCTCCATCAGTCTGATTTGGGATAACAATTGGGACATCTTTAAATTGGAGGCTTTTTTCTTACTTGTGGCTAAACTGATAAGAATACCCCCCCAGGTAAGCTTTGAAAGCAAGCCAGAGTATGTCTGGTCTCCCCAAAGGGTCAAAATAATACTTGTAAAACTTTGGATGTGCTCTCTGATGCCTTTGGATATGTCAGTGTCTTTTACCAATAAATAATTTAGTTTCCACCTAGATCCTCTTTTAAGTAAAGACAATAGTGAAATCTGGCAAGAAACTATAGAGTGATCCAAGGGGGGCCCAGGTAATATCGAAGCCTCAAAGATCCCAGGTATAAGGGAATGTGATTGGAGAAGGTAGTCAATTCTGGAGGAAGAATGATGAACAGGGGAGGTATACGTGTACTCCCCTCCCTGAAGGTGTAATACCCTCCAAATATCACACAGACCAATCTGATCGATTAGTTCCCGGAGTGCTCTCTGAGCTGGGGGTAACCCCTTTCTTTGATAACCTGTTCTATCCACCAGAGAATTGTATACCAGGTTAAAGTACCCTCCAATAATCATAGGTATAGAAATAAATGGTAATAACACCTGTATAAGTTAAGCAAAAAAACTTGGGGTGTCCTGATTAGGACCATATATACTACCCAACAAAATCTCTTTATTAAAAAGTAGGCCATGTACCAGTATGTATCTACCATGTGGATCCCTAACCACCATAGTCATGTTAAATGGTACCCTTCTATGAATGAGAATCATAACCCCTGAACTATGAGTCATACCCTCCGCTGCAAAAAACTGTCTGAATTGTTGTCTTCGAAGCTGTGGTGCTTCAGGGTCTAATAAATGAGATTCTTGAATATAAACAATGTCTATAAAGTAACTTTAAATGCTTTAATACCTGGTTTTGTTTGGATTTTTTCCTGACCCCTTTAACGTCCCAGGAGACTATTTGAATGGGATTAGCCATGTTTACCAGATAGATAGCCTCCTAAAATAAGGGTTTCCCTGTCATTGTAATCTGCCCTATTTAAACTAATGAAAGCCTTTTTATTTGTTGTGTTCACCCTCATCCCCCTCCCCCTTTGTGTTCCCATAGTCCAAAATTATCCCTAAGCATTATATACTGCCAAATTACTAGTCCCCAAAAGTTCCCCCTTACTGTATGCGCCCTGTTCTGCAGTCTCTCCTGTGCTTTCCCTTCCCCTATGCCCCCCCATTGCCCAACCTCCTAATAACAGAACTTAACAAGTAACCATTCATAGTAATATAATCCACTACAGGTCTAACAATATAGAGTATACCTAACTATAAAATCAAAAATAAATTAGGTTGCAAATGAGTACTCCAATAGGGTCAAAATATAAAAGTTACCCAGGAGTCCTCCTAATAGTATCACGTCAGTCCTAGATGGCAATGACCAGAAAGAAATAAAAAAACATATTTGCTTGCATAACTAGTCCTAACAATGATCACCAATTTACCCAGATCAAGTAAGAAGCTCTCTTGACTTGTTAAAAAACAACTTTAGGATTATATAATATAGCTTTTGGAATCTCTAATAAATCCATTATGTGAAAACATAAGCAATGAGCACTCTCATGCGGTATCCAGTCATCAATGCCGTTCCGTTTTGTAAAGCCACCCGAAACAGTCAGGAAAATCATAATGAATGCAGCTTAGGAATCCGAGTATAACCTGAGATTTTCCGAGCTTAACAAACTAAAATAAAAGGATTCTGGTGTTTAATTTTCACCCAGAAACTGGCAAAGAATTCAGTAATCCCCAACTTTAGGGAATGGTGCTGTCAACACTCCCCCTTCATGGGAACTGGGTAATCTCCAAAACGATGAACATATCAGGCAAAACAATTCAGGAGTACCTTAGCCTTCTTTCAATGATATCGATTTCCACCAAATAAACGTTTTGCATGCCTATAGCTCTCTCTTGACCGGTCAGCGAGTGTGAAATAAATCTGGATAGGCCTTCTTCAAGGCCAGTTGTACAGATTCAACCTCTTTGAATGTAGCCCATGCTCCCTTGATCAAAACCTGGAAGCATGCCAGGTAGCCCATCCAGAATTTTATGTCAGCAGCAATAAGCTTAGTTACCATAGGGTGAAACTGGGCTCTCCGTTGTCTCACAGTAGCTGGAAGGTCCTGGGAGATCCGGATTGGCTTCCCTTCCCATAACACTTGCTGCAATTCCTTGATCTTTCCCATGAAGAACTGCTTTTCCTGATAATTCAAAAACTTGAAAATTATGGGCCGAGGAGATGAGCCTGGTGCCAGGATCAGCCTCAGTGCTCTGTGCGCCCTCTCTATACTGTAAACAGTTCCAAAAGGAGAGGGGCCTGCCAATTTCTCTAGTAGCTTTTGGGTAAAAAGAATCGCGTTATTTCCTTCTTCCTTCTCTGGAATCCCTATTAGCACAACATTATTTCTGCAACTCCTCCTCTCCAAGTCCTCAATTTTGTGTTTCAGCTTCTTTAACCTTTGTCTGTTGTCCACCGTTTCAGATTCCATTCAGTCCGCTTTTTTATCTAAGGAGATTTGACGTGACTCACTGTCCGTCATCCTCGTAGATAAATCCTCTATTGCGGATGCCATCTGCTTTATTTCTGTAAGAGCAAATTTCAAATCTTCACGAAATGGCTTGAATCCCATAAAAACTGATCTAATGTGAGAGGAGCCATATCGGAAGAGGGGTTGGAGGAGGCCGCTCCAGTAATCTGCTTGCCGGTCACCATCGGCTAAGCCATGGATCGCTTGCTGAACTTGTCCGGCGAAACAGGAGGGGTATGCCGCAGTAAAGCAAGCAGCATTTAGGCTTCCATTTTGTACTCTTCTATGTGTAAGAGGATCAATGACGGCTTAGGTTAGATGAAAGGACCCAAATCCACACGACGATGTCAAGATTAATCGAAAAATAGCGCTGGGCGATGGGAGCAGAGCTGAGAAGCTGCTACACAGTCCGCAACATAACTGGAAGTCTCTGAGACATTTTCTTTTTTAATAACTAACTAGACATAAAATACCTGTTCCTACATGTTACTAAACAAGAATAATTAGTGTTTTTTTTTTATCGTACTTCGATTTTTTTCCACCCCTCTGCAGTGTTCCGGTGGGAGCATCCAGCCACTGGCCCCCACCAACCCAGAGGACAGTAGGCTCACTCGTATGCAAGGGTCCCAGCATGGCAGTCACCAGACCCCCCAATGCGATTCCATGACAGGCCTCCTGGTCAGCAAGTGAGTGGCCACCAAGCTGCTCGGTTGCACCCAGCCCTATTTTCCACCTAGATTTTTATCCCCCAGGAGCATGTAGTGCAATGACGTGTTGTGCATTACACAAGCATCTTGCCAAACTCCACCCCGATGCTGACGCTGCAACTTGTGCTTCTCCTGGTCTTCACTAAGGGCCGCCCAAGCACGACGCATCCCCACAAACCCACTCCAGAGGAAGGAGAGCAGTCCTAGGACGCTCAATCCAACCTCTCCCCTGCCAACCCCCGGCAGCCTGAGTCTGTTGCCAAACCTGGGTCACCGGCGTGATGCGAGGTGTGGTGTCCAGCACCTCAACCCTCAGTGCCACAGGACCGGCTAGAATAATCAGTGTTAATCAAAGACTAGTAACTTTTCATACCCTTTAAATCAACAAAAACCTTCTTTTAAACAAAAAGGAGCTCTAATGAACCTTGGCTCCACCCCCTTTTTGGGAGATTGACACTTCAGGTTCCATAAATATATCAGAAAGGGTGCTGCAGTCTCCTTATAGGAGACTGCACCCCCATCCTGCTAGAAGGTCTCTCCTGATTGGGACACCTGGACCTCTAGTAACCACCTGCAAAGTAACACCAAGGTAAAATGACTCCCCTGTTAAAGTGTTTTATCTCTGTTGTTTAAAACTTTTTTCTCTTTCACGGAAATTAGTAAAGACAAATATGTACTTTATATTATGTTCCCACACTAATGCATTTCTGTATTTTACAACAAAAATCGTTTTATTAGCAACCCAGGAAAATAGTAAAGTTTCTAAATGGACAACACTGCAATACCTCAGTCCACTAAACAACTTTTGCATCAAAATGTACTTGCCATTCAGCGAGTTGGCAACATAAAGAAAAAGAATGAGTTTTATTTTTTAAGACCTCTGCAGCCCATTGGCTGCTCCTTTCTGTGGCTGTGCCAGTGCTTACCCTCCTGCAACATGCAAGGAAGAGCGCGTATCCTAGGACAGCATTATACAACTGGGCACAGGACTTATAAAAAGACTCAGGGCATAATTCTTTAAGGAAGTAAACAATTTTACTGCTGTTATATCCACACAACTAACCCACAAGCAGATGGCAGTGTTTTACATCCAAATTAGATGGCCACAGAGGGTATGTCATAACAGACAATGGAGTTACTACTCCAAGGAGGAATTTTAAAGTAAGTAAAAATCATAACCAAGATAAAGAGGTAACAGTGGGTGGCCAACCCACCATTCTCAAGGGTGACAAGTATAAGATAGGCTATGGAAGAAATGCTGTTGCACAACAGACTGTGAGAAGAAAGAAAAAAAAGAAAGCAAGGAAACAGAAAGATAGGACAGAGTTCATTCCAGTAGTAAGTTATGAGGGGGGTTTACTTCAAACTATCACACACCCAAATTAAGTACAAACCAGATGTCTGCAAAATGGTTTGTTAACCACATCCACAAAGGGATGGGAGGGAGCTTCCAACCACCCTCACAGACGCTCCACCCCAGGGCACCCTAATGACAAATTGAATAACTGGTAGTATGCATAATATACTACCCTACATCATACAAAACATACAATTTGCCCTAGGGTATATTACCATAACTTCACAAGTCATGATTTGAACAACTGATTAGCTCCATATCATGACAGATAGTCAGCATTTTTGTTTTGGCTTCCTGGTCTATGTCGTATATCAAATTTATAGGGTTGTAGGGCCAAATACCATTGAAGTACCTTAGCATTTTTGTCCTTCATTTGATGTAGCCAACAAAGGGGGTTGTGATCTGTAAGTAAAGTAAAGTGTCTTCCCCATAAATAGAATTTGAGGGCTTCAGTAGCCCATTTGATGACCAGACACTATTTTTCAATTGTAGCATATTTAACCTCCCTAGGAAACAATTTACAACTAATATACACAATTGGGTGTTCTTTCCCTTTTATATTTTGACACAAAACAGCTCCAAGACCTGTTTCTGATGCGTCAGTGTGTACCTCAAATGGTTGACTAAAATCAGGGGAGCTTAAAACTAGAGAGGCACACAACGCAGCTTTAATGGTCTGAAAGGCGTCTTCACAGGCTGGGGACCAAGGCACTTTGTTGGGGATCTGTTTGCGTGTCAGATCGGTCAGTGGGGCAGCTATAGTGGTGAAATTATGTATAAAATGCCTATAGAACCTCTCTAAACCTAAAAAGGAGTGAACATGTCTTTTTGTCTCTGGCACCAGGCAGTTTGCCACTGCCTCCACTTTTTTTGATTTCTAGATTTACCATACCATTGCCCAAAATAAAGCTTAGGTATCTAGTTTCCTGAGTAAACAAAGTACATTTTGAAGGATTGATTATTAATCCAGCAGTTTGTAGGGTCTGGATGACATTGGAAAATTGTGTTAAATGAGTTGCCCAATCAGGACTAAATATCACCACATCATCAAGGTATGCCTAACAGTATTCCCCATGGTGTAGTAATAAGCGGTCCATATAGCTTTGGAAGGTTGCAGGAGCACAGTGCAACCCAAAAGGCATATAAATAAATTGATACAGCCCATTAGGAGTACTGAAGGCAGTTTTTTTCCCTTGAAGATGCTTCCAGTGGGATCTGCCAATAGCCCTTGGTTAAATCAAGTGTCAAGATGTACTATGCCTGCCCAATTCGGTCTAGAATATCATCAATTCTAGGGATAGGATAACCATCGAACTGGGACTCTTGATTTGACTGATGGAAGTCTAGGCAAAGGCATATACCACCTTCCTGCTTTGGCACTAATACCACAGGGGCAGACCAGGGGCAAACAGAAGGCTCAATGATGCCTAGTTGTTTTAATGTTTTTATTTTTAGATTGACATCATTTCTCACTTCTGGTAGCCTATATGTTTTTTGTCGAATGGGAGCAGAGTCTGTTTTTATCACATGTTGTATACCAGTAGCTTTTCTTGGGATGCTGGTAAAAGTAGAAGCATACTGATGTAATAGATCTTGCAACTCTCTCTTCTCCCTTTCAGTCAAATCTGATCTGATTCGTATCACATTAATGCCTTCAGGCTGTTCCAGACTCTTATAGGCTACATCTAAATCAGAAACTGAAGTTTCAGGCAAAACATATATGCAAGGCTGGTTTTCAGATCTATCATGCCATTTTTTTAATAGGTTGGTATGATAGGTCTTTGGATTTGCCTTACTCCCAGGGGCCTCAATTTTATAAGTTACGGACCCACACACTCTTTATTAATATAGGGACCCTGCTACTTCATTCATAATTTGTTTTCAGATGAAGGAAGTAGCAGCATCACTTTTTCCCCTGGTGAAAAGGATCTTTCTTGAGTTTTAACATCATATAAGGTTTTTTTTTGTTGTTGGGCTACTACACAATTATGATGAGCCTGGGTTGTATATGACACCAGTCTTTTACACAGCTGTGTCATATACTTTAATATATTTACATGCTTCACCATGTTATTACCTTTCCAAGCTTCTTTTCACCACATCCAGAAGGACATGTGGGTTCCACCCATACAACAAGGCACATGGCGAGAACCCAGTTGACACCTGTGGCACCTCATGGTATGCAAAAAGAAAGAGGGATAGGTAATGGTCCCAGTCTTTACCCTCATCATCCACAAACTTCCAGATCATTCTTTTCAGGGTCTGATAAAACCGTTCTACCAATCCATCCATTTGTGGGTGATAGGGAGTGGTACGTACAGCTGTTACCCCTAGTACTTTGTATTGTTCTTTCAAGAGTTCCGCACAAAAATTAGCCCCCCTATCTGCAAGAATTACCTTAGGAATCCCTAACTGACTAAAGTAATTTAAGAGTCTTTCTGCTATCTTAAGGGGCAGTAATAGTTCTTAGTGGGAATGCCTCGGGGTACTTAGTTACGTAATCGCAAATAACCAGGATAAAGCGGTTACCATTTTTGCTTTTCTTTAGGGGTCACACAATATCCATGGCTATGCATTTGAAAGGTTGTCATACCAAAGAGAGGGGCATTAATGGTACCTTGTCTTCATGTTTAACCTGTCCTATCTGTTGATACTCAGGGCAGGTCTTGCAATAGGTGGCTACATCCTGCTGTAACCCTGGCCAATAAAATCTTTGTAGCAACCTGGTGATGGTTCTGTCTCTACCTGCATGTCCCACACTGGATAGATCATGCCCTAAAAACAAGAGATTTTACCTAAATTTAGTGGGGATGATTAACTGTTCTACCTGCTCCTTGGTGGTGGGGTTGGCACATACCCTATATATCATTCCTTTCCTTTATCATTGGGGCCCCAGGCAGTGCTTTCATCCCTATCTGAGGAAAGAAATTTGTTAAGGTTTCATCAGCATGTTGTTCATTTATAATGTCTGGTATGGGTACAGGGAGTACAGAGTCATTTTTAATAACATTTATGTGTTCTCTTTTCCAGTCCCTCTGGATCTTCCTATTTTCAGCATGGGTCTTCCAGGGCTTCTTATTGGTCTCAAAAATATCATCTGTAAAAGGAAATAACAGTTCCATCCTGTCAAGTTGTTTCTGCTGAGCTCTAGTGGTCACTGCTACCAGGGATGTGTCAAAGGCCAAGACAAGGGAGTTGAAATCAGGATGATCCTGGCATATGATCAATGGGACTGGTAGAGATGGCACCACCCCTACCTTTAATGTTTTCTGAAAACCATTTACAGTAAGGTCTAGTTCAGTGGTGGGGTATTGGTGTACATCCCCATGGATACATATAACCCCAGTAGACAGAGTATTTTGTGATATGGGGGGTATGAAGTCAGCCCTTATAAGGCATTGACAACTCCCAGAGTCTACTAACCCATCAATGTCTCAGCCAGCTATTTGAGCTTTGAAAACAAAGGTACCCAAGTTCATTGAGGCTAAATAAGCAGGATCTCCTTTCTTGTTTGGGTAATATCTGGCAATGTGCCCCAAGCCGTGACAATAGTGGCACTCTGTATTTGGGTCAGGTTTCTTAGCCACATAAGTTCTACCATCCCCTCTAGGTCTAACAGTCCCAGTCCCAGAAGATGAAAAATAAGGGCTCTTACCACTGGTGTGATAGTTGTATTAGTTGTTGTAGCTGGTGGAGGTGTAAATCCAGCAACATCCGTCCTATGGTGTCCTTTCTGCAGGGGCTGTCGAGCTGAGAGAAAGTCCTCAGCTAAAGTCAAGGCAATTTCTGGAGTCTCTGGATTGTGCTCCCAGATCCACAGTTGCACTTCAGGTGACATAATGTTAATAAATTGTTCTAGCACCAACAGTTTGATGATTTCCTTAACACTCTTATTTTCAGGCTGTAACCATTTATTGCATAGATCATTTAACCTAGTAAATGTCTCTCTTGGGGACACATGGGGCAGATGTTTTAAGGTCCAAAATCGCTGTCTATATGTTTCAGTGTTTATGTAATATCATTTCAAAATCTCTTTTTTAACAGACACATAATCATTAGACGTTTTTGCATCCATGCTGGTATAGGCCAGCTGGGAATTTCCAGATAAATAAAGGGCCAATCGCACTACCCATTATTGTTGGAGCCACTCACAGGCCTGGGTTACCCTTTCAAAAGTTGTCAAATAAGACTCAATGTCATCGGTGGGAGTCATTTTGGTTATGTTTATGTCCTTAGGACAGGTTTTAGCAGCTCCCTGTCCTGCCCCAATAATCTGTAGTACCTTCATTGTATCTGCCCATCTCTGATCTTGTCTCCATCTTTCCTGCTTACATTCATGTCTCTCTTGTTCTGTCCTGGAGATCCCTCATTCTCTGTTGTTCCAGGTCCAGTTGCCTCACTGCTAGCCACTTTAGTAGCCCCGCAACATCCTCAGGTGGAATTCCTTCTGGGTCCTCACCCAAGTTGGTATCCTCAATTTTTGCAGCCTCCTCCATGACAGTTACCACTGGTGGAGTTTCTTTTGGAGTCCTAGGTCTGGCCACAGGGCTTAAACCAGGAAGGAGAGGTTTCTCCATCCTGCGTATTTGAGATCTGGTAGAGATGCCCTGGACTGTTGTTGTGACATCCACCAAATGGGCCATGTACCACCTGTGTCAGCACTGATCATGATACTAAATGCAGTATCTATGATGTGGAGTCTCCCAGCAACCTATAGACCTCCACACAACCCCACTCCAGGTACCAGTGTGATGGGTAGTAATGATCAGGCAAGAAACAGACAATTCAGGTACACCACAGCTAAATAGGTGTGATTAGATTTATTTAAAAAATAAATAAATAAAGCAATAAGTTACAAATGAACAACTGGTTATACAGCAAAGAAAATAAAGAAACAAAAGGCACAGCTCAGGATCTACAAGACTCTAGAACCCTAGTCAAAGTCTGTGCTGGGTCTCCCTTCGGAGAACCCAATCTGGAGATGTATACAGTTTCCATTCCAAACTACATCTGACTTCAAGGTGCAGGTGCTTGAGTTTTATAGCACCCAAACTCCTTCCTCAATGACCAAAACCCACCCCTAATAATTTTTATTATAGACATTTTCTTTTTTAATATCTAACTAGACATAAAATACCTGTTCCTACATGTTACTAAACAAGAATAATCAGTGTTAATCAAAGACTAGTAATTTGTATACCCTTCAAATCAGCAAAAACCTTCTTTTAAACAAAAAGGGGCTCTAATGAACCTTGGTTCCACATCCTTTTTGGGAGATTGGCACTTCAGGTTCTATAAATATATCAGAAAGTGTGCTGCAATCTCCCTATAGGAGACTGCACCCCCACCCTGCTAGAAGGTCTCTCCTGATTGGGACACCTGGACCTCTAGCAACCACCTGCAAAGTAACACCAAGGTAAAATGACTCCCCTTTTAAAGTGTTTTATCTCTGTTGTTTAAAACCTTTTTCTCTTTCAGGGAGATTAGTAAAGACAAATATGTACTTTATATTATGTTCCCACACTAATACATTTCTGTATTTTACAACGAAAACCATTTTATTAGCAACCCAGGAAAACAGTAAAGTTTCTAAATGGACAACATTGCAATACCTCAGTCCACTAAACAACTTTTGTACCAAAATGTACTTGATGCTCAGTGAGTCAGCAACATAAAGAAAAAGAATGAGTTTTATTTTTTAAGACCTCTGCAGCCCATCGGCTGCTCCTTTCTGTGGCTGTACCAGCACTTACCCTCCTGCAACATGCAAGGAGGAGTGCGTATACTAGGACAGCATTATACAACTGGGCATAGGACTTATGAAAAGACTCGGGGTATAATTCTTTAAGGAAGTAAACAATTTTACTGCCTTTATATCCACACAACTAACCCACAAGCAGACGGCAGTGTTTTACATCCAAATTAGATGGCCACAGGGGGTATGTCATAACAGACACTGGAATTACTACTCCAAGGAGGAATTTTAAAGAAAGTAAAAATCATAACCAAGATAAAGAGGTAACAGTGGGTGGCCAACCCACCATTCTCAAATGTGAGAAGTATAAGATAGGCTAGGGAAGAAATGCTGTTGCGCAACAGACTGTGAGAAGAAAGAAAAAAGATAGGAAGGAAACAGAAAGATAGGATGGAGTTCATTCCAATAGTAAGTTATGGGGGGGGATTACTTCAGACTATCACAGGTATGATGGGCCTCTTCCTTCCCAAAACATGAGCTATCCAATTGCAGAGTATTTTTAATAAATTTTTATGGAAAAACAAGGGTATTAGAAGAGGATATGCCAAACTTATTGCACCCAGGTTGAGGGGGCCTCGCCCTCCCCTCCTTCTTTACCTATTATGAGGCCCAACATATCAGTAAGCTGGCTAGATGGACAGATGACCTAGTCACCAACCAGGTACACTCCTAAACTCCCACCTGGGTGGAAATTGAAAGGGTCTTGGTGCAATGAACTTGTTGCTCCCACTCAACTTTAGTGTAGCAACATCCTTATCAGCTCCCTTGCTACCTCAAAAACTCTTCCATTGGATGGTCTCTCCATGCCCTACACTAGGTACAGAAACATTTATCCCTTAACTAGAGTAATTCAATGAGTCAACCCCTCTTTAATAATCCCCATTTCTTGATTGGGAATTAGGTAATTTCGTCTTCCTTTCTCCCCAGATCACACCATACCACACTGGGAAATCTCTGTGATGAGGTCTCCATTCTTCCTTTCTCTTCATTGCAAGGGAAATTCCACCTATCCAATGCTGTCATTTTTAAATATTGGCAAATAAGACATGCTCTCCTGGCCTTCTTGGGCCCCAAACCCTGGTCTTTTCCACTTAGAGATGATTTGCCCGCCATGCTTCAGGTGGCAAAGCATCCACATGCGGCCTCTGGTATATACAAGTTCTTACAAACCCTCGATCCTGAGCTTCCCAAAGGGGTTTGTTACTACTGAAAGCAAACGCTTTCTCTTCCTGATGATTTGGTCTACTGGGTGTAAACTCTGGAATACTGTCTATAGATTTATTAAGCAAGATAGGCTGAGATTCAACCAATTTAATATCATGCACAACTTGTACTATACCCCTGTTAGACTGTATGCTATAGGGAAGTTGGTTTCTCCCCTCTGTCACAGATGTGGGGAAGAGATAGGATCTCTTTTTCACATGTTGTGGGAATGCTCGAAAGCCAAAGTGTTTTAGCGATCTATCCAAAGCACCTTAGATCCAATGCTGGGGTTAGATCCCTTGTTTACTCCAAAATCCTGTTTACTATATATTTTCCCACAGGGCACACCTAAAGCTCAGAAAGACCATCTCACTTTAGAAGCAGCCATGGCTAAGTTAGTCATACTCAGGCACTGGAAGGAAGAATCCCTCCCCTCGGTTTTGGAGTGGTACCGTGAGATCCAACAGCCATTCAATTGGAGAAGCACACTGCTAACATCCGGCTTAGATTGGATGGTTGCAAGGTATTATGGGAGCCTCTCCTGACCTTGCTATCCCTCTGGCAGCCATGAACACCTGTCTTTATATTATTCGCTTTCTAGTAGTCCTGGCACGCAGGCTCAGGGAGGGGGGATTGGGGAGGTGTGTGTGTTCTGTTTGTTGTTGGTATTGTGCCCAGTGGTAGTTTTACTATGTATGTTGGATTGTTTTATGATATGCTTGTAGCTGTACTGATAATATTGTGTTACCCTTTTATATGCTTCCAAAATTATAAAGTATATTGAATACAAAAAAAATATTTGGAATTTCACCTTTAAGGCAAAACAATTACATACAGTTCTGAAAAAATCAATACAGATCATTGCAGAAAAAAAATCACAGATTATATGCAGTGTAAACCAAACAAAACTGTTTAATGGTTACAATTGCACTGGACTGTAAAGGCAGACCACAAATATCTCTTAAACTTATTAAACTTGAGAAGATTCAGCAGTGTATCAGGCATTTTGTTTAACTAATTAGCAGCCCTGACAGCAAATGACTGCCTTCACAGCTGAGTATGCTGGAAAGGAGGGTTAAGGGCATTCTTGGCCATGTTCCTTGTGTTATATTAGTTGGATACAGTGCATAAGCACTTTGTTAAAGCAAGGGTGTTAGGCCCAAGAGTGCCTTTTTGGCTAGCAAACAGGTATGGAGCTTTATTATGTTAGGTAAAGGTAGCCAGTTAGTGAGTGTGTAAAGGGTACAACTATGAGTGCAGTTATCTGTACCAAGTACAAAGCAGCATGCTTTATTACAGATCACCTTTACTCTGTTTAGCACTGTGTCACAGGCAGCAGCACAGACAGTGACAGAACGGAGCTAGCAACATTATGACATCTAGCATCCCCAGTGAGATTATTCCTGTTACAGTATAAGGCAACCAGTCTTCTGTTAACTATGGCCACCAGACTGTCAACATGGGGTGCAAAAGATAAGATGTCATCCAGAGTTACTCCAAGGTATTTGAAGGTCTCCATCTGATCAAGGTTTTGACCTTGGCCATTTCTGATGACAAAGGGTGGACCTTTCCTCCTCTGTGGGAGGCTAGAGAAGAGCATGGTCTTGGAGTTTTTTGTAATTGAGGACCAGTTTTTTTTTTTGTTGGAGAAACAGTTTTCATGTGGCTTAAAGTTACTTTGGAGAATGGCAGTAAGACTGTCAAGGTCAGGGATTTTGGAATATGACAGCATCATCGGCATACTCGTCTAAGAGGAGTACACTGACTGTCTGACAAACATCGGGTATTTCATTTGTAAAGAGGCCAAAAAGGAGCAGGCCCAATGTAGAGCCCTGGGGGACAGTAATAGATACTCCCTTAATGTCAGACAAAGATTTATCGATCTTCACCCCCTGGGAATGATTGATGAGATAACTATGGAACCAGTCAACTTTGTTCTGTGACAAACCCAGACCAAAGAATTTGTTAAGTAGGAGCTTGTGATTGACCAGGTCAAAGACTTTAGTAAGGTCAATATATATACTGTAGCTCTGACTATGTCATCATTGTCAAGGGCCTCATGAAATTAGTTTGTGTAGTCCAACAGTGCCAAAATGGTGCTGTGTAGTTTCTGGAAGTCATGGAGCTGTACACACTGGACACTGTATTGTAACAGGTATGTGTTGGTCAGAGATTATTCTCTCAAGGGCCTTGAATGGAGGAAGAGAAGAGAAATGGGTCTGTAATTGGTAAGGCTAGTGCGGTATCCACTTTTGAAAACCGGTGTAATCAGTGCAGATTTCCACTTCTCTAGGAGATGTGAGTAGCACAGGGAAAAGTTAAAAATTCTAGAAATGGAGTGGGAAAGTTTCTCTACTGCCAGGGCAAGAAGTTTCATATGAACCAATCACTCCCACACCTAGTTTTGTTAAGTACCCTACTGAAGTATTTTAGAATGGAGGATACCTTGTTTCAGAGCCCAACCTCTGGGAAGCTTCAAGACCTGGTTCCCTGCAGGGATCTGGGCTGACTCAGTGGGGTTGATGGAATGGAAATCAATAAAAGCTGTGTTGAAATAACTGCCACTTTCAGAGGGCTCAAAGATCTCTCAACCCTCCACCATAAACATCTGAAGAGTGTTTTTAATTCCCTTGCCAAGGAGCTCTGACGTTGTCCCAGAATCTTTTGCCATTGCTCCAGTTCTGGGTCTGCTTGTCCTTACAGAAGTCAGATTTGGCCTTAGTAATCATACTGGTGCACTTATTGCAGGTTTCGTTATACCTCTGCAGGTGGGCATTGGACCCTGTTTCCCTGCCCAGTGCCCACAGATTGCCCCTCTCCCTCATGCAGGCAAAGAGTTTGGAGATGATCCATTCTGAATGGTGTTCCTCTTGCCTTAAATTTTTTAACGGGTGCAAATTTGTCACAGGCAAGCGTGAACTCAGAAACAAAGAATTCTAGGGCCAAGTCAATATAGGAAATGATATTTAAGATGCTCCCATCAATTTGGTTCAAGTAAGGTTTGAATTCAGGCACCTTCATTTTGTTTAGGACACAGCTGACTGTGATCCAGGGAGGGGGGTGCACTTTGCCTGTTTAACTGTTCATAGACATTGCACCAGCAAGTGGTCACTTAGGATATCAGGCAGAACTTTGTCAATTTTAACCCTGTCAGGCTGTGTAACTAGTATCCAGTCAAGTAATAGCAGGCTGTGTAACTAGTACCCAGTCAAGTAACATCATCATGCCTGTTTTAAAATTGGTACTACTGTGCTCAGTGACCATTTGTGTGAGAAATAGGTTGGACATTTTATCCCTTTGACATGTGCTGGACTTTGCATTCCAACTGACGTTAAAATCACCAGTAATAATGAATTCCCAGTTCTTGTTAAGTTGCATGAAGTAGAGATTATAAAATGGGCAAAGAAAATACTGTCTTCTGATTGGTTCTTATCTGTGCATCAAATCTGTTCCATGCACAGGTAAAAACATGTCCTGAAAACAAGGACTGCAGCATTAAAACAATAAATTAATATGCCATTAGAACTCTACCATTTTAAAATGCTGACATTTTTTTAAAAGTTAGCGAGGGAAAACATCAGTAACCAGAAAAGCCCACATTAATCATTTTTTATACCAAACAGGAGCATGTGAGCTAAATGCCAAGTAAGAAAATGTATGTGACTTAAGTTTCAATAAAAAAACAAAGTATTGACATATCCTGTTTGTCTGACCAGACGATCCTCCTGAGCTCCCACAGCATGCCTGCTCCAACTGTGACTGGTTGCAATCACACTCCAGCTCTGTCAGTTACCAGAATGAGACTAGCATTTGTAACTTCTCGTATTATGCTACCACAGCATGAAATCATGAAATGGACTGATTTAAAAAAAAAAAAAAAAAAGCAGTTTCAAAGATTGCAACTCTGCCAGGGTCTCCAGCCTGTTTGAAAGATTGTACTCATGCTACTCTCTCCCTCTTCCACAGTACACTGTCATATTCATCAAATGTGGCACTTTTTCTAAAAACAAATGCAGTCATACTTATCTTACATTGGTAGTTTTAAGTAGTAGATTCAACAGATAGCTCAGCCTGCCAATGCTTTTAAATTATGCATTTTTCTGCGTAGCTCCCTACTGTCATGCTCTCTGATCTCCTCTTCCATCATGTGAACTTCTCTACTTAGCAGCCCCACTGTGCTGGTCTGTGATCTCATCTTCCTGAAAATGGACACTAAAAAATTTAAATTAAAAAAAATGATTTCTGTCTCATAATGCACTGCAGAGAGACATTTAGCCTAATGCTCTCTGGGTAACTAATCAAACTACATAAATGAAACAACTACAGAAGCCTAATTAGGACAAAAAAACTCATTAAAAACATACAGTACAAGCAGGAGGAGGAACTATTTTATGAAAGATTAAGTCAAAAATTTTATTTTTTAATATTTAAAACTGTTAATTTAATTTTCTTTGTTCTAAAATATAGAGACCCATTTTATAAGTGAAATAAGACACTCCAGGGGTGTGCATTGAACAGATATTACAGGACTTCAAGTGGCTGAAGGCACTCAGC
This sequence comes from Neoceratodus forsteri, assembly GCA_016271365.2. Classification (NCBI taxonomy): domain Eukaryota; kingdom Metazoa; phylum Chordata; order Ceratodontiformes; family Ceratodontidae; genus Neoceratodus; species Neoceratodus forsteri. Next base: position 1,193,285,315 of record CM057452.1, on the reverse strand, counting down.
CTCACTACACCCCTGGGCTTGTGGTACTATCTGTTCAATGCATACCCCATCATATCTTATTGCTTACGTAAGTGACACCATGACCAGGTTAGAATGACAAGAGATTTTTCCCATTGCCCTATCAAAAGCTTTATTGCTAGGCATTTGCAGTCCCTTGCTAGGTCTTTGATCACCATTTTAGATTCTTGCAGGTCTGACCTGAGGTAAATAAGACAGCCCCCAACTTGCTTGACTTTTCTATCCTCCATGAAGATATTGAAGCCTTGCAAAGTTATGGTAGTTATCAGGTAGTGTAGACTGAGCCAAGTTTCAGTTAGGCAATTAGCCTCTGGCTGCACTAACAACCCAGACTTCCAACAGTGGAAATGTAGGTAGTAGACTGCTGATATTTAGGGAGACCATGTTCAGCAGTTCTTGGCTGCAGGTGCCAGACCTAGAGCTACCAGCGGGGCCAGGGTCGGATGGATATTGCCAGACAGTAGAAATAACATTATTGCAAGGCCACTGTGGCTCTGAGTTAGTGCTTCAGTCTCCAGATTTTATTCCAAGGAAGCAGGGGTAGGCATGTGGTCCTGGAGACATGGCCAATTTGAGCAATCCCACAGCACTCCCCAAGTGCCACCCAGCTTAGGTGTCCAATTTAGGGGGCATATGGCTGGGAGGGCTAAGATTCTGTAGGTTTGTTCAGGGGGATCAGTAGGCCTAGGTACAAGCATGGGGCCAAGGGAGATAGTCTTGTTAACCTTTGACAGCTCTATAAGGTCACATAATGCCGTGGGTAAGCAGGTTAGCATTTCCCCACCACTGTTGTAAGACTGACTAGCCTACAGTTGCTAGCCTCCTCCTTGCTGCTGCTGTCATGCAAAGGGACAACATCGGCCCTCCTCCAGTCCTCTGGACCTACCCCCCATCTCCAATGAGGTGATGAATAGTGTTACCAGAGGGGCAGCTAGCATTGTGCTCAGTTCCCTTAGAACCCTCAGGTGAATCCCAGCTGGTTCTACGGCTTTATTCTCCTTTTGGGCTTCCAATCCCTTTCAGACTCTCTCCTCCAAAAATGGACTTGTGTCCACTCCCCCCTCCTGATGCCTGCTGATAAGTGCTGGTAAACCCCACCCCAACTGTGAAGACTTAGCAGAGATACTTGTTTAAAATTGTAGCTTTTTCCCTGATCTTCTGCACAGTCTCCCCCACCTTCCTGATTCTCACTATCCCTCCCCTTGCTTTCCTCTTTTGACTCACATATCTGAAAAAAGTCTTATCCCTTTTTTGAGCTCCCTGATGATCCTCTCCTTTGTTTGTGCCTTAGCTGCCCTTATCCTCCTCTCTCCTCTCTTTGTTAATGCAGATATACCTTCCTGTCCACATCCATCTAGATCTTCTTGTATTTCCTAAATGCTGTTTTTTTCTCCTTTACTGCCTTAGCCACCTCCTTTGAGAACCACAGTGGCCTGTTCCTCCCCATTCCCTTACTTGTTTCCTTAAAACAGAATGTTGTTGTCTTAGTTATTCCCTCCTTGATCCTTTTCCATTGGGACCCCCTTCCTGCCATCCCCACAATTCAAGGTATTTACTGAGGGAGTCTCCCATTTCTTCAAAATCTGCAATCCTGAGGTCCAAGACCCTCCTTTTAGTGTGGCTTTACTCTTGCCCAATCTATATGCCAAACCACACAGTACGGTGATCACTTGTACTGAGGAGACTACCCACTGTGACATCTGCAGTGCTATCCCTGTTTGTAAATAATGGATACAACTCCAGTGCATCCAGATCTATGGGTATTCCTGTATTTTACAGGATTTATGTGTTGAAAATGGATAAGGGAAGGAAAACTGTATTTATTGATTTATACAGGGAACCACTGCACAAGATTTAAAGCCCAGATGCAATAACTTTAGAAGAAACATTTATTCACATTACATAAAATGTCTCAGGCTGAGTATGCTAGTGCTTTCCTCAAAAGCCATCAATTATGTCCACAGTAAGGGCAGTGCCTGTTTTTCAAAGATAACAGATAAAGAGCCTGTCTAGTACAGAGGTCTATCTCAAATTTATTTGGACACCTGCCAAAACTTTAACTGTTCACAGTTCAGGAAAAAAAGCAGCTCTATATTAGAGTCATCATACTTCAAGTTTAGTTCAGTTCAGTTTATTGAAGGGATAAATTCCATTGAGAAAGCCCATTTGCAAGAAGGTCCCATGTACAACAAACTCAACAAGATACATAGCATGAACATAACTTGGATAAAAATGAAGCAATACACTGTAAATCATAGAGGAGTGGGGAAAAAGGAATAAAGAAAATAAATTGTTCGAATAATAGTAGTTACACATAGGGTAAAGGCACATAAAATTAATTCTTATGGGCAAACACTGTACAAGCAAAAATAAGAAATAAGGACAGGTATAAGTGCACACATTTACAGTATGACCAAAACTAGAATTGGAAAGATATAGAGAGGCCAGATGAGGGGACTAGGGGAAGGATTGAGGGCAAAAACAGGGTTCAGTCTTAGTTAAAACCGATTCATTACACTTGATTAGCTTTTTGAAGATCTGTGAACTAATTAGGATACTTTGACAAACTATCATGCATTTTGAAATGTAAACTTATGATTTATTAATATAGCCAACTGTTCTCTTGATTTCGAGCACAATGTGTATCATTATCTGATACCGTATGTTCCCATAAACAACTGAGAAAGAAGTCTGTAGGGGACAACAGCTGAGATTTTCTTGTGTTTTGGGCCACCAACTCTAGCAAGTGGAACATAAATGTATTGTCTGTGGTTAGAATGAGCAATCTATACAGTAACAAGGTCTGAACAGTAATATTTTAATTTACTGGTAATGTAATCTTGCATAATTTCTATAGATAAATTTGAGGTCTGATAAAAATGTAGCTGGGGTATGTGTTAACTTGCTTTGTTCTCCCACAACAGTGATATAAAGTGTTATTTCTGAGAATGAAAGAGATCATATCAATTATTAGGAGGAAAATTATTGTTGTTATTACGTTTATATTTTTGGAGGTTTCGTGTACGAACATATTAACATATGAACATATGAACCTGCCTGCAGATGAAGGCCCTATGGTCTATCAAGTCTGCTCAAATGTGCAGCTAGCAGCCCTTATACTGCAGCTGCCCCTCCCTCCCCTTCCCCTTCAGTGAACCTTCCCCTTTCCCTCTCCCATCCCCTTTTGAATCAGCCTACCGTATTACAGGATACCATTTTCTCTCGTAATGCATTCCAACCTGCCACCACTCTCTCCATGAAAAAATGTCTCCTCATTTCCCTCCTGAACCTACCACCCTCCAGTCTCAGATTGTGCCCTCAGGTGTCCCTTCCCCTCCTTAAGTGGAAAAGCCCTTCCATGTCCGTCCTATTTATCCCCTTCATATATTTGAAGGTCTCAATCATGTCCCTCCTCTCCTCCAGGGAGTACATGTTCAGCTCCTTCAGCCTATTGTCATAGGGCAAATCTTCTAACCCGTGGATTACTTTTGTTGACCTGTTCTGTACTGCCTCCAGTAACCTAATGTCTTTCCTCAGGTATGGCCACTAGAACTGCACATAGTATTCCAGGTGTAGTCTAACCAGTGACCTGCACAGTTGCAGGATCACCTCCTCCCCTCCTGGAGGATATGCCTATGGTAATATAACCCAGCATCTTGTTAACTTTGGCAATTGCCTTTCTACACTGCACAGAGTTGTTCTTTGCTCCAGTTATGATTACCCCTAGATCTTTCTCCTCCTACTCCATCTTGGCCAGCTGAATACCCCCTATCTAGTAGCTCCTCCTTGGGTTCTTTGCTCCAAAATGTAGCACCTTGCATTTCTTAGTATTGAACCCCAGCTGCCAAGTGTCTGACCAGGCCTCCAATTTCACCAGATCATTCTGCAACCCCTGCCATCCCTCTAGGTCTTCCACTACCACTCCCACTCCCACTTTGGAGTCATCTGCAAATAATCTGATCTTGCTCTTGATGCCCATTGAAATGCATGCTATGAAGACCCCAACCCTTACATAATGTGGCACAGTGGCAACACAATGGCACCACAATGGCAACACAGTGGTGAGCTACAAAATGTGCAATGGTACTACCCAGTGGTACCATGCTTGTACTATGGTAGTTTAAATTTCGATTATTTTTGTTGATATGGTAGGACAGTGGTACAATGATATCACAATGGAATTGAAACAAACCACTGTGATACCATGAAAACCTTAATGGTAGTACAGTGGTAACCACAGTGGTATTGCAATGGCAAGTGAGTGGTATTACAGTGGTATTCCGAAGAACTTTTTGTAAGGGAAATAACACCGGCCCCAGCACAGATCCCTGTGGCTCCCCACATGTCACTGCCCTGGGCGATGAGAGCTCCCCTCCCAGCACCACCCTCTGCTGTCTCGCTTTTAGCCAGTTCACTACTCATCTCACTAGCTTTGCCCTAGCTCTAGTGCCCTCCAGCTTACTACATAACCTCCCATGCAGCACTGAATTGAATGCCTTGCTGAAGTCCAGATACAGGACATCCACTGCATTACCCCTGTCAAATTGCCTAGTTCAGGTGGACATTAAAGATCCCATGACACTTCTCAAAATGATTAGGGGATTTTTTTTTTTGGTTTTATTTACAAAGATATTATACAATACAAATAAGAAAAACCAAAAGCAAAACAATCTGGCACATACTACATCATATGATCAGAGATAAGAAAACAAAAAGGAATAACATTAAAAAATGGACAATTTTACTGTCCAACAAAGTAAAGGACGATAGTGCACAACTGAAAACAGTTGAAGTCATAAAACTGAAACTAAAGGAAATCTTCCTACAAAACATAACACTCTTAAACCAAGTACAGTATATCACCTCCCTAAAACTACAAAAACAAGCATTTGTCAATGCCGAATGTTGTTTGCTTCTATGTGCTGTTTAGGAGTTTGGAAGTCATTGGAGTGCAAATATTGAAAATTCGCGAACTTACCAGCGTGCGTAGGAACTGCGCAATGCACGCTCATAAAACAGTCATTCTTAGAAATTTTTCACCAAATTTTCAACATAGCCATTTTAAGATCTCTGCTCATGAACAGTGTCACTGTGATTTTCTTAATGTGTCCTATACATTGATTTCGCACACCAACTTCGCCTTTGTGCGCTACATGGCGGAAACAGGTTTTGGGTGAGATGTGAAAAATGGCAGTTGTACTGCTCATAAGAAGGTGTGGTAAAATGGCAATGTTGAATATCTGGAGTGAAAATATTGAAATTTCACAAACTTACGAGCGTGCGTAGGAACTGCGCAACGCACTGTCATGAAATAGTCATTTTTAGGAATTTTTTCATCAAATTTTCAGCATAGCCATTTTAAGACCTCTGCTCATGAACAGTGTCACTGTGATTTTCTTAATGTGTCCTATACATTGATTTAGCACACCGACTTCGCCTTTGTGCTCTACATGGGCGGAAACACATTTTGGGTGAGATGTGAAAAATGGCAGCTGTACTGCTCATAAGAAGGTGCAGTAAAATGACAATGTTGAAAGTCTGGAGTAGAAATATTGAAAAGTCAGCGAACTTAAAAGTGTGCGTAGGAACTGCACAATGCTAAATAAAACAGTCATTTTTAGGAATTTTTCCACCAAATTTTCAAAATAGGCTTTTTGAGAGCCCGCCTTATGAACACTGGCAGTGTCATTTCATTTATCATTCTGGAAAGGTGATTTCACGCAGTTGCTGCAAAATCACCCTTTGGGCCCAAGTAACGCCATGACAGTGCAAGAATTCATGAGGAGGGGTCCCAAAACCCCAAGCTGAAAATTTGGTGCAAAATTCAAAAATGCCTGAGATATGCAACAAAGTTGAAAAACCCTATCTATCCCATTATACAGCTTACTGGCATTTCCTCAGTTTGCGGTCGGCTTGAAAGAGTACAGGCGTGTTCCGGTCCACGAAGATCGTCATGCGGACTCTGGAAGTAAGTATGAGGTGAGGGAGGTGTGGGAGGCGGGGTGTGCAGTGGGTGGGTGCGGGTTGTGGGGGCAGGGAGACTGCGTGGGACCATTTTTTCTTTACAGTTTTTTTTTTTTTAAATGATGACGGAACATTTGCCACACTGGGGTGGGCTCCCAGCATGGCAGAAGGATGGCTGGGGGCTTGGAGCTGATGGGGATTGGGCACCCCGTCTCCATGGCATCTGTTGCCATGCTGGGGTGGAGCTCCCCAGCATGGCCCTGTACTGGGGGGACTTTGGAGCCGGCCAGGGGATTGGTCACCCCGTTGGCCATAACATGATTTTGCCAAGCTGGGGTGGGCTCCCAGCATGGCACCTGGATGCTTTGGGGGGGTAGAGCCGACGGTGGATTGGGCACCCCCTGTCGGCCGTACAGTGAGGGGGAAGGCGCATGAGCACTCAGTGTGCATGCTTGCACGTGCTTGTCTGTGTGTGGGGGGGAGAGCTCTGCTCACTCAAGCGGAGCTCTCCCTTTCAACTGTATGCCACTGCATTTTCAGCTTGTCATAGACAGCTGCAGCAGTGATTGGGGAACTGGGGCCGTGCCTGCAAACACACTGACTGCATTGGAAGACGGGCTAACACACCTCCGAAAACTCGGATGATGGCACTATGTTTCTTGCACATGCATGCAAGCAACATAAAAATGAGCATTTCCTTCAAAGATTTCAAAAAGCAGCCAGTGGTAAGCAAGATTAAGGGAATTTCCCCAGTATCCTGGCCAAATTTCCTCCATTCTGTAAAAATACCACCACCAGCTGGTTACCATCTGTATCCCCCCCCACCCCGGGTCACCCCTCAAAAAGGACTTCTAGTCTAAGTGGGCCTACCCGGTCAACAAAATTCCATAAATAAATTCCCCCATTTTGCCTCATGGATACCATGTAAATCACTCCAAGGCCATCTTGACATATAAGATTAATACCTAACAGCAAATCAGAGCTCTTTTCCTGATAAAAGGCTGCCGACATATTAAATAAAGAACAAAGTCATAAATAAGGAGCCAGTGACTAATGCAACAATTTACAGCAATTTGATTCAGCCTCTATGGGGAAAATACAGGAAAAATGAGGCCTTGTTGCAGGGAAATGGTTATTTGGATCTGGGAGCACTACAACTCAGCTAAACTCAAGTGAGAGTACAATAAAATAAATAGTCGCCACCTAGAGATATGCTGCAAATGTTGCAGACCCATTCAGTTATTTATTGCCAGCTGGCAATCATATTAAAGCAGCAATAACGCAGTGCAATCTACAATGCAAATCACAGATAAAGGCATTACCCTAGTGCTTTGCCGCAAGGCTTCATCAGTGGGCCTGACTATTTATCTTATTATACTCTCACTCAAGTTCAGCTTATTTTTTGTACCCATTGGACTTAACTAGGGGTTAGCCACCCCTGTCAGCAGCACTGCCTTGGGCATTCACTGGAGCACAGCTGGGTTTGTGGCAATTCTTGTTTGTACATAACAGATCCAGCACTGCCCATCCATAGTGGGTTCCATAACCAGCTGCCTCAGAAATGTGCCCAGTAGGGAGTTGAGAATGGCCCTGTTTCTTGTTGTAGTTGCAGTCAGAATGCTCCAGTCTAGACTCCCATAATCAATACGTCCCCTCAGGTTGACATTCTGCACCAGCTTCCCGCAAAACGTTGTCTAACTTGTCCCCCTGAACTGGTGGCCTGTACACCACCGCAATGCAAATAAAGTCCCTGGACCCTGTCTCTAAGCTGATTCATAGTACCTCCAGCCCTTCCCTATCCCCCAGGTGTCCCTATATCTCTGTGGCCTTTATACTTTCCCTAACATATAAACCCCCCCCCACCTACCTTTCCTCTATGTGCTGTCCTTCCAAAATGGAACTGGAAAACAAGGAGGATAGTCCTACTCCCTACTAATATGAATCCCAAGGATTCTACTCATGCTAGCAAATAAGTGTATGTTAAACACATAGATGAGCCAAGCAGACCCAGACAAAGGGTCACTGGATGCACATTTTGATTGATACTATGCCTATTTAGCACTGCAGTTCACACTTACATATACTGGATGTGGGGAATGGTTTGACTATAGTTGGAGCCAAGTGTTAGGTTGGCTACCAGAAAATACTAGACGACCACTGTTGCAAGAGAAACTGTCTATTTAAAGCTAAGAATAGAAAAATAGAGTGTTTATGTTATACATATTATGGTAGCACAGTAGTGCTGCCATAGTTAGGGTTGAGGAGCCATTTACATGTTAAACCCAAAATTTTGCAACTTAATAACTTTGCAACCGTTTGACGGATTTGCCTGAAATTTGGAACACAGGATCAAGGCTCAGACATCTTGGGATCTGCTAAGTTTTGTACTGGTCGCATATATGGCTGCAGAGTTATTAAGCGTGATCTGCACATGTGTTTATGCTTTTCTGGAATTCTATGGTCGTCTCTACAGGTCGCACGGTTTGCGTAACTGGTCCAAAATCTTCAAGAAACGTGCAGCCGGGGTCCCCGAAGTGCCTTTTGAAGATTTCATGGAAAAATATTAAATGGTTCAAAAGTTAATTAAAAAACAAGTTCCCATTATAAGTCAATGGGAAAAGTTAACAAAAAGTTTGACAGTATCGCAAATGCAGTTTTTACTTTCGAAAATGGCCCTTTTACTGTCGCAAATCCGCCATTTTGTTTTCAGTTGGTGATCAGAAAAATGCTTGGCATTTAAATTTGGGAACCTCTAGCAGCCTAATTATTTTTGTGTTCACCTAGTTGGACCCTGAGGATGCTAGGCATGTCTATTTTGGGGTAAAACACCCCAGAAATATGTTTTTCAAATTTCTGGAAAAAGTACTTTCGTAAAGTGTTTTCGCAAGCACGACACTGTCAAATTAATTTGCGAAAGCTTTCGCAAAGTTAGACAGTACTTTTCCAGGGTGTGTGAAAATGAGAGCAATTATTTGGCACTCTGCTGCAAAAGAATGGTTTGGTCTTTTGGGCTGAAATTTGGAGAGAATGCAGCCAAGATGTCACAGATGTGCCGTTCAGTGTTTCGTTGAAAAAATATTACTAGGCGGCAAAGATACAGCACTCCAAAGTTGATGCTTTTACCAACAGTATAACATTACGGCATCCACCGCATTACAGGAATCATTTGGCGCCCTGCTACAAAATAACGGTTTGGTCTTTTGGGCTGAAATCTGGAGAGAAGAAAGCCAACATCCCACAGATCTGTCTTTCCATGGTTTGGTGAAAAAATATTACAGGGAGCCAAAGTTATGGCACTCTGAACTTCTTTTATTTTCCCATAGGATAACATTACGGCGTTTGCCGTGCCTTTCAGGGCCCATATCTCGGAAACAGTGCGAGATACGGACTTTTCGTCGGAAAAATTCTTAGCCCCCAAATGGGGCTATGTACAAAACTAGCCAGAAAAGTCATAAACCATATGACTTTAAAAAATTTTTCTACAGCGTACGGTTCCTGAGATATAAGCAATTTAGTATTCCAACTCCTCATTTTCTGCTCCGAGACCCATTATTATGCATACACTCTTTTTATTCACTGTCTTTCTCTATGCAGCTTTTGGGGAAAACCAGCCTGTGTGCTTACATTACTGTTACTGTTAAGGCTTCCGCTTGCAGTTACCTACCCATTTCACTTACCGTTCCCGTCTACGCCACCATGTGCGTTACCCTTTGCGTTTTCATTTGCGCTTGCTTTTGCGTTGTTTTTAACATTTCTGTCTACAGCACTGTTTCTCTTTCTGTTTTGCTTTGCATCACCATGCGCATTACCACTTGTGTTTGCAGGCACAATGTTACTATGTGACAAGACATCATGTGGCAGGAGCACGGGGCCCCCCGCTGCCGCATTACATTCACTATTTCTCGTTATCATTCTCAAAAAGAAGGGAAATTAGAGGCAAAACCTCAGTTTAATGCATTAGTTAGGGTTGTTCCACAGTGACAAAAGCAAGGAAATTCAGTGCTAGGGTTGAAAGCCCCCCTTGGACCCCCCCCCGCCCACACCCCCAACCAGCATCAGGTTGCGCGTTGGGGTTGTCGGTCCTAACTCTCCTTTTTGGTGTACATGGCCTCAGTTTTGCTGTGGATCTCCACTGAGCATGCAGTACCTGGTCAGGTGGGTGGGGATGTGTTGTACTACATTTAGACAGTGGTATTTTATTTCTGTCACCTGCTGCTGGTTGTCTGTGATTGGTCGTGTTGCCTTGGTCCTCCCCCCTACTTGCATGTGTGTGTGTGTGTGTGTCTGTGTGTGTGTGTGTGTGTGTGTGTGTGTGTGTGTGTGTGTGTGAGTGTTGGGGGGGAGGTGAATGCTGAGTTAGGGTTTTTAACCCTAACATCGAATTTCCTCACTTTTGTCGCTCTGGAGCAACCCTAACTGATGCATTAAATGGATTTTTTTGCCATGAATTTCCTTTCTTTTTCAGAATGATAAGTAACATAGAAACATAGAAGTTGATGGCAGATAAGGACCGCAAGGCCCATCCAGTCTCCCCATTTATTTTTCTACCTTATAAATGTGCCAGTGGACTTTGCTCTGTCAGTGGCCTATCTGTTCATACTCTTCTGTATTGCTCCCTCATGCCTCTCCCATGCCTGTTTGAAGCCCTGCACTGTATTCATAGCCACCACTTCCTGAGGTAGACCGTTCCATGCATCCACCACCCTTTCTGTGAAAAAGAATTTCCTCACATTCCCCCTTAATCAGCCTCCCTCTAATCTCATGCTGTGTCCTCTTGTCCTGCTATTTTTCTTATATTTAAACATGTTAGACTCTTTCACCTTGTTAATGCCCTTAAGGTGTTTGAATGTTTTGATCATATCACCTCTCTCCCTCCTTTGCTCAAGGGTATACATATCGAGCTCCATTAATCTGTCCTCATACGTCTTCTGATGCAGTCCCTGCACCATTTTGGTTGCCCTTCTCTGGACTGCCTCAATTTGGTTTATGTCCTTGTGAAGGTGTGGCCTCCAGTACTGCATGCAGTACTCCAGATGGGGCCTAACCAGTGTCCTGTAAAGAGGAATTATTACCTCCCTCTTATGACTTGTGATACCCCTACTAATACACCCTAACATCCCCCTAGCCTTACCTACTGCTTTAGAGGTCTGCTTGAATGATTTCAGGTCATTGGTGATGATGATGCCCAAGTCTTTTTCTTCCTTTGTGACTGCCAGCAACTCCCCTCCCAGCCTATAGGTGGCTTCAGGGTTTCTCTTCCCTATGTGCATGATCTTGCACTTCTTTGCATTAAATCCCAGTTGCCACTTTTCTGACCACTTTGCTAATTTATCCAGATCTCTTCTCATTCTGCCCACCCCATCTGGATCATCTACTCTGTTGCAGATCTTGGTGTCATCTGCAAACATACAAGGCTTACCCTCTAGTCCATCTGCAATGTCACTAATGAAGATATTGAAGAGGACTGGCCCCAGGACTGATCCCTGAGGTACCCCACTTGTGACTTGCATCTCTTCTGACTGTATACCATTTACCACCACTCTATTTTCTGCCCATCAACCAGTTTGCCACCCAGTTGACCAACTTCTGACCCACCCCGAGCCTACCCAGCTTATTTATTAATCTTCTATGTGGAATAGTGTTGAAAGCTTTGCTGAAGTCAAAGTAGGCAACATCAACTGCTCCCCCTTGGTCCACCACTCTGGTTACCCAGTCAATGAAATCTATGAGATTGTTTGACAGGACCTTCCTTTTGTAAACCCGTGCTGTCTTGGATCATGTGCCCCTATGGATTCCAGGGGTTGCACTATCCTTTCCTTAAGGAGTGCCTCCATAATCTTGCCCACTACTGAGGTAAGGCTGACTGGTCTGTAGTTCCCTGCCTCCTCCCTGCTGCCACTCTTGTGGAGCGGGATCACGTGAGCCTTTCTCCAGTCTTCTGGGACCTCTCCTGTGCTCAGAGACTCACTAAACAGTTCTGCTAATGGCTCTGCTAGTTCCACCCTTAGCTCCTTAAGTACCCTGGGATGTATGCCATCAGGTCCCATTGCTTTGTCCACCCTGAGCTAAGTGAGCTCTTGTAGGACCCTTTCTTTTGTGAAGGGTGTAGTGCTCACCTCCCTCCCCCCTGTGTCCATGGTGCTGAGCTGTAGGCCCTGCCCTACCTTCTCTTCAGTAAATACTGAGCAAAAGTATCTATTTAGGATAAATGCTTTTACAGGGGCCTCCTCCTCACATGCCCCCTTTTCTCCTTTGAGCTTAGTGATACCCCCTCTGGACTCTATCCTTTCACTAATGGATCTATAGAAAGTCTTGTCACCTTCTTTTACTGTTCGTGCTAGTGTTTCCTCAGTTTGGGACTTTGCCTGCCTTACTGCCTTCCCTGCTTCCCTTAGGGCAGTTTGGTATGCCTCCCTATCTTTATCCTGCTGTGTTCCTTTATATTTCCTGAAGGCCAGCCTTTTGGCTCTGACCTTTTCTGCTACTGTATTTGAGAATCAAAGTGGTTTCCTTCTTCTTTTGCACTTCCTTTTCTCTCTAACACAATGGGATGTTGCTTCAAGTATTGCATCCTTAATGCTTGCCCACTTTGCCTGTACTCCCACACCTGTGTTTCTTTTTGCCAGGGCTAGCTTAACTCTGTTGGCCATCTTATCAAAGTCAGCTCCTCTGAAGAAACAATAAGCTGATAGGGAAAGTGCTGCAGCACTCAGCACCTGCCCCAGCCTGGATAAAGATGAAGCAGTGTGTTGGTGCAGACACCACACCCTGTGGTGGGTTGGAAAACCTCACCCACAAAATATAAACATGTGTGCTGGTGCCTGCTGGACCCATGCACTGGGTCAGGACTGTCTCCAATACTGTATTTATCTCATTTTGCACAGGTCCCAATGTTGTAGTGGCAGTACTAGACACACATAACCAAATACACAGATATGCAAGAACACAGTAAGTCATGTAGCAGAATTGTCTGTTATAAAGAGTGAAATGACATCCACCTCAAGCATATGCCTCTTAATATTTATCTATTTTCTTGTACTTAACATTGGCATGTCACATACTATTTTATCTATTTTCGCTGTTTCACACACTATCATTTTGCAGTCAATGCTACTATTATTGTAGGGCATAGAATATGGCACTGTCTCTCTCAGCACCACTCTTAAATATCTACATATTTTGCATGCTTCTTCTGTACCTTTACTAGACACAAATTCTGAACATGACTGATACATATTAATGTACCTCCCAAAATGTTGTTATAACACTGCAAGGTATGTAACACATCAACAATGGTGACATGTTATCCCTTTAAATCTGTAACTGCACACACAATGCCCTTCCTTACCAAAGTAAGTAAAAGGGGCACTGTCTTGTGCAATATGTATTGATGACAAATATCCCCACATGTTAAGAATACTGCAAGACAAAGTGTTCTTTACAAAAAATATTTATTTCTACATATACTACATTAAACAAAAAATATTTCTTACATGTCCAAATGAAACGAAGTCAGTCCTGACAAAAAGTGTAAAATAAATAAAAACACTTGTTTATTGAAAGAAAAAAAAACTATTTATTAGTATTTAGTTATTCATTTATAAAGTAAATGCTATATAAAAAATATATATCTTGTGTAAAAATAAATTTAGAAAAATAAAACCATTTTACAATGGCAGTCAAAAAAAAACTATGTACACTATAGGCGGGATATTCAGAAGGGTTGAGCATGGCGCAACACAGTTGCACCATGTGCAACCCACTGATGTGCCCCAGTATGATATTCAAAGGGGGATTGAGCCTGGCACAAATCCCAATGCACCGGAGCATATCAGTAATGTATACAGCAAAGGTGGGGGGGTGTGCCCATGCATACTCCGCACATCCTGATATTCAGCCCAGGATGTACTGAGCCCATGCATGTGCAACCCCTACCTGCACTGCACACAGGTGAGCCAAAAAGAAAGGAGCAACAGCTGGCCACCCACAGGTGAGCTGCCATATTGCAGGGCGCAACACGGCAGCTGCCATCTGTGGGTGGCCACCCAAGCTCCAGCGGCACCATCGTGGTGGTTCCCCCCCATGCCCGATCATGGGCATACATTGAAAAATCAATAGTCCAATATCCCTGGTGATCCAGTGGACCACTCGCAGCCCGCTCGCGGGCATATGTAGTAGAAGTCGTAGTCCTATATCCCTGGTGGTCCAGTGGACCGCTCGCAGCCTGATCACGGGTGTCAGTAATAGATAATGACACACCAATCCAACCCTGGTGGTCCAGCGGTACCCCCCTCCTCACCCACCCACTGGGTACCACCACCCCGCTCCCCCAGTAGGTGGCAGGCGGCAGCTCCCCACCCGCTTGCTGCCCCTCCACCCACCGTCTGACTCCATACGGTAGGGCTGTACACCCATTGGTCCACAGAGTGAGCCAATGGGCGTGCAGCCCATACCATTCTACACAGTCCAGATATGTGAATAGATCCATTCACTTATCTGGACTGTGTAGTATGGTACAGGCTGCATGCCCATTGGCTCACGCTGCGGACCAATGGGTGTGCAGCCCTGCTGTGGAGTCAGACGGTGGAGTGGAGGGCACAGTGAAACTGACAACCACTGCTGACGGGGGCTGGTGGTGAAACTCAGTGGATGGGTGGGGTGAGAGTACTGCTGGACCACCAGGATACTGGAACTATTAATATTACTGCACATGCCCTTGTCCAGCCTTGGGTAATCCACTGGACCACCAGGGATGTCAGGACTATTATAATACAACATATGCCCAATCGGGCTGCAAGCGTGTTACCGCTTGTGCAGGGGTTGTCGGTCCCCAACGGCTGCAGCCTGGCAGGGCACCAGGTGCAAGTCACCAGGGATCAGTACACCAGCATGCAAATAGGGCCATAATGACATGCAAATTGCCCCATCTGTGCCTTGCATGCATTATGGCCCCATTTGCATGTGCACTTTGGTTGCGCCTATCGCAATGGCACTTGCACTTGCGCATCCCACTGCTCCACTCTGGCCACTTGCGCTGGCGCAGTGCCACTGCACCATGCACACTGCGGGTGGCCAAGGAGCGATATTCAATGATGCTGTGCCATGGCACAGCTCCATTGAATATCACCCTGTCAATGACCCTGTGCATCCAAGTTGCGCTGTGCCAAGGCTTGCACCACAGCCTGGCGCAGTCTGAATATCCCACCCTATATATATATACACAACACTGGAAGAGAGGTGTGTTGCTGCTTGAGGCAGCCCAGCCTGGAGGTTGGACACAATGTGGAGGCGCAGTAGAAGTGGAAGCTGTTGTGCCTTACAGAGGAGATACCAGAGGAGATGTGGAGGCTGTTCATTCTGGCTCAGGGAGGCTAGATGCCACTGGTGCAGGTGAAGTTGTGGAACTGGCCACAGTGTCACTTGCCGCTGTCCGCACAGACTCAAGCACAAGGTTGACAGTCGCTTGCTGCGCTGTCATGAGGGACAGTAATTTATCCTGTCCCTCACGCAGTGCAATGTTGTCTTTTATCAGACTGTCAACCTTGCACTCAAGCCTGAGGTAACAGCAGCAGTGGCCAGTGCACTGTTTTGAGCGAGGGCGTTCTGTAAAGAGACCAAAACACATTTATAAATATATGACCCTCACAATGGTGGTCGTCTGCCTGTCTTGAATCTTAAAAGATTTTTATCCTAGAAATAATTTAAATACATGTTGCTGGCCACTATGAAGACCATCGAGGAATCTGATGCTAATCAGAACTGCTCTCTTGTCAGTCCCCTTATTATATTTTTTCTACTGTGCTATATTCTTTGTAGATAAGTTCGGTGCATCTATAAGAATGGTACAAGTCCTACACTGACGTTATATATCAGTTAGTCTTTGACACTCCTCACTAATTAGATGGTTTGTTATTATCAGCAACACAGTGTTGTATACAATGATACTAGTTGTTCAATTGTCTAAGAACAAGTGAAGTGGCACATCCACATCTATATTATTTGTTCCCAGTTGCATGAGAATAATAGTCTATCCTATAGTCCAACACTACTATTTCACTAATGTGACATTCAGATAATCATCTTTTTAATAACTGCTGGAAAACAGCCACACATGTCATATATTCTTTCATTTTGTATACATATTTTCATAGAAGTAATTCATGTTTTGCTGCTGTAACATTAACGTTTGAAATAATGTTGACCATTTAGAAACCAACATCAGATTGGTATTGGCAAATGCTTTATTAAATATTATCTCCAGACATCATGTAAACAAACACAATGTCCAAGTAATAAATAGTTAATATTAAATGAATGTGTTCTAATTAAGTAACAAGTTATTTTAATGTCAATATTGTACATAATACAATAGTTCTGAGAAATACAAGTTTTCGATTGCCTATGAACATTCTAACTTGCCTATGCAAAATTAGTATGAACACACATGTAGAGCTTCATTATATGGTGAAGAAGGCTTAACACTATTTAAAAAAACTCTATTATTATAATAGCAATAATGTACACTATGGACTTAAGTTAATAGTCACCTAATCACCCTCTAGTGGCATGTAGCACTCAGCCACATGTTGTGCCACATTACACCCCTAGACAAAGATTTACAGACCATGACATTACCCTTACTCATGCCTTATTGCTTAATTCTACTTAAACCATGAGAAAAATTAAATGTATAGAGTCAGCATTGTTAAATTGTTGAATCCTGCCTCACTATAAGCATGCATGCCACACCAGTCCAGTACAGTCTGCCACCCTTGCACACCCATTGGGATAATTATATTAAGCCAGTCAGAGTTGGTTTAGTACACCTGCTCTCATGGTTCATAGTAGTCTTTGCAAATCATAGATTCTCCTTTCTGTGCAGTAGTACTACTACCTCGACCACCCACCCACTGCGAACAAACTACGTAATCCTAACTGTAGCATCATCAGGAAGAGGTCACACTCTACAGCAAGACACCTTCCAACCATCCATGAAGTGACACCATACAGTACAGCTGAATGCATAGTAATGCAAAAAGTGGGCCACTGAACATGCATGGCAGACTGTGTAACAGAATCTCAATATAGAAATGGTTCATCCACATATTCAGACTGTGTACTGCAGTACTGTTTCCATACCCACTTACTCATCCCTTTCACAAATAGCCACACAGCTGTGACACCACCTAGCAATCAGCAGTTGTATGGCTGCTTAGGGGTGACAAGGTCCTGCATACTGTCGAAGAGAGGTTGCGGGGGGGATTGTTACAGTACATCTTGTGTGAATATCTTTTATTATGATACTTATGCTCAGAACTGGTGCCAGGATCCTCCTTCACCTCCACAGCTGGTACCGGCACTGCTTCTCTGACCACTATAAAATATATAAGTAAAGAATATTAGACCATATACGTCAATATGTAAATCTATCACAAAACTTTTATTTTGAAAAAACATTTTTCATATTGTCTCATGGTGATATTCAACCATGTACCACAGTTGTCTTTTTGTCATATCTCTGTGTTTTCGCACCTGCTGTGGTGCTTACCAGCAGGGACATCCAGCTGCCGGCCCTGCCTGCGGGGAGAGCAGCAGACTCACTAACATGAAGGGGGCCTGGCACAGTCACAGACAATCTGCTGGAGAGGTTCCCATCCCTTACCAGCCAGATCAGTGCCATACTCCCCTAGCGTGATTCTACGACAGTCCTCCCTGCAGTACTGGGTACAGCCATCCAGCTGTTCAGTTGTGCCCACTATATTTTCACTGATTCTCCCAATGGTAGTACGGATGTACAATGACATCCATGCAGAAATGTGCAGAAGTCCACCATACTACCTCCCCTTGGTTACACGTACATCAGCAGTGCCACCAGGCGTACCTAGGGGCTGCTAGAGCACAACATAAGACCACCCCATTCACCAGCAGTAGGAGAAGAGTCACGGGATGCTGAATACTAGTCCTTCACTGCCAACACCCAATGACCCAGGCTCAATCCCGAACCAGGTTCTCCATAGTGGAGCGAGGTGTGGTGTCCAACACCTCAACCCTCAGTGCCATGGGGACGGATCATGTACCACAGTTCATAATGTGGCTGCATACCTCATGTGTAAAGAAATACCATTCAAATTCCCAAGACTGTAAAAGTCCTGTTAAGACCTGGCACCCACCACCAAACAGGTAGAAGGATTATATTGGTATGACTTAGTAGATGGTTAGCAAAGGGTGTACCACACTGCCATAATCAACTGCTAAGTTTAAAAAACACATAATGAGGTCTGCAAGTGGCTCCAGCACAGCACCAGAGATACACAATAGTTCACAAATATCATTATAGTGCTGGATTTGTCCCATTGGCCCACCTCAGATACAGTTATTGTCACAGTGCACACATTCAATGTTGGTAGCAACTTCATTGAAGCATTAGTAATATATTTACTGTAACAAAACCTGAGAACAGGCACTGGGGCATAATACTGACAGAGCATCACAACACAGCTTCCTTGGCACCCACAGGTCATGCCTATTACACAATGTCCTAAATACAGTTGCTCTACTGTGGGTGGGTATACATTCATTTTTAATTTCACGTTTTTTGTGATCGAGTTGCAACAGTATACAGTTGATCTTGAGATTCTGGCAACATATGCTCAGGACATAACAGTCTGAGTATCACAATCTGCTAGATATACATGGGTTGCCCCCCCCAAAAAAAACTTGAGTAGCATATATTACTATTCCCCCCCACATCATTATTTGAACAGCAGAACATTCTCTTTTGTATATTGTGTCCTTTCACATCAATAGGCCTCACATGAGTGGGCACTATATCAACATGGAAAAACTCCTTGAATATACCACCCAGGGATCTAGATAAGATATACTGGGATGAGTACCTGTACTCCTCATTTTGAGAGTGAGGTGACAGTAAGCGAAATTCAGATGTGTACAAATGTCTTTTTAGAGTGCAATGAAGACACCATCTATTAACTAAAAATGTCATTTTTTTCTAGATAAGAATTTCATATGAGAACAATGCTCCAAATAACATTGGTGGCTAGAAATTTACTGACCAGATTTAGGACATAGTGAGTAAAACAAAAGTGAGATGCATAGAAATACTGTACATCTGGCAATAAAAACTGTTCCTTTTGAATCACCAGTTATGTTATGAAGCACTATTCCTTGTCATTTGTAATATTCACAAATATTGAGTGGGTACTGGTATTCATGGAAAATTTCTGATGAGTATTTCCTAAAAAGGGGTGAGTAACATACTCCAGTACACACCTTATAGAAACATCGAGGTTGACGGCAGATAAGGACCGCAAGACCCATCTAGTCTGTTCATTTCTTTTTCTACCTTATAAATGTGCCATCGGCATTGCTCTGTCAGTGGCCTATCTATTCATACTCTTCTGTATTGCTCCCTTATGCCTATCCCATGCCTGTTTGAAGCCCTGCACTGTATTCATAGCCACCACTTCCTGAGGTAGGCCATTCCATGCATCCACCACTCTTTCTGTGAAGAAGAATTTCCTCACATTCCCCTTAATTGGCCTCCATCTAATCTCATGCTGTGTCCTCTTGTTCTGCTATTTTTCTTATATTTAAACATGTTAGACTCTTTCACCTTGTTAATGCCCTTCAGATGTTTGAATATTTCGATCATATCACCTCTCTCCCTCCTTTGCTCAAGGGTATACATACTGAGCTCCATTAATCTGTCCTCATATGTCTTCTGATGCAGTCCCTGCACCATTTTGGTTGCCCTTCTCTGGACTACCTCAATTTGGTTAATGTCCTTGTGAAGGTGTGGCCTCCAGTACTGCATGCAGTACTCCAGATGGGGCCTAACCAGTGTCTTGTAAAGAGGGATTATTATCTACCTGTTATGACTTGTGATACCCCTACTAATACACCCTAACATCCCCCTAGCCTTACCTACTGCTTTAGAGGTCTGCTTGGATGATTTCAGGTCATCGGTGATGATGATGATGCCCAAGTCTCTTTCTTCCTTTGTGACTGCCAGCAACTCCTCTCCCAGCCTATAGGTGGCTTCAGGGTTTCTCTTCCCTATGTACATGATCTTGCACTTCTTCGCATTAAATCTCAGTTGCCACTCTTCTGACCATTTTGATAGTTTATCCAGATCTCTTCTCATTCTGCCTGCCCCATCTGGATCATCTACTCTGTTGCAGATCTTGGTGTCATCTGCAAACAGACAAGCCTTGCCCTCTAGTCCATCTGCAATGTCACTAATGAAGATATTGAAGAGGACTGGCCCCAGGACTAATCCTGAGGTACCCACTTGTGACTTGCATTTCTTCTGACTGTATGCCATTTACCACCACTCTGTTTCTGCCCATCAACCAGTTTGCCACCCAGTTGACCAACTTCTGACCCAGCCAGAGCCTACCCAGCTTATTTATCAATCTTCTATGTGGAACAGTGTCAAAGCTTTGCTGAAGTCAAGGTAGGCAACATCAACTGCTCCCCTTGGTCCCACCACTCTGGTTACCCAGTCAAAGAAAGCTATGAGATTAGTTTGACAGGACCTTCCTTTGTAAACCCATGCTGTCTTGGATCCTGTGCCCTATGGATTCCAGGTGTTGCACTATCCTTTCCTTAAGAGTGCCTCCATATTCTTGCCCACTACTGAGGTAAGACTGACTGGTCTGTAGTTCCCTGCCTCCTCCTTGCTACCACTCTTGTGGAGCGGATCACATAAGCCCTTCTCCAGTCTTCTGGGACCTCTTCTGTGCTCAGAGACTCACTAAACAGTTCTGCCAATGGCTCTGCTAGTTCCACCCTTAGCTCCTTAAGTACCCTGGGATGTATGCCATTAGGTCCCATTGCCTTGTCCACCCCTGAGCATAGCAAGCTCTTGTAGGACCCTTTCTTTTGTGAAGGGTGAAGTGCTCACCTCCCTCCCCACTGTGTCCATGGTGCTGAGCTGTAGGCCCTGTCCTGCCTTCTCTTCAGTAAATACTGAGCAAAAGTATCTATTTAGGATAGATGCTTTTACAGGGTCCTCCTCCTCACATGCCCCCTTTTCTCCTTTGAGCTTAGCAATGCCCCCCTCTGGACTTTCTCCTTTCACTAATGTATCTATAGAAAGTCTTGTCACCTTCTTTTACTGTTCGTGCTAGTGTTTCCTCAGTTTGGGACTTTGCCTGCCTCACTGCCTTCCCTGCTTCCCTTAGGGCAGTTTGGTATGCCTCCCTATCTTCATCCTGCTGTGTTCCCTTATATTTCCTGAAGGCCAGCCTTTTGGTGCTGACCTTTTCTGCTACTGTATTTGAGAACCAAAGTGGTTTCCTTCTTCTTTTGCACTTCCTTTTCTGTCTAACACAATGGGATGTTTCTTCTTTCTTCAAGTACTGCATCCTTAATGCTTGCCCACTTTGCCTGTATCCCCTCACCTGTGTTTCTTTTTGCCAGGGCTAGCTTAACTCTGTTGGCCATCTTATCAAAGTCAGCTCCTCTGAAGTCCCATATTTTTGCCTTGGAATGAGATGATTTAGATGTAGTGGCCAAATTGAACTATACCATGTGATGGTCACTGGCCCCCAGGTGACCTTCTACCTGGAGATCTGTGATCCCTTCCCTGTTAGTACTAGATCTAGGATAGCCCTGTCTCTTATGGGTTGTTGTACCAGTTGTTTGAGGCCCTCCCCCTGCAGGGAATCTGATGCCCTGATACCACCCCAATTATCCAATGTAATTGTATCTCTCAGCATCTTACCATCTGATTTAACAATAATGACACTGTCAATGTCAGACTTTTCAGCCTCCACAGCTTCTACCTGTGCTGGTACTACCTCAGGTGGGCATAGGGGTTGCCTGCACCGATCTGTGAAAAAAAATAATAAGTAGATTCACTAAGTATTTCATTTCAATGTTCATTCTTTTCAGAACTCTTTCTCTAAGCAATCTACATGTTTCAGGTAACTGACACTGTCCTTTATCAACTATTGCACAGTCATTGCAGATGCATATTGAATTAGAATTAGTGCAAATAAATATTTGATAAACAGAAGGTAAGAAACTGACTCAGCACACAATACTTAGTACTTATATAGTATGAGAAATGATATTCAAGTCTGCTTTAATGAAATGTATACTGCATAGTAACTACTCACTATTCTGTAATGACAGCAATACATATCTAATAATAGAAGTATATAATAACACTTGAAGTGTTGAGAACACATTGAAGAATGCAATTTGTATGTTGCACTATTTGCCTCCCCCACCAAACATATAGAAAGACAGCTAAAGCCAAGGTCACAGGATGTCATCAGTCAACACATCATATGTTTCATAATTGTCATGATAGAATTGATATATATATATATATATATATATATATATATATATATATATATATAGGGATACATGACACCAGCAGTGTGATATGAAAATATTGTTGGTCCTGCAGAGTGAGCTCTAGATACTCACGAATGTCAAATATTTGCCATAACATATGATCTGGGCATCATGTGCATGATCAATACAATAGGGTTTATTTTTTCTAGTTTGCTACTGTGTATTTCATACTTTTGTGGTTTTACACAGACTTTTTTTGTGTGTGTGGGGAGTGGGAGGGGGTCATGCTGGGGACATGTAATAGCACAGTAGAGATCAGTATTTCCTTTTGCAGTTTTGTTCTGATGTATGTCCTGCAAATGAGCTGTTCGAATGCAGAGCACCTGATGCTTGAAGAAAATGTATGTTTCTCATGCTTCCAAAAGCTGTGTGGAATTATCTTTAATGTTATGTGAAAGTGGTGCAGGTGTTCAAGGTTTGTGTTGCCATGGAGCTTTGACATATGCACAGTGATAATATCAACTAGTGACATAGGGAGTGTATGTATTTATGTAAGATTTATGCACATCCTGTATACATCATTGGGTTGTTTATTCAACTGGGGTAATAAATATGTTTTTGTGTAACTCAATATCAGCTCAACTCTATTGTATTAACATATATATGTATATATATATATATATATATATATATATATATATATACACACACACACACTGTATATATATATATATATATAAATATATATATATATATATATATATCAAGAAAAATGTTTATCATTATTTAAAAACAGCTGAAAAATACTTTTCTTAAGACAAAAAAAGAAAACAAAAGACACAAAAAATGATGTCTCTCGTGACCTAGGCAATACTCATTTGTTTCACACTACTGAGAATTGACTTGTGGCATCATCTTGTGATAATAACATGGCTACAGCAACAAAGGGTGCAATCACAGAAATACTTTTTTGTTTCACTTGTGTACCAGTACTATTATATGATAGAATGAGTGGATTTTTTTTAATAACTTACATTGAGTGAGGCGTTCCCCTGCAGCTGGCTTGCCTGCAGCCTCCCACAGTTCATACGTGAGGTAGTATCAGCACTTGTCATTCTCTGGTATCTCCTCTCTCTGCTTCAGTACATAGAAGTGCTGGCGCAACAGCTTCCACTTCTTCTTCAGCTGCACCACGGTCTTGTTTTTGACCTTGAGCACCATGTGCAGGAAAATATTTATATGCCTCCACATTGTGTCCAACTTACGGCTGGTGCTCCGCATTAAAATGCGTGCACTACCCCTCACCTGGACTGCCTCAAGCAGCAAACACACCTCTCTCAGGCTCCACTGCCTCATTCTTCAAGCTTGTATTCTGCAGTAAAAACATAAAATATTCCATTACTCTCATATCAGAACCTATATATCTCTATTTATTCTGTGAACTATAGTACTTAGAACATGTCAAGGACAGTATTTAGAAAACTCAGTTATTATTATTACAAATATCCCCATTCAGGTATGACAATTGTTGTATTGCAACACATTCTGAACATACAAAACTCTGTGTTGTGCCATGCTATGTTCAACTAATAAGACATACGAGAGTTTGAATACAGGTACATCAACAGTGTACCTTGGTGTCTCTTGAACATCAAGAATTTGCATTTTTTTTTAACAACCACGTAAGCTTCAAACATCCAGGATAGCACATCACCTTTACTTGCTCAGAACAACAATATCAATAATAGACTTTTCAATACTTTTCATTGCACTGTTAAGCATTTTGTTTCCTGCTGAGCCTGTTAATGGAACAATAACTGCCCAGTTGCAAGGCATAGGTGAGCAATTATTACCTATCTTTCTTCCTACCCATCTCATTATGTTAATTATATGTTAAGATGTTACACATAATAAACTATTACAAACCATGCTCTTTACTATGTATTTATCCTTCACAGAAATCTGCATATGTAAATGTATTAAACATAGTACATCGCAGAAAACTGATATTGACTCCAACATATTCATACATTGCTAAAGTGTAGGTGCGGTCCTACCCACAGCCTGCCTGGTATAAGCCAATGCACAGTCCAAGCATTACTGAACTGTCCTGCAGCATGGCTCAACAGTATCTAAAATACTCAGATATCCACCTGCATTCTGTGTGCTCCACTGGGACTCTCACAGGACAACAGTACATGAAGAAGAGCAGCATGCATCAGCAGAAGTGCACTTACATAACTCGGAGGAAACACAATATTCACCGTCAGGTAGACAAATTAGTCTATCACCTATGTAGACCATTAA
Organism: Neoceratodus forsteri; assembly: GCA_016271365.2. Taxonomy (NCBI): domain Eukaryota; kingdom Metazoa; phylum Chordata; order Ceratodontiformes; family Ceratodontidae; genus Neoceratodus; species Neoceratodus forsteri. The sequence goes on along the minus strand of CM057452.1, from coordinate 1,193,260,694 downwards.
CTAGGCAATCACCATTCCAACATGATCACATATCATCCCTGGTTGTGCCAATGTGTATCAGCATGATCTCAGTTCACATGGTGGGAACAGCACCAAGGCTCCGTGCCACTGGCACACTCGCCACCTTCCCTGTCAGGCCCAGTGCCAGACCCCCACTTTCAGTTACACTTACGTGTGTGATATGAGAAGTTGTTCTATTTTTTGACCAACATTTTTGGTTCTGAAAACAACCTTTTTTGTTTACAGTTCAATATGTGTACAAACAGTCTGACATTCTTAGAGGACTTTGAGGATTCCATTTTGAAGGTCTCCCAGGAAAATGCAATTGCCAGCATGTGAGAAGTGCACACCATCTGGTAGGTATAACCAATCATAACAATACTTAATTTCAGGGTGATGTATGGTGTGCATTCCAGACATGCGTAGATATGCAAATATCAGTATGTTCACCTTTCTCCATGCCCTGTCAAACAAGTACACATGGTGTTCTGCTTGCCAGACCCTACACTCTCTAATATCTGAAAAAATTATTTTACAGGCAGGTAACATACTGATAATAGAAGCAAGATCCAATTTTGCTTCTGCCACTAAATCTACCCAATGTTTGGTGCCTAAATCATTCCCTCCAAGACATATCACCAGTATGTCTGGGTGAGCTTCAGTACTCAGAAGTCTGTGCATTGTTGGCATGAGGTGCTCCCACCTCATCCCACCCCTGCCATACCACTTCACACAGCAATTTGGGAGCTGCAGGTTTTTCCCCAAATCACTGTTCTGAGCATACTCAGATGCTCGCCTCACTATACTGCTGCCAACAATCCACAAAGTCCTTTTGCTGTTTTCTGCCATTCTTAGCTTTCAACTTAGAAGTGGACAGATAGCTACCAAAACAGTCAGTGTTCACCCTGCAGTACCTAAGCAGTAGTGAAAGTAAAACTGCAATTTCCCTCCCAAGTTCAACACTGCTTCAGTGGGCTGACCCATGAGGTACAAATAAAACAAACCATTAGCTAATACTCTGCCTTCCTTAACCAATGTAGTATGTGCACTGACTATCACTGCAGTTCTGCTCCAGCTAAAATGTGGAAACATTTAAAGGTGGCAAAAATGTATCCTTTTGATAGGTAGTTTCAAACAATTACAAGTGCAGAGACATGTCTGATTGGTTCCCTCTTCTGTTATGGTACATGTGCACCTTGCTATCTCCCTCCATTTGCAGCTGTATCTGTGGAAGTAAGTACCAAATAACTGTCTGACTTTAAACAGTTATACGTAAATAATGCAACATCATAAGTTATTTCTAGCAACATAGCCAAATAGAGCAGTAAAAAAACCTTTTGCTTAATACTATTTACCTGTTTTTAACACTTTTTATCACAGTAGAAAAATTATTTATAAAATGTGATGTACTTACAGTGAGAAATGTGCTGTGTCTCAGTATACTCTAAGATGGCTGCTGTGTCCTTCATCTTCAGCCTTCTCCATCTCTGATTGGTTGTCTTACATGGCCTGATAAATGTGGCACAGCATTAGCTGAACTACCTGTCAGTTAAATACCAATCAAGATATCATTTGCTAATACACATAGGTACCCCCTATAAGTTTAAATTTGCGATACTATTGAACTCATGACACTACTTTTGTGACACTGTCGAACGATCGGCACTATTTTTTTGATACTTTCAAATGCAAGATATTACTTTTGTGATACTTTTGCACTGAGAAAGTACTTTATTCAACATTTTCACACATTCAACAGTACTTATTCGACACTACTTTCGACACTTTCGAACACAGGATGCTATATTTTGTGACACATTTGTGCGATCGACACTATTTTTTGCAACACTTTCAAATGCACAACACTATTTTATCTGTTTTTCTCCCAAAAATGATGATTCCTGAAGGGAGAAGTGTCCTGCTTCCTACATTATACACAAATACACAACTGCACAGAATTATTGATTGTTATTGTGAAATATTCAGTTGACTAAATAACTGTCTCATTTCTACAGCATCATTTTATGATTTGATTGTATTCAGTTACTTAAGCACTGACCAGTACAGTCATTCATACACATTTGAAAATAGCAGTAATGAATTCTCGAACTTGATTGGTTGACACAGTCTCCAAGATGGGCACTTAATTTTCAATAGATAACCAGCTGAAAATAAGAGACATTCCAAGTAGCTATTCACAGACTAACATTCTACAATGGGCCATTGTCTAAGCACAAAAATGCCCTCCAGGGTAGGCATTGTTGTGAAATAATGGTCCTTCCAGGGGGTTTAAGGTCCTCCACCTGTGGCATAGGGCTTCATCACACCCTGGCTCATTGTGGTATTCCCCAATAATGCCTACCCTGTCAGGTATTATTGCTTACATTATTGGAAAAATTCCTTACACAATAACGCTTCACCAGAGTTAACCTTAACAGTACCTTAATCACACACCCCCAAGCCCTAAATTTTGCACGTGGTGCAGCAAAATGCAATATTGCCACAAGCACATCATTTATTGATTATCAGTGTTGGTCTTGTGAATGCATTATTACTATCATGAAAATATATGTTTAGAAAAAAGTGTTACAACTATGTTTTTTAAATGTGTTATGATCAATACACAGATTGTTAATAAAATAGTCCTTCCACCAATAGTTTTAGAGTACTAAGTCAAAATCAGAAGGCATCAGTGAGCCATTTTGTGGCTATAGAATATGAAAAGATGACAGGCACAATCCATGTGCTATGGTGATGATACTATACAAAACTGTGTAATATTCATCAATATTTATTTTATTTAGTTTTTGTTTACCGGGTAAGTACACTAGACAAGTTTTATGCCTATTTTCAGGAACGACCTGGGAGAGTACAAAAGGGTACAACAGGTACATTGATACAGTAACTGGTTCAGACGAATACATTCAGGTACAAAAACAGGAGAAAAGACAATTTTTACAGTTTTTACATTTACGTGGAAGGTACACCCAGATACAGTGCTGGGGCAAGGTATAAGTTAGAGATAAATTCAATGACCAACAGGGCTGGTGAGGATTATGAGCATAGTAACATCATAGCGTAATATAATGATAGTGCAACTGTTAAAATCAATATGATCACAGCATTTCTAAGAACTTTCTTATAATGTGCAATACATAACTAATGTGCATCAGCACAGAATATTAGAACTGAGCATCACAAATGGATAGTAATATTCTCTTTTTCTCTGTCTATTATACAGGTGTCTAATACTTCTTTAGAATTGGTGACTGCTACTGTGAAGTTACACATTGACAAGATGCCGAGCAAATACAGATGTACATCAATAGAAAGATGAGGCAGGTATCGTAGTACTTCACTGTTGCTTAAGTGTGATAAAAACACCAGTGATGTCAGTTCAAGACAAAAAAAATTCAGACTTCTACTGGAATAGTGAGCTCAACATCAACTCACTCCACAACAAAATTACAAACATGTTCATCAGCAAGGAAAAAATGTTCACATGAGCAGCAGTTGTGCCGGTCTGTCAGATGCAACACAACTATTGCCACAGCAAGCATAACTGTACGTTCTAAACAGCATCAGAAAGGTACACCTGGTAATTTGCATCTGAGAAAGCAAAAATATTTTCGATCACAAGCATCTAAAGCTAAGTTCGACAGGCTTATTGCTGCTGTAATGAGACATGAGCACAAAAAGAAAGAGTCACCTGTCTTTGATGAAATTGCATCTCAAAGTACGTACATTTGTGAACAGAGCATTATTTGTTCTCAAACGTTTATGGTGTAAGATGTCTCATGTGCTTGAAATATTCAGGAAAGTTGTGTATGACATCAAGAAAAGGATACAATAGTATCCTGTCTTGACTGTCCACAATTTCTGTGATGTTTTCACAGGTCACTGGGTGCACACACAGCACTCAGAGGCATATTTCTGGGAAGAATCTTATTATTCACAGAAAAAAGACAGCAAGTTCACCATAGATGAGTTCGATAAGCTGGTCAATGTGCTCAGTGTATCTGATGACACAGCAATGGAGTCAGATGATGACTCTGAGGCAAACACTGTGACTCATAAATGCCATTGCCTCTCATGGCCATGTGATGAAACTTGCAACCGAAGGCAATCATCATTTGACAAAGTTAAGCAGTTTATCAGCCAATTTGTGATAACAGACCAGAAAGACAGATATAAACTGTTTACCAAGATTGATCTTTGTGAGGTCCATCCACCTACTGGACTTATGGGCCACTCACTAGCATGCCTGGATAGCAGTGTGTGTGACAGTGTACTTTACAACATGAGGATGCTGGGAGTGCATCAAGCAGGCATGCGTAACTTTGTATACAGGGTATATGTAGTTCAGCAAGTTGTCAACCAGTACACTTGCTTAAATGACTTACTGCAGTCTGGTGACATGCAGGGTGCCATAACATTTCTCAAACAACTGCAATGCGTAACTTCTGTACCAGAAACAAGCATTTATCAGTCAACAACGTCTGATGATACATCTGTTTCAGTGTTAGAAAGTGACATTCTGAAACAGTTTGGGAAAAAAATTGTGAAATTTGAACTGGCAAAGGCTCAGAATTTGACTCTGTATGTGTGTACTGTGATCGTCTGTGCTACAGCAAACAAACAATCACAGTAAACCTTGAAACGTTGTCACCATACAATGATATGTGGTTCTGACTCTCAGCATTTTTGCTGTTGAAATCTGACTTCCAGTTACAGCCCACAATTGTGCTGTGCAAACATTGTTTCTCCAAACTAAAGTGCAACATTCTGCCATGAAGGTCAGTGTTGAATAATATGGAGGCACATGCCACACCAACAGAGATTGCTACATTGAATATGTTTGAGCGCATTCTAATTCAGACAATGAAACCATTTCAGACCATTTTACATCTGAACACAAAGACCCAGAACATTCCAAAGAAAGAACTGATTAGCTCTCTCAAGGGTTCCATTATGTATCTCCCACTTCCTCTACAGGAAAATGTGGAAGCAATCTTCACAGAAAATAGTTTGGTGATTCTTGTAAACGGTGTCCCAACAAAGTCCAAGGTCATCTGGCAAGATGTTGTCAATATAGAGAAGGTGAAGCTTGCTCTTAGTTATTTGAAGAGCAAGAATCCCTTTTATGCAGACCTTGATATTGAACACATGAGTAGTCTATCAGTTTAACATAATGTTTTGGAGACAACAAAACCAATGATAGAAAAGGTCAATGTACAGACAAATGATAATGTGTATGAACAGTACACAATTCACCCACTGCATAGCAGAGATCCAGTGGGTGACAACATTGATCTGTATCAAATGAAACAGGTGGATGGTGAACCTGTCAGTATATGAGAGGCAGCACTAGAAGCAACTGTTTCCCAGACTTATTCCCAAAAGGGTCAGGTGGACACCTAGATGAAAGGGAAGTGTGTGTACAGGGTGCTGAGTACTGTACTAGCTGTGTCTTTAGTAAGGATGGAAAATTCAAGTGTAACATACAGTACCTATTTCATCTCCTCTGGGAGAGCAAACTTAGCATTCTGTCTGCCTTTATTTCACATACTGTTCGTCTCACAACTCCACTAGATGGAGTAACAGCTGCTCAATTTCTACACAAATTAAAGCAGAAAGATAAAAATGTGCAAGTGAATCTGTCTTCCATTCTCTCAAGTCTATGTGGAACCAAAGAATACTGGTATCACAGACACTCTGAGGTGATAACAATGCTGCAAGAGTATGGTCCAGCCACATGGTTTGTCACACTCAGCTGTGCTGAAAATGCCTGGGATGAAGTCATTGAACTGTTGAAGTGTGCAAATTCTGATGTCGATGGCATTTCCTCAATGACTGTTGGAGAAATGTGCTCACTTGACCCTGTGTCTCTCACAAGACATTTTCACAAGTGGTTCCCATGACATTCTGACTTTCATTTTGTCAAAGGACAATCCACCTCTTGGTTATGTGGAACATTACTTTTGGAGGATGGAATATCAAGCATGGGGTGCTCCTCATATTCACATTCTATTATGGATCAAGGATGCACCACGCATAGGTGAGAATGAAGCAGCACAAGTGCTAGCATTCGTCAAGCAATACGTCACTTGCCAAATTCCAGACAAGTATGACAGCCCTACACTATGGAAGTTGGTACAAAAGTTCCAGTGGCATATTTGTGCAAAATACTGCCGGCGAGTAGTAAAGAACAAATCTGATTGGTACACATGATGTTGTTTAGGATTCCCTAGATGAGTTTGTCAGGATGGTTCCATGAAAGAACTTTTTTCAGCAATGCGACACCACTTGAAGGCAAAATCAACCAAGAGGGTATATGAGTTACCCAGAGATGAGAAAGAGGTGTACATCAATAACTACAACCCTAATCTTCTCCTAATGTGGCAAGCTAACATAGATGTTCAGTCTGTGGCTGATAACTCATTGGCCCTGGTGCGGTACATCACTTTGTACATTACCAAGCATGAGCAGACAAGCTTGCAAGATATTTGGGAGGATATTGCCAGTTCAAGCAAAAGTCTGACATCTCAGCTGTGGTCACTGGGCTTGAAGACCCTCTCACACAGAAAATGTGATGCCTATGAAGCTAGTGACCGATTAATGGGTACACATCTGTATGGGAAGTCTGATGCTGTCTGGTTTCCCAGTGTGAACTACAAAGAGAAATGAAAATGTGTACTTATTCCTCATTCTGAAATTGAGGAACTCGCCACCAATAGACCTTCTTCAAAAAATATCTTGATGAATAATCTGACTGACACATACTACCCCCGTCGCCACGATGACATGGATGATTTGTGTCTCTTTCAGGTGGCTAAGTGGTATGACTACAAGGCAGATATATCACCTGACTCAACACAGCACATTTACAAGGTGAAAGGAGTGGATGGCTGTCTCATTAAGAGACACAATCCTTGGCTCATAGACCACTGTAAATTGCATCTAGGCACAGTGGAGAGCAGAGAGCATTAATACTTTGCTCTCTTATTCCTATTTAGACCCTGAAGGAATGAGTCTGAATTAGAAGGTAACTGTGACACATTCGAGGATGAATTAAATCTCAGTTATGAGAGTTTCAAAACTGAATACTCAGAGACATACATACAGAGACTGGAGACTGAGAAAGAACAGCTCAAAAAGGCAGAGAAACAGCTTCAAGAAGACACTCCTGTCAGCTCACAAGACAATCTTGATCCAGAAGGACAAGGTGTTTTATGTGAGCATCTGCCTTTAAATGCCCCAGAAGTGTTATTCTCAGAAGTTGAGAGTGCCATGGAGCATGGAACACACTGCAGTATCAACACAGATGACTTGAGAGAAAGACTAAATCAGAAGCAGCATGTGGTTCACTCTCAGGTCATTGATGCTGTTCGACATGGGCTATTACATGAAGAAAGAAAAAATGACTGTGTTCACTATAAACCACTACTGATCTTTGTTAGTGGCTCAGCTGGCAAAGGAAAGAGTTTCCTTATTGAAGCCATCACTGCTGAAATATGGAGTCTGGCAGGGTCACCAATGTCTGTAGCTGTCACCTCTCTCACAGGACTAGCCACATACAACATTGGTGGAGTAACATTACACCATCTCTTTATGTTGCCAGTGGAACATGGCAAAACAGGAGAATATCATAAGCTGTCATTTGAGGTTGCATCTCAGCTCCATTCCATGTTCACAAAGATGAAGTTACTCATCATCAATGAAATCAGCATGGTCTTCAATGTCAAAAACACAAATCCAGGCACTCACCACCACAAAAGAACTTGGTCCAGAAGGGAAACATTTTAAAAGGATTAATTGAATTGCCTGACGTGTTTCTGGTCCCACTGGACCCTTTATCAAAGGCTAAATGAGGCAGAAAAAAACACACACAAATATAACCCTAGAATAGATCACATGACAAATTACATCAATTAAAAAACACAAATAAAATGTGTCTAACAATGAAGCAGTACTACATTCCTCCATGGAATTCTATATATCTAACAGGCAGAACACTAATTACTTCAAACATTCAATGAATAAAAACAGCAGTTCTAGTTTAGCAATTATACAACATTAGAAAACTACATTCCTCCATGGAATTCAATATATCTAACAGGCAGAACACTAATTACTTCAAACATTCAATGAATAAAAACAGCAGTACTAGTTTAACAATTATACATCATTAGAAAACTACATTCCTCCATGGAATTCAATATATCTAACAGGCAGAACACTAATTACTTCAAACATTCAATGAATAAAAACAGCAGTACTAGTTTAACAATTATACATCATTAGAAAACTACATTCCTCCATGAAGTTCAATACATCTAACAGGCAGAACACTAATTACTTCAAACATTCAATGAATAAAAATAAACAGCAGTACTAGTTTAACAATTATACATCATTAGAAAACACATCAAATCAAACATGTCTAAGGGGAAGAAAAACCAGCTTCACTTTCTCAATATACTAATGTCTTTCTTCTAAAAAAGGCTTTAGATCAAAATTACCATTTAAACCTGGGCTAATAGTTGCTTTTAATTGCAAAATCCAAAAAGCTTCTCTTTTAAGAATCAAATTTCTGTAATTACCCCCCCCCAGGTCTCCGAGATACTTTATCAATAGCCATATACTTAAAAAAATGTTTACACTTATCGTTTTTACATGCAAAAATATGTGCTGCCGTGGCATAAAGTAAATCTTCTCTTAATATAGCCCATTGGTGCTCACCAACTCTAATCTTGAAACTCCTTTCGGTTTTCCCCACATAAAAGGCATTATACGAGCAGGTTGCCAGATAAATCACACCACTCGTGTTACAAGATGTAAACTGTCTAATTGTAAATTCCCTTGTATTGTTAATGGTTGAAAAAGTTTTACCATTATTCACAACATCACAATAAATGCAATTATTACATTTAAAGCAACCAAAGGGTTGTATTAGCCATGTATTTGTTTGTGTATCTACAAAATGGCTATGTACAAGACTATCTTTTAGATTAGTTACCTTTCTAAATGTAATTCTTGGTGACTGTTCTGCTATATTCTCAAGATTTATTTCCTCTAATAGAACCCTCCAGTGTTTACTTATAACCTCAGAAAAAAACTTTGCATGTGATGAATAAGTTGTAACAACATTAAACCGTGTATCATGTGTATTATTCACACTTGATGGCCGTAATAATGTATTTCTGTCTGTATTCACTGCCTTTTCTCTTGCTTGTGAAATATTTGTACTACTATAACCCCTCTCCTTTGGGAGATTTTTAATCGTATGGACTGGATGACAACTAGAAGCCATCAAAACAGTATTACCATCTACATTTTTTCGACAAATCTCTGTTTCAAAACTACCATTTGCCGTTTTCATTATAGAAATATCCAAATATGGAAGTCGTTCATTAGCTATATTAAAAATAAAACGCAGATGGTCATTTGTAGAATGTAAAAAACTAATAAATTCTTGAAATTCAGATTGAGTTCCTTTCCATAACAAAATTATATCATCTATAAAACACTTCCATAAAACAATTTTATTGAGAAATGGATTAATTGCTGAATAAATAAATTCTCTTTCCCACAGTCCAACGTATAGATTAGCTACTGGAGGTGCACAAGTTGCTCCCATGGCTGTCCCTTTAATTTGCTTGTAAACAGACTGATTAAACAAAAATACATTGAAAGTTAAAACATATTCCATCAATTTTAAAAGAAAATCTATAGGTGGTCCATTGTAACTTGGGTCACTATTTAGACAAAATGCCATAGCATCTAAAGCACCATTATGGGGAACATTATGGAAGGACATATTACTAAGCATGTCAGGGATTTTTTAACTAAAGACCATCCTATTATGGCTATATTTTATTTGTTACCGAAAGTACATAAAACTTTGATAGACCCTCTTGGACGTCCGATTATTAGTGGGGTGGGGTCCCTGACTGAACCTCTCTCTCGTTATTTGGATTCTTTCTTATGAATGTATGTGAAAAAATTGCCCTCTTATTTAAAAGACACTAGGGATGTTTTAAATCTTTTGAGCACTTTACATGTGGAGAGTGACATTTTGTTAATCTCTTTGGATATAGAATCTTTATATTCTAATGTTCCCCATAATGGTGCTTTAGATTGTATGGCATTTTTTCTAAATAGTGACCCAAGTTACAATGGACCACCTATAGATTTTCTTTTAAAATTGATGGAATATGTTTTAACTTTCAATGTATTTTTGTTTAATCAGTCTGTTTACAGGCAAATTAAAGGGACAGCCATGGGAGCAACTTGTGCACCTTCAGTAGCTAATCTATACGTTGGACTGTGGGAAAGAGAATTTATTTATTCAGCAATTAATCCATTTCTCAATAAAATTGTTTTATGGAAGCATTTTATAGATGATATAATTTTGTTATGGAAAGGAACTCAATCTGAATTTCAAGAATGTATTAGTTTTTTACATTCTACAAATGACCATCTGCATTTTATTTTTAATATAGCTAATGACTGACTTCCATATTTGGATATTTCTATAATGAAAACAGCAAATGGTAGTCTTGAAACAGAGATTTTTTGGAAAAATGTAGATGGTAATACTGTTTTGATGGCTCCTAGTTGTCATACAGTCCATACGATTAAAAATATCCCTAAAGGTGAATTTTTAAGAGTTAAAAGAATTTGCAGTACAGATAATAGTTTTGTGATGAATGCAGATGTAATGGAAGCAAGGTTTAAGGAGAGGGGTTATAGTAGTACAAATATTTCACAAGCAAGAGAAAAGGCAATGAATACAGACAGAAATACATTATTATGGCCATCAAGTGTGAATAATACACATGATACATGGTTTAATGTTGTTACAACTTATTCGTCACATGCAAAGTTTTTTCCTGAGGTTATAAGTAAACACTGGAGGGTTCTATTAGAGGAAAAAAATCTTGAGAATATAGCAGAACAGTCACCAAGAATTACATTTAGAAAGGCAGCTAGTCTAAAAGATAGTCTTGTACATAGCCATTTTGTAGATACACAAACAAATACATGGCTAATACAACCCTTTGGTTGCTTTAAATGTAATAATTGCATTTATTGTGATGTTATGAATAATGGTAAAACTTTTTCAACCATTAACAATACAAGGGAATTTACAATTAGACAATGTACATCTTGTAACACGAGTGGTGTGATTTATCTGGCAACCTGCTTATGTAATACCTTTTATGTGGGGAAAACCGAAAGGAGTTTCAAGATTAGAGTTGGTGAGCACCAACGGGCTATATTAAGAGAAGATTTACTTTATGCTACAGCAGCACATATTTTAGCATGTAAAAGCGATAAGTGTAAACATTTTTAAGTATATGGCTATTGATAAAGTATCTCGAAACCTGGGGTAGTTATAGAAATTTGATTCTTAAAGAGAAGCTTTTGGATTTTGCAATTAAAAGCAACTAATAGTCCAGGTTTAAATGGTAATTTTGATCTAAAGCCTTTTAGAAGAAAGACGTTAGTCTATTGAGAAAGTGAAGCTGGTTTTCTTCCCTTTTGTAAATCCCCCCACTTCTATGTTCCTTTCCTTGCATGTGGACTTTAGGTACTAATGATATCATTATTAGACATGTTTGATTTGATGTGTTTTCTAATGATGTATAATTGTTAAACTAGTACTGCTGTTTATTTTTATTCATTGAATGTTTGAAGTAATTAGTGTTCTGCCTGTTAGATATATTGAATTTCACAGAGGAATGTAGTTTTCTAATGATGTATAATTGTTAAATTAGTACTGCTGTTTTTATTCATTGAATATTTGAAGTAATTAGTGTTCTGCCTGTTAGATATATTGAATTCCATGGAGGAATGTAGTTTTCTAATGATATATAATTATTAAACTAGTACTGCTGTTTTTATTCATTGAATGTTTGAAGTAATTAGTGTTCTGCCTGTTAGATATATTGAATTCCATGGAGGAATGTCGTTTTCTAATGTTGTACAATTGTTAAACTAGTACTGCTGTTTTTATTCATTGAATGTTTGAAGTAATTAGTGTTCTGCCTGTTAGATATATAGAATTCCATGGAGGAATGTAGTACTGCTTCATTGTTAGACACATTTTATTTGTGTTTTTTAATTGATGTAATTTGTCATGTAATCTATTCTAGGGTTATATTTGTGTGTGTTTTTTTCTGCCTCATTTAGCCTTTGATAAAGGGTCCAGTGGGACCAGAAACGCGTCAGGCAATTCAATAAATCCTTTTAAAATGTTTCCCTTCTGGGCCAAGTTCTTTTGTGGTGGTGAGTGCCTGGATTTGTGTTTTTGACTTTTAGTTTTCCATGGCACCCCATCCTAGTGTGAGCTCTTTTGTGGTTTTTGTTATGGTCTTCAGTGTAAAGCTCACCTGTATACACCTGCGTCTACAGGTGATCTTGGCACCGACTATGGAGTACCATTTGGCGGCAAAAGTGTAGTTGTATTGGGAGACCTTTCACAGTTTGCACCAGTCAATGCAGAACATGTCTTTGCAACTCTGACTGCCAAGCAGGCTAAGAACACACTAGGCTGCATTGGAGGTTGTAACCTTTGGGAGTTATTCACCTATGTCGAGTTGTATTAGAACATGCGACAAAGTGGTGATCTGGCTTACAAATCACTTTTAGATGAAACTCGTACAGGTTATCTATCACCAGAACATGTCGCTATGCTGAATGATTGGAGAATCAGGGTAGATACTACATCCATAGAAACAGCATGTAATGTTTTCAGCAATGTGTAAGCCACAGGCACACACATAGTGTGTCTTATGCCACGACTGGAGAAATGTGCTGAGTTCAACAGTGTAAAGTTGCAGAGAGAAAACCAAGACATTCTTATTCTGCATGCTGTTGACACAGTTGATGGTGTCATTCTCAGTCATAAGCTGGTAGCAAGGATGACTGAATGACTCACTGAACTGAAGTCAGATGTTTCACACACAGCTGGCCTAGAAGCTGTCCTTACACTTTGTAAGAATGCACGTGTCATGCTGCAGTGTAATCTCAATGTTGAGTGTGGGATGGTAAATGGTGCCATGGGTAACATCACTGACTTTGTTTACAATGTCCAGAAGACATTTATCAAGACACTTGTAGTTCACTTTGACAGCATGGAACAGCCTGTACAGATAGAACGTACCTGCATAAAATTTCAGGTATTCAAAGATATCTATGTAAACAGGAAACCGTTCCCATTATGTATTGCATATGCTGTTTCTAGTCACAAATCTCAGGGCTTGAGTTTGGATTCAGCAATGGTGGACATAGGTACAGACATTTTCAAAGATGGCATGAGCTACGTGGCGCTTTCACGTGTCCGTAGTCTTTCTGGGTTGCACATAACTCTTGCACCTCAGAAGATACATGCTGATAAGTGATGTATCATTGAGTACAACAGGTTACGTACTCTGTATCAGCCACACATGTCTTTAATACCTCTGCCTACATGCCTGGCTGTCTCACATCATTCAGTGATATATCTGCCACTGTCAGCAAACAGGCACGAGCTACCACAAGTGAGTCAACTCTAAACAGTTCAACAAAGGTCACAATCTCAACTACACATTCTGAACCAGCTGTTGGTCAGAGATCAATTGGCGTAGCTGCTGTTCCAGTGTTCGACAACAGCACTAGAGTGAACTGCTGTGCTAATTTAGCCATGCAAGTTTTTCTCCACATGCCACACTTTGTGCAGGCAATATCTGCTTCAAAAAACACTGCCCTATTGACAGAGTTGAAGCAGATTGTGAACATGACTTCTAATAACACTAACAATGTTCAGTCACTAACACCCTCACGCCAGGTGTTAGGTGCATATGACGGGTGAAGAACATTTGCTGCAAACATAAAGCAAGATGCCAGTGAGTTTATGATGGCAGTCATAAACACCTTGGATAAAGAGGGCATCCCAATGCATCAGTACTTCACTGTGTCATATGTTACCAAATATGTATGTGTATCATGTGGTCATTCAGATCATCAAACCACAGAAGACATGCTGTGGATTACTCTGTTTGTCCCTCAGGCCAAAAGTGTCAAATTTCACCAGCTATTTACCAATGCTCAATCTGGTCACTTCTGTGAAAAGTGTGGAGGCACTTGTACTCAGTCCATATGTCTCAGGACTTCATCTCAATATCTGTTGCTTATATTGCAAAGATTTGACTCCAATGGGCTCAGAGTTGACACTCCCATCACAGATTACATAGCTGGTAGAATAGTATTTAACCAATCAGTGTTTGACACTCACAGTGCGGTCTATCACCATGGTCAGTCTATGCATTCTGGGTACTACACCTGTTTGCTAAGGTATAGAAGTGGATGGGTAGAGTGTGACGACTCTACAAGCAGTTTTAAACAGAGACTGCCATGACACTTAAGAAATGCGTATCTTCTGATCTTGAAAAATTATGACGACCTTCCTATCTCAGAAGAATAGCACGCACCATATGGCATTCTTTGCTGACTACTTTGTGACAGAGTCAGTCGTAGGGTACTAGAATTGTATCTAATCTACAACTCTCAACAAATGGTTACATATCTACAAAATGATATGCTGCCCAAGGACATTTTATGCACTATGACATATAAGATCTTGCGTGAATCAGTGACAATGTGAAAATTGTTGTAGTGGTCTTCAATCAGTGGCAACTGCCTTCACAGTCACTAGAGAAACCATGCTTACATGTCTAACAATGATTGTACATGTTCAAAGAGAGTCCTTTCTAGCTCCCCCTGTTCTGTACATATCTTTCCTTGTAGTTGCCAGTTGCTAACTGTTTACCTCTACAGAGACACAAAACTTGTCCCTTATCATTTTAAATAACTGTGTAACACATGTCTCATTCACCATAGAGAACACTCTGTCACAAGTTTCTTATCACCAGCTTTTTTTTGCCTCTTATTTGTTAACATTTTGACTACATCATCATTTTTTCACCATGCAACAGTGTTGTACTATGGATGATATATTTGTTACTGTGAAACTGTACGAATGTAAATATAAAACTCTTTATACATAATACAGCAAGTGTAAATACTGAAATGTTGCAACTGATTGCCAAATGTATATATTAGTAGAGATACAAAACTATTTAAGTATTCCAATAACACAATCAATAAAAATTGACTAGCTATGTGATTGCACATTTTATGATATATTCTGTGTTATTTAGACTCGTCATCTTTGGTGATAATTTTGAACTGGTGTTGAAAAAAGTGTTACTGCAATAGTCAACTAAGATTTTGTCCTTGACACATAATAGAATGCAATAGTAATAACATTATGAAAACTTCACGTTTGATTAAAAAAATATAAAATGCACATTTTTTCTGTACTGAGTCACATCTCATGTAGTACCTAATGTAAACATTGAAATAAATGAATATTGTACCTATAATTGTATTAAATGTGTTGTAGTTCACATGCAAGTAAATGTAATGTATGTTAATAATACTCAGAATTGTAAGTCAGAAACTTCTGCTGATTACAACTCATGTCTTACCTGTTCCTGACTATCTTTATGATCGCCTCTATTGAGGGGTCGGGTTGGAATTTTCCATATGCACCTACTCAGTGATATGTAGTTAGATATTTAACTGGACATACCAGTTATCTAATGTCACTGAAACCATGATATGCATATATTGCTATTACTTAAACAGTCAGCATTTGGTTTTTCGCCCACCCCAGGAACTCACATTATCAGTCACACAATAACAACAAATGATAACTGTTCCATGTGTGCAATCACTGTTTACAGGTTCCTGGCATACCTTCATGAATGCAGGTACTTATTCCAAGACATATCATCTATCTTCTATGGATGACACACATTTAAATATATTCCAAACAATGATCACACACATACAATGATTGTATTGTGAGACTGATTTTGTGCAAGAATTGGAATCCTTATTGGTCCTTTTTCACTTTCCAATTGGCAATATTTTTTTTAAAACCTAGCCACCTGTGTCGAGTCTTTACTTTACCATCAAATCAGAATGTTTGAATATAACTCTTATTGTTTATAAGCATGCAAATGAACTGTGACAAATTGTGCCACACATAATAATAGAAACTACAACATAAGTGAAAACACTACACGTGTGTACATATCAGCAGACTCCCAGTAACACAGAACAGGTCTTAATAAGCACACTCACAACAAAATGTCCAGTGTCTAAAACATGAATGACAATAACAACTAAAGCAAACCACAAAGAACTACAGAAATATTTGGCATGCTGTATAACAAATGTAAGTGTTTCACAAAGAAAAGCAGTAACAAGACTCTACATGAACATGTTTATGCACTCTTAGTATTTCAGGACCTGCACTACCACTCCATGAACTATGTATGCAGTGTCACAACCACTAGCCCTTCAGAACCTGCCTTCCCATAATATGATATATGTATGCACAGGGAGTACAACATTACCATCAAGGTCTACAATCACACTGCACAATATGTAAGCAAAAAGACACCACAGGGTGTTTATAGTAATGCGATAACCACACACCTAGGTGCATGGTGATTCACAAAGATGAAGCTTGGCTACCCTTCTGCACCTAGGTGCGCAGTTATCACATAACAACCACCAACCTGGAGTGTCTTATTCCACCAATAAAATGGGGTATATGCATAGAAAAAAAGGTACACTAACAAGGTCTTTTGATTCCGAAGTAGTGGGAGCAAAGGCCCTTTCACACTCCCAATGGACAACATATGGATGCAGAGGTGCTAGCACAGGCCCTCCAAATCCTTCACTGCCAATACATGATGCATGCATGAAGTGGTGGAAGCACAGGCCCTTCATGCCCTGTGCTCCCACTGCATAATATATTAATACAGTGCTGGGGGAAATTGATTGGTAGTGGTATGCAGGGCCTTCAGTCCCTGTACTCCCACTACATGACATATGTATTCACTGATAGAACCACACCCATTCAGGTCCTGTCATCCCAAAACATGGAATATGTATGCACAAGTGGCACCACACTCCGCTTCAAGCACTGCACTCCCATTAGATGATATATGTATGCAGTGCTAGGAGTGTAAGTAGTTTTGACCCTGCACTCCCAATGCCTCTTGTATGCACACATTGGTAGAAGGACATTACCTTCAGAACATGTGCTCCCTCAGTGTGCTATATGAATGCAATGGTGGGAGTATGGGCCCTTCAGACCCTGTGCTCCCAACTGATTAAGTGCTATCAGCTCACAACCCTACACTCCCACAAGACTATAACATACATGAATGCAGTGTTGGGAGCATGGGCCCTTCAGGCCCTGTGCTCCCACAACATGATATATGCACACAGTGGTGATGACACAGTCCCTTCTACCCCTACAGAGAATGGGGTGACACTTAAGAACAACAACCCCAATGCAAATCCCAATGCTGGTTGGTGGGGGATAGGCTGGAGGGGTACAAGGGGGACATTCAACCCTAACACCAAATTTCCTTGCTTTTGTCACTGTGTAACAACCCTAAGTGATGCATTAAACAGAGTGTTTTTCCTCTAATTTACCTTCTTTTACAGAATGACAATGAGAAATTGTGAATGTACTGCATTGGCAGGAGCATGGGGCCTGAACCATGTGATGTCTTGTGAAATAGCAAGAGGAACAGCAACGCAAACACAAGCATTAACAGTGACGTACATGGTAACGCAGACATAAATGGTTACGCAAATGTTGATAGAAAGGCTAGCTGAACGTGACGAAGGAGTGACGCAAACAAACATTGACGCGCATACGAAAATGCACCGTACACAGTGACAGCAGCAATATTTAAAAAACTGCCTGCCAGAAATGCAAATGGTAATACACACAGTGACGTAAACCAAAACTCAAACACAAAGAGCAGTGGAAATGTAGATGTTAACAGTAGTGCAATCGCAAATGACAATGCAAACAATAACGCACACGGTGGTGCACACGGGACTGGTAACGCAAACAGGTACATAAATGCAAGTGTAAACAGTAACTGTGACAGTAACAAAAGTGCATACCCTGTTTTTGCTGGACAACTGTATAGACAAACACAGTGTGTGCAGAGAATGTATGCATTTCAATGGCAATGGAAGCTTAAAAGCAGCATTGGAAGCACTTAATTGCTAATATCCCAGCAACCACACAATGTAGAAAAAAATTTAAATGTCACAAAAATCATTATTTTCCTCGCTATCGACAAAAAATCTGTATCTCACACCGTTTTCGAGATACGAGCGCCGAAAGGCATGGCAGACACCACCATGTTAGTCTATGGGAAAAATCATCAACTTCAAAATACCGTAACTTTGGAGCTGTACAATATGTTTTCACCAAACCACCAAAAGGCACATCTGTGACATGTTAGCTGCCATTCCTCCAAATTTCAGGCCAAAAGACCTAACCGTTCATTTGCAGCAAGGTGGCAAAGAACTCCTGTCATTTTGGCCATAGTGTTGCAAAGTACTTTCGTGATTTGCGAAAGCTTTCACACAGATTTGTGAAAGTGTCATGTCTTCAACAGTACTTTGTGAAAGTACTTTTCCCAGAAATTTGAAAAACATATTTCTGGGGTGTTTAACCCCAAAATAAAGACATAGCTAGCATCCCCCAGGCTCTGACTAGGTGAACACAAAAACAATTGTGTCCCTAGATGGTCCCAATTTTAAATGGCAAGCATTTTTCTGATCACTAACTGAAAACAAAATGGTGGATTTGCGAAAGTAGTAGGGGCATTTGCGAAAGTAAAAAGTGCATTTGCGAAAGTGTCGAATTTTTTGTTAGCTTTTCCCATTGACTTATAATGGGAACTTGTTTTTAGAATAACTTTTGAACCGTTCAATATTTTTTCATGAACTCTTCAAAAGGCACATTGGGGACCTCAGCCACACATTCCCTGAAGATTTCAGACCACTCGCACAAAACGTGCGACCTGTAGGCATGAGCAAAGAATTCACCAAATTGCATAAAGGTGCACGCAGATCTTGCTTAATAACTCCACAGCTGTATATCTGACTGGTACAAAAATTGGCAGATTCTAAGGTGTATGGTTCTTGATCGTGCTTTCCAAATTTCAGGCAAATCTGTTTAATGGTGGCAAAGTTATTAAGGTGCAAAGTTTGACCCTTTAACCTTAAAAGGGCTACTCAACCCTAACTATGGTAGCACTACTGTGCTACCATAATATATATCTATATATATTTATATATATATATATATATATATATATATATAGGCAAAAAATCCATTTAATACATCAGTTAGAGTTGTTCTACAGTAAAAAAGCAAGGAAATTCAGGTTGGGGTTGAAAGACCATGAAACCTAGCCCACCCAACCGCCATCGGGGTGCACATTTGAGGTCATTGGCCCTAATTCTCACCCCATCACATGTGTAAAGAAGTGGAGGTATAGGAGAATGGGGTGAGAGTTAGGACCAATGACCTAACAGCGCACCCGATGCCAGTTGGGGGTGGGCTGGGGGGTTCAAGGAGCTTTCAACCAACACTAAATTTCCTGACTTTTTTCGCTGTAGAACAACCCTAACTGATGTATGAAATTGAGTTTTTTGCCTCTAATTTCCCTTCCTTTTGAGAATGAGGATGATAAATAGTGAATGGAATGCAGTGGTGGGAGTGCGGGGCCCATGATGTCTTGCTACATAGCAACAGGAACTGCAAAGCAAACGCAAGCGGCAACAGTAGGCAAATTGTTATGGTAACAGCAACAATAAAGCCAACAGAAACACAAACACAAGCACGTAAGGAAACACAAACTGTTACACGCAAGGTCATGGTACCGCAATTGTAACTGCTAATGGTAGCAGTAACAGCAACAATAAAACCAACAGAAACAGAAACGCAAGCATGTACAAAAACACAAACCATAACGCGCACGGGTACGGTACCACAATTGCAAATGCTAATGGTAACAGTAACAGCAACAATAACGTGGAACAAAACAGAAATGCAACACATACAAAAATGCAAACCATTATGCGCACGGTGGCGTAAACCGGAATGGTGATTGGAACGGTAACAGAAGCGCAACTGGAAATGTTAAGTGACACAGTACCGAAAGGGCACACTCTGCTTTTACCCAAAAACTGCATTGAAAAAACAAATTGAAAACAAAGAATTTATGCATTATAATTGACTTTGGAGCAGAAAAGTTCGACTTGGAATACTAAATTGCTTATATCTCAGGAACCGTACGACGTAGGGAAAAAATTAAAATTTTGTATGAATTATTACTTTCCTGGCTAGTTTTGTGCTTAGCTCCCATTTGGGGGGGCTAAGCATATTTTTGACGAAAAGTCTGTATCTCACACCGTTTCCAAGATACAGGCCCTGTAAGACACAATGGATGCCATAATGCTATCCTATGGCTAAAAGCGTCAATTTCGGAATGCCGCCATGTTGACTCCCTGTAATATAATTTCACCAAACCAACAAAAGGCACATCTGTGGTATGTTGGCTTTCTTCCCTCCAAATTTCAGCCCAAATGACCCACAGCATTATTTTGCAGCAGTGCAGCAAAGAATTCCTGTAATGTGTCACACGCCGTAATGTTATATTATGGGAAAAAGCGTCAACTTGATAGTGCCATAACTTTTCCACCCTGTACTATTTCTTGACCAAACCACCAAAAGACACATCTGTGGGATATTGCCTTTCTTCCCTCCACATTTCAAGTCAAAAGACCAAACCGTTCCCAAGATATTCATTATCAAAGTTTAATAAAATTTCCCTCTCTATTCCATTATAAAAAAAAATCTGCCCATCTTGTCCCTCTCTCATGATCAAAGATGACGTTCAAAGAATCTCAGGATCAAATAATTTGCAGGATCATGATCAAAGAATTTGCAGGCTCATGAACAAAGATTTAAAAACCTTAGAAATTGAAAGATTGAAGGAATTTCTGTAAACCACCACCATGGTTTGACAGAACAAAGCCCCCTGAGTAAAACCCACCCTCATTTGATTTTCTATGACACCACTGGGCTGAGATAATTTTTGTTTAAATTGGGCCATGTTGTCCCTCGCTCGTGATGCATGATCGTGGTCAAAGAATCTCACGATCAAAGAATTTGCAAGCTCGCGATCAAAGAATTTGCAGGATCACGATCAAAGAATTAAAACTATTGTAATTTTAAAAATATGCATAATAGCAGTAAATTACCACCATGGTTCATCAGAACGAAGCCCCCTGAGTAAAACCCACCCTTGTTTGACTTCCTAAGACACCCCTGGGCTGAAAAAATTGCTTTTTTCATCTGACCATCTCGTCCCTCGCTCACAATGCATGATCGCGATCAAAGAATCTTGCGGTCAAAGTTTTTGCATCCTCGTGATCAAATTTTTTGCTCACGGATGAGAG
Organism: Neoceratodus forsteri; assembly: GCA_016271365.2. NCBI lineage: Eukaryota > Metazoa > Chordata > Ceratodontiformes > Ceratodontidae > Neoceratodus > Neoceratodus forsteri. Next base: position 1,193,239,289 of record CM057452.1, on the reverse strand, counting down.
CAAGGGATGAGATGGCCAGATGTTAAAAGCAATTTTCTTAGTCCAGGGGTGCTCTATACTGCCAATAAAGCTGGTTTCTGTTCATGGAGCTTCGTTGTGCCCCATCTGCATGGCCAAAATAATGTTGTAAGGATCCCTGGTAGTCCAGTGCCCCCCTTCCTAATAAAATATTTACATCCCTGGTAGTCTAGTGGCCCCCCCAATAAAATATAAATTTATGAAGTAATGCCCTGGTAGTCTAGTGGGCCCCCACCACCTGTTTTTTTCTAGATTCCTGATAGTCTAGTGGCCCCCGAGCTGTATTGTTGCTATACAATTTTATAAACCTCAATCTTTATATCCCTGGTAGTCTAGCGGCTCCCCCCCAGTGTAATAAAACAAATAATGATTTAATCATTTACCTGGTAGTCTAGTGGCTCCCACCCATCCATCCAAGCCCACCCAGCACACCCCTACCCTTCGCCAGCCGGCGACTGGCACAGCCCTCCTCTCACCTCCACGGCCAACCACCTACTGTCTGCATTACAAGCGGTAATGCAAGCAGGCACTCTAAAAATATTTCTGAGCACCTCTTTGCATTACCCCTCATAATGCAGACAGTCTGCGGCTGGCCGTGGAGGTGAGAGGAGGGCTGTGCCAGTCGCCAGCTGGCGAAGGGTCGGGGGTGATGGATGGGCTTGAATGAATGGGTGGGGCTGGGGGCCACTAGACTACCAGATATATGATTAAATCACTGTTTCTTTCATAATGCTGGGGGAAGGGCTGCTAGACTACCAGGGATATAAAGATTGAGGTTAATAAAATGTTTTAGAAACAATACAGCTCTAGCGGCCATTACATTACCAGGGATCTAAGAAAAAAACAGGAGGTGGGGGCCTCTAGACTACCAGGCATTACTTCAGTCATATATATTTTATTGGGAGGGCCACTAGACTACCGGGGATGTAAATATTTTATTGGGTGGGCACTAGACTACCAGGGATAATTATAACATAATTTTGGCCATGTAGATGGGGCACAAAAAAGCTCCCTGAACAAAAACCAGCTGCATTTGACCATCTAGGGCACTCCAGGGCTAAGAAAATTGCTTTTTAAATCTGGCCATCTCGTCCCTCGCTCGCGATGCACGATCGCGATCAAAGATTTGTCGGCTCACAATCAAAGATCGTTTGCAAGCCACGAACGAAGAATTTAAAAGCGAAAAACTCTATTTTTGGACTGATTTGGATGGAACCAAAGCCATGGCTTGATAGATCAGGGTCCCCTGAGTAAAACACATTGAAGTTTTACTTCAGAAGTGACCCCTGAGCCAAGATGTTTGTGTTTGTGCAATCGTAAAACTGAAAACAAGATGGCGGACCTTGCGGTCAAAGAATTTTTGAAATTCCTTGGGATCAAAGATTCTTGAACCACGAGGCTGCAAATTCTTTGACCGACAGGTGGGACAAGATGGCCAGAATCCCGATTCTTTGACGGCAAGATATACATATAAATTTTCCCATTGACTTATAATGGGAACTTAAAAGTGCCATAACTTTTGAATGCCTTAATATTTTTTCACCAAACAAAAAGCGACATGTCCGACCACCAAAGCTCTTTCAAATGAGTCATCTCACAGAGTGGCATGCCACACAATGGCCGTGCAGGACCACATTAAGAATGCCAAAAGGTGCCTCCAAAACTGGATAATTTTGCATTTTTCAGCACTTTCGTACATGAAGACCAGCACTTTGACAGAAACACAATTTGACAAGGCAAGAGATCTAGTGCACCCCAACATGTGTACCAAATTTCAGGCAAATCCATTGAATGCGTCCAAAGTTATTAGCGTCCAGACTTTTGACTTTAGTATGTACCTGGCGCTCAACCCTTACTATGTTGGCACGACCGTGCCACTATTATATATATATATATATATATATATATATATATATATATATACTGTAGAACTATTATATTTAGCATGCCAAAATTTTTGCGGATTTGTGCATTGACGAGTATTAAGCGCACAGAGATATTCGCGCTATGGCTTTAAGTAACTCAGTACTAATTAGCGATCTACCATTCCCAACCGGAAGGGGCAAAAACAACAAACACAGATAATAATAAAACTCAAATGTGTTTTGGATCCTGTAGGCTTTCATTGGTAGTGTTTGAAACTCCAGCCAGGTGACAACATATATACACAAACACGGTTAGAACTAGGCTCAGCCCCATTATGTCATCAATCTCAAGTTGCCATGCAACCAGCAGCATTGTAAGCCCCGCTGACACATTTCTGTTAAATTCAGTGTCTATTCGATTTAACACCGTCATTTTAGAATTGTTCTGCTGACAGTGAAAAGCAAGGCTTCAAAAGCTGCCGATGCTCCAATGTTCAGTAGTTAAAGTTACTAAACAAACTGCCGCACAACACAGAAAAGTAGAGCAAAGTAAGCAGAGCTAACTGCTAGGATACCAACAGCAAGTTGATTAATGACTGTGGTGTGACAAGATCATTAGTCTCCTTGGTTTTGTTTCCATTGACCCTTACCAAAACGATAATCATCATAATTAAAACATTTAATTTATAGACGTGTTCTACAGAAAAACAACATTAAGTCCCTACACTGCTTCTAGATTACAATGGTGCTGTCTCGTGCGAAAGAAAAATATACTATTAAATCAGTTATAGGCTTTTCCAAGTTTGTTTCTACATTGCCTGGCAGTGTGCGATGTATTGCAAGATTGAAGATCAACTGCCCAGCCTTAAACAATGCATTTACAGAATGAATACTGTATGTCACGTTTGCCTGGACTTATATTGCCATTCTTCTGCCACAGCAATTGCACTGCAGTAATTATTCACTAAAAAAAATCTCACTTGCGCTTTATTTTTGCGGTTATATGCTGTTAAGCGAATATAGTGAAAATAAAATGAAAGTGAAATATTTTAGTTCTATAGTATATATATATATATATATATATGTGTGTGTGTGTATATATAATATTTATTTATTTAAGTCTCGGGGTTAACACCTTTGAGCTAAGGACTCTTTTACAATTTCACAGCTGGCAAACCATTGCTGGCTCAGTTTTACCTCCAGCTACCTACTACATAACAATAGGCACCATCACTCTTTCTTTTTTATTTTTTTTTTATTTAGTTGTTTAACCAGGTATAGCTCTTCTAGTAGGCCTGCTCACTTTTACCCTTCTGGCTCAGACCACCCCTCATCCTGTGCCCCCACCCTCCACTCTGAGCATTTCTCCCCTAAGCCACCCCCAAACAGCTCAGCCCCCTCCCACCTTGGACACCCCCCAACTCCTCTGTATCCACCACCTACCAACACCCCCTCTCCCTCTGCCCCTCCGGATCCATCCTGGACCCACCTCTTCCTTGCCATGCCTACCCTCCATGCCTTACACACCCCCTGCACCCCTACCATCAGGACCTCATATCAGCACCACACTAAGGGTCCTTGTCACCACCATCCCCTAATTAGATTAATCACTGCTCTTACTGCTCTCTAAGGAATATACACACAAACCCTAGACCTATGCCAACTAGCCCTCCCATAACCCACTCTGGAGCTGGTCTCCACACTGCATCACTGAACATATGCAGCCTTCTAAAGAAATCTGCTGCACTCCTGTGCTGGTCTGTAAAACACCAACCCGATATTATTGCATTAGTAGAGATCTGGCTCTCCAAAACAACCCCTGACTCTGTTATTTCCCTCCCTGGATACACCCTGTTCAGGGAAGACTGAGTTGGCAAACGCAGCAGTGGGTGTGCAATCTAGATGCAGGACACCCTTATAAGCCATGCACTCCCTGCCACCAAGCTTGACTGTGGCACCCAAGCCCTCACTCTAAAAATTACCCCTGACCCAGCCAGGGGCCAACTGTTCCTCACAGTCTCCTACATACCCATGAGGAACCAGAACTCAGTGGTCCAGTCTCTCATCGATTGCCTCACCCCCCTACCACACAAAGCCAAGCAACTCATCCTAGGTGACCTTAACATCAGTTGGCTTGGTACCACTGCCTCCCATACAGGGACTCCTTCGCTGCCTTGGACATGCCCCAGTTAGTCACCCAGTCCACTAGATTCAACCAGACAAATGGCTCCAGCACCCTCCTAGATGTAATACTATCGAACTGTCCTCATAAAATCTGGGATATCAACGTCCCCCCCACTCACTTAGTGATCACTCACCTGTCCTCTGTCACTGGTCATCCTCCATACCGAAACCTGTGTCCCAGGCCACCTTGCACTGGTGTCTATGCCCCAGGGGTCTCAGAAACCTAAATTGCATCTAGCACAGCTGGACCGATCCCCCATCTGTCACACCCCTGATATTGACTCTGCTCTAGACCTCTTCACCAATGCCTTCAGCAATGCCTGTGACCTATTCGCCCCCACACCAGAATCCATACTAAAAAACAAAATGCTGCATGGATCTCCCCATCCCTTATCAAAAAACTTAAGCATAGGGATAATCTCTGGCACATCGCTATCAAATCAGGCAAGTTGGCTGATAGACAAGCCTACAACATGGTGCATAATCAATGCACCTGGGCCATTAGACGGGCAAAGCAGAGCACTATCAGACCACCCTCGCATCCACCTGGGGTTCCACCTGGACTTTCTGGCACAGCATTAAAGAGATTAATGGGAAGATCCACTCCCCCCCACCATCCCAGCTCTCCATTGATGGCACCGTCACTACAGACCCAACTCGCATACCTGATTGCCTCAATATTACCTTTTCTGACCTAAGCTCTGTGCTCCCAAACAACTTTTTTGACCCAATCCCCACCTCTATCCCCCCTACCTTGGGTCACCTTCCTTTCTACCTGCACACTATATCCCCCCATGTAGCCAGGCTGCACCTGCTAAAAGCCCTTGGTAGCAACAACCCCAGCTGTGACCGCCTAGGCTCCAGGATCCTCCACCTGGTCTTAGATGTCATCCTAGTCCCCCTTACAGACCTACTAAACTGGTCTCTATGCCTCAGACAGTTTCCCAGTGCTTGGAAATCAGTCAAAATCACCCCTATACATAAGAGTAGAGATTGGTCCACACCTAATAACTACAGGCCAATCTCTATCCTTCTCCCGCTCTCTAAAGCCCTAGAAAAAATAGTGTCTATTCAACTCTCTGAGTACCTGGCCAACTATGACATATTGTGCCCAGACCAACATGGTTTCTGCCCAGGACACAGTACCGCTGATGCTCTCCTGGAGTTCTCTCAATACATGCACTCTGCTCTTGACTCCTGCAATCTTGCCAGCACAGTGTTCATAGACCTCTCCAAGGCTTTTGACACTGTTTGCCACCCCCTCCTGCTCGTCGCCCTCCACCAACTCGGCTTTTCCGCTGGTCCCCTTACCTGGTTCTCCAGCTACCTCTCTGCTAGATACCAATCATCCCAGTGTGTGAAGATAAATGGCTCCCTGTCCAATACCCAGCCCATTCATTCTGAGGTACCCCAGGGCTCCATTCTGGGCCCTGTACTTTTCAGCCTCTACCTCAACACTCGTCCCAGCTCCTGCACAGGAAAAATGCTCCTCTATGCCGATGATGCTGTTCTCTTTGCCTCCCACTCCGATCCCTCTTCTCTCCAGGTATCCCTCCAGCACACCTACAACCAAGCTGAAAAGTGGTTCCTTGACCACCGACTTGTCATTAACCTAAAGAAGACTAAGTCAATGCTCTTCTCCCATCACCAAAACAAGGTCAAGAATGCCCCCTTCTTCATTCTCCCCAGCACTCTGCACCTGCTGGAGCAAGTGACCTCTTACAAATATCTAGGCATCACTTTCGACTCAGCTCTCACCTTCCACACCCACATCAATGCCCTATCCTCCACCATAAATTCCTGGATAGGCCTACTATACTGTCATAGAGATTGCCTCCCCAAGTTGCCCTCCAGCTGGCCATCACCTCTTCCGTCCTGTTGCTAGTGGACTATGGCTTGCCCATTTACACTGTGATGGACAATACTGCCTTGACTAAAATCCAGCTATCAATCAATAAGGCCTGCATGCTCCTGACTGGTGCCCCTAGCCACACTCACACTTGCCTGCTTTACTCCACCGCCAACCTGTTCACCTTTGAGGAGTGCCTGCACTACCAGACCTGCCTACTCTCCAAAACATCTCTACTAGGGCTTTCCCCCCGGGGGTCTCTTCTTTCCTATGGTGTGCATCCTCATCCATTGCCACTCATAGCTCTGTCAAGGCCACCTTTCTGGTACCCAGAACCAAGACCTCGCTAGCCCAGAGGTCCTTCCATGAATGAGCCCGTGCTTGGTTCTACTCCATCCCACCCTGCATCACAGACATTGCCAAAACTGGTCCCTTCAAAATCGCCCTCCGGAACCATCTCTTCAATGCTCATTGCTGTAGATGCACCTAATTAATCCCACTGTGGGATCCTCCTGTCAGGCCTCCCTGACTTGACAACATCCTCTGGACAGCCTATCCTCTCCCCCTCCCTACCTCCGCCCTCTCCAGGTATTATCAAGGTTTGTCCAGGGCTGTACTCCCGATGTAACCCTTGGGTACCTTGTATATAACTTTAACCTGTTATAAGTAACATTATTATGTAACCTATGTGTACTCTATGTTTAATGTTCTGCACCTGCGCTGTTCTCACTGTTGTAACCACGCTATGTAACTCTGTCTACCCCCCTGCGATGAGGTGCCTTTGTAAATGAGTCCATGACTTAAAGGTTGTAAATCCGACTTTTCTAATAAATAAATAAGTAAATAAATACAAAGGCTCTACATCATGGTGCAAAGACAAAATGCAAAACAGTGATTTCTAACAATAAAACAGTATACAGGTAATAGCAAACAGTGTAAGCTGTTATAGTGCAAGTATATGCTTAAGTATAATTGTTATATGCTTTGTAGTTATTGTTTGGTGGATTCATTGTTTTTTAAATGTATTTTGGTCTTTGGGTGTGAGTGATTTGATAATTTGGTGGCCTAGATGTGCTGGCAGGCTGCTGTCTCTGTCGTGCACTACTCGCCCTCTGAGCTTTGAGACCTCTGACCTTTTAATGCCCCCCTCCCCACTACAGTCTGTGGTATATCAATATTGCAGAGCATTAGGAATTGGTCACATAGGGCTGGGCCAGGGGTCCTGAACGTCAGAGGGGGAGTGAGTGGGGTGCTCGTATCGGGGTATTGAGTTCCAGGAGATGCCCTGGGCTAAAATGGATTCCAGAACATGGTTTACCATGCCTAGTCTCCATACCAAATGTAATTGGGCAGATAGCTTGGGCGCCACCAGAATCTCGTCCAACTCAAGCTGTGTTATGCAATGCCAGTTCTATTAAGAACAAGATGGCAGTAATTGCTGATCTTGTTGGGACAGCAGACCTGGCATGCATCACTGATACCTGGTTGGATGAAAATACTGGCCCCATATTGGAGGCTTCTGTTCCGGCTGGGTTCTCAGTGATACACCACTTGAGATTGGACTGCAGGGGCCGGGATGTTGCCATTTGTTTTAAGATGAAACTGGACCTTGTAGATGTGCCAGTTGAGGAATCCAACTCATTTGAGTGTACTGTGGTTGCAGGTGTAGGTTGTAGGATCATTCTCATCTACTATCCACCCAGAGGTGAGAAACGGTTCCTACTGGAAGTAGCAGACTTCATGGTCGACATGGCATTTGGGTCATCCAGGTTGATGGTCCTGGGCGACTTTTATGCCTAGGTAGATGATGAACTCCTGTGATTTGGTCAGGACTTCCTCCAGCTGATGATAACGCTGGGCTTTACACAGGTTGTTACCTCAGTAGCCCATAAATTTGGTCACTCAGTTAACTTGGTGTCCTTCTGGTGATTGAAACCTCTGATCTGGTGGTGGAACCAGTCAGATGGTCAGATCATCACACTATAAGGTTCAGTTTCCAGGCCCCTTCCCTTATAGGCCTGCCTCTGTGGAAATGGCAAGATACTGCCCTTTGTGGGATGTGAGTCCTGATGACCTATTGGTAGTATTAGACCTATCGGGTGTTCAGGGGGCAAGAGGCAGCCAAAAGAGCCTAGTGCAGGCCTATAATAAGGCAGTTACTGGAGCCCTGGACTCTATCACTCTGGTCCGAGTTCATCCCCTCTCTCTCCGCTCTAAGCCCTCGTGGTTTGATGGGACCTTGAGGGAGTTGCAATGAGTAGGTCGAAGGTTTTATTTATTTATTTAGTTAGTTAGTTTTTGGTGACTGGGTAAGTGCACTAGACAAATTCTGCCTATTTTCAGGCACGACCCGGGGGGGGATACAGATGAATGTCAACTGACCTTAAACCAGATTAAGCTGTTGGTGGTATTTTTAGTGAATGGGGGGAAATTTGGACAGGGCACCAGAGAAATTCCCCAACTCTTGCTTCCTGTGAGCAGGGGGAACCCTTTTGTCCGTGGATCCAAGATGGTGGATGACAGTCTTGGTGTGCAGGAGGTTGCTATGGAGGTGCTTGTATCTGCTTCTGCCCACACTTCTCCTCTTCCAGAATCTGCTATGGAAAAGTCTGCTGTGGATGTTTCTTTTGAGGATATTTCATCAGAACCTGCTTCTGCACGTTATGAGTGGGGTGACTCTGTGGTGGGTGATTTGGATCAGAATCCTGCAGTACCTTTTGTTTCTACTCCTTCATCTGTTATTTCTGAATCACCAGAACCTTTGGACTTACCCCTCGCTGCTTCAGGAGAGGCAAAAGAATTGCTACGTTTACTCGAGTCAGAGGAGCAGTCATTTCACTTGAAAATATCTACCCTGCTGCAGAAAATCCAACAGCTGAAGGTTGACAGCGCGTCTAGTCCTGTCGAGAAGTCTCCAAATAAACCTGGACCTGCTTTAGCTACTGAGCTGTCATCTGCTGGGGAGACCATCACTGCAGTGAGTATGCCTGCTATTTCCCAAACTTCTTCTACTCATCTGCCTGGGGCTCTGGCCTCTGGTCCTGAACCTTGGTCAGTTGATAAAGCACTTCAAGATGCGGGCTGGGAGAAACACCCTTCTTGGGGTCATTGGACCTCTGGTTCGTCTCCAATCCGCATGCCGTTTTCTCCGATAGCAGTTGCTCCTTCGGCGGTTCCTCCTGCCATTGCTCCTGGCCAAGTTTTGGATGGATCTCTCCTGCTGGCTGATCCTTTGGCTTTGCCTGATGATCTTTTGCTGACCCAGAATTCTAGTCTTGCTTTTCCTACCCTGCTGTCCGCTTCTACAGGCCTAGCCTTCCGGCAGCTCCACTTAATGCTATGCCTAATAGACAAAAAAAATCCTTTTCCTCCCTTTTCCGCTTGCCTGTTTTGCCAGCCAGAAGGCATAATGCAGTTTGTCTTTCCTATGTGGGGGGTATGGAGGAACCTCCTGACCATCTCATTGTGGCCCGGACTTTGCTTAAGGATGCTATGAAATTTTTTGCCCATGAAATTTATGCCCTTATCCACATTTCTGGAGAGACTACCTTTGACATCAGTTTTCAGACTTCTAAGGGTTTGGACAGATTTTGGTCTAGGTATCACATGCTAAAGAAGTCTACCTTATGGTCACCCTTCTTAGCCATTCCCCTAACAAAGTCTGCTTATAAAACTATTTCCATTCTTTTTCGGAATGAAGGTGTGGACTTGGCGGATGTCCTCTACTGGTTAAAGCTCCAATGTACTGTTCTGGGGGACCCTGAGGCCATTCTGCATTCTTAAAATATTTGGACTGGTGGCTGGAAAGTTAAGGTTTTACTGAAATCTGATGATTCTGGTGTCCTTCACCTCCTGAACTCCTTTTTTTGGGCAGGGACAGGGGTTTTATCTGGGTCAGCCAAAGGCCTGTTATAGGTGTGGGAATTCTTCACATTTGAGTAGTGTCTGTGACACTGTGAAGTGTAACCTATGTGTGAAATTGGGCCATTTGGGTGCATCCTTCTGAATGAATGTCGCTGTAACTTCTGTGATGAGCCTGGTCACACTTTTCAGAATTGCTCCTGGGCGGCCTATAATCAGAAACACCATGATGGTGGGGCAGACCAGCATTTCATTATTACTCAGGCCCAAAAGGCTAATTTCCATAATAAATCATGTCCCTCTGAACTCCCTCGAGCCCCTGCAGAACCCCCCTCATCTACTGTGCTTCCACCTGTTCCAGAGCATGCTTTGCCTCTGTGTGTCCCGGTAGTGTCATCTCCCCCTGTTTCCCCAGACACGGTGGTGGCTGACCCCAAGACTCAGACGCTGGTCTGTGATCCCCTGAATGCCATGCCTCCTCCTCAGGAACCTCTGCAGGTTGTCTGTTGATGTTCTGCATGTTCCAAGCTGAAAGCTACCCCACCTCCTCCTAAGGCTGTTCAGACTGCCCCTGTACAACTTTCAAACACCTGCGATGTTTTGCAGGAGACTTTGGTGGACTCTGGTGAGGATACTGATTCTTCCTCTGTTCTGTCTTCCCATCCAGAAGGTACTACTGATACTGAGGTTTGCTCTATGGGTAGGGGAGCCCAAAAACAGAAAGCTAGATCTAAACTGAAAGTGGTAGGTGGGAAGGATAAGAAAAAACAATGTTGTCTATTTGTCTTTCCTGTTTTTTCTTTTTCTTGCCATGGCTTCCCACACCTTTGCCTGTTACTCTCTGAACATCAACAGTATTAAGAGACTGGACAAGCGTAATGCTGTTTTCACTTTCCCAGCTTCCTTGCCAGGACGTATAATATTCCTGCAGGATGTTAGGTTTCATGCTTTGCATGAACTGAAACAGGCTCAAAGATACTGGCTTCTGGGCCCTTCTTATTGGTCAGTGGGTCCAGACAGATGTTCTGGTGTGGGGATTTTGGTTCACTCGGTTGCCTTTGTGCTTCTCAAGCTTTGCGATATTGTTCCTGGTCAGGTGCTGATTCTTGATGCTTTGGTTCATCAGGTCCCTTATCGCCTTATCTGTTTATATGACCCCCAACTTAAAACTCCATGGACTGACATTTTTTATCAGATTCAGCCCTTTTTGCATACTTCTAAACATACAATTTTTGCAGGGGACTTTAACTGTGGGCTTAGCCTTCTGGATAAAGGCCTGCATACTAGTACTAGGAAGTTATATTGTGATTCCCTCTCCTTAAATTCCACGATTAGCACTGCTGTTAGATGCTGTCCTGGAATTTACGGGACATCTTTCTTCCACTTTTCAGAAGGGTGTCTTGGCAACCAAAATTGACTATGTTTTTCTATCCCCCAATCTGGTTCTTTTGAAGGTCTCTGTTGATCCTGTTGAATTTTCAGACCACGGGCTTATTTCTCTAACTTGTGATGATCCCCCCTTTCCAAAGACCCAGATATTTGGAAATTTAATGTTTATTTACTTACGGATGATGTTTTTTATGCTTCTTGAGTCAATTTTTAACTGTCATGAAATCTGTGCTCTTATGTTATGAGAACTCTGTACAATGATGGGAGGATTCGAAGTTGGATCTTTCGAAGCTCCTTTGGTGGTACAGCAAGGCTCAAAGCACCTTGGCATACTTGTCATACTTACAAGATCACCAGTGCTTACAATCCCTTTTGTCCCTTGCTCATAATACTAGCCAAGATCTGAGTGCACATATTCACTCGGTTCGGCAGAATATGTTGTGCTATTCTAAAACCCGGGCTGCTCACCTTTACTGGCAACATATATTTGGCACTAAGGGTGTGTCTTATGAAACTTGTCCCTTTACCCATAATAAATCACAGGTTGGCAAAAGAGGCATCACTAGCCTGCTGGATGATTTGGGTATTCTTCATAGCTCCCCATGTGATATTATGCGAATTGTGGCTGATTTTTCTTATACTTTGTTTTCAGACCTCCTTTCAGATGTTGGGCGGATCAGACGGTATTTATCTGATGTTTTTATCCCTGATCTTTCTCCACAGGTTCTTACAGGTTTAAGCTGGCCTATTACTTTACCTGAGGTGCTGGATGTCATCCGTCATTTGAAGCCTAATGTTACCCCTGGCCCTGATGGGCTCCCGAATGAATTGTATAAACTCATGGGTGACTCCCTGGGGTCTGAATTGGCCCTGGTGTTTAACACTATGTTGGAATTGGGAGATGTTCCTCTTAACTTTATTAAAGGAGCCTTGATTTTTCTACATAAAAAAGGGGATAAATCTGAGTTGCATAATTGGAGACCTATATGCTTGTTTAATGCAGATTGTAAGATATTGTCCAAAATTCTGGCTAACAGATTGTTTTCTGTTGTGGATCTTATCATTTCATCTGAGTAAGCTTGTGCTATTCCTCAGAGGAAAATACAGGATCATCTTTATTAGGGTGGAGGAAATTTTTACCTCTGGGTTTTCTGGTCAATGTTCAGGGTATGTGGTTTCTTTAGACCAAAAGTCTGCTTTTGACTCCATTTGTCATGATTTTTTGTGGGAAATTCTTTTACATTATCGTATTCCTTCTACATTTGTTTCTTGGATATGATCTCTGTATCAGACTGCCACTGTGGTCCCTCTGGTCAATGGGTGGCTGGGTCCCTTGGTTCCCATTAAGCGAGGTGTGAGACAAAGGGGCCCCTAAGCCCCCTTCCATGTGTCTTTATATTGACCCCTTATTACATAAATTAAATACATCCCTGAGTATTTGACTCCTCTTTGGCTTACACTGATGACTTGTGCTTGTTGACTGCGGATGCCTCCTCAGTTCAGGAAGCCCTTTCTGAATGCTTTTCCTTTGGTTTGGTCTCGGAGGCTAGCTTGAATTTGGACAAGTGTCATGCTTTTGCGCTGGGTCTTTCCTCACCGGCTGTCCCCTCTATTGGTCCAATTTCTGTTTCCTCCTCCTCTATTTCTCTCCTGAGAATTAAGTTGGGCCCCCCAGGGATTTATGTCCAAAATTGGGAGGAAAAGCTAGCTATTGGGCATTTTGAGGTTTCTCAATGGAATCGTGGTAAGGTTGGGAAGAAAAAACTTGTGTTTTTGGTGAAAACCTTTCTTCTTCCTATTTTTTTATATTTAAGTTATGTGTTCCCTATTCAAAAAAAAACTTGAAACCCCTCTCTTGAGTTTGTTGTTCCAGGCGATATGGGGTAGTCGTCTTAACCCAATCAAGAGGGATGTTCTTTATCTGCCCATTTCAGAAGGTGGGCTGAACATGGTGAATCCAATTCTTTTCTTTTCCAGTGTTTTTTTATGTCAAATTTACAACCTCTTTTGATTAATAGACAACATGGGTGGGAGTGCTGGCTCTATGGTAATTGCAGTTCATGGTTCCATTCTTGGGAACAGAACTCTATTACGCTTCTCCGGGGTTCAGAGGTCCTTCAATACCTAAAAGATACGTTCCTCCATTTAAAACAATGAAAATTACTCCTCTTCATCTCTTGACAGTTCCTTCACATCAGATGTTTTATAGAAATTTATTGGCTTCTGTCTGTCCCTCCCCTGACCCCTTCCCTAAATGTGATGCCTTGTATAGGGCTTCCCTGAAACTCCTGTTGGTAAATTCTAGGATCCCTGCACATATGTGGGACTTCCATTGGCTCTCTTGCTATAAGAAGATTAACGTCAAGAGTAATCACAAACATAAACAGCTTTCTGACAGGTTCTGCAGTAGACCAGAATGTACTGCCTCCCTTGAAACGATTGACCATTTATTTTTTCAGTGCTCCTTTATTAAAGATTTCTGGACATATTTAGCTGGCCAATGGGGGGAGCCGCTTTTTTCTAGGATTTCATATGCAAATCTTATATATGGCCATGTGTCCTTTGCTTGAGGGAAATGGGATTTGGACACTTTGAGGGCCAGATATTCAAAGCTTTGCCCCTGGGTTAAGTTAACACTGTCTGGCATGCAAACTTAGCCTGGAGCACAAAGCAAGCTATATTCAAAAGGAATAGCCCAGGGCAAACAGCTTCTGAATACAGAATGGGAATGAGGCCATGCAAACTGGGCTGGGAGTGCAGTGCTAACGTAGCCCTGGAATAAGACAGCACTGAATACAGTGACCAGGAAGTGCAAACCACAACAACACAGTGCACAGCGATGTGAGGGTAGGTAGAGAGGAACTATGTGGCCAATGTGTGTTCTGGCAAATGCATGGACCCAGTACAGCTGCAGGCAGCAGCACACATGAGAAAACAGTGATTGCATAACAGTGACTGCATAATATTCCCCGAACCACTAGCACTGCGCTAACACTTTAGCATGGCTTTAGTGCGGAGCTAAGCAGTTTGCCCGGTGCAACCACGTTAGCCCCACACTAAACTTTCCCATATTCAAAAGTGACATGCAAATGAGCCTACTTAGATAGTCTCTGGGCAAACAGCCACATTAGCATCTCATCATGCCCTGATTTGCATGCAATTTGCACAGCGTTACTGCAGGGTCCCACAGCTCCACCTGTAGGTCAGTCTGGAGGTACAGAGGCTGGCCAGGTCTGACCACAGCTCCACCTGTAGATCAGTCAGGCAGTGCATGATGACAGCTGCAGGCTTCATTTAAACAGTACAGCATAGCATAGCATATCATACCCCAGGGGACAACACAGCATAGGCACAGGTGGTGGTAGTGCTGCATGCAACCTTCACACTGTGGGTCATGCTACAGTGCACATCAGACACTACAGTAGCAAGAGGGCTGGTAGTGTGAAGGACATGACACTGCCTATGGTATGTAGGGCAGTGATGACCACTGCACTGTACACAGTGACAGGCACAGCTTGCAGGTAATTACTGACAGTGGACAGTACTATCACGCTGTTGTGTGATCCACAGATGCTGCACCTGTGGCATGGGATGCACACAGTGTCATGTACATGGCCGGCAGTGTGTGCTGTGACATTTGTACAGTTGTGTGGGAGGTGGCTGGGGGGGCAAGTAGGATCCAACAGGCACACAGGTGGTGGCATAATCCCACTACTGGCCCATGTGCACTGAGCGATGTGTCCCAGCCTTGTGGCCACACCTGGACTATGGTGAGGTCTGGCCACCCAGACACCGTCCCTTCACTGGCCACTATGCCCACAGTGCTGCATGTGTGTGCTGGCATCTGTTACGCACCACAGACTTATGGTCTGCAGGTGTGTGCTGTATGACCACACTACCATGCTGTCCCCTGTGGGTCAGATCACCCCTTATTGTTTGTGCTTGGCTGGGACTGGTGGAAGCTTATGGCATCGTGGTGGTGCCACCAGTGAGCAGCATGTGTCCTCCATGTCTGGCAGTTTCTAAGTGTCATACTTACATGTTAGAGCCACGCAAGCCACACTAATGCTGAGATAGCACCACGCATAGTGCGCAAAGCTGTTTGCCTAGGGTTAAGACCAGCTTTTCCTGGACAGTAAATTGTACCACGCTATGTCACGCTAAACACCTTAGCATGGCACTAGTCACTGAATATCTCATAGCAAATTTATTCATGTTCACTATGCCCCTTGCATATCATTATGCTTAGCCCAGCGCTAGTGCTGTTTGCCCATGCTAGTTGGCCTTTTGAATATGGCAGACCCGCGCTATTCCCGTGCAAACTGTTTGCGGACCGCGTAAAGCTTTGAATATCTGACACAGAATGTTTTTTTTTAATTATCAAATGGAACATCTGGATGTCCCGTTGTTTATTTACTTTGCAACAACACCATTGCACTTATGTTGAATTATGCAACAAGATAGTTGATGATACCCGTGTACTTTATTTGTCGGACAGCTCACATCTTTCTGCCCTGGGCCTTTCTAGATTGTGGAAGCATTTGCCCTGGATCACTGATACAGATGAGGCTGTTACTTGATCTATGTGGGTATTGGTGTATTCTTTCTTTTTTTACTTTCCTTTTTTTGTTTACCCTAGACCTGTTGTACTGACCATTTGTTTTTGTCAGTTTATTTTTGTCCTGATTCTTGTTTTGCTTCATTTGTGATTTTCTGCATTGTTCTTTTTTTAGAACTGTACAGATTTGTTCTTTAATAAAACTTTCCCCAACTCTTTTCAAGAAGTGCCATAGGATCTTCAACATCCACCTGAACTACCACCAGAACAAGCAGATGGAACCTTGGTTTAACGTCTCATCCGAAAGACAGCATCTCAGGAGTGCAGCACCCCCCTCATGCTGCACAACAGTGTCAGTATTGGGATATTAACCCAAGTGCCTTGTGTGAGGATAGAACCCACAGCCTTCTGATCTCACAGCCTCAGAGGAGAGTGTGCTACCTGCTGAGCCACTGACACTAGACACAGGTTAGGGCATTGCTGGCAGAAATCCACCCTGGATGCTGACCACCTTAAATTGATGGAACATTAACAAATCTATCAATCAGCAATTACCCATAAGAAGGCAGAGTTCCTGTCCATGGAGATTGCTGCCACTCAGAATTGACTGGCTCAGCTCTTTTGAACAGTGGACAGGTTGTGCAACACAACCTGTCTGAAGGTTCGAAAAGCTTTTCACAAATTGAGTGTGATGAGCTTGCTCGCTTCTTTGCGGATAAGGTGGCCAGCATCAGGGCTGAGATCCTGTCAGCTCACTCTATGGGAGTTGATGGTGGTCGGTGCTTGGTCACTCCTCCTTGGTTTGCCTGGAGTTCTTTTGACCGGCTTGATATTGTGGATATCATGTGGATTGCCCAGGGTATGTGCCCAATGTGCTGTAGTTTGGATCTGGGTCCAAATCCCCTGATAATGGGGTGTTCTGACATCATTGGCCCTGTCCTTGTGAAGATAGTTTGGTGCTTCTTAGAGTCAGGTGAGTTTCCTAGTTCCCTGAAGGAGGCAGTGGTGACACCACTCCTGAGGAAAGCTGCTCTGGACACAAGCTGCTTCGCTAACTACAGACCCATCTCAAACCTTCCCTTTGTAGGGAAAGTAATTGAGAAAGTTGTGGCGCTACAAATGGATAATCACCTTACCATCCATGATATCTACAAACATCCAAGTCCGGTTTTCATAAGAGACATAGTACTGAGACCGATCTGATTAAGGTATTCAATGATCTCCTAATAGTGAGGGATAAGAAGCACCATTCCATCGTGGTACTTCTCGATCTCTCTTCAGCCTTTGACACCATGGACCATGGGGTGCTTCTCGGGCACCTGAGGTTCATCTATGGCCTGTCTGGTACAGTTCTCAAATGGTTTCAATCTTTCCTCACTAGCAGCTCTCAAAGGGTGGTGTTGGGGATTATTTCCTCTGGCCCATTCTCTCTGCCATGTGGGCACCCTCAAGAGTCGGTGTTGTCCCCCATGTTGTTTGTGGTGTATATGCTGCCCCTCAGAGACATTGTAAGATGGTATGGGCTAAGGATTTCACTGTTATGTAATGATACCCAGCTCTACCTGCCTTTTGCACCCGACCAGGAGGTGTCAAGCTGCCTTCCTCTGAACTGGTGCGAAACCTGGTGGTGATCCTTGACAACAGGCTGACACTGCATTTGCAGGTGTTGGCAGACATCAAGTCCTCATTTTACCATCTCAGGAAAATCACCAGGATTAAGCACCTTGTTCCAACCGGCGACCTTCCAACACTTGATCCATGCCTTTGTGACCTCGCGCCTTGACTACTGCAACATCCTGTACCCAAGGCTACCGGGGGTTGATATCCACCATCTGCAGCTAGTGCAGAATGCTGTGGCACGGTTGCTGATGGGGACTCCTCATTCGAGTCACATCATACCAGTCCTGCGTGAACTGCACTGGCTGCTGATTCAGTGGCAGATCACCTTCAAGGTCTGGCTTCTGACCTTTAAGGCCCTGCATGGATTGGGCCCGGACTACCTGCTAGAGTTTCTGTTGCCTTACTGTCCCAGACGTTCACTCCGCTCAGCTGACGAGGGGTTGTTAGAGATTCCTAGGGTACGTCTTAAAACATCAGGTGCCCGTGCTTTTATGTATGTGGCCCTGACCCTATGGAATTCTCTACCTCATCAGATATGTGAGTGTACAACTGTGGAGAGTTTTAAGAAGGCCTTGAAGACCCATCTGTGGCATATTGCCTACCCAGACTAATCATTTTTAGATATTTATTGTTTGACTAACATGCTGTATGTAATTGTATGTTTTATTGGATTTTATGTGTTCTAAGCTGTACAGTGCCTTGATTGCAGAACGGCGCTTTAAAAATAAAGTTTTATTATTATTAATGTTTATAAGTAGGCCACAGCAAGGGCTTACAATCAGTTCTTGTAGAACAATTTTGGCAGTATGCACAGTATGAGGCTAGTATTCATTGCTGCACAGGAGAAAATATAGGTGCAGCCCAAAGGCCTTGTCTGGTAGAGGGGCCATATACATACAGACCAACTGCGCAGGCATTGGACACTGTATGTCTTGAGGAGATAAACAGTGCTGTAAGGTAAATAAAGTCATACTATTGAGGTACCAGAGATTGTGCTGTGCAGAGTGGAAGGAAAGCTGCCAAGAGGTATTATCAGGAGTGGGAGGGGGGAGATACGGTATAGGTGGAGACTGGTGGTGGAGGGGGGTTGTGAGCTGGCAAGAAGCTGGAGGTTGTGGTATAGCAGCGGGGTAGTAAGAACGGTGGGATATGGGTAGATAAAAGAGAAAGGAATGGATGAGTGATGTAGTGAGAATGGGGGGGCAGAGGTATAAGTGCTGTTGGAACAAAGAAAAAAGTGGCATGCAAGTGTGTTATCTGCAAAATACTTTTACTGTGTCTCAGAAAAAAAAAATACAGAGATAAACACAAAAAAGGCAGCACAGTCAGACTAACGTTATCCCAGTGCCTCGACTCTTATCGAGTCTTCATCAGGGAGTGGGGTTAGTGGGAAGACTTAATTTATACACCATTAATTAGTGATACAATCAATTCATCAGTGAAAACTAATCACCAGGTAAAACCAGAGACCAACCAAAATGTATAGATCAAGGGCATAATACAATTTCAAAAACTAACAAGCATGTTCATTTGATCTTTCTTCTGCTTTGCTTTCCAACCTTTACAATTACTTATATAGCTGTTGAAATAAGCACTTACATTTAAGGGTTGCAGAAGAGTGGTGAACCAAATAAAAAACACCTGACCTGCCACACTTGTGACTAGATCCAAGCTAGGACCCCCTATAAAATAAGGTGGTAGGTAGACCATGTCAAGTTAAATCCAAGGCAACAGTCCTAGACAGGTCAGGTGAAAAGTGTTGAAAGGGAGAATCTGCAAGAAGAAAATAAGAAAAATATATTTAGTATCATAAATAAAACAGTAACACATCTCTTTAGTATTTCATATTTCTTTTAGATGTTAAACAAGCACCAAACATAGTGAATATTACCTATTAAATCATATTATTTTATATATACAATTCTATGTGTGGGAAATTTATGCTATGTTTGGTATTTTAAACCTCAAATGAGTTCTCAAATGATAGCACACATACAGAAAGCTGAAAAACAAATTATTTTAAGTTCTATTCTGTTGTTTTAAAAAAGGTTTAAGACCCCATTGATATAAGTGCTGTTGAATTGTGGGGCAGAGAGGAGCAGGCCTATCCCAACCCCTCCCCACCTTCACAGACCAACAGGCATTGGTATGTGCCTTGGGGTTGACATCCCTAACTCTCACCCCTTTCCATTTGCAAGGATGCTAAGATGGTGCAGTATAGGAGAATGGGGGTGAGAGTTAGGCCTGATGACCCCAAAGCACACCCCAATGCCTGTGGTCAGTGGAGGGTGGGGGGTTACGGTTGGTAACCCTAACATCGAATTTCCAAATTTTTGTAGCTGTAATGACAATCCTAACTGATGCATTAACAAAGTTTTTTGCAATGAATTTCCCTTGTTTTTGAGAAAGTGTAATGTTGCTTTTATGAGGTTGTGGGAGTGCATGGCCCTCTGGGCCCTGTGTTCTCATCATGCATACATTTTGTAATTATCTCTGATTTTCATGTGGGAATGCAGGGCCCTGTGCTCCCATCTATACATAAGTGTTCAGATATTTTAATGATATTGCATCTCCGTGTTGGGCCCTGCGCGCCCACTATTGCATTATGTAGGGCCCTGCACTCCCATTATTGCATAATGGGACCCATATGTAGAAGCACAAGGCCTGTATGTCTCTATTATTATGTACCCATAATTATAGACACATAGCGCAGACCTAAAGCCATTCCAGGTAACCCTTGTACTGCAAAAGTTGCAATATCTCAGTAACCATAGGAACTGTGGAAAATATTCCACTGCAGTCATATTTGTGACCTGGCCACCCCCACAGGCTTAGTACACCTAGCAAAAAAATCTGTATCTTGAACTGTTTTTGAGATATAGGTGCTGAAAAGTGCTGCGGTCGCTACAATGTTATCCTATGGAAAAATTAGCAACTTCAGACTACTGTAACTCTGGAACTGGTGTAGATTATTTTACTAAACCAGCAAAAGGCCCATCTGCAGGGCAAAGGCTTGCCACCCTGCAAATGTCAGCCCAAATGTTCTAACTGTTTTCTTGCTATGAAATGACAAAGAAGCTGTTTTTTGGGCATGTTGAACTGTGGAACTTTCATGAAAGTTCTGCAGAATATTGCAAAAGTACCATTGGTTTAGCTGGAAGAGCTTTCGTGAAAGTACTGCAGAATGTTTGTAAAAGTCCTGCCATTTTAGATGTGAGACTTTCACGAAAGTACCCACGGTACTTTCGCGAATGCTCGAGGAACTTTTACGAAAGTTTCATGGCTATGATGGCTAAGAAATGTAAAAAACATGTTTCTGGGCAGTCTAGCAAAAAAGTAATGCCAGTGCCATGTTCCTAGGGCCCCGATTAGGTAAATCCAACTGTTGGTGCTTCCCAAGGGGCAGTATTTTTTGAACTACATCTTTTTTCTGAGTCATTAACTGAAGACAAGATGGCGGCAGCACAAAAGTACCAAACCCATCTGCAAAAGTAAAAAGTGCTTTCATAAAAGTAAAAAGTGCTTTCAAGCTGAACGTATATTTTTTCCCTTAGGCTATAATGGGAAACTTTAAACTTTAATAACTTTTGAATGGATTAATATTTTTTCACCAAACCTTCAAAAGGCACTTCCCTGACCCAGTACCCATATACCCTAAAAACTATAGACCAGACAGACAGATCATTCAGGCTGTAGAGGTGAGCAAATCATTTTCCAAAAGTTGAGCATTTTTTACACTAAGAAAAGTCTTGAAATTCTATGTCAGCATTACCAACCTTAGCCCCCACCCTCCACAAATCAACCAGTGCTGGGGTGTGCCTTGGGGTCATCGGGCCTAACTCTCACCCCATTTCATGTGTAAACAAGCTGAAATGGTACACTATAGGAGAATGGTTTGAGAGTTAGACCCGATGACCCCAAGGCACCCCCTGATGCCTATTGGTCTGTGGAGGGTGGAGGTGTGTGGGGGGTAGAGTTGATAACCATAACATTGAATTTCCAGACTTTTGTAGGTATGGAATCAATCTTAACTGATGCATTAATGGAGTTTTTTGGCAGTGAATTTCCTTTCTTTTTGAGAAAGTGAAATGTTAGTCATATGGTATACATAGGTAAGAGAGCAGGCCATACGGGCCCAGCACTCCAACCCACCCATGAGTGTAGATGCATAGATTAGGAGGGCCCTGTTCTCCCAGTTTTGCTTAATGGGATGCATATTTGGGAGCATGGGCCCTCTGGGTCCTGCGCTCTAACCCAGTCATAAGTGTAGAGACATAGTGCCTGAGGGCATCTGTGCCCCCAGTATTGCAAGATGGTATCCATGGGAGGGAGCACAGGGCCCACTGGGTCCTGTGCTCCCACCCACCTATAAGTATAAAGACATAATGCAGGAGTGCCTTGTGCTTCCAGTTCTGTATAATCACATCCATAGGTGAATGCACAGGGCTTTCGTAGAAGCATCATAGCTTTACAATGCCTAGCTTTCACGATACTTTCATGAAAGTAATGTGGAATTTTTTAAAAGTCCTCCATGAAAAGCAATAGCAATTTCATGAAAGAACGCAGTGCTTTCGTGAAAGTAATAAGAAATTTGACAAATGTCTTCCATGCAAAGCAACAGTACTTTCATGAAAGTACTCCTGCACTTTCATGAACATAATCCAGAATGTCGCAAAAGTTCCCCATGCAAACCAGTGGTACTTTCCCACACACCCATCAGTGTAGAGGCATACTGTAGGAGGGCACTGTGCTCCCAGTTTTGCATAATGGGATGCATATTTGGGATTGCAGGCCTTCTGAACCCTGCACTCCCACCTACCCATAAGTGTAGAGACATAGAGCCTGAGGGCCCTGTGCTCCCACTATTGCAAGATGGTAAACATGGGTGGGAGCATGATCCCTCTGTGCCCTGCATGCCCAACTACCTACAAGTATAGAGACATAGCACAGGAGGGCCTTGTGCTTTTAGTTTTGCATGATCATATTCCTAGGTGTGAGTGCAGGCCCTCTGGGCCCTGCACTCCCACCCACCCATGAGTGTACAGAAATAATGTTGGAGGGCTCAGTGCTCTCAGTTTAGCACAAATAGTATGCATAGGTGGGAGCTTGGACCCTCAGGATCCTACTCTCCCACCTACCCATACGTACAGACACAGTGCACAGGCCTAGAGGCATAGCTAGTGACCCTTGTAATACTTATTTTGTGGTATCTCAGTAACCATAGGAACTGTGGAAAAAATTATTTTGCATTTGTATTCATGATCTAGCCACCTCCACATGTGTTTAATACACTGAAAGGTAGCAAAAAATCCGTATCTCAAGACGTTTTCCAGATTTAGGCACCGAAAGGCGCTGTGACCACCACAATGTTGGGGAACATTTTCAAATTCAGACTGCTGTAACTCTGGAACCAGTGTAAATATTTTCACCAAACCAGCAAAAGGCACATCTGTGGGGCAAGGACTTGCCACCGTGCAAATTTCATCCCAACAGTCCTAACTCTTGACTTGCTACGCAGTGACAAAAAAGTGGTGTTTTGGGGATTAGAACAGCCGAATCTTCATGGAACTTCTGCAGAATTTCATGTAAGTCCCACTGGTTTACATGGGGGAAAATTTGTCAAAGCACTGCAGAACTTGCATGAATGTTCTACCATTGCAGATGCGAGACTTTCGTACAAGCACCCACGAACCTTTCATGAAGGTCCACAGAAGTAGTGCAAATGTTCTGAGGCTAAGATGGTGTAAAAACTTTAAAACCATATTTCTGGGCATCCTGGCAAAAAACTATTATCAGGGTCATGTTCCTAGGGCTCCGTTTAGGTAAAACCAAGTATTGGTGTTTACCTAGGGGCAGTATTTTTTGAATTACAACATTTTTTGTTCCTTACTAACTGAAAACAAGATGGCTGCAGCACAAAAGTAAGAAGCCCAAGCACAACACTAAAAAGTGCTTTCGCGAAAGTTAAAAGTACTTTCAAGGGGAACATATATTTTTTCCCATAGGCTATAATGGGAAACTTGAAAGTTTAATAACTTTTGAATGGATTAATATTTTTTTCACCAAACCTTCAAAATGCACTTTCTTGATCCAATCCCCATATACTCTAAACATTTCAGATCAGATGGACAAACCATCGGGGCATTTGAGACTAGCAAAGAATTTGCCAAAAATGGCCCACAAAATGTGTTGTTTTGCACTTTTTGTGGCACTCTACAGCTTCACAACCGAGCATCTAACCTGAATGAAACGTGCCAGATCCAGAGATCTATGGAAGTAGAAAGTGCATGCACAATTTCAGGCAAATCGTTTGAAGGGTTGCAAAGTTATTAAAGTGCAAAAATTTGGGAGTAACATAGAAGTAGCCGTGCTACCCTAACTATAGCTGCACTACTGTGCAGCTTATTATATCTATATATATATATATATATATATATACTGTATATATGGTTACACTTTATTTTAAGTGTCATAACTACACTGAAACTATAGTATAACTACAATGTAACTACTACGTAACTTCTGTGTAGTTACATGGAACTACAATATAGTAGTTAACTAGTTTTACATTTGCAGTTTAGTGTAGTTACATAATTTGCATGAACTGGTAGATACCGCAATTACTGTTGTTGCAACAGCTGTTACATGTGTAGTTACACTCCCAGCATAAATAAATGTGTGCCAAAAGAGAGACAGTTGCGGTTGCATGTGTAACTACCACATCATGCAATTTGTATAACTACACACCAGGAAGGGTCCCTACCTGTGTATCCTTCGCCACCCACCACCACTCCACACAGCAGATCGGTGGTAAAGTAAGTAGCAGTAGTAAAAAACATTATTTTTCAAATATTTCCACCGGTTGGCCTAGTTTACAAGATTGTCCTGTTCCTTACAAATTACCTAAACATTAAAACAAGTACGAACTACAAAAAGGTACACATTTTTACAATAAATATATATGGATCACTCATCGAGGTTCAATAACATTCTCCATGCATCCTATAATCCATTCATACTTTTTCATCCAAGACATTGGCAAATAACAGAGCTTGGTGTAGTTAATTCCTGTTTGAACTGTCTATACAGTGGAAATGTACAAGTTAAATTCAATAAAATATTCCAGTGTTTTGCTGCCTGATAATGTAATGTCTTTTCTCCATATTTATTTTTAAAAGCAACAATGGAGATTTTGTTTTTATAGTTTGATCTCTTTTGTCTTAATTCAATTTGATAACACCCTCCAAATAAATTTTTATTTATGTAATGCTCAGGACTATCCATGTGACATTTATACATTAGTGTTTGCCATTTCAAGGTACATCTTGTTTCAAGTGATAACCATTTCAAGGAGGTCAACAAACTGCAGTGATGTATTCTTGGACTACACCACAAGACATATCTTGCAATCTTATAATACACTCTATCTAAATTGTTTAATGATGTCTTATTTGCAGTACAATACAAAAGGTCCCCATAAGTCAATACCGGAATAATTAATTGTTCTGCAAACCTTTTTCTACTATTTTCTGTTAAACACTTAGTTGTTCTTCTAAGGGCTCCCACCCTTTTATTTACCCTTTCAATTAGCATCCCTATGTGTTTCACAAAAGTCATGTTCCGATCAAAAGTAATTCACAAATAAGTATATTCAGTCACTTATTCTAAAAAGGCATTGTTATTCACTTTTATTTTTAGCTGTTTATTTCATTTTGAATTTGACCCAAAATATAAGATATATATATATATATATATGTATTTTTTTAAAATATTCATCACTATATTGGTCAGTACCACAGAAGCAGCACATTTCTTAATAACTACAGCATTATTACAATCCAATAAGTAATTATGTAAATTATTTGTATTGTACAAGTAACCAATGTAATTGTATAGCAATTAAGAATATTAGAGTGCATGTTCATTAAGCAGTAAGTGCATTAGGGACTGAGTTCTGAAGGAAAGCATACATCAGAACTACAGCATTGACATTCAACGTAAGTGTATAGTAGTTACACCCTTCTTCATATGTTTTATTTTAAGTGTCAGTTTCTGCGTACTTACTTTGTAAGTACATGTTAGTTAGGCATTAACTGTGGAAACAATGCCACAGAAGCAGCACATTCCTTAGTAACTATAGTACAGCACTGTTACACCCTTCTTCTTACACGTTAGTTTAAGTGTCTGTTTCTGCGTACTTACTTTGTAAGTACATGTTAGTTAGTCATTAACTGTGGAAACAATGCTACTGAAGCAGCACATTCAATAGTAACTATAGTACAGCACTGTTACACCCATCTTACATTTTATTTTAAGTGTATGTTTCTGTGTACTTACTTTTTAAGTGCATGTTAGTTAGGCATTAACTGTGGAAACAATGCCACAGAAGTAGCATGTTCCTTAGTAACTACAACACTGTTACACCCTTCTTCTTACACTTTATTTTAAGAGTCAGTTTCTGCATACTTACTTTGCACATACATGTCAGTTAGTCATTAACTGTGGAAACAATGCCACAGAAGCAGCACATTCCATAGTAACTACAGCACTATTACACGTTCTTCTTATGCTTTATTTACGTGGCTGTTTCTGTGTATTTACTTTGTAAGTGCATGTTAGTTAGGTATTAACTGTGGAAACAATGCCACAGAAGCAGCAGATTCCTTACAACTACAGCATTGTTAAAAGTCAATAAGTAATTATATAAATTAATGATTTTTTTGGGGGGGTAACAATTTACAGTGTTAGATTGCTTGTTTATTTTTAGTTGTTTTTTTTTTTTTTTTTGGTTGCACAGTTCACAAGTGGTGGCTCTGGGATTCAAACCCAGTTCTCTAGGTTTGAGGTCAGTGCTTTTAACCATTACACTATACTGCAGTAGCTTCATGGGGGAGTGATTTCTGAAGGACAATTTTAAGTGCCACTAACTGCACTGTAACTACTGTATAATTACACTGTAACTGCACTATGTAGTTGTTAACCACTTCCACAATGCATATTGTACACTTAAATAACTTTAAATGTGCTGCTTCTGTAAGACTGACTCACACCTCTACTGCACCCACACCCCTGTCCTGCTGCTTCCCAGGTGGGTGGCTGAGGGTGGGGCATGGGCTTCCCTTCGATGACAGTCCTAATTCTTCTGTACCAAAGACTAAACTGTCCCATTGTACAATGCTGAACAGTCATCATACTGTAAGTCTGATTGCACATCATGTGTATTGCACCCACACTTTAGTTGCTACTACACTGTGTTTCAAATGTATTGTTGCACTTAATTGTACCTAGCTGTATTCAATATACTCAATGTATTCTATTTTCTGTACCTTCCTCTGTTAATGTAAGTGTATTATCCATATTACCTATGTACTGTCTTTATGGTTTGGGTCATGCCTGAAAACGGTCCACTGACTCAGCACACCTACATGGTAAACAAACAAGCAAAAAGACAAACAAATCATAAATAAATATCACTGATCTGCTGTGTAGAGTTATTGTAGGTGATGCCAGATACACATGTCAGGATGCCTCCTTAGCCATTGCATGCCCTTCCCACTAGCTGAATGAGGTGGCAGCCATGGCACCATCATTCACACTGAGCTACCACAGCCACTGACTATACCATGAGGGTTGGGGCATGGTGGTGAAGACATGCATATAATGACTTACGAAGAGTCCCTGCATGTGTATCTGGTACCACCCACCATTACTCCATACAGCAGATATTTGTTTACCAGGGATGCTGTAATGCAGGAGGAGGTGGTGGACTCACTGGCAGGGAGTGACCACCAACCTGTGTGGTTCACGCTCAACATGGGCAGGGAGGCGGTTGGTACAGGGATGAGGGTGATTGACTTCAGAAAGGCTGACTTCAGTAGGATGAGTGAAATCTTAGGAGAGTACCTGGCAAGAATTCAATCTCACTGGGATGCAAACCAGAAAAGAAAACAAAAATCTACATTGGGGCTTGTGGAGGCTGTTGGGAACAGTTCCAAACTGCAGAGCAGGTAGGGAAAGTCTAAGAAGTCAAGCTGAATGAGTAGGGAAGTTTTAAATAAGCAGAGGGCAAAAAAAGCAGCATTCCATACATACAGGAATTCCGAGAGGGGGGAAGGTAGGGATGAATATGTGAGGAACTCCAGAGAAGTTACCAAGGGTGTTAGAGCAACCAAGGCCTCCAGGGAACTGAGGCTGGCTCAGGGAATCAAAGATGGGGAAAAGGACTTCTGACACATTAGGGAAAGAAGGAGCTGCAAGGATCAGATAGTGTGGATCAAGATGGATGGGGGTGGGCAGAAAAAGGAGCAGAACAGGCAGAAGCACTAAATGAGTACTTCTGCTCCATATTCATGAGGGAGAAGGGCAGGCAGTACCACAGGGGATGAGGAGGGTGGGCGGGGGTGACAGATGGGGTAATCACTGAGGGCAGGTATTAGAGGGTCTGAGGGCTCTGAGGGTGGATAAGGTACCAGGACCATATAGCATACATCCCAGGGTGTTGAAGGAACTGGTGGAAGTACTGGCAGGGCTACTGGCAGACCTATTCAATTCCTCTCTGGACACAAGGTGCATGCCATGGGACTGGAGGATGGCCAATGTGGCGCCCCTCCATGAAAGTGACCCTAAGGATGAACCAGGTAATTACAGACCTGTAAGCCTGACATCCATCATGGGGAAGCTCATGGAGACAATCCTGAAGGAGAGGCTGGTGACATTTCTGGAGGATAATGGACTCCAGTACCGTCATCAGCATGGGTTTTTCTCGGGAAGGTCCTGTCAGACTAACCTAGTTGAGTACTATGACTGGGTAGTGAGGGAACTGGACAAAGGTCATGTGAGGAATGTCATATTTTTGGACTTCAGCAAGGCCTTTGATTCAGTGCTGCATGGGACATTAGAGAGGAATTGAGGTAAGTGGGGGTTGGGACTAAGATGGTTAACTGGACTGAAAATTGGCTTCAGAGAAGACAGCAGAGAGTAGTGGTTGAGGGATCTCTTGTCTCCAAGGGTAGTTACAAGCAGGGTGCTGCAGGATTGGTACTGGGGCCGGTGTTATTTGGCATATTCGTAGTGGACACCTCGCATGGCATCAGGAATAAGATCAGCCTCTTCGTTGATGATACCAAGTTGGGGGCAGTGGTGAGTGACACAGAGGGATGGCAGGAACTGCAGAATGATCTGATTAAACTGGAGAAGTGGTCAGAGGAGTGGCAGTTGGGGTTCAATACTAAAAAGTGCAAGGTGATGCACTTTGTGGCAAAGAACCCAGGGAGGAGCTATCAGCTGAGTCGAGTACAGCTAGGTACCTTCAAGGAGGAAAAGGGTCTAGGGGTGGTTGTAAATCAGACAATGAACAACTCAGGGCACTGCAGAAATGTGGCAGCAGAGGCCAACAGGATTCTGGGGTGTATTGGGAGAAGAATCTCCTCCAGGAATAGGGAGGTGATCCTGCTTCTCTACAGGTTACTGGTCAGACCGCACCTGGAGTACTGTGTGCAGTACTGGTGCCCATATTTAAAAAAAGATATCAGACTACTGGAAGGGGTACAGCACAGAGCAACTAAGATGATACAGGGACTGGAGGAAAGGCCATATGGGGAGAGGCTGCGTGCTTGAATGTGTACTCCTTGTAGGAGAGGGGGGAGATCAGAGGGATATGATAGAGACCTTCAAGTACTTAGAGGGGATTAACAAGACAAGAACAGAAGGGATAGTTAAGTTAAGTGGGGGGGGGGACACAAGAGGTCATGGTCTTAGATTGGAGTGGTAGATATAGGAGGTAAATGAGAAGACACTTTTTCATGGAAAGGGCTGTGGTGGAATGGAATTCTCTGCCAGAGGAGCTGGTATCCTCAAGACAGTGGGGGTTTCAAAAGGGGATGGGACAGGGTGAGATGGGAGGTTATTGTGAAGGGGGGCAGCTGCAAGGTAGGTGTGTGAGCTGCACATACGAGCAGACTTGAGACACCATGTGGCTTGTTTCTGCTGGCAAATTTCCTATGTTTGTATGATCCTTGGTGCACTGTTCCAATGGACTATTTTCAGATATTACTTGGGCCATAAAGATAATACGTAGGTAATACAGACAATACAACTACAATAACAAACAAAGGTACAGGAAATAGAATACATTGAATATATTAAGTACAGCTAGGTACAACTAAGTGCAAGAATACAGTTGAAATACAATAGAGTAGCAACTAAAGTGTGGGTGCAATATACATGGACCCAGATATTCAAAAGGGTTGCACATGGCGCAACAGTGTTGCGCCATGTACAACTACTAGTGCTCTTGACAAGATATTCAAAAGGGAAAAGTGCGCGGCACAAATCCCGATGCGCTGGAGCGCATCAGTAATGTATGCAAGCACAGGTGGGGGGGTGTGCCCATGCATAACCTGCACAGCCCTATATTCAGCCCGGGATGTGTAGAGCCATGCATGCGCAACCCCTACTTATGCCAGCACAAAGTTAAGCCGAAAAAAAAAAGGAACAACTGATGGCCACCCACAGGTGCGCTGCTGCATTGCTGGGCACAACATGGCAGCTGCCACCTGTGGGTGGCCACCCGAGTTCCAGCTGCACCTGGCAGCGCTCCCCCATGCCCGATCGTGGGCATCTGTAAAAAAAGACAATCCCAAGTCCTATATCCCTGGTGGTCCAGTGGACCGCTACCTGCCCGATCGCGGGCATCAGTACAAAAAGACAACCCCAAGTCCTATATCCCTGGTGGTCCAGTGGACCGCTACCTGCCCGATTGCAGGCATCATTAAAAAAAATAATTCCAATATCCCTGGTGGTCTAGTGGTGCCCCCCACCCACCCACTGAGCCCTGCCCGCTCCCCGGTCAGCCAGCGGGTGGCAGCACCCACCTGGCTGCCACCCCGCTGCCCGCCGACTGACACCTCAGTAGGGCTGCATGCCCTTTGGTTCTGGCGTGAGCCAATGGGCATACGGCTAACCATACTACATTCCAGATATGTGAATGAATCATTCACATATCTGGAATCACATGTCTGATAGGAATGCAGCCCATTGGCTCACGCTGGAGACAATGGGCATGCAACCCTAGGGTGTCAGTCGGTGGGTGAGGGTGGCAGGTGGGTAGGGTGCTGCCAGCTGACCGGGGAGCGGGACAGTGGGGCTCAGTGGGCGGTTGGGGGGTACCACTAGACTACCAGGGATATTGGAATTATTTTTTTTTTTACTGATGCCCGGTTGAATTCACTAAGGAAGACACGCATTGTCCACTCAGTACTGTGTCTTGTGATATGGGATAGGTGCAGATCACCAACCAGCCTAAATAAGAAGCGCTGATTACTCTATCTGATCACCATCTGAGGACAGATGGACAGAGGTATCCTCTTCCCTGAAGGAAGAAGATAAGGAGGCTGATGAATCTGAAGAGTCCAAGTCCGGCTACTGAGAGGGAGATAGGCAAAAGACCTGTTCATCCATAGCCCTGACATACCTGAGGAAGGCGGTAGCAGTGGTTTTGAACTGCTCCCAGGTCAAAGGCCCTGAAGGACACACATGCCCTGTGAAATGGGGGGGGGGGCTGTAGAGGCAATGGGGAGATATACTTCACCTTATCTGAGTGACCTCTGCCAGGGCTAGGGGACCTTGCTGGTGATCTTGGACATCCTGGAGATCCACTGGTCTGTGCAGTTACTGGCCACTCAACAAGCTCAAAGCAGTCAGGACTGAGCCCTGAATGAGAAACTCCCCTGTGAGGAGACCAGGGCTGCATAGAACCAGAAGGGCGGACCCCAACCCCACCTAATAAGGCCTCCCTTGAAGGGGATGAGGGAGAGAAAAAAGGGCTCAGCACTGCGACACATCCCTAAACTCCCAATGGTCCCCAGAGAAGGTCACTGCACCATGTCCTGCCCTTAAACCCCATTGATTCTGAGGTTGAGCTCTTTCCCATTCCCAAAGCTAGGGACTGCTCCAATCCTGCAAGCCTCCTGAGGGAGGCCGCAGAACAGTGAGTCTCTGTTTTTGCCTGGGGGAAACAGCACCAGAACCAACAGATCTCCAGGCCCCCGAGATCCAAACCACCATCCCCACTATTGGTAGGCACACTCCTGATGTCACCACCAGCATGGGATTCAGCACCGATCATAATCACCAGTGCCAAGGGAAGGAATGCCTGGGAGGGCACAGAGTTACTGTGCACCAGAGAACCCTCCAACTCTGAGGAGTTAGGCAGCCAATCCAGATCAGTCTTCCATGCATCTGGCTCTGGAAAGAAGGAGATCCAGAAGACTTCTAGATGAACAGCCCCAGAGGTTTTCCCACCTGCGCTGCCACATGCGGTGCAGCAGGAGGGCCCAGTATCATTCACGGTGCCAATCACCAGAGCCACAAATGGTCCCAGGATACAGAATAGCACCGGTGGGAAGCACTAAGGTGCCACCCATGCTGGGCCCAGCAGGTATGGGCCATGACACCGGGGGAGCCTGCACATCTGAGGAGTTGGCTGCCTGTGTGTTGCTCCCAGCCTGGCCCCCAAGATGCCTGGAGTCAGACCAATCCTCTAGCCTTGCAGAAGAGACCTCCTCCCTGGCAAGGCTAGAAGAAGAGGAGGCCCCCTCCTCCCAATGCTGTATAGAATCAGGAGGGGATTCAAAGGAAGGGTGGTGAGACCTGCACTTGTAGTCCCTCATACAACACTGACCTCCGAAAGTCAGTGGATCGCGGTTGACTTTCCACATGCAGTGCTCCACAGCCCATGGAGAAGCAAATGCCGCAAATATAGATATTATGAGAGAGACCCAGGCAGGTGAGGTATTGGTCATGCTGGTCCATGATGGACATCTGCCAGTGGAGGGACACCGGAGCATTGGAGGCCAGCCTGCCTTGGAAGAGCGCTTTTTGTCCCCAGATGAACCCAACATGACTCACAGTAACTAAAATAATAATAATAAACAGACTTGGCACTGCTTCAAGAATGAAAAGGAAAGGTCTTACCGGATTCCTACAGAAAATGGCGCCAAGTTACTAGCGGACGATGGCACTGGAATGGAGCAAAAATGGTGTCAACAATGACACTGAAACAACTAACTAGGCTGCAATGTCAGAGACAAAATTTCTTCAGCAGGTGTGAAGTGCTGCACTCTTGATGGCAGGAGAAGCAAAACTGGGGTGGAAGAGGAGCTGGCAACCATTGCTGGCCAACCCGTGAGCATCATGTAATGCAACAGCCTCAAGGGCAGCACTGCCTCCAGCACTGGCTCCTTCCCCTACAAAAAAAAATTCACACTGGGTGCTGTGCCTCCAGCTGTCACCCAGACAATAATAAATGAAGATTGACACAGGGAAAATCGGTAGTACTGTGCTGTAGTTACACAATTCGCATAAAGTGGTACCTACTGCAATTACTGTTGCCTCCCTTCTGCCTCAAATCAATTATTGCTGGCAAATGTAACTATGTACGTCGCACTTTGCAAAAATTTTACATGTGTAGTTACACTTCCAGCATAAATCCATTTTTCTGTTGCACTTTGCAAGTTGTTACACAGTTACACTTCCAGCATAAATCAATTTGTGCCTAAAGAGAAATGGTTGTGGTCGCACTTGTAACTACCACTTCATGCAAATTGCATAACTGCACACCAGTCAAATATGAAAGTAATTAAAGCAGCAGTGCAACAAAAGTGGGTTAAAATGTGACCCCACTTTTTTTCTTCCTAATTGATGCCAGATGTCTTCCAGTTCATTTTGGTGGTGACATTTTCAGTTTTCATTATCATTTAAGAATTTTATGAACATTTTAAAGTAATTATTTCTCAAGAAAAAAAGATGGCCACCTCATTTTTGCATAGAAATAATACTGAGGACCCGATGAGGATGAGAGTCCATACAAAAATGCAAATGTACAGTACACAGCATAGGAAGCATCCAGAAAACCCAAATCAACAGTTCTGCCAAGATTTTTTTATAACCATAGCAGAAAATTCGCTTTTTGGAATAACTTTTTTCGTTGCACTGCTGCTTTAACAACTACATAGTATTTACAGTGCAATAGCAGTGTAGTTACTTCATAGAAATGTGTGTCTAACTACATAATACGCAAATGTGAAACTAATTACCAACTACATTGTCATTACATGTAACTACTTCGGTACTTACATAGCAGTTACACTGTAGGTATACAGTAATTACAGTGTAGTTAAGGACACTTAAAATAAAGTGTTACCATATCTATATATATAGTATATACACACACATATATATATATATATGATGGGGTGAATCGCATCCTTAAAGTCTTGTGATAACACTGGCCTAGTCCCACCTCAGAGGTGTCTGTGTATAAAATAAATGGACAGTTGAAATATGGACTTCGTATGACTGGCCCCTTACACAGCACATTTTTAATAGCCTCAAATGCTGTCTGACACTAAGGTGACCAATGCACTTTTTTCGGAGTGGTTTTCTTGGTCAAGTCAGTTAGTGGGGTAGCAAGGGTTGAAAATTCTGGAATGAACTGTCAATAATACCCTGCAAGTTCAAGAAAGGATCTAACTTGTTTCTTAGTAGTCAGGATGGGGCAGTCAGTTAGATACTCTATTTTGTCAATAACTTGGCGTACATGACCTTCCCAACAATATACCCTTAGTATGTTATCCCCTGTCCCCTATGGTGCATTTTGCAGCATTTGCCATGAGACCTACCTCCCTGAGCAACTGAGTACCATGGTCACATCCTGCAGGTGGCTGCCTCAGTCAGAGCTAAATATGACAGCATCATCCAGGCATACTGCTGCATACAGCCCATAGGAATGGAGGATGTGGTCCATCATTCTCTGAATGTGGTTAGGGCACAATGCAATCCGAAGGGAAGCATGGTAAATTGATCTAGGCCGAACAGGGTGACAAAGGCCATTTTCTCATGGGATGTGGGAGTTAATGGGATTTGCCAATACCCGTTGGTCAGGTATAGATTACTAATGTAACAAGCCTTCCCCGGTTGGTCTAAAAGTTTGTAGACCCTTGGCATAAGGTGCGAATCAAACTTGGATGCAGCACTAACGTTTTGGAACTTTTTTCAGGGTTTCAACAACCTAACATGGTAAATTTGTTTTTTCCTTTTTTCCATCTGGTTGTAAGACTTTTTAATCAGCTAGCCTCACCTTTCTTTTTGTTTTGCTCCCCCCCAGCTCCGGGTTGGCCTCTACTTCAGACCTTCCCATGCCTGTCACTGCAGCACTGCCTTGATGCAGCCACCCATCACCCCATACTGCAACCCCCCAGGATAACCCGAACATAACCCTTCACCAGGTGGGTCCCTCTCCTCTGAGGTTGAAGGCAGCCAGAACAATTCTTGGCCCGAGTGCTGCTAGAGTGGTCTGTGCACTGCTCGAGGTCTCACAATAGCAGGAGTTGGTGACCGTCATCCGATCAGCCATGGGGCTTTTTTTCCCCGTTTGTTCCCGGGGGTGTGGCATGCCACTAATGTCAGGCTTATGCCGATGTTCACCATGCCCCATTAGTTAGTGGGATCCCGTGCATTGCCATGTCCCTAGTCTCTGCCATGGGTCAGCAAGCACCGGGTCGCTTCCCTGCCCTCCCCCCAAGAGGTGAGCAGTCATCTGGCACTCGAGCCCTCTCTCCCTGGCTGGCCGTCCATTACTCGGGTCCATTCCTGAACCTGGGTCACTGGGTCCCAAGCAGAAATCCAACCGCTGCACTGATGGGCCGGTTGGCCTCACCTTTGTGAGAACTTCATACTGTATGATCCCTGCCATTTAGCTAGGAGTTTACTCTAAAAGCTAGGCAATAGAAGTACTCTCTCACTGGACCTGACCTCCCGTAGTCTGCCTCATTGGTCACAGTCTCCTGTCTGGACTTGCTGTCCTTTTATAAAATTTTCTTTGGTAAATCTACCAATCATGTCAAATCTTTCTCTCATTTGTAATACATATTGTAGTGCATTAGATGGACTATGTGCCTGTTTTTTCCACATCTCTTTTATGAGATCCAACATTCCTCGAGGTTATTGCCTGTACAACAATTCAAAGGGTGAGAACCCTGTGGACAAATGCGGCACCTCCTGAATGGCAGACATTCAGTGGGGTAACAATTCATCCTTTTTTTTTTTTTTTACCTCAGTTGATACGAATTTAGACTGTAAACCTTGTAACAATTTATTCAATTGTTCCACAAAGCTATCGGCCTGTGGATGACACACTGATGTCCAGATGGACTTAACCTTTAGTAAAGCCCACACCTTCCTTATATGTTTTGACACAGTTGGTGCCTTGATCAGTTAGACTCTCCTTTGGTAGACCCACTTAGGAAAACTCTTTTATCAATTCTTTTGCCACTGATTGGGCTGTAGTGGAATGTATGGGAATAGCCTCAGGGTAACAGGTGGCATAGTCCAGTATAACCAATATATACTGCTACTCTGATGTACTTTTTATCAAGAGTCTCACCATATCAACCCAAATTCTTTTGAATGGGGTGTATATTATAGGCATAGGAATCAAAGGGGTCCTTTTTATACCTCTAGGGGCCACCAACTGACACTCAGTGAAGGAAGCACAAAAGTCTGTTACTTCCTTCTATACACCTGGCCAGAAGAAGTGGGAAATTATGCGTGTTTCGGTTTTTATCCCTGCCCAAATGACCCACAGTACTGTGGGTATAGTATGGAGCAGCCTCAGAATATCCCTTCTTGCAGATCTGGGAACTATTAACTGGTAACATAATGTCTCATCTGTTGGTTTCTAGCCAGTACAAAATATCTTTTAGTTCAAACCTTGGAAAACACTCTGCATTTTGATCATCTACCACTTTATTATTTACCATAGCTAAGCTCTGATAGGCATTCCTGAGAACCTCAACAGCACTTTGTTCAGAAATAACATTGCCCGGGTTTTGAAAAACATTAACTCTGACCTCTGGAAGGATCTCATGACCTCCTGTAGATGTGGATGCCATGTCATCATCAGAGTCACCCCAGAATTTACTTGAACCCGTGTCCTTGCGGTCCTCAACCACTGAAATCTCAGCTAGGGGGGGCCCTTTCCTTTTTTCCCTTCATTTCTGACTTCTTAAGTTTCCCTTCTAGGCATATAGTTCAGACTCAGTAAAGGGAAGTAAAAGGGAAGTCCCTCTATCTGTGTGGCCTCCTGCAGGCAAGAACTTTCAGTGTTGCTCTACAGGAGGGTTTGAAACCCTTCCGAATCTTGACCCAAGAATACCGAACAGGGTAAAGTTTTGGAAATTCCAACCTTTTATTCCTGCTTAGTTGCCTACTTTTAACAATACTGGGGTGGTACAATAGTTACGGGTATTCCCAGTCATGTAGACATTATTTATGGGCTGACGCACTGACCCAGGTTGTGTCCTACCAACGTCTGCCCACAGCCCAAATCCACCACAGTTGTAACTGTTATAGTCCCCACTTGGACTGGTATTGTATACTGGTTTTTGGCCTGGGACTCATGTTTGTGTGTATGTGTGTGGGGGGGGGGGGGCTATGCATTCTGCAAAATCACAGTCCATTCAGCAACAAAACTTAATGATATGCCCCTCTTTACCACAATGAAAATAAACAGTGTAACTGTCAGGTGTATGACCTGCACCCACCCCCGACTCATTTGGGTCACAGGACAGCAGGGTTCTGGGACTGGGGGAATTACACCCAGGCCCTGGGGTTATATCTTTTCGAAATGGTTGGGTAAGTAATATTTCACCACTTGGTCACTTACCCATAACAGCATGTTTGTTCCCATTCCCCCAAAGTCCTTTTTCCTTTCTTGCCTCTGCCAACAAGGCAGTATAGTTCAGTGGTTTAAGACTCTGAGCTACAAACCTGGAGACCAGGGCTTGAGTCTCACAGCCCCCACTTGCGCACTGTGTGACCATGAGCAAATCACTTAACTTTCTTGTGCTCCCAGGTCGCACCTGAAAACAAGCTTTGGCTCAGTGGGCCTTTTCTGGTTAAACAATTTCCCCCTTTCCCTTCTTCTGTGAGAATCTTCTCCTTGGGTCACCACCCGAGGGTCATTGTAGGTTCCACTCTTCTTAGTTACTAGGTCTTAAAGCTTCCAGATAATGTCCTGTGATTTTCACTGCTGCAGTCAGAGTTACCTGTGCAGTCAGAGTTATCTGTTCAAGTTTTCTTATCTAACCATGGACTCAGTCTGATAAAATGCTCCAGTACTGCTCCAGTGCAATCAAATCCATACTCTCCTCTTTAATGTATATCTCTGATTTTAGCCAACAAGTAGCCAAGCCTAGTAATTTTTGTGCCAGCACTCTTCATCGTGTTCCAGCCTTGAAACTGAAGGTGTGATAGTTCCTTCAGTAACTCTCTTTGGTTATTCTAACCCAGACTAAGATAGTCACGTCTACCTGATCACAGTTTCTGGTGGTGCTATCTAGGCTTCTGTATACAGCTTGGGCATCTCCAGTCAGGTACAGTACACTTCCCATTTTATTGGGCTCAGTGTTGCTTGTTAACACCCCTCCCCTGTCATACACTACAATCTTGATTATCCAGACTGCTTGGGAGGCACGGAATTAGTTCAGATAGTAAGGAGTCCATAAAATGGATTAAAATGCTCAGAGTGTATTCACTTGGGAGGCAGGCTACCAGTCCATTAGATAAGGATGTCCATATAATGGTGGTTCATTTGATCGAGCTTGCACTGTCCATCCAACACCCAGAAAAAACAAAGCAGCAGTGCAAGGAAAAATGTTTGTCCAAAAAAAGCTAGTTTTAGCTACAGTTAAGAAAAATATTAGAATACTTGTCAAACCTACTTGTCTAGGTACCTCCTACTGTATGCTGCACACTGTGAGACTTTTTAAAATGTTTTCGCTACTAATTCTTCCTAAGTCTACAATGTTATGTCTATTCAAAATGAGGTGGCCATTTTTTTCTTGAGAAAAAAATAAATCAAAACATTTATAAAATACTCAAATTGTGGTGGAATTATAAAATTGTGCCACCAAATAAAATTGGAAGAAGCCTGGAATCTTTTATAGTGATAAAACGGTAGGGTCAAATTTTTTACCCAGTTTAGTTCCACTGCTACTTTAAAGGGCCAACTTGAAAGCAGTAGGGATTTGGTACAAATCCCACCACTGCGCCAGCCAAAACCTGCATTGCCTGTGTTGCAGGGTTGGGAAATGGTTGATGGGTAAAAGGAGCAAGACCAACATATACTGTGTCACAGAGCATCAGTGTAGTAAAAGAACAGGGGGTGTGAACGGTTGTTGCTAACTGAAGAAGCGGGTTTTGTGGCTAGTGGTGGATCTAGCCTTCCTGTGGGTTCTAAGGTCACAGGACTCTTCTTGGTACAGTGGAGTGCTTCAATAATTTAATCCCTCACACCTAAGAAACAGCCACTTCTGAAGCTGATTTTGCATTTACTTCTATTTGATCATGGTGTGAAGGGGTTAAGTTGAACAACAAAATACTTCTTCTTGACCATGCATAATTAACACTGGATTGTAACCCTATGCTGTAATCACTCAGCGGGAGTATGTTCTATGCTGTTTGACAGTAGGGTCTGATCTCAGACTCAAACAGAAGATTTACAGAAAGCCTTGAGATCAGTCTGTAGAGTGCTGGTGTTTGAACCACTGTGTATCAGTTTACAGCCATAGAGAACAAAAGCCTGCTATTTTGTGTGCATCCCTTGTCCATTGGCAGTGCTGCTGATAAGTTCAACTCCTCATGCTGACCTCTGGTCCAGCACATCCGGTCTGTAATCTTGAGTCACCATGGAGCTTCCCTGGCTGTAAGGTTGTTGTTGTTTTTTTTTCATTATTAGAGAATCAGGAAATACAAGAGCTACAGTATATGAAGACAGGGGAGGAGCAGATGGACATATATAGTCGGGCTGACTGGCAGTATAGCCTGGAGGTTAGATTAACAAGCTGTGAATGAACTTGGCACATCCAGCAGACCTGGGGTTGATTCCAGCAACCTCCACTTGCATACTGTGTGACTCTGAGCAAGTCATTTAATCTCCCCAGTGCTCCCAGGTCCCCCCTGAAAACAGGCACTTGTGCCTAGCAAGCCTTACGTGGTTACCAAAGAATAAAAAAAAAGTTAGCTGCTCCCAAACCCAATATGTGCTTCAGTGACTTGGATATGTAGTAATGCATGTTTGAAATGTATGTTCTTTGTGTAACCATCCAGGCAGGAACATAGCCAGGGTTATTAATGTATGATGTAACCATTAAGTAATAATGGGTCGGAAGACTTTATCATCTTTATTGATGGGCCATTTGGCCATGGGTCCACTCTGTTGTGGCACTAGTTGGCTTTGGGTTAAAATACAGTGTAAGCCAGCTTGCCAGTGCAGTGGTAGCAGAAGTGAGCTGGGTGTGTTGGATGGCCAGCCGGGAAGGTGGATCTAGCATCTGTGGGACTGCTCTCCTCCTCCTGGGGGAGGGTGAACAAGAACTTGGTGCCTGTGTGACCCCTGGCAGAAGCTATGTGAAAGGCAGCCTGGGCCAGAAGAAAGTACCAGAACGAAAACAAAATGCAACAAGCTGTATTTTTAAAAGGTAGCAGATTGCTGGAATGGGTGTCAGGATTCCTTCCTCTGCCTCTCCCCAGAAACACTGCACTGCTAGTGTGATTTTGCTGATTCAGGTGTTGCAGTCTTCCCCCAGCAAGGGAGCTTGGCTATCCATCTCTCCTGGGATCTGTATGGAACAACTGACTGCGGTCATTCCTCCAGGGCCTTACTGCTTTACTGAAATATCAAATC
The DNA here is from genome assembly GCA_016271365.2 of Neoceratodus forsteri. Lineage (NCBI taxonomy): Eukaryota > Metazoa > Chordata > Ceratodontiformes > Ceratodontidae > Neoceratodus > Neoceratodus forsteri. The sequence continues at coordinate 1,193,199,201 of CM057452.1, read as the reverse complement.
TTGACTCAGTAGAGGAAGCAGTGTAAGACAATGGTTGGACCACAGACCTGCAAAACCCGATGATTCCCTAGTTTCAAATCCTGCCACTGTCACTGGCTAAATGTGCAAGTCACATGACCTCCCTCTTGCTCCAGTACCTCCCCAATGGGATTACATGTATTTGACTGTTTTGTATGTCTTTAAATCTTTCCACAATTGAAATATTTTAAGAGTATGTTGCATATAAGCAAAGAAACTGGCCAAGGTGCTATGGTACTTATGCTGGTATTGTGTGTGTGTGTATATATATATATATGTATATGCATGTATATATATATATATATATATATATATATGGATGTACTGAAGACAAGCTATAGTGACAAGGTATTTTGCTTGCAAATAATCCCAGTGACTGCTAAATTATATTTGTGATACTCTGGCATGAGAAAAAAAGGTTTTTGCCAGATCATCTGGGCAGAACCACTGTTTTGTTCTATGTTTATGCATGTTGAACCTGGATCAATAATAGCTGTATAAAATCTGTGGTTGCATGAAGGTGTACTGTGTAAACAAACAAAATTATAGTGTTCATAAACCACTAAATAAATGAAGCGTCCATGTGACTGTTACTGTAACTTCATTTTTATTAAGTACAAACAAGGTATATTACAGAAGAATCATTCATTTGATGTTACACTAAGGAGCATTGGTGTTTTTAATATGTATAAAATAACTAAAATGTACTTCCTTGGGGCCCACCACAGCCATTGTATTGAGTGCGCAGTAAAGAATCCATAATCATTGTTTCATCCTATAGTCATGCCCCTTTGGATAACCTTTATATTTGGCTCCGCCCTTTTATTTCTGCCACAGAACCCTTCTTAAAATCCTGGATCTGCCCCTGCTTATGGCCAATGGAAATGTCAGGAGCAGTATACAAAAGTAACACAGTAGAGGATCTTCTGAACACTGGTAAAGGTCAATGGCTGAAATCCGCTCAAGGTCCATATAAGGCATTTTTTTGTTAGTTCTAAACAAATTGACAATTTTTTAAATGTGTAAATGTATTACTTTTGTAAGTGCTGGAAAATTAGAAAGCCTACAATTTTGCATTACAAAGGTGGCTGCCAGAAATGTGTTTTAAAAAACATTTCTGTCATGCTTTGATAACCGGTGAATGTTGTGTCCTGGTTGCCTGAAGAAGTGCAAAGCCATGGGTTTCTTTTCCTACACTACATACTGTAGCTTCGGAATCTTCTCAGCCAGTTAGGGTGCAGAAAATTCCCTATCTATTTCATCACTCCTATGAACACACACTCTATTTTCTATATAACCTCTGGAGCTTTATATGCTATTGACTGCAAGTGATGCCTCTCATGATCTTCATGGACTGTGATCTGCTGCAGTGGGGTCAGAGAGTGAGTGGAGTGCAGCTTCTTCACTGCCACTGTGCCTGGACTTGTGGCTTCATTGCTTAACAAAATAGTTCTTCTCTACTGCATGTCTGATGCCTGTGATGAACAGGAACTTTCTTCAAACTGCAGTCCTAACTGACCTAGCAATACTGTTTCCCCAAGCAGGATATCTGGAGTGGTACAAAGAGTGTTTTGAGGGTCAGAAGTGCTTAAAAAATATTTTACTGACTGTGCAGCTTGGAGTGATGGCCACCACCACTATCTTTCGTATCTCTGACCCCACCATAGAACGGCAACTGGGGTCAGAGGACAGCACAGAGCTACAGAGCCTGCTTTCAAGTCCCTAGAGGGTTCATGAGCCACCAGAAACCCCAATGTGCCTGGGATTGAGGAACCCCATCCGCTGTTAAGGAAAAGAAGGAGAGGCTCTCCCCTGTGACTGACAAAAAGTCTAATCCAATGATGAAGCTGTCTGCTCATTTTTTCCCCACAGAACCACCACAGCTAAGTCAGAGTGCGTTTCTTTCTGTCCAAGGAGGTAGATCTACCATCTGTGAGTGTGAGTCTGCACCATAGATGTAGCCAGGAATTTTAAACTTATACTCAAGATATAACAGCATGGTTGCCCCACCCTACTGTTGTTCCCCCCCCAACATAAACAGAAAATAAAAGATGTGCTGCATTGCCACACAGACATAGCCCCCCCCCGCCATTTCAGTCAACAATATGTAGTAAAGCTATCTAAAACACAAAGACACACACACACACACACACACACACACGTTGGCTGGCTTTTGGTTACAATGTATAGGATACATTGCAATAAGCCTCTGTACCACATCAAGGCAGCCAGCCTTACAGAGGTCCAAAATTCACACCAGCACTCATGCACGCATACCTAATCAGGTCAAGGGGGTGACTCAGACTTCCAAGTCTTAATACTGATTTCACTTACTCTTGAATCTATTTTAAGCAACTCTGCCACATAGATTTCAAAGAATTTATAACTCTGCATTAAAAAATTTTCATAAATGCTGAAAATGCAAGTTTAAAAAAAAAATCACCTGATGTCTCAAGCGTGTACTCTAATCCCAACACCGTATTGCCTCCTGTCAGTTGCCACTGGCTCTGCTCTGGTGTCAGCCCTGAGTGTAGAGGAAAAGAGAGCAGGTGCCTGGACCTCTTGGTCCCTGGTGCCTTTTTCCTCGTCCTGTGAACTCGACCTATGGTCCCTGAACCTGAGCCCATGCCCCCAGCGCATGGTACAGAACCAGATGATTCCCTAGGCCTGAGAGACTGGTGTCAGTGTTGTTTTGGAATCTAAGTTGAACTTTTCTGGGACACTGATGTTTAGAATGAGGGTGGGTTAGCAAACTTCACTGGCAGTGAAAATTCCTTACAAGTACAGAGCTACCTCAGATCTTCTGCAGAATATTAAAGTCTTCCCTTACACATATCCACAGGGAATCAGCAGTATGTTTCATATTCTGAAGAAGATCTGAGAAGGCAGCTCTGTACTTTTAACTCATTTTCTCATCTGTACACCTCTCTATGTTGGATGCAAGTTCAAAAACAGTCAGGGCTGAGCAGGGGTGGACTGGCTGGGTCACAGGCCAGGGGACTACTTGAAGAGGACAGGCCACTGCCACCTGAGCCGCCCACCTACATGAAGCATAATTATTATTTCTATATTGGCTACAGTTATTTTGCTGCTTGTCCTAGAGTTACAAGAATACTACATATACATCAATAGTCAACATCACAACTTAAAAATCCATAAGGACAGATATTCAGCGAAGTCATTACATTGTGAACATTCAGTGGATGATGCTGTGTGGGATGACAATTTGACCTATAATCAGGGGTCAGCCTTAACTTTTTTTTGCACTAGCCAGCTGGGTTAGTGAACCATAGATTGCACTAGCCTGCAGAAGTTTGCAGTAGCCCGCAGTCAGTATGGTTAACAGTAATTTGTTACGCGAAAGGCAAATAAAATTGCATTTGTCCTGCCAACAGTTTGGACACCTACCACCTGATTTTGCACTGTGCCTTTAACTGCAAACTGCACATACACTATCTCAGCTTCTGTGACTGAAGTGTCAGTGGTTCTGTCACTGATGACTGAAGAGAACTCTCTTCCCGTAATTTTTTCTTGTAGCACCATGTGTTCAACCTTGGCTACATAGTGGATAAAGTTGCAGACATATTTGTCATTCTGATATGCTGAACTGATATCTAGCCCATTCATATCATCAAGGCTGCACATCCACACAAAGTCTGTGAAAGGACGTCCTTTCTTAGCAATTGCATGGCATGTGCAAAACAGTTTATCCAGACAGTTAAGCATTGTTTCTTTCATGTTCTTCAACATTCCCTCTGCATTACTTGACCCTGGAGTAGCAGTGCTGGCATCCTCCTTTTCCTTTGCCCTAGCATGAGCTTCACTGATATTATGGAATAAGACAGAATCAAACCGGAAGTTACCTGTGCCAAAATGAAAATTGTTATTGCCCACCTTACTCAACTGTATTTCATGTCTGATACAGAAATGGCAGAACATCAGATCTTTTGCACCATCATACCCCAACCAGTCATATTTTTGTAGCCAACATTGCTGTAACTGACAGCTTCGCTTTGTCTTTTCGTACTCATGATCTTTTACTTGTTTGTCTTCGTCAGCATGCTTTCTATTAATGTCAGCTGGATTACTGACTTCTTTAATATATTTCCACATTTTCAGATTTGTAGTTAATAAAGTTGTGTCATGAAAAGCGAGTGTGTCTTTTTCTTCCTTTTTTCCCTTCCTTTTTCCACCCTGGCCAAAGATCCCAGAAATGGTTGATTGCCCCAATTCTATTAAAAAATGTTCACCCCCAAAAAAGCCAGGATAAATTCAACAGCATCAACCCATAATGTTATTTATTTATTCTTATTCTTTGGCAACCAGGTAACTCCCATTGGGCACAACACCCATTCACAGGGGTGGCCCAGGAACACAGGGAGGTTAAGTTACTTGCTTAGGGTCACACAATATGCAAGTGGAGGCTGTGGGAATTTAAACCCAGATCTGCTGGATGTACAAAACCCATTCACAACCTGTTGTTGTCTCTGTTAAACACTATCCAGTTTTCCTTTCCATGACAGCCATGTATTCTGTTATGCTTTGACCACTTTTTTTGATAACTGAACTATCAGTACTTGTGATATCCTCAATACTACATTGTGTTCCCTTTACCTCATCAGCTACTGCTGTTTCTTTTTAAATGACTAAGACATCACCTGGAGTACAGTGTGCAGTTCTGGAGACCTCACCTCGGAAAGGACAAAGACTGGAGACGGTGCAAAGGAGATCTACAAAAATTATACTTGGACTCCACAAGACATACGAGGAACGTCTGCATGACCTAAACATGTACTCCCTGGAGCAATGCAGAGAAAGGGGGGACATGATCGAAACCTTTAAGTACTTGAAGGGAATAAACATGGTCCAGGTTCAGTACCTATTTCAGACCAAGAATCATGCAAGAACGAGGGGGGCATGGCATGAAGCTGGAAGGAGGCAAGTTCAAGAGTAACACAAGAAAGTTCTTCTTTACCTAGAGGGTGGTGGATACTTGGAATGGCCTTCCACCAGAGGTTGTGGAGTCTAGGTCAGTTGGATCATTCAAGAAGGCATGGGAGAGGCACAAAGGTATTATAACACTGAATAGCAGTTAAGGGACGGGGCTAGGCTTATGGGCAGACTAGATGGACCATGCTGTCCCCTTCTGCCATCACTTTCTATGTTTCAATTTCAGATACACCATTCCATGCTATTTATTCCAATGGCCTGTAAAGGTGTAGCTAATATCATGGAATGTTCAGGTTGGTAGTATAAAAATGAGAGCTGCAGCTGCTGAGAACTTAGGAGAGAAATAATCAACACAGTGACAAAGGCAATAAAAATGTGAAAACTAATTTGAAAAAGGTGGTCTATAACATATGAGAATATAGGAAAAACAAAAAGGAACACATTACAGTATATAAAGGTATAAAAACAATTTCCTACCATGGCAGTAAATGACCATACTTAAAATTCAGAGTTGAAAAGATTAGGTTGATTTACTGCTAATGGTCTTAATGGCCATACTTTATACCTTCTAGACAGACTAGTTTTACAAACAAAGGTCTGAGACTAGTGACATCAGAACTTTTTTTGTAACCTGGACATGCATGCAACAGTGAATGATTTGATAGAATCAGTTTTAATACTATCTGAGCACTCAAAATGGCCCATAAACTGGACTGCATTTAGTCAAAACCAAATGACCAGATAAGGACACTGAAAAATGGATTATCCGATCTACAACTGGACAGGTGGCAACCCTAGAACTGTGCTGTTCCTGGACACAGTTACAAATCTGCCTGGCATAAGTACTGAGCTAAACAAGGAAAGGAAAAGGAGAAATGATCTTTACCAGTAAAAAATAAAAACAATAGTTAGTATAAAATTAAACAGTTTGTAAATGCACTGCACACAGACATCTTTTTTTTTTTCATTTCACTAATGCTAAGGCAGCACATAGTTAAACCTCCATGAACAGGACCTGGCTTTAAATTAAATAAGTTATAGGTATGTATTTATTTGTTTATTTATTTGAGAATGGAACTGCAGCTTTCCACAGGAGGAATTGCACTTGCCCAGCCAGGAAAGTAACAGAGATTCTGCACTAGCCCGCGACAATCTGCACTAGTACCCGGGCTAGTAAATGAATGTTAAGGTCAACCCCTGCCTATAATTATTCAACAAGTAAACTACTAATAACACAAATAACACACTACACACAGCTTTTTATAAATATATTCTGCTTTGAAATTTTGTGTTTTTTCACTGTTCAGCAAATAGCAGTGTGCATCCAAGTTTCAGTTTCCAGAATGAGAGACGAAAGAATGAGATGGCCACGTGGAGAAAACACTAGCTTCTGTTGGTTCAAGCCCATGGAGTGGATGCTACTGTTCTGCCAAGCAAAAAAGAGGAACACATTTTCAAAACTCTCATCTCACTTAAGATTAAGCCAGACCAAATTTATCACTCCACCTCTTCGTGCATCATGTCTGCAGCAGCTATTTGTGACAATAAGAATTATTAGGCCTTCATCCAGGTTATCACATTTGAAATGGACACACCAAAATATAACAAAAAACACCATTTCTAATTTGTAACATAAGAATCTGCATGCAGCGGCACTACAGGAACACAATAAACCAAGATTAAGGTACTGCTGCCAGCAACTGCACAGCACATTTATGTATTGCTTGTAGCAGTTTCAGCTCTTGACTCTGACCAATCCCATCCTACTACTTTTTATACACAACATACCATATGCACACAGGATACACTAACATTATTAAGCCATGGCCCGGGGAAAATTATACTTCTGTTCTAGCAAGGCCTCACCTTACTCTTTCCCTGCCTGTTGCGTTCAAAGTCAAAGTCTTCTTTAATATACATGAGTGACATTAAACTTTTTTAGAACTATGTCATATCAGAGATTACAGGTAAAATGAAGAGTAAAAACACCAAGTACAAGACAAATCAACAGTGCAGAATGAATAAGACAAGTCCTCCTTCAATCATGAGGGGGATATGTTATTAGGACACTGCATAGCAGGATAGGATTCGAACCATAAGATCATAATGATTTTTTTTACTTACAAATAAGCAGCTTAGTTGGTTTGTACTGCAAAGATCCAACACACCCAAGATGCACCAGGCCTGGTCTGCAGTGTTGCTCTGCCATGCCACCTGCTGCTATCTAGTGCTCCTCCTGGCAAAATCATCCTTCGTGCCATCTATCTCCCAGCCAGAGCAGAGCCATCTCCAACCACTGCTACTGCTATTGGTGTTCAGTTCCTTCCTTCTCCTTGACTTGTGTCCGGCATCCTGACACCCACTGCACAGATACCCCCAGAGTCACACAGCAACAGTGAGCAGCACACACCTGAGACCCACTGCCACAACTGGTCACCAGTGCCAAGAAAGCAGGTACACAGCAAGGAGGCACAGGTTGTGTGGGGCTCTGCATGTGTCATTCTCCTCCAAGTCGACTCTGACTCATCCCCCTGGCATGGCAACCTCCTAGTCAGTCCTCCTCCATGCTCTCCAGCTCTGTACAGCTGGTCACAGTCACCCACCTGGTTCTGAAGTGTGGTGTCAACTGTTGCCTGTTGGTGTGCTCTGCCCTGTTGGTACTGCTACAAAATTTTCATTGGCACCAACTGTAGCAGGCAGTGAGAGGTCAGGAGCCATGAAACAGTGATGTCAAGTAAAGTGTACATACGAGTTGATTTTTGAACTCTAGGGGGGCCGGTGGGGTAGGAGAATGGAAGATGGGAGAAGAACCTTAGGGTGTTGTGTGGCTGGTGGCTGCAACATGCATATACCATCACAATGGTGACTCCTTTATGGTGCAGAGTCAAAAAAGCACCAGATTATGGTGACTGACACAATCGGTGAACTCTTTGTACCCCCCTTCCCGAGGTCAGCCCCCAACCGGAGCTGGTATATTTAGTAAGGGGGGTGTGTGGCATGCGAGAGGCACAGCCACCCTGAACAGAGAGTTCACCAATTGTGTCAGTTGCCATAATCTTGCGCTGCTTTGACTCTGCGCCATAAAGATGTCGCCATTATGCCATGGAACCCTGCAACATGTATGCTCATTTCTGCTTAGCTTAGTCAATTTGTAGGCTGCGTTGGGATTGAATAATCTGTGTTTGAATGTGACTGACACAGTGACACTCTCACTCAGCATGCCCACAACAGGTATCAGGATTGTTTCTGCCCATCTGCCTGGCAACCACGAAAAGATGACCCCCCCCCCGCCAAAGTCAAATGCATGGTCAGTCACTGAGGCTGACAGCATGCATGCAGGTAAAACAAGAACTGGAAAAAAAAATCGAGGTGTGGACAACACAGGCCAAATGCCTTTGTACTTGATACAGATCAGGATGCAATTAGTATCCCTAGCACCCAGGATCAGTCCACCCCTGGTGCTGAGCTTTTGGAATCCTGCATAGGAACACCCACTGCCCTGCATGGCCAGTCAAATTCCAGTGACTATTTTGGCCTGACTGCTTTAATGGCTTATCTGACTTGGCTATAACTGACTGCTGCCTACTGGCTTTGCTGGCTTGACTCTACAACACCCCACTGCTCAGCAACTACACAGTTCATCACTCACTAAATTACGTAACCTGCCCTGATGGCTCACATCACTCACTCTTCAGTCTTTGATTGAATTAATTCACTGACTCACTGATTCCAAGTCTGGATATCTTCTAGCTGCCCGTACCCAGCGAATTCCTGACTGCCGCTGCTGATGCTGAGCCACTAGCTGTGCATGATGGCTCGGGATGGCTAACGGGCCTCTCTGGTCTCTAGAATCAGACGGTAACAGTCGTAAACCCACCCACCCAGTAGTACAAGATGGGTCTGCTTCTCCACACCAGCCAGCCAGACACCATAACTGTCTCACTGTTTAATCTAACAAAAAATGAAAATAAAAGTGGCATGGCAACAACTGTGCCTGCCAACAGAACACTCAGTGTGACAGCGAATGCATGTGACATCTGACACGGAAACGTGGATGCACTACTTTGATCTTTATTTTTTGATGGAATGTTAAGGTGCAGGAACAGCAAGATTTAAAAGTCTACCAGCGGGTAATCCTGTCTTCTGCAGGCAGTCAGTAAATTCAGCTTGAATTTTGGAAACTGAGAGGAGGCTGATGCTGTGTGAACAAGGTTAACCATGACTAACTCAATATGGCCCAGGGGATCTGTGACATGCATCTCTACAAAAGTTACATAAGGCCACAGTCTGGCTACAGGTTTGTTGAACTAGGACATCCGGCTCGGATTACAATTTTGGGTTTGCTACAATTAACACGTTTAGTTTAAGTACAACACCGACTAACCCCATACAACTGTCACTGGGCCTGCACACATTTATGAATAGTTCAGTCTCTGCTGTAACACTTGCTGCACAACCCATTGCACATAATGTCTTGACACACATGTTATCCATGCCTTATCCTTGTGCCTTGTAAAATCTGTCACTTTAATGTACTATATGTTGTATCCTACTTCCCACTATCTCAAATCTCTGTACTATAAAGTGTGTCATTATTTTTTTACTGTTTACTTATTGTACTTGTAGCACCCAGGTCATGCTTTAAAAAGACACCTGGCACCAGAACACCTACCTTATCAAAGTATAAATACTTATTAAAGTATTAATAAATAGAAACATATCAACAGCTGGCTGATACCCATGATTCTCCCTGATATCTGTAGTACTGATGCAATCACACTGGTACCAACACAGCATGGGTAGTGCCCAATACTACAGTTAGGCAGGGCACCAACTTTGTTGTGGGGTCGGGCTGCACTAAAAGTCTAGTTAGCAATTGGGTACTGCTTGCATTTCTACATACTATCTGCCTTAACCATTGCCTTTCCTTCTCCTCAGACCTCATTCTTGATTTTCCAGTAAATCCCCCTTTGCATTTGTTTGAATTTCTGACTCACAAGAGTGTTGCATTACTGCATTTTGGATAAACTGCTAGCAAACTGTGTGGGAAATGGGAAGGGCTGTACCATTGTGAAGGGGCACAGTGGGTTGGTACTGCTTCTCATGGGGTAGTACTAGTTTGTGACCTAGCCCCCTTAACTTTCCTTGCATCGCATAACATGTTATTAACATAACACTTTTGGATAACACAGAAACATATAATTTGGAAGCAAAAAAGGACCACTTGGCCCTCCCAGTCTGCCCAGATGGTCCCTGCCTAGTCTGTCTCTGAAGACCCTTATTGGTCTCCAGTGACCCTCCCTCCCTCCTCCCTGCCTATTTACTAATATTCCCCAACATCTATCCCAGGTATGCTTGAAGCCCCTACTGTTTTTGCCTCCACCACTTCTGCTGGCACCCTTTTGCAGACATCCACAACTCTTTCAGTGAAGTAGTACTTCCTCACATCACTCTTAAACTTCCTCCTCTCCAGATTCATTACATGCCCTCTGGTCCTGGTGCTCTTTCATATTTGAAAGAGACTCCTCTTCTGTAGCCTGTTCACCCCTGTGAGGTACTTGTAAGTCTCTATCATGTCCCCTCTCATGCTCCTCTCTTCCAGGATGTGCATGTTGAGATCCCTCAGTCACTTCTCATAGGGATTTTGATGCAACCCCTGCACCATTTTAGTTGCCCTCCTCTGGACTACCTCCACCCTGTCTATGTAACATAACAAACCCCCACAGGAGTTAATGACCAAGGTGCTTCAACCTTATTTGTGCCCAAAAGATAGGGGTAGTGCACTGAACATCTATGTCAACTCAGTAAGAACATGCATCATTGCTCAGTTAAAACCTTCTCCTGCAGACTTTCCAGTCTTTTCTAAAATGTTTGTACCCTTCAACTTCCAGGTCCCATGGATGATACTTGCTCCATCATAGTTTTTATGTCATGCATGCATACACTGCCAGACAGTCTATATGTAAGGAGCAAGGGTCTTTTAGCTGGTGTTTGTATATAAAAATAGGCCCTTTTCTTCAAAGGTGGCCCGCTTCCCCAACCCCAAGCAGATACTCATGACTGTTTTTACATCACACTGTGATTGTACTTGATCTATACTGGATCTTGTTACAATTTTTGCCTTAGCCAGTTCTCCCCTAGTTCATTCACTGGGGGATTTGTCTCAATATGTGTGGAAGCAGTATCCAGTAACTCTGACTGGACTGAATCCATTTCCTTCAAACTGCCTGGGCCTCCACACCACAGCCCTGATTGCCACTCACACTGCAGAGAATCACCCGACGAGAGACCTGCCTGGGGATTCAGCTCCCTGCTCAACATCAATGAACAGGAACGACACCACGGTGAATCGTGTGGGCCCTGCTTCTATTGGTAAACCAGCATTTCATCCAGAGGTCTCCATTTCATCCAACCTGCAACCTGGTCTGGGTATCGTGAGTAAATCGCAGGGTAGCTCCCTGCAACTAACTCCTAATCAAAGTGTGTCATCTGATTTAAATTGTTTGATAGATTTTCACAAACTGAGCCCTCCAGCTCCGGAATACAAATTTGGGTTAAAAGTGCATGTTGTGTTTTTCCTCCCTAAGGGCCCCAACAACAGCTGCAACGCTGGCCTACCCCAGGCAACATTTCAGGCTAGCCTGTAACTCCAACTGGGTACCCAGAGTGTGACTGTGATAGAGGGTCTCTTAGAAGCATGCATGCTTAACCTGATTAAATCAGAACCAGAATCAAGCTTTAGATTACGCTCCTTCCTTGTTACTGCCCCCTAAATAAATCAGATCTAAATCTTTTTGCACTGAAACTGGTTGTGGTGTACAGTACCTCTGTACTGAAACCAGTGAAATACTGTTGTCTGTTGTGTTAAATCTTATTTCACAGGGGGTCTCCAGAGCCAAGCCAGCTGAACCAGCTCTGGTGGTAAGTGCAACAAGTGTAGGGTTAAATCTGGTGTCAGGTGCTAATTGCAATTGTGTGATACGTGAAACAGTTACACCACTAGAAGGAATAGAGGGGGGTAGCAGTGTCCCGGAGGGCTGTACCCATGACAGCTACGCTACCATTGACCCTGTCCTCTGGGTAGAGGCACCCGTTCCTAGAACTCAGGCCCCTCAACCTGCACTTAGTCAAGCAGGCAGGGGTAGTATCCCTTGGGGTAGTGCCACCTAGGGGTTACAAGTCCATTGTATGAGAGACAGAACAGATGATGGGTACAGGGGATCAGAGGGGTAGTGTAGCTTGGTGCTTGCCAGGGGCATTAGTTAGAAGGGATGTGAACTGTAGAAAAATTGTCAGGGAGATGGGAGGGTAGTGTCCTGGAAGTAGGTACACACAAAGGGAAGGGGAGGGAGGGAAGCAAACCCACGATGGTTCTCATAGTCCTCTTTAGATAGGTATGGGGCCAACATGATGGGCCAATGGGCCTTTTTCTGCAGACAAATTATATGTTTCTATTATACTGTGTATTGTATTAGCTGTTTAGTGTACCTGGATATCTATTTCATATGTTTTTCATAAATTTTTTATGTTTGCTTGCACGCATGTGCAAGAAACATAATGCCATCATCCAAGTTTTTCGGAGGTGTGTCAGCGTCTTCCAATTCAGTCAGTGTGTTTGCAGGTGCGGTCGCAGGTCTCCAATCACTGCTGGAGCTGTCTATGACAGCAGTTAAAAATGCAGTGGCATACAGTTGAAAGAGGGAGCTACGCTTCAGTGAGCAGCGATAAGATATACGCCTGCTCATGCGTGCTCCCCTTTCACCGCAATACGCATACTGTGCTTTCGCCCCCCATGCACACACACTGTATATGGCTGACCCAGGGGTGCCAAATCCCTAACTCGGCTGTGCCTCAGCTTCCACCCCAAACAGAGTTCCAGATGCCACGCTGGGTTCCCACCCCAGCGTGGCAACTATCGTATGGGCGGCAGGGGTGCCCAATTCCCGTCGGCTCCAGACCCCAAACAGCCTTACAGCTGGCATGCTGAGGAGCCCACCCAGCATGGCACAGATCCGTATGGCCAGCAGGGTGCCCAATCCCTGTTGACTCCAGTCCCCAAACAGCCTTATAGCTGCCTGCGCTGGGAGCCACCCCAGCGTGGCAAGCGTCCAGCGTCGTCTTCATGTTAAAAAAACAAACCTGTAAACAAGAAAACATTCCCTCAGTTCACCCAGCCCACCCATGCCCACCCACTGCGCACCGGCCTCCCACACACCCCACCCCATACCTCCCGGACTCCGGAGTGGCGATCTTCGGTGGACCGGGAACACGTCTGCACTCTTCAAAGCCGACCGCGAACTGAGGAAATGCCAGTAAGCTGTATAATGGGATAGATAGGGTTTTTTTTAACTTTGCTGCATATCTCAGGCATTTTTTGGAAATTTTGCACCAAATTTTCAACATGGGGTTTTTGGGACCCCTTCTCACTAATGCTCTGTCATGGCATTAATCGGGCCAGAAGGGTGATTTCACAGTCACTGCACGAAATCACCTTTCAGGACTGAGTAACGAAATGACACTGCCACTGTTCATAAGGTGGGCTCTCAAAAAGCCTATGTTGAAAATTTGGTGGAAAAATTCCTAAAATGACTATTTCTGTAGCGTCGTTGCGCAGTTCCTCATGCGCTTCGTAGATTTATGAATTTTCAATAGTTTCACTCCAGATTTTCAACATTGCCATTTTACCACACATCCTTATGAGCAGTACAGCTGTCATTTTTCACATTTGCCCCAAAGCGTGTTTCCGCACATGTAGCACACAATGGTGCAGTCGGTGTCTAGAAATCAATATGGGACACATTAAGAAAAATCTCAGTGACACTGTTCATGAGCAGAGATGTTAAAATGGCTATGTTGTGAATGAAAAAAAAATTCCTAAAAATGAGTGTTTTAGGCGCAGCGCTATGCAGTGCTCCTACGCACGCTTAAGTTTGCGAATTTTCAATATTTTCACTCCAGATTTTCAGCATTGCCATTTTATTACACTTTCTTATGAACAGTACAGCTGCCATTTTTCACGGGTCTCCCAAAATGTGTTTCCACACATGTAGCGCATAATGGTGCAGTCGGTGTACGAAAGCAATATTTGGGACAGATTAAGAAAATCACAGCTACACTGTTCATGAGCAGAGGTCCCAAAATGGCTATGTTGAAAATTTGGTGACAAAAGTCCATAAAATGACTGTGTTATGAGTGAGCATTGCACAGTTTCCACGCACCCTGTTCATGACTTTGTAATATTTTCAGTCCAGATTTTCACCAGTGGCATTTTTCCACAGTTCCTTATGAACAGTACAGCTGTCATTTTTCACAACATGGCCGAAATGTGTTTTCACACTTTCAGCGCAGAGATGCGTGGTTGCTGTGGGAAATCATTGTTCGGGACAGATAAAGAAAATCACAGTGACACTGTTCATGATCGGAGGTCCCAAAATGCCTGTGTTGACAATCTGCTGTAAAAAATCCCCAAACTAATTACATTACGGGTGTGCGTTGCACAGTTTCTATGCATGCTCGTGACTTCACCAGTTTTTTTAATACTTTTACTGCAGATTTGCAACATTGCCATTTTTTACATCTCCCCATGAACAGTACAGCTGTCATTTTTCACATCCTGTTCGGAATGTGTTTTTGCACCTGTGGTGCTAAATGCCGTAGTCGCTGTGCATAAGCAGCTTTCGACTAACAAACTGATATTGCCACTGTTCCTGAGGTGGGGGTCACAAAAAACCCATGTCGAAAATTTGGAGTGAAAATACCAACGAATGCCTGAGCTGTTAGGGTTTCCAACCATAACGCCCCACCCTGTAGAGAATGACAGGCATCAGGGGTGTGACTTGGGATTCTTGCCTGTAATGCTCATACCATTCCACACCCTGCAGCCAGTGATGAGAGGCATCGAGATATGCCTTGGACTCTTCGGTAAAAGTTCACCCATTCTCCATACCGCACCCATCTCGCACCGTATTTCCTGATGGAATGGGTGCGATAAGGGCCAAAGACCCCATACACACCATGACACTTGTCAGTGTCTGCAGGGTAGGATGTGGTGAAATGGCATGGCCGTTATGCCTGACGACCCAAAGGCACACCCCAAAGCCTGTCACTCTTTGCAGGGTGGTGTTGGGGTTGGCTTCAGTTCAATACTTCACTGCCATTCCTATTATGCAGCTCTGTAACTTCTACACTACCAATGCCAATGCCAGCAAGCAAACATTCGGCATTGACAAAGGCTTGTTTAACCCTGTATGCCTCCTGATTGTCCTTTGCTCACCCGTCACATCTGCAAACAGACTTTTTTCTTACTATCTGTATGTTTACCTGGTAAAATAATATCAAACAATCACTAAATAGGAATGCCATTTAGGGAATTAATAACTACTGTACAACAGTGTATCACTTGTAGGGTCTCAGATCTATAAGTATTCCTATATTTGACATGGAAGTGGACACTCTACAAGGAAACTGTTACCTCAACCATGGAGCTGTGCTACAGGGAAAATGTCTAACTGATCTAGAAGCTTTGAACTGGACAGAATCCTGGTGTGGAAATTTACAAATCATAAAAGCTGGTAAGAAGCTCTTTTTATTTGAGCTTCTTAGTTTTAAACCCTTAGTCTGCCGGAAGATTTAGAACGCATAGGTTTTTAGGACAAGATATCTTGTCGGCGGCAGCCTAAGGGTTAAGACACTGCACGCCAGTCAGCAGACACAGAAAAACATAGACAACAATGGCAGAAAAAGACCAAATGTCCATCTAGTCTGTCAAGAGTTCTCAATCTGCCCCCACAGGACCTCTTTTCCATAAGGGGTTTATACCTATCGGTTCAACCCCCGCGCCCCTGTTCTTATCCCTACTGCTACTAACCTGGGCAATCATCAAATCCTTCACTCTGTCCCAGCCATGCTTGAAACCATTTATGGTCTTCATGCCCACCACCTCCACCTGCAAATTTTTCCATGGCCTCACCACCCTTTTCTTAAAATAGAACTTCCTCACATCCCTTTTAAACCTTCTTCCCTCCAGTTTCCACTTATTTGGGTTCTTGACTCTGTACTCCTGCTAAATAGTTCTCCACAGTTCACCTTGTTTATTCCTTTCAGGAACTGGAAGGTCCCAGTCATATTCCCCCCTTGCCTGGTCTCCAGTGAGTACATGTTCAGTGTCTTCTGACTATCTTAATAATATCTGCCTTTGGCCGTGAATTATCTTGGTCACCTTGTGTTTCAACTTCTCCAACCTGTCCCTGTCCTTACTTAGGTGAGGACTCCAGAACTCAGTATTCCAGATGAAGACTCGCCAGTGACCTACAGAGTGGTAGTAGCACCTCTTTTTCCCTGCTGTCAATACCCCTTCCGGTACACCTCAGCATTCTATTAGCTTTACTATAGGCCTTGTTACTCTGGCTTGATTGTTTGAGGGAAACACTAATCATGACTCCCAGGTCTCTTTCCTCTGTCGTGGTACTCAGTTTAACCCCTTCCATCCAGTACTCTGTCCTGTCTTTTTTCCTCCCTTGGTGCATAACCTTGCATTTGTGGCACTGAGTTTGAACTGCCAACCCACAGACCATTTCTAGAGCCTTTGTATATCCCTCTGCATCTCCTTGATCCCTTTGTCACTATCTACCCTACCACACAGCTTCGTATCCTCTGCAAAGAAACACAACTTGCCCTGTATGCCCTCTCCAATGTCACTGATGAACATATTGAGGAAGACAAGACCCAGTACAGTCCCTGTGGTACCCCACTCATGCCCTTCCTGTCTTCTGATTTGACCCCATTTACCACCACCCTCTGCTGTCTCTCCTTCAACCAGTTTCCTATCCATCTAACTATACCCCAAACCATATCCAACTCCTCCAGCTTCTTCAGCAATCTTCTGTGTGGTGCCAAGTCAGAAGCCTTACTGAAACTGAAGTAGAGTACATCCACAGTGTGGTTCTTATTAAATACCTTTATTACCCAGTCAAAGAAAACTATCAGGTTGTTCTGACAAGACCTCCCTGCCACAAACCCATGCTGTTTACTATCTAGTAGACTACTACTCTCTAGGTGATTCTCAAGGTCTTCTTTGCTCAGTGACTCCATCAGTTTACCCACTACAGAGGTAAGACTGACAGGTCTGTAATTCCCTGGTTGCTCCATGTCCCCCCATCCTTTTGTAGTGTGACTATGTCTGCTACACTCCAGTCTTTTGAAACCACCCCAGTCTGAACTGAGCTATTGAACAGCCCAAATAGGGGTTCAGCCAAGTCTGTTGCCAATTCCTTGAACACCCCTTGGCTACATCCCATCCAGCCCTAGGGCTTTATCTACAGGAAATTTCTCCAGAAATACAGTACCACAGACATTTCAGGAAATATCTGACCATGTCTGTGGCTGCCATTGTACCTTTAGTGCTTCAAGCCCCTTCTGGACCTATATCAATACCTAAAGCCCTAGACTGGAGAAGACATATGGGGCCAGATACTCAAAACTTTGCCTGTTGGGCAAAGTGATTGCACCCCATTTGCCCAGTGTTTGTGCCTCATTGCAATATTGAAAGGGGGCAGTGGCACACACAAAAAGGGTTAGCATGCATGCAAAAAAATAATGTATGCTGTGGTGAAAGAGAGGGGCAGGAACATGAATTCCCACACAGTGCAATATTCAGCGTGGTAGCGCTACACAATTGGAATAGTGTAGGCCAACTTGCACTGCAAAATTATTGCCAAGAAGAAGCCCAACTTACTCTGGACAACCCAAGCAGCTGATGGAGTCACTGCAGCCAACAACCACCTAGGCCAGGGGTTCTCAAATGGTGAGGCCAGCCTCCCTGGGGAGGCCCCAAACTGTTCCAGGGGAGGCTCCAGCAAGTCTGAAAAAGTACTGTATTTAAATTTTGAGTTTTATATATTTTGTGTGAAGAGATGGAGCAAACTGAAAGAGGATAATAGTAAGTGAATTTTATGTATTTATTTACTAATAGGTGACAAAGGAAGGTGAATGAGCCAAGGCTCATTTCAGGTGTACCCGGGGAAGGGTAGGGAGTGAATGCATTTCGAAAGGTAACTGTGAAATGATCAAGATATACACAGTGAACAACAGTGCAAATAATACAAACAATAAACTAATAATGAGTGGTGGTAATTGATCAATTGTAGACTGATGGTGGAACAGCCCAAATACAAGGGTTGAGCACAGAAATGCTAAGAGCAATAGTAGGAAGGAGCAAAGTAATCCCAGAGAAGTTGCTTAGGAACAGGGAAGGAAATGGAGGCAAAGTATATAGGAAGGTTATTTCATATAGAGATGAAACAGAGAAAGTAGTCTGACCCATGAAGGTACTGCAATAAGGGTAACAATGGTTCAAGAATGAAAATAGTGGCATAAAGTAGGCTGGCCATGTATGGAGAGGGGTTACAATAAGCTGAATAATAATATTGTTTATTTTATTTATTTGTTATTCAGATAACACCTTTGAGCACAGGACTCTTTTCAAAGGTCCCACATTAGTATAACACAAAGAACTGAATGTGAGCCAAGTACTCAGAGGGGTTTCAATTTATTCATGGTGTATTGCGCAAAGTACAGTATGTTATTTTTCTTTGGGGAGGCCCAAGATTATTTCAGTTTTTGGGGGAGGCTCAAAATGTTTTCCATGGATTTGGGGAGGCTCACTGTGATGAAGTCTAAGAACTATTGACCTAGGCATTTGGGGGAGTACACCTACTCCCTGGTGCCCAGTGGTCCTCCCTGTCCTCCAATCATGTTCCCATTAGAATTAATAGTTCCCTGGTGTATAATGGTCCCCAAGTCCTCCGATCTCCATCCCCATTAGAATTAACATTTCCTTGGTGTCCAGTGGTCCCCCCATCCACTGATACAATCCCTGTTAGAATTAATATTTCCCTGGTGTCCAGTGGTCCTCCATCCTCCAATCCCTGTCCCCATTACAATTAACAGTTCCCTGGTGTCCAGTGGTTCCCCCAGTCCTCTGATCCCCATCTGCATTAGAATATTTCCTTGGTGTCCAGTGATCCTTCATCTTCCAATCTCTGTTCCTGTTAGCATTAATATTTCCCTGGTGTCCAGTGATTCCCCCATCCTCTGATCCCCATCCCCATTAAAATAAATGTTTCCCTGGTGCCTAGTGGTCCATTCCACCTTCCAGTCTATGGCCCCGTTCAAAAATAAATCCTTCCCCAGTGCCTAGTAGTCCCCTCCACCTTCTGATCCCTAGCACGTTCAAAAGGAAATTCTTCCCTAGTGCCTAGTGGTCCCCACCACATTCCGATTCCCAGCCCCATTCAAAAGAAAATTTTTCCCTGGTGCCTAGAGGTCCCCCTGCTGATCCCCAGCCCTGGTAAAATTAGTACATTCCCTGGTGCCTAGTGGTCCCTCCACCTCCCCAGGCCCTGGTACAATCAACATATTCCCTGATGCCTAGTGGTCCCCCCACCCTCCAGTTCCCATCCCTGGTAAAAGTAATAGATTACCGGGTGTCCAGTGGCACCCTCCAATCACTCGCCAGTTTCTTTTTTAAATGTAGTAAACTTTATTAAAAATTTCAGTTGATACAAACAACAAACACAAATGGGTAACAGCAACAAACGAACTAGACAAAACAAACCCTGACAATTAGTCCCCTCCAACTCCCCTACCCTCCCTGGAAATGACCATCTGGCATCTGAATTTGTATCCAATTAGAAAATAAAGTCTGGAGTCTAGAGGAAGATGCATTAACTGTACCCTAGGCAAGACTGCCAATGGTTGTTTGTACACTCGTCTTGTAGATAATGCAGTGAAGACCCTGTTCAAGATAAACAGCAGGCTTGGATAGCACTAACCAAATCATACTGTTAGCTAGCTGAAGTACTGTGTACAGTGACGCTCATCTTTTTTTAAAGGAGTGAGGTCTGTGGTACAGATTAATGACTGTCTTCGTATTTAGTGCATGCAACATTTCTTTATGCCATTCTGTATAAGTAGGGGTCTCAATATTTAACCAGTGCCATAAAATTATGAGTTTGGCCACTGCAGAGATTAAGATAATATAATTACTGACTAGCACTTTTTCCCATAGGAAACCCAGTTATAATTTGCCAACATGCGCCGGATTTCCCTATGACCATGCATGCTCCAGTCACTGGTCTTCCTTAACTGTACAGCCTCAGACCTAACCGACCCTCGCTGTCAGCAGTAACTTGATTTTTTTTTATTAAAAAAAAGAAAAAAAAGAATGTCCATGGATCCAAAACCAAAAGGGAAACATTACCAACACGCGAGTTTCCCTGTCCGCATACATGCGCCAGCAGATCTCCAGACCTCTTCAAGCTGGAAGGACACCAAGGAGGCCACTTGACAGTAAGTTGAATGGGGAAAAAAAGACAAATACAGCAACAAAATCTTTTTTCCTCGAACAAGTGGAGCACTGTTAACTTGGCAGACTATGGATCATGCAGAATCTCGACTGGTCCGCGGTTGTGTGAAAACCAGTCTATTTGCTTATTTTCTATAATTGCTAAGGTGAAAAAGTGCTTGCTAGCAATTATAAAAAATAAAATATGGGGAGGCCTGTGTAAAACTCAATTTTACACATACCCTCGTTGTGGGATGCTTTTCACAAACCCCTCGGGCTTTGCCCTCGGGGTTTATGTAGCATCCCACAACTCGGGTGTGTGTAAAATCTCATTGCACATGCTACCCCATATATTATTCTCTATATATCCTTTCCTAATACCAAGGGTCCTGCTTCCATACCATCCTATTAGACAGATTTCTGGGGTAAACAGATCTTGTAATCCAAGAGTGGGATCCAGCTGATCCCTAAGTGCCTCCCATAGGGGTCTGGCCTTGTCAGATGCCCATAAAACATGGAGGAACATGTCTGGTTCCTTTTGACATTGGGAACAGATGTCTGTTGCTTGCTTACCCATTTGATGTAATTTTTTGGGAGCCAGGTATAAACTGTGTAGAATGTTAAACTGTTGTAAATGGAATCGGACTTGTTTAATATACTAGTATTAAGTCCAACCAAGATTTCTTCTACTGTTCATCTGTCAGAGCAAGGCCTAATGCTGTTCAGCTTTTGTGGGTCTTAAGCTTGCTAGAGAGCATGTAGGGTTGCAATAGCACATGGGGATTGGGCTTCTGCAAACTGTGCAATTTACTCTCCCCCATTGTTGTTCCAGGGAGGGGGCCCTAAATGTTGTAAAACGTAGTGTCTAATTTGTAGATATTTAAACATGAATTTAT
This sequence comes from Neoceratodus forsteri, assembly GCA_016271365.2. Lineage (NCBI taxonomy): Eukaryota > Metazoa > Chordata > Ceratodontiformes > Ceratodontidae > Neoceratodus > Neoceratodus forsteri. Next base: position 1,193,177,994 of record CM057452.1, on the reverse strand, counting down.
CAGGAATCTGGAATGAGTGAAATGGTATAAATGAATACCCAAATCCTCAATAAGCAAACATCCAATTGTAGGGATGTGTGCCTCAGCCCAGGTTTCCAGATTGAGTGGTTGGCTTTCAGTTTGAAAGTTGGGATTGGAATACTAAGGTTGAGAAGTGTCAAAACTCAGTGAAATTTGCCTACTCCTACACAGTTGACTATGGGCTCATATGGACCACATTACTGGGGTGCATCATAGGATAGTGAGGATTTTCAAAGATGGAGTATAGAGAAGGGATCTTAGCTCTAATCCAAATGCTGGGATAAGTGCTTTCTCTGTAAGTAGCCATTATGGCAGATACACTGCTGTGAGCATGGAATCAGTAGGGCAGTTCCAGCACCAGTACTTAATGCCATGTGAGGCTAAATAGTAATAAGAAAAGTTAGGTTATCGCAGGCCCCCTAATTCTTTCAGTCCTGTGAGTTTCACATAACTTTGTCTTGCCGATTTACCCTTACAAATAAATTGCTGACCTTAGCATGCAAGAGATTAAACCATTTCCAGGCAAGGACCAAACTGAGTATGTTCAGCGGATAAAGTAATCTAGGCAAACTATTCCTTTTTATGATATTGCTATGACCCCACAAGGTCAGGGGAAGTGTTGTCCACCAATACAGATCCTGTTCTATGTGGTGTAATACTGAATATATGTTCAGTTTCTCAAGGTCTGCCCATTGTCTAGGTATTTTTATGATTAGATACTTTAAATGCTCTGATTCCTAGTGCAGGCCCATGTTGAAAATACCTTATTTTGAAACTTGGTTACTGAGTGGTAGAATGCTGTATTTACTAATATTGAGCATGTATGAACAGAACTGGCTAAAGGTCTGTATAATAGATAAGGCAGTGGGAACAGGGGTTATTGGGTCAGAAATATGTAGTAGGATATCATCTACATATGTAGGTAATTTGAAGGAGTGTTGTCCTATTTCTAGTCCCCAGACTGAATCTGCTGCTTTGATCTTAATGGTTAGGGGCTCTAGATAAAGATTAAACAGCATGGGGGAAGTGGACATCTTTGCCATGTGCCCCTACACAAGTGGATAGGAGCAGATCCCAGCTGAAAAGATGATAATTTTTTAATGATGTATCATGAATGAACATTATCCAGTTATGTTCAGAGATCATGTTTAAGCTTCAAACACCATCACTGTGATCATCATTAACAATAATTAACCATCAACATTAAATGCCCACCAATCAAAAACCATGAAGTTATGGAGATGGTGATTTTAATTATGATCTCATATCATCATGATTTTTCATGTTTGCCCATGGTCAAGATTACAGAAATATATTTTAAAATTATATTTTTCTTTTCTCTACACTTTTGGAATTTATCTTGCATTTAGACATCTTTACTGGAATGATCAGTTATGATATCTTTTCTCTAGAAGCCCACTGCTTTCAGTTATGTTTACTCTGATTCTTCACATCCTACTGGAGTTAGAAAGGCTCATATTCAATTCTCAACTCAAAATTCATTTGTAAAAAGTGCAAGTCAACAGTGCTTGTACATTCAACAAAATAAAATTGACAGTTAAAAGCAGCATAAATAACAGTTCATAACATATATTTAAAACATCGATATCATCATCAGAATTCAACTGTACTCCGAGAAGGCAAGATCATATAAATATGTTTTTAGTGCAGATTTGAAGCTATCCACAGTCAGACACTCCCTTATCCAGTGAGGTAGAGAGTTGCACAGGGTCAGGGCCATGAACACAAATGCCCTGGCACCTGAGGTCTTCAAATGGACCCTGGGAACCTCTAGCAATTCCCCACTGGCAGAGTAGAGTGGGCAGAGGGAGTGATAGGTGCACAGAAGTTCCTGCAGGTAACACAGAGCCTGTCCATGTAGGGCTTTATAGGTCAGCAAACTGACCTTTAAAGGTGATCCACCACTGAACCAGCAGCCAGTGCAGTCTGCGGCACACAGGTGTGACATTGCATGAATGAGATAGACCAGTCAGCAGCTTGGGAGCCGCATTCTGCACCAGCTGCAAGTGGCGGATATCCAACCCCGGTAGCACTAGGTACAGGGAGTTGCAATAGTCAAGGCGAGAGGTCACAAAGGTGTGGACCAATGTTGGAGGGTCATCAGGTGGGACCAGGTATTTAATCTGGGTGATATTCCTCAGATGGTAAAAAAAGGACTTGACGACGGATGACATCTGAGATTTCAGCATTAAACCCTCATCAAAGATAATGCCCAGATTGCACACTCAGTCAGAGGTCAACAACTGAGTGCCTCCGAGCCAAAGCCCAGAAGGCAACCCCAGCTGAAGGCCCCTCAACCCAATGAACTGGGTCCACCACCAACACCTTGGTCTTGTCAGGGTTTAACCTCAACCAACTGGCATTCATTGAATCCTGAATCTTGGCAAGGCAGTTGTTAGATGCCAAGATAGCATCACCCTGCTCAGGCTCAAAGGACATGTAGAGCTAAGTATCATCTGCATAGCAGTGAAAACTCAGCCCATACCACTTAAAAATGTCTGCCAATGGCAGTATGTACACTGCGAACAACATGGGTGATAACACAGAGCCCTGCAGTACCCCACGTGGCAGGGAGACAGGTCCAAGGTAAAAATCCTGGACACCACTCTCTGAAACCTGCCAGTGAGAAAAGAATGAAACCACATGAGGATATTGGTTTATATAGCCCTATTAAGTGGTTCCTTTTATGGTTGTGGTGAGTTCTTAAAAGTACTTGGTTTGTGCTCAAAACCTTCCCTAATAGTCTGCAAACTAATACTGTCAATGCAAAATTAATTTAAAAATAGAAATTACCATTGTTTTGTTCCATAAACTGTGCTGCTGAAATATGCAAATGAGGTATGCAAATATGTGTCCTATACCAGACATTGCATGTCCTCTTCCTAATAGGATTAAAACTTGACTTCACATGACTTACATTATAATTCATAATTAATTTGTCTTTGCTGATATGTGACATTCATATTTTCATAATTAACAAATAAAACTTTAAGTATTACTTCCATGACTTGCAATCTTAAAATACTGAACTAATGCAATCATCAATGATCATCACTTGATCATCCACAGATCAACAACCATCATGCTGATTTAAGCTTACAAAAATAATCAATAATCATCAGTTGGTGATTTGAACGTTCATGTCTGATTATTAAATCATGATCTAGATGATCAACAGCAAAAAAAACTAAACAATGCTCTTTGCTGGATGTCAAAAGAGATGATTTACTGCACCTTTCTCTATAACTGACAGTTCCCACTCCACCCTCAAGCAAGTGTCCTCCTTTCGGTACCTTGGGATTACTACTGACGTGTCCCTCTCTTACGATGAACATATATGCAATATTACTGCTGCCGCCAATATGAAATTAGGGGACATCTACAGGTTTCAATCCTGCCTCACTCCAGAGGCTAGGTATCAGGTGGTCAGAGGTACTATCCTACCTATCCTGGACTATGGTATTGTGGTCTATGGTGCAGCCACTGATTCCAGACTCCAAAAAGTCCACACCACCCTAAACAAAGCCTATAGACTTGTCCTAGGTGCTGATTGCCTCATGCATATGTGTGATCTGCACATTAGAACAAAATGGCTTCCTCTCATGGATAGAATCAGGCTCCATTCCTGCCTTCTAGGGAAGAAGGCCTTACTAGGTCTTGCTCCACCCTCCTTACAGGCTCTATTCCGCACTGCCCCAGCTGAGCATGCCACAAGAAGTGTTACAAAACACACCCTTGCAATGCCTTTCAGAAGAACTACACTAGGGGGATGAGCCTTTGCAGTAAGGGCACCCAACTGGTTAAATTAGCTCCCAAATTACACAAGTGACACTTGCTTCATTCTCTTCAAATCTGAACTTAGAAACTCTATAGCCCCGCGCTGCTACTGTACCACCTAACCTAGCTGTATCCAGCCTCCCTTAGGCTTTGGACCACACCTTGGACTGCTAAGTTGCTATCTGTTCCTTACAAGCCCACTACCCCCATATTTACCCATATATGTACTCCCTACCCGCTCCACCTCCCCCATATGGATATACCTCTTCATCCTCTGCTGAACCTATCCCACTCTCCTACCTTGTAGCCTCTATCCCTTCGCTCTAGAATGTTTCTACTTTGGTTGGTCTCACTTACTTACATGGCTTCTTAGCTGTTATATGAGAGTACCCACAACTGTATATTGATGGACCTTTTTGTATTTCAATTATTGTGTTCACTTCGGGTTCAAGGTCAGTTGGCATTCATCTGTATCCCCCTCCCCCGGGTCATGCCTGAAAATAGGCAGAATAAATAAATTGTTCTATTACGCAATTCTGTAACCATATGCCTGTATTGTACTATCCAATGCTTTTGCCTTTATCTCTTGTAATGCTATTCTTCTGCTGTTTGTCTATGCCATTAATGTGCTATTGACAATGCTTGCTAGCTGCATCTGTAATTTCCAGACTAACTGACTGACCCCGATTGACGAGAACCCTGTTTTAAATGAGTTTTTAGCTCAAAGGTTGTAATTCTGATTCACAAATAAAATAAAAAATCTTAGATCTGATCTCCTTTGATGATCTTGTGGTAACATTTGATGATTAACAATAATCAGTCATGACTGACCTTCAAAAATCATGACTGATGATGAGATAAAACTCTGTTACAATATACTCTCACCAATGGTTGGTGGTATAGCACCTTGAGCCAGCCAACAAATAAATCTGGCATTCCATACCTTTTCAAAATGTGGAACAAGCAGTCCCATGCTACCCTGTCAAAGGTTATCTGTGCATCCAGGGAGAGCAGCGCCGCAGGGGTCTGGTCCCCCTGACACAGAGATTAGGTGGAGCAGTTTTCATATATGATTGCTGGACACCCTTCTGTACATGAAAACAACTTGCTCAGCTGCAGTCAAAGTATGTCAGACCCTACCCAAATGATTAGCTAAACTTTTTGCCAAAATCTTCATGTCTACATCTGTAAGGGATATGGATGCGTAATTCCCTGCCCGTGTTTCAACCTTACCAGGTTTGTGTATTACTGAAATTCGAGCTTCTGTCAAAGTAGGATTGGATATCCCTTCATTGTGCCACCTACTGAAAAGATTAGTTAAATGTGGAGTGAGTTCTAATTGGAACTGTTTATAGAAGTTGGATGGAAATCCATCCTGGCCAAGGCCTTTTCAACTGCCAGTTCCTTTATATCTTGTGTGACCTCCTCCTCCTCCCTCGTCGCTCCCTCTAAAGCTAGTTATTGGTCAGCGGTTAAAACCAGTAGTGGGATTCCTTGTAGGAACTAGTCTATGGCCTTACCAATATTCCTGCTGTCTATCTCCAAGGTGTAAAGCCGCTGGTAAAAATCCATAAAATTTTTGCAATCTCAGGGGTTTGTTCTTATGACCTGTTCTCATTATTTTCGCAGGCTTGTAATTACCTTTTTGACCTCCTGCTGGTGCAGTCATTGTGCCATTATGTGGCCCACCTTGTCTCCCTAGTGTATATATTTTGCTGTGGTTCAGAATATCACTTGTCTAGCCTTTTTCAGTTAATATTTCAGCATATTTGGCTCTGGCAAATTTAATCAAATCCATGTCTCTTTGGGGGGTCTCTGGTTAAAGCTGGCATTCAATTTCCCTAATTTCTGACAATACAGCCAAGGCTTTAGCTGCTTCTTCTTTTTTGTTGTATCATGGCTAATAAATTCTCCCCGCAAGAAACTTTTTGCCATGCACCATATGATGTCAGAGCTCTAAAATGAAGATGTATTAGACTCCAAAAAGGCCTGTATTTGCCTTTTCCTTTTATCAGTAAAAAAACCATCCCTCAGGAGGTGTGTATTGAGCTGCCAGGTTTTGTCTGACTGTTCGCCTTTAGTAGGTTCTAGTTTCAGTGTTATCAGATTATGATCAGAGAGGACACTAGGCTTTATCTTGCATAGCTGACTCCACTGCAAGACTTTCTGACTTATTAGGAAAAAAAAAAAACAGTGCAAGACCATGTATTATGGGGGATTGAATAAAGTGTAAATGTTCTGTCTTGTGGGTGTAGGGACCACAATGGGTCTATCAGACCCAGATCATCCATTATTTCTCAAAGGGCTCTCTGTACCAGAGTCAGACCCTGCCATCTTCTCCCAGGCTGGTCTATAACAGATTGATAAGTAATATGCCAGTCCCCACCAGTCACTATTGGGAGTGTGGCAAATTGCACTAAATGAAAGGATAGCTCTGTGAAAAAGGCCAGGCTGTCTATATTGGGGCCATAGACCATGCCTAAGGCAACCTCCAAGAGATCCAGTCTCCCATGAAAAAATAAGTACTTACCCTTTAGGTCTGCTATCTACTGAATGAGCTGGAAAGGTAATTGACATGATGTAAGGATGGCCACCCAATGTTGCCTAGTGCTGTCTCTGGCTCCATATACCTGACCCACCCATTCCCTACAGAATCCATCTGTTTGGTCTTATCTTAAGTGTGCCTCTTGCAAAAAGGCAACTGTTGTTCCCAGCCCCCTTAGGTGTTTTAATACTTTATATCTCTTTTCCTTTGGCTTTCCTCCCCTTACATTCTATGAAGTCACTTTAATTACATTACTCATATTCCATAATGAAAAAACAAATTTCCTTTTAATCTTAATCCAAATGGTACATACGAGTCTGGAGCTGAAGGTCATTTCTGGTCCTCTATCCCCCTCACTCACCAACACCCCCTTCCCCAAAACCTTTACAAAGAAAAATTTGGATAACCAAAACTGAGTGTAAACATTAAACATAAATCTCATCATCTCTTCTCTGGTCTGACAACCGAACTCCTTCCCTGCTGGTCCGTGATTAGCTTGTGCAGCTCTAGAATCGGTCCCCAAGAGTACACAATGTAAACTCAGTAACAAACAGCATTAAAACCCAATTCTACAAGTTGTGCATCCTGCAGCCTCCAATTGTGTAAGTCACCCAAAAAAATCTCCTTTTGGTGGGGAGTAGCCAAATCACTCATCCCCGATAGGGATGTGGAGGAACATTATCAACTTAAAGATGTGGAGGGTGCCCTAGTTGCTATCCCAAGATACATAGAAACATAGAATTTGATGGCAGATAAGGACCACTTGGCACACCTATCTGCCCATTTCCCTACCTAATGGCTAAGCTGCAGATCTTAGTTAACTAACAGTCTATTTCTACCTACCCACCACTAAAATTGCCTTATGTCTGCCCCTTGCCTTCTTGAATTCCTCCACTGTTTTTCACTCCACTACCTTCTCAGGAAGGCTGTTCCATGTATCCACAACCCTCTCCGTGAAAAAATACTTCCTCACAGTACCTCTGTGCCATCCCTCCTCTATCTTCAAATTGTGCCCCCTTGTTCTTGCACATCTCTTTTTCTGAAAGATGCTACATTCTTGGACTTTGGTGATTCCCTTGAGGTACTTGAAAGTTTCTATTATGTCCCCCCTCTCCCTCCTCTCCTCAAGGGTACACATATTAAGCTCCTTTAATCTCTCTTCATATGTCTTCTGGTGTAGATCCTGCACCATTTAGTTGCCCTCCTCTGGACAGCCTCCATCCTGTGTATGTCCTTGTGGAGATGGGGTCTCCAGAACTGCACACAGTACTTCAGATGGGGACTCACCAACTGTCTGTACAGAGGGATAACAACTTCCTGTTTTCTACTGGTGATGCCTCTCTGTATGCATCCCAGTATCCTGTCAGCCCTCCTTACTGCCTTCTCACATTGCTTGTCCACCTTAAGGTCATCTGATATGACTACCCCCATGTCCCTTTCCATCTTTGTTGTTGTTAGTATCTCACCCCCCATTGTGTACTCTTCCCCTGGGTTTTTGCTTCCCAGGTGCATTACTTTGCACTTCTTTGCATTGAATCTAAGCAGCCATATATTTGACCATTCCTCCAACCTTGCCAAGTCCCTTCTCATTCTTTCCACCCCACCTTCTGTATTGACCCTGTTGCAGATCTTTGTGTTGTCTGCAAAGAGACATACTTTTCCTTCCAGTCCATCTGCAATGTCACTTATAAAGACATTAAAGAGGACCGGTCCAGTACTGAACCCTGTGGTACTCCGTTAGTAACCCCCCTTTCTTCAGAGTGGACTCCGTTTACTGTTACCCGCTGTGTCCTGTTTTCCAGACAATTTTTTAACCAGGCTACCACCTTGGGGCCCACTCCAAGGCTGGCTAACTTGTATACTAATCTTTTGTGTGGAACTGTGTCAAATGTCTTGCTAAAGTCTAGGTAGACCATGTCCATAGCCCTGGTCTGCTACTTTGGTCATCCAGTCAAAGAAATCTATTAGATTCATCTGACATGACCTTCCCACTGTGAATCCATGCTGCCTTGGGTCCTGTGCCCCACTGGCCTCTAGGAACGCAACAATCCTTTCCTTCAGAAATGATTCCATCATTTTCCCTACCACTAAGGTCAAACTAACAGGTCTGTAGTTGTCTGCCTCTGTCTTGCTCCCACTTTTGTGAAGAGCAATCACATCCACCCTCCTCCAGTCCTCGGGTTCCACACCATCCTCCTATGATTTGTTAAAAAGGGCAATCAGTGGTGTCATGAGTTCTATTCTTAGTTCTTTTAGAATTCTTGGGTGAATCCCATCAGGCCCCATTGCTTTGTCCACCTTCAGTTTTAAGAGTTCTTTCAGAACCCTTTCTTCTGTGAATGGACAGGTATCAACCTCCCTATCCAGAGTGCTTCTATCCTTTGATTTAGGTACCTCCCCCTCCTTTTCTTTTGTGAATACTGAGCAGAAGTATTCATTCAGTATCCCTTCTTTTTCACTGTCACCCTCTGCCCACCCTCCCTTCCCTTTATTAAGCCTCACAATCCCTCCCTTGGTCTTTCTTTGCTCCCTAATGTACCTATAAAAGGTTTTATCCCCCTTCTTAACTGAGTTGGCTATCCTTTCCTCAGTTTGGGCCTTTGCTATTCTCACTGCCTTCCCTGCTTCCTTCTGCTTTAACTGGTACAGTTCTCTGTCCTGCTCCTTTTGTGTTTCCTTATACTTCCTGAATGCTACCTTTTTCTCCTTAACCTTCCCCGCTACCTCTTTTGAGAACCATAGTGTGTTTTTCCTTCGTTTTGTTTTGATTTGTTTCACACAAGGACTTGTTGCCTCTATGATGGCTGTTAGGATTTTTCCCCATTGTTCCTCCACCCCTCCTTCTTGCCCATTTGCTAGTGCTTTTCTGAGGCACTCTCCCATTTTCCCAAAGCCAGCCCTCCTAAAGTCCAATACTCTTGCTTTTGTATGGTTTGACTCTATGGCTGTGTTTATCGTGAACCACACTGTTTGGTGGTCACTTGTCCCCATATGGCTACCCACTTCTAAATCTGAGATCCTTTCTCTATCCCTGTTTGACAGTACCAGGTCTAAGACTGCTCCCTCCCGAGTGGGTTCCAACACTAGCTGTCTGAGGCATTCCCCCTGTAGGGCATCAAGAATAACACTGCTGTTGGATGAGGCTGCAGCAAAGGTGCTACAGTTAACATCTGGCATACTCAGGTCCTCCATTAACAATATCTCTCCTTTTTCTGCCATTCTAAGAATGCATTCTATCATTTTCTTGTCCATTTCCTCTCCCTGAGATGGGGGGTCTGTATACAACCCCTGTGAGGATTGTGGTGCCATTTCCTGTCTCCAGGGTGACCCACAGCGCCTCCTCTACTCCCTGCTTATCCTTTAGTTCCATTGCTTTGATCCCTTCCCTTACATAGAGAGATACTTCTCCTCCTCTTTTACCCTCCTTGTCCCTCCTGTAGCTTGTGTAGCCTGGTATGTTGACATCCCAGTCATGGTTCTCTGTGTACCATGTTTCTGTGGCTGCCACAATATCCAGGTGTCCCTCTTCCATTAAGGCCACTAGTTCAGGGAGCTTGTTACACAGACTATGGGCATTGGTACTCATCACCCTCCATTTTTTGATGGCCTTATCCCTTTTAGCCCCATCCCAGTCCTTACTGCCTTTTTCTGCATTTACCCCTGTCCTGCTCCCTATTGACTTCTCTACCTTGGTGTTTACTTCTCTAACTACTGTGTTTTGTTGGGGAAGACTGGGTTTTCCCTGCTCCTTTTCAGTGCCTCCCCCCTTGGCTAGTTTAAATGCTTGCCAATGAAGCATTTAAACCTATCACCTAAGATCCTGGTCCTCCTCCCAGACAGATGCAGTCCATTACACCAGTATAGGCCTGCATCCCTCCAGGTGGACTCCCAGTCCCCAATGAAACCAAAACCCTGAGCTCTGCACTGGTTTTTCAACCATTCATTTAATCCCATGGTGTGGAGTACCCTAGCATCACCCTAGCATCAGAACAGGCAGAACAACTTTGTCCTACAAACAGTAGTACTGTAAAATGCTGCTACAAATTCCCCCTCCCAGTCAAGGGCACAGTGACCCTTGATCCCTTTTCCATCCTTGTGAGCAGTAACATATCAAATATATGTGAACTGATGAACTCTAAGGTGGAAGTATGCCTCACCAGGGCAGTCAAGTTATTTTTTATTTATTTTTTATTTATTTCAGTACTCAGAAAACCATTTGAGCTCAGAGCTCTTTACATAGGTTCCAAGTCAGGACATTTCAGTACAACAGATATGTGAAATTATACAAAGGATTGCAGAAATACAAAGGTAAACAAACAGAATTATATATCAAACACAGTACAGGTCACAGGAAAACAGTTGATTTACAGTGCCCAACGGTGAAACCAGTCAGTTGTCCGAAAACAAGAGGTTGTTTGGAGCGTTGCTGAGTGCTAAAGAAATAAGGGGGTGAAGGGGAGGAGCCCAAGTGCAATGTGCAAAAGGAGAGCATAATATCAGTACAGCAGTAGGGACTGGAGGGAGGTGACTAGACTGGAGACAGAGGGAGAGGGTGCTAGGTAGGTAGGGGGAGCAGGAAGGCCTACCCAGGGAGGGAGGGAAGGGTTGAGGGGGCAGGGGATGGAAGTAGTGATGGAGGGGCGGAAAGGTGGTGCTAGCAATGGCAGTCACATAGAGATTCGCGTATCATAAGGAGCTTCAAGTTCATTTTGAAAGTACCCAGTGTGGGCAGGTGCACAATGTTCTCCTGGAGGGAGCTGAACCACAGCGATGCACAGTAAGCAAAGGACCTTTGTCCTTGAGATGTTCGACATTTCGGAGTTAGGAAGGACCGGTGTTCAAAGTTATGGGTATGCCGTGGATTATTGCTGGGAACTAGAAGTTGTTGGACCCCTGGCGGTAGCTGTCCAAGGCAGATCTTTTTGGCCAGAAGGCAGGATTGATATTTTAGTTGGCCATTGAGCATGAGCCAGTGTGCCCTGGCACAGAGATCACAGGTGTGAGTCAGTCGGTGCGCATCTAAGGTGAGCCGGCAGGCTTTGTTGAGTGCAATTTTTATGTGCTGGAGAGCAGTATCTGTGGCAGAACCATATATAGGCAGCCTGTACTCCACCAGGGAACCCACAGAACTGTGAACAGCTATGCTGAGGGCTTCAGGGGAAAGGCTATGCTTGTGACAGTAAAGTATCCCTAAGTGCTTGATAGCTTTGGCCATGTTGTCAATGTGGAGAGTATAGGCGAGCGAGTTGTCAAGAGTGATACCGAGGTATTTAAAGTGTTGAACAAGTTCAAGGGAAACCCTGCCACTATTGCATATTGATAGTGGGTAGTGTTTGTGTTTGTTTAGAGAGTTGGAAAACAGCATGTTTTTTGTTTTCTTGTAGTTCATTATCAATTTATGATCTTTGAACCACATCTCTACACTGGTGAAGTCGCTTTGTAGTTGCTGCTCAAGGGCACTGGGGTTTGAGCCATTTGAGAAGACAACCACATCGTCTGCATAAAGGAGGATGCAGCCTTGACTGGCTTGGGAGAAGCAATTCAAGAATAAGTTGAATAGGAGGCGACCTAGTATTGACCCCTGCGGAATGCCTGAGCAGACAGGTTTGCTGTCTGAGAGGACAGTACCTATCCTGACTTGCTGGGAGTGGCAGTGCAGGTAACTGCAGAACCATGCAACCACCTCAGGGTCAAGGCCTATAGCAGTGAGTTAGTCAACTAGGAGGGCATGATTGACCATATTGAAAGCCTTTGTTAGATCGATATAGATTGCCCCAGCAAGCTGTCCAAGATTGAGAGATGTATGGATGAAGCCCGTGAATTCCAGGAGGGATGTAGTGGTGCTGTGCCCTGCCCTAAAGCCATGCTGCTCAGGGCATAGAAGACTATGTTTGTCCAGATATTCGACAAGTTGGTCCATGATGATTTCTTCCAGGGCCTTCACGAATGGTGGAAGTATAGAGATGGGTCTATAGTTTTTGGGCATGGCCCAATCCCCGCTCTTGTACACAGGGGTAACTACTGCGGCTTTCCATTTTTGAGAGAATACTGTGAACCAGAGTGATAGGTTGAGGATATGGGTATGGGGAGACAGGATTTCTTCCAGAGAGAGAGTGAGATTAATTTCAGATCGAGGTTATCTCCGCTGTATCTTCCCATACTGAACACCTTACACAAGTATTTTCTGGCTTCCACAATAGTAATAGTCTTGAAGCGAAAAGGGGGATGCATTGGGGTCTGTGAAGGAGCAGCAGGGTTGGTGAGGGAGAAGAAGTCGGTAGGGAAGACATTATGGAGGTTGGTGAAAGCAAGGTTGAAGTTGTTGGCTATAGATTTAGGATCAAGGATGGGGGATCCATCAACACTGAGCATGGTGGGGTCCATTTTGGGCTCATGTCTGGTGACCTCTTTTAGGTTTGCCCAGAATTTGCGACCATCACTCCAGTTCTTGGCTAGGACCTCTTTGTAGTATAAGTTTTTGGCTATTCGGATAGTCCTGGTACAGTTATTCCTGGCTAGTTTGTAATTCAGGATGTTGGACTGCCTCCCTGCGGCCCTGGCTATGTGCCAGAGATGGTCTCTATTTTTTATAAGTTCAAGGGTGTCTGGGCTCATCCAGGGGTTGAAATGGCCTTTGATTTTACGCTTTTTGAAGGGTGCGTGAGTGTCGCAGATTATATTGAATAGGAGGATGAAATGATCAAGCACGCTATCAGTGTCAGAAGTCCCAAACACTTCTGACCAGTCAGCGTTGAGGAGTTCAGCTTTAAAGCTGCCCGTGTGACCAGGCTTGAGGACCCTGTTGGTGACTGTTCTTGAAGGGGGTTTGGTGAAATTATTAGCCCAACTAAACATGACAGGGGAGTGGTCACTGATGTCATCCAGGAGGACTGAGGCGCTGGAAATATGCTCAGGTCGGTTCGTGAATACCCAGTCGAGCAGAGTACTAGTGCCCATTCTGTAATTGGTCCTAGTGGGGGCTTCAATGAGCTGTGTAAAGTGGACAGCCTGAATCGCATCTTTGAACTGATTAGCTTCAGGGGCAAGCCAATTAATATTGAAATCACCAAGAAGTATAACCTCAGAGCTTAGGGCCAGGCTTCCAAGGCAGTCTATGACAGCTTGTAGACCTTGGGCTGAGTTCTTTGGTGGGATGTAGACTGATAACAGTGTAATTGTTTTGTTATGGGCCCCAAGAAGGACATTTAATGGCAAGGGCCTGGGAGAACGGCCCTAGGCTGGGTAAATTTAGTACTATGCCCTGTAAGCTATCCTTAAGGTAGAGTGCAAAGCCACCACCTCTTTTAGATACTCGATCTGGCCTAAAAATTGTCTTACCTGGTAGACTGATGGCACCATCGGGGATCCTGGGAGACAGCCATGTCTCGACAACTGACAGCACATCAGGATTATGGAGGGCTACCCAGGCTTGTAGATTGTCAAACTTTGCTGCCAGACTGCAGATATTTAGGGATGCAAAGGTTAATGTGCCTGGTTTCTGGGCAATCGTATCCTGATTTTGAGGGGGGCCCGGATTGGGGTGGATGTTGCCTGAGAGAAGTAGCAACAGGAGGGCTAGTCTAACCAAGTAACTTTTAAAGTATTTGGTGTTAGCTTTGTGCTGCCTTCTTGAGTTTATTCTGACGGTATGCTTGTCGGAGAGTGAGGGCAGTCTGAGCAGGAGTGTGGGAGGAGGAAGCCATGGCTGGGCGCGCTGAGTTCTGGACCAGGTGTGCCAGGCTGTGTTTTCAGGCCTGCAAGTGGCAGGTAGGTCAGAGTCAAGCACCGACATTATGGTGCAATAAGTATTGCTATAGGTATGCTCAGTGATAAGGAGGGTAGGCAGTTTAGGGTCATTGCGTGGCTGCCCTGACAGCATACAGAGAGTGGTCAGAAGAATATAAAAAAAAGGTATTAATCTGGTTACCGAAGTCATGATTGGTAGGAGGGGAAAGTCTAAGATTAATACTATTCCAGAAAAATGCAAGGACTAAAGGACTGATAAAGATAAGGCAGCAGCAATGTTTGTTAAATTTGAGCACGAGAGAGGATCACCTCTTTAAGAAGTTGCAGGAAAGGAGATCTCCCTGAAGAAGTTGTTGTAATTGACTAGTATGAGGCCTCAGGGGGTGGGAATCACTGGGGAAGTGTATTTAATAAAGGAGGGAGGGGGGTGGGGGGCTGGGCGAAACTGTCCAGAGAGTAGTACAGCAAGGCAGTGGGCGAGCTGTGACTTGAAAAAGGTGCCTTGGGCACTAGCTTTCTCAAGGGGATCTGCAGCATCCAATTGGGAAGCAGCCACAGTCCCCCAAAAGCCAGTCCAATTTCAGGGATTGAAACCTGGCAGCTCTGAACTATCAGTGCTGACCAATCGTACCTGCTTTCCTTGGTCGGGGGTGGTGGGCTGGATGCAGAGGTCCAGCCGCCAGTAGGTAGCAGCGCCGGGGCTGCTCGGCTGAAGTGGAGTGCATGATTTGGATTTGTGGCTAAAAAAAAAAAAAAAAAAAAAGGTCGGCCATTAGTTAAAAAAAAACAAAGACAAAGCTCAAGTAAATTGGTGGGAGGGCCCTGGGCACTTTAGTGCTCAGGGCAGAAGTAGGTGCAAATAGTGGGAGAGAAAGGGTTCCTGCAGTGAAGTCTGGTCAAAGATGCCAGGTGGGAATTTAGCAAAACATAAGGCTGGTTCAGGAGGTTGATGGGGGTGGAGGCCCCTTGAATGTGACCAGGGACAGCTAGAAGGAGGTGTGTGGTGGTGAGGACTCAGGATAGTCTGGAATGGGTAGAGAAGATGGCCAAAAATGCCAGCCAATATTTACAGAATGTGCTGGTTCAGGGGATTGTCAGGAGAGGGAATCAAGGGTCCAGTAGCTGGCAGAGAAACAGTGTGGGGAACAGCAAAACAGAAATGCAAAAGGGAAAAAGCAAGTGAAAGAGGGGAACAAAGAAGGCAGTCCAAGGAGAAATGAGAGCAACCGTAATGGGGAAAATAGTGTGTCAGAAAAACAGCAGGCAGTAGGCAGTTGTTCAAACTACCCTACAATACTGGACAATTAGTTCAGCATGTGGCAAAACGAGTAAAAAATGCCCAGGCTCAGCTGACATTATCTCTCTAAGTATATTAAGGAGAGTAGGACATTAGTTAGGACTCGGGGATGTTATTTATTGTCATATCTTTTATTATGATAATGATCATTGTGGGCAATGACCGATAAGCACTAAAGTCAGTCTCATCAAGTGAAGACGAAGCATTGCACTGCCCAGTCCCAATAAGAGTACATGGGGATAGTTAGCCCAGCTAGGATGCACATAATCGATTAAATAGAGTTTGGTGGGTGACTGAGGAAGGGCGCTAAATCATTCCATTAAATACACCGTATCGGGTTTACTGAGCTGAGAATGAAATGCTAGGCTATTAGTACCAAGATGAAATGCAGGCTGTAAATGCGGTCCCTCACGTATACTGTAATAGCAGATCATATTACTGGGACTCTATAGCAGATGTCAGGGATCAGTCTCGGGCAACCCAGCCCAATTATTTTTAAAAATCAAAAACATTAAAACTCAAAAACATGTTAATAATTTCTAGACCCGAAGGTGCCTAGTGAAGCCTACTCCCTATGTCTAGTACCCACCTGGATAAGCTTCCTATCTCCCTCACATATCAGACTCTGTAGTCAAACTTCCCAGAATACAGAATGAAATTCATAGGACCAGGAGCCTATTGAAGGGTAACCAAGCTAGGGGAGTACAATTATTACCAAATGAGTGCAAAATGCTTTATCCTTTAATAGATCCAAGTTC
Organism: Neoceratodus forsteri; assembly: GCA_016271365.2. Taxonomy (NCBI): domain Eukaryota; kingdom Metazoa; phylum Chordata; order Ceratodontiformes; family Ceratodontidae; genus Neoceratodus; species Neoceratodus forsteri. Next base: position 1,193,161,829 of record CM057452.1, on the reverse strand, counting down.
GTCCACCAATCGCCTCTAAAGTCCTCTGCAGTAAGGTAGACTCTGGGGATGCTCATAACAAAGTGTCTAAAATTAGAAGAACCAGATGAGGAGGTCCACAGTCCAGTACAATATAAACTAACAGACCAAGTGGCCACTTGAAAATGTACTGTTAAAACCATCTCAGGGGACTATAGACCAACCTCTGTTGTCTTAACTAGCCCGTGAGAAAATGTTTCCTCCCCAACTCCCACAAGGGAACCTGAAAATTAAAATAGCATGGGGGGGAAGGGAGTGCACCACCAGTAACATTGAGCATTCAGGGGAGTCAGTTCAGGTGGTAACTAGTTCAGTCATGCCTGACCTATTTCTTAGATATATATTAAAACAACCAATGACTAGAGGCTCGGGGAGACGCACAGGTTCTCATCCGATATAAGTATTGGCTGCTTTTGTCTACATACATTGGGAGGCTCGGTACAAGACCTGAGACAGCCACAATACTTATTGCTGCTTTGTCCAGCCCCACAGAGGTATAATATGGTTGTATCATATATATAAAAATGAGAATGACTAGAAAAAAAAGTATTACGATGATAGTGAAGGAAAAGAATATAATATCCTCATAAGCAAGTCTGCCTCTTTACTGCTCTCTTGGGTGGAGGGGCCAGGCTGCCCAGACAGGAGACGGAAGGTGGCCAAACTGAGCTAGTTCTTTGGGCCTGCGCAGTATGCCTCATATCAGTCACGATGGTGGGAAAGAACATCATAACTTTGCTAGCTGGTCTCCCTGGGTGCCATCTTAACTGCAAATTATGAAATTAAGACAGAAAACTAGTCTAGCCAGAAACCTCAGACTAGTTGGTGATGCATATCCCTGTTACCCCAAACCAAATATACACATAAACCCCATTCCTGTTTTCTCCCTCACATAGTCCATACCTAAATCAAGGCAGGAAGAGAAAATAAAAAGAACAAACAAATGAGTCCCCCACATTATTGGACATACCAAAGCTGTCCAATAAAATATACACAGTCTGGATTAGGTGAATGACAAAAATTCCATAGTTCTCTTCAGCTTAGTCCATGGTGGCAGTACATCCATATAGGCAGAATATTAAGCTACCAGTCATCCTCCTTTGTGGTTTACAGGAAATGAGTTGGGGAACAGTGTTGACAGTTCCTGACGAGTTTGCTCCACTGAGACTAACTGCTTCTGGCCTTTCCCTGTTGTGATTACTAATTTTGCCAGGCAGACGATCTTGTATTGAATATGAGCAGCCCTTAGTTTAGTTTTAATGTCCCTGTATTCAGCTTGACTTTGGCAGATTTGAGGGGTCAGGTCTTGGAAAAGGAACAATCACCTTCCTTCCCATTGCAATTATTTCAGGTGATGTACTTTTGCCAAAGTGTGTTGCATGTTGAGATAATTCAAGAGGCGAAAGATAATTGGTCTCGGCTTCTCTCCCTCAGCAGCTTCGAGTGGAGGGATCGGTGGGCCTTCTTAGTTGTGTCTTTGGAGATTGGCATTTTATAAATAAAATATTTATCTATCTATGTAGGTCAGGCCACATGGTGAAGGGTCTGCCACCTTCTCTAAGAATTTCTGTACAAACTGAAGGGGGTCAGGATTTTTGGCTACTTGTGGCAGCCCAACTAACACTAAATTGTTTCATCGGCTTCTGCCCTTCTGGTCTCCTATGCATTCATCAAGGTGGAAAACTTTTCTGCAGAGGACAATCACTTCTGGCTCGAGTCATGCTTGGTGGTCTTCTACCGAGCTGATTCTTGCCTCCAAGTTTCTCATCCGGCATGCAATCTGTTCATGGGCTGGTTGGAAGGCTTTAAAGTCATTCACTATTTCTTAAATCACGTATTTTATGCCACTGAGTCCCATTAGTAATCTATCTACCATCTGCAACTCTGTTGGAGGAGGTGAAGAGTGGTCCAGAGAGTCAGGTGTGACTTCTAAGTGGGATTGATTCAGTCTTGGCTTCACTCCGATGAGGGCTGTGGTACTGTGAGGCCCATGGGGCCTTCGAGCTCCATTTTTGCTCTGGGCGCTGACTCTCCCATTTTCCAAGTTCTGTCTTCATAAGACAGCCCACAGAGACCATTAGAAGATAAAAATGTATTGTTTTGCTAAACTTTTTAAACATTTTTATGGCTGATACTCTCAGAATAGACATTTCAGACTGTCACACTGTCGGGTGCATCATGTGACTCCTCCACTTGCCGCAGTTACTTGGAAGAAGTCCCTTGAGTCTAGTGACCCTGCCTGCACTGGGAACACCACCCTGCCATACCCCCTTTCCTTACTCAGTGGCGCTGTGAGGAGCCCATACAATGATCGGCACAGCTCTCCTGTCACCACCTCGGCCACTGCCGTATACAATGACAGGGTCATGCATCAGCTGCCGGCCAAGGTGGTGATGGGAGGGCTGTGCCAGTCATCATAGGGGCTCCCCATGGTGCCAGCAAGTAAAGTAAGGTAAGGGGATGGCAGGGTTGTATTCCCAGTCCTGGAGGTGTGGGGGGGCCACTAGACACCAGAGACTGCTTGCAGGTAACTGTGGCAAGCAATCGGGGAGTGAGGGGTGCCACTGGACACCAGGGAATGTGTACCTTTTACAGGGACCAGGGATCAGAGATTGGGTGGAACACTAGACACCACGGAATATGCTACTTTTACCAGAGCCAGAGATTGAAGGGTGGGGGGGGACCACTAGGCAGAAGGGAATATGTTAATTTTACCAGGGCCAGGGAACAGAGGGTGAGAGGTACCACTAGGCACTAGGAAATATGTTACTTTCACTGGGGCTGGGGAGCAGGGAGTGAGAGAGACCACTAGGCACCAAGGAATATGTTACTTTTACCAGGGTCAGGGATTGGAGGGTTGGGGGACCACTAGGCGCCAGAGAATATGTTCATTTTATGGGGGATGGGGATTGGATGATGGGGGGTACTGTACACCAGGGAATACATTCTTTATAATGGGTACAGGGATCAAAGGATGGAGGGACCACTGGACACCAGGGACATATTTCTGTTAATGGGGATGGTGATCAGAGTGGGTGGGGCACATACTTGCCATTGCTTCCCATGCAAATGAGCCCATAATGGGCATGCATATCGCCTCTTATTGCCTTGCGTGCCCAATGGACTCACTTGCATGGTGCTGGCTGAAAATTACACCAGGGCTCCTGGCACTATCGGTTCTGGGGTTACTGTTCTCTGCACTTCCTGAATCCTTGTCAGGGCAATGCTACTTGACTTACTGCAGCACTATGCTGACGTGCTCCTATATTCAGTCAGATAGCACTGGTGCACTATCCGACTACATATAACATCCTTGGAGTTGTTGGAAAGGGGCAAGTGTAGAGCAAACCTTTGAGCTCCGCTTTGCCCCTTTTCCAATATCAGGCCTATGTTCTTTTTAGTATTACCAACAAACTTGTCATATGGCACCTCCCTAGCCATACAATAATACTGGAAAGGGGTCATTCCAAGTAACTTTTTTCCTGTCTGGGAATTGCAAGGGGTCAATAATGTTTCTAATATTCTCAATTTTGTTGTCGATCTACTTCAGTGGGATATGAATACTGTGCCAAAAGAGTATTTATAAAAAACAGGCAGATCCAGTAACCAATTTAGGAGCACCTCCTGACACAGTGGAAAGGGGAGTGCATCTGTCCTGCCTGTTAAGGTAAAACATGGAGATCATGTTGTCCATCTGGACCTGGACAGCCTGACCCTGAATGAATGGAGTGAATTCTGTTGGTTTCATGTCATAATAGCGATTGCAAAATAGCGATCGCTATGATAGCGAGTGTATATCGCTGAAAAGCAAATCGGCGATATACACTTGCTGGTGACCCAACATCTGGCGAAAGAAAAAGTGTTTTTGTGGGGCAGCTGTGCCCCCCCCACTCCCTCCCTCACAGGGGACTTTGTCTCCCATACCCCCCTGAATAAAGATTATTAACTCCAGGGGAGTGCAGGTTGGGGAAAGAGCACAGTCCGCATTTGTGGGAAAAATTAAGTGCAGCACCCACAGGCAGTGGCAAAATTGTAACCCTCTTGGTCCCCAGCCCCAAACCCTGTACCTGCTCTCAGTCAGAGTTAGCCACCCTCACCACCATGCCACAGGGCTAGCTCGGCTGGAGCAGGCACAGCAGTCCCTTACAGACCCTTCCCCTATCCCTGCCCTTCTCTCTGTTATCCCCCTCTTTGGTCACTCTTCCCTACAGTCGCTTTTGCTGTAGGGTCACTACCCTTGCAGGGTAGCCCTTGACGATATCGTTGAAAATGAGTCAATGTTTTAGCAGTTGCTCATTTTCAGTCGCTATCATCACAGGATACCATTGTGCCAGATACAGTTCATAGAGTTGCAGCAGGTTGATGTGGCATCAGGATTCCTGGGCCCTGTGGTCTCCCAGGTGAACTCCCTACTCCATCAGAGGCCCGTCTCTCATTAGAATGATGGATGGCTCTGGTTGGGCAAAGGGAATTCCTTCTTCAAATTCTGGGGAGACAGCCACTATTCAATGGCATTCCACACTGACACACTGTGTTCCATAGAATTTTGTACTGACACATGCTTCCATAGAACTGAACTGTAGGGCAGACAGACCACAGATGAATGAGATAGAGAATAATTAACCTCTCAGGGTGAAGAACAAGCTGATTCTCAACACAGAGTTAGAGTGGTGACATTGTCAGCAGAAGAGAAAAGCTCAAGTACCTTATGAAGTCACTACTCTAAAGAGGTTTAGAGAACCTGCAAGTTGTTAGAGCTGGGGGGTTTGTTATTTATAAAGTAGCAAGATAAATCCAGAGACCCCATTGGATGACAGCCATAACATGACTGTGCATTAAAATACTGACTTCTGGATCTCTTAACAAAGGTTGGAAAATCTCATTACTGTACCTACAATGAGTTATCTTATAAGCACAATAAGCCACTCTATAGTGTGCATTAAAGGATTAATGATGCACTTCCTATGGGCATAAAGGACACTTCAACCTCGGCTTTACTACACCCCTGGGGCATGTATCATTAATCCTTTAATGCCCACCACATCGTGGCTTATTGCTTACATATAACACAGCAGAAAACATATTTTACAACAACCAGGGATTAGTGGGTTTTTTTTTATTATTTTAAATTCAGTGACCAATTCGAGAAGATGGCACCTAAGTAAGATTGTTCTTCACACTGTGAAGTATTAAGAACAACTGATTCCAATTGACATATTGTTCTTAGCATTTTAAAATGTGAAGAACAACTTTTAAAAAACACTGGTTAAAAATCAAATCCTTTCTGCATATTATAAGATGCCTGGCTCATTGTACCTCTTTCTTATCCAAACACTGGTTTGGTTCCCTTCCCTGCTACCTCTCCTTTGTCCTCTCCCAACTGCCCCTGCTTCCTATTCCCTTCCTTCAAGGATCATCGCATTTTTGCCACTCTTCACCCCTGCTGGTCTGCCTTCTATCAACTTCCCTAATTCTGGAACCAGCTCCTAGCTTCCCTTCAACTCTTCCCATCCCCTGGCTCTCCATACCTCTCAACTTTCCCTGATTATGAGGGATTTCCCTGTGGATGTTCCTCATTTTACCCCTCAAAATTGTTCTGTACCTCATGGAAAAGGTGTTGCCCATATGGAATGTGCTGTAAATTCAGACTTTAAAGCACAAATTCATATTTTGATTGAAGGTGCTAAATCAACAATAAACATTCCACAAGTAAACACAATGGTTTTCACAGTGTCCTGAGCTTTTATATCCATGTCTGAGTATGTGCCCCTCATGGGGTCAGTGTGTACCTCATTTTGAGTTTCCATGTCCCTTATTCCAATGACAAAAGGTTGAGAGGTATGCCTGGCTCTGTCAAGCACCAGTTGAATCTCCAGCTCTTCCTACCCACCTGTTCCTGTTACCCTTCCTCCTGACATACATCCCCTGGACCAAGCCTTACAGAGCAATTCTGCACTTCAGCATGTCCTTCCATAAATAAGACGTGTCAGCTGTTAGTTTCATTAAAGTAGAGAGTTGTTCTTTAACCATCCTGGTAAGCGGCCGATTGCGTCCCCGTTCGTGCATTGTTTCACAACTCCACCTCAATCTCCTTCCTACAGTGGAAGGTCAGACAACAACACACCCTTCATGTCATTCACTAGTTGTCAACATTGTGCTTGCTCACCAGCTATTGCTCACAGGTCCGAATGTGCACTTAAGTGTCATTTCAGAGCCGAACTGAATTACATTTTTTTATGTATGTAAGTTTTGTATTTTTCTAACTTTCTACAAGTTTTATCTAATCTTGTTGTTATGTTTTACATTTAAGTATTGTGCGGTTGTATTTCCTCGATTACCTTCCCCAGGCTCGCACCTGGAAGTGAGAGTGTGCCTCTGCCAGTTGTCAATTGTCAAAATGTACATACAAATAAATTAGACACGTCAGCCAACACAGCACCGAGAGAAAACTCTGAACGCGTCAGCTGGAACCGGTGGGCGGGGCCACACCACTGAACGTCACAGACAGCCTTGTGCATATTCATAAGCTCCTTAACTGCAGCGCCAGTGCAAAAACTGGCTCCGTCTGGTTTCAGCTCTCAGAGCCAAGCGCCACTGTACGAGTGCGGAAGGTTAACATCACCGGAGAGGAAGAGCAGACGGTACCCACGCAGGGAGTGCGAGTGAGAGACTCGGAGGGAGAGCGAGAGAAGGAGCAGGTGGAGGAGACAAAGACGTATAAGGGGTGACAAGACACTTCACGCTGAGTTCCGCCGGAGCGAGGTAGGCAGTGGCATACACTGGGTACCTGTGCATTTGTCTCTCTCGCTTTTCTCCTGCCTTCTCAGCCTGTACCCCGTGACATCTGCGGGCGGCGAGTCTCCGTTTCGTTAGCGGCTGTACCGTAGGTGACTCAAAAGTGAGGGGAGCTTTTTGTGTCTCGTCTCAACCTTCCCTTTCTGTTTCCGTCTTCCTTTATTGAGCAATAGTGGCCATAGTAATGCATCTATCTTGGCGTCTTAAAATAGATGCCTCTCGTAAGTTGACGGGGGCTGAATTCAGGGTAACTGTCCCTATTGTGCCACCAGCCTCTTGCCCCCTACCCCTATGTTCAGGGATCAGCTACGCTGGTAGTATTTGGTGACTGATTTGTTTATAGCAGCCCCCCGTAAACTGAGACGGTTGCAAAGAGCTAACGGTCTGAGCGGCTGCCGGACACCAGCTGATTGCACTTCACGTACCGGTGTGTGTGTGTGTGTGTGTTGCTGGGGGGAAGGGGTACTCTAACGTGGGAGGCAGCAGTGTATAGTACGGGTGCCTCTAACGTGGCAGGCAGGCACAGCACATATAACGTGGCAGTTTTGGATACGGGCCGGAACAGTAATAACTAGTACGTATGAGATGGAGCTCTCCTTATTCCTGAGATGGAGCCCGAGCGGCGAGTCTCAGGGTGGCCCCGAGTCCCTACAAGCAGTAGAGAGCTATTTGGGCCAGCAACCCCCCCCCCAAATATCACCCTTGCTTGCTGTTCAAGGGACCACATGGCAAGCAGGAATTGGAACCTGTGAACACAGCATGTGTATTCGGTATTCTGAAGGTAGCTCCACAGTGACAAACGTACAGTGGCCGCGTGTTTATATAAATATCTTGACGTTATAGTAGGAGGCAGCAGCTTGGTAGTCCCAACAGTCGTGTTCATGAAAACAATGGCTGCCTTTGTTCAAAGAAAATGAGAAGACCTGCTTGGTGAACTTTAAGAAGAGGCTGTGCGTTGCATATGACATATTTTTTTTTTCCAAGTTCAGTGTCCTGATGTAAACTAGTCACATTATAATTTGGTTTGCGAGAGGGAGAGATCACATTTTATTTAGTTCATCTTCCCAGGTGTGCCAGTACTAGAGACGCTGTGCATCTGACAGCGGGCACTTCTAGCACCACTAGGTGGTATCCTCTGTAGCCTTTTTTATTTAAAATGTCATTTTTATTAATTATATCAAAAACTGACACAAGTAGATACATGGTACCAAGGCATATAAAATGATAAAGGAACTGGAATACCATAAATCATGATACTTTTCTTATTCTCTGTGGTTACATCATGGGAGGGTAAGTCCAACTGAGAAAACAGTTTGAATAAAACAGTAATGAATTCCATGGACTGTATATAATTAGATAAGAATTGTTCAAAAAGTATCGGTGTGCAAGACTCAATAAGTTAAATGACTTGCATGTAGTAGCCAGTAATACGATAAGTAATCCGGTGAGGGAAGCCATCCATTGAGACTCCACTCCACCTATACTGTAAACAGCCTTACTTAAACAGTAGATAGCAGTAAATGAGCCAATGCTATAAACTTGTAAATAGAGTAAGATCATCTAGGCAATAAGTATGAGTCCCAAAAGATTAATAGCAAATAGGGAGCCCTGGGGCTAGACAGTAAGCAAGCAATAACACATGATGGGGTGTGGGTTACATGCTAAGAGCAAGCCCAGGTGTGTTATAAGGCATGATGCGCTTGCACTGAGTTCCTTATGCATCTGGGCATGCTCTTAGCATGTAACCAACCCCTCGTCGTGTGTTGTGATTATAAAATCAGCAGTAAAGTCTTCAGACAGATTCAAGGTAAACTTTTATTTGAGCTTGAAACAGGTTGAGGAACTGTGCTGCTTTTTTTTTTTTTATGTATGAGATAAAATAGTCTCTCTTCAGTAACATCGTGACAGAGTTGAACTGTTTCTCAACTAAAAAAAAAAAAATTTTCATAAAAAATGCAACATTTTTTCATGAGGAAAACAACCATTTCATAAAGAAAGCAACATGTTTATATTGTATGCAATACTTTAAGATATAACAATTTAAATTAAGTGTTTAGGTTTCAGAAAAAAACATTTTTTTCAAAGTCTTCATGTGTAAGTCTCTTACTGTTTAGAGAAGCTGATGAACTCGAAACTACCACAGTACAAATTCCGAACAGGAAAAAAAGAACCACACTGAGCACTTCTAGTCACTCACTTCACGAGTATAAGCAGTAAGAGGATTGATACAAAACAGCTGTCATCCTGAAGAGAACAGCCCAGGTGGAAGTAAAAACAAATGGCAGAAACACCCACCCTAAACTTCAACGTAACCAACCCGATTTCGCTTTTCTGAATTATGTGGTCGCGCCTTACAGGTCGACGTGGTTTGTTGACCGGAATCTTCAGGGAACGTGCGGCCGGGGTCCCCGATGTGCCTTTCGAAGATTTCGTGAAAAAATATTAAACGGTTCAAAAGTTATTCAAAAAACAGTTTCCCATTATAAGTCAATGGGGAAAAGTTAACAAAAAGTTCAACACTTTCGCAAATGCATTTTTACTTTCGCAAATGGGCCTGTTACTTTCGCAAATCGGTCATTTTGTTTTCAGTTGGTGATCAGAAAAATGGTTGGCATTTAAATTTGGGACCCTCTAGCAACCTAATTTTTTTTGTATTCACCTAGTCGGGCCCTGAGGATGCTTGCCATGTCTTTATTTTGTGGTAAAACACCCCAGAAATATGTTTTTCAAATTTCTGGAAAAAGTACTTTCGCAAATTACTTTGTGTCATCTAAAGTTCATGAAATTTTATGAAGCTTTTGCAAATTGCGTATAGTAGTTTTCTAGTCTGTGAAAATGACAGCAATTTTTTGGTACTGCGCTGCAAAAGAACCGTTGGGAGTTTTGAGCTGAAATTTGGAGGAGCAGAACGACATCTCACAGATGTGCCTTTCAGTGTTGTATTGAAAAAATATTACACGCGGCAAAATTCTGGCACTCCAAATTGACATTTCCATAGGATAACATTACGGTAGCATAACAGAAATCCTTTGGATCCCTGCTGCAAAATAACGGTTTGGTCTTTTTCCTGAAATTTGGAGGAAGAAGACAGCCAACAGCCCACAGATGTGCCTTTCAGTGGTTTGGTGAAAAAACATTACAGGAGGCAAAGTTATGGCGCTCGAACTTTTCTTTTTCCCATAGGATAACATTACGGTGTTCGCCAGCCTTTTTAGGGCGTATCTCGAAATGGTGCGAGATACGGACTTTTCGTCGGAAAATTTCTTAGCCCCCTAATGGGGCTAAGATTCAAATTAGCCAGGACAGTTGTAAATAATATGACTTTTACATTTTTTTTCTACGTCATACAGTTCCTGAGATATAATGTATTTAGTATTCCAAGATCTCATTTTCTGCGCCGATACTCATTATTTTGCATACATTATTTGTACTCACTGTCTTTCTCAATGCAGGTTTTGGGGAAAACCAGCCTGTGCGCTTACATTACTGTTACTGTTGCCCTTTCCGCTTGCGGTTCCGTACCCGGTTCACTTACCGTTGACGTCTGCGCCACCATGTGCGTTATCCTTTGCGTTTTCATTTGCGCTTTTCTGTTATTTTTGCCATTTTCTGTCAACAGTACTGTTTATCATTCTGTTTCACTTTACATCACCATGCCCATTGACATTTCTGTTTGCAGGCACCATGTTATTATGTGACAACACATCACGTGGCAGACCATTCCGTCTCACGCCACCATATGCGATTACCTTTCTGTTCTCATTTGTGCTTGTGTTACCATGTGCGCCACTGTTAGCATTTCTGTTTGCGTTGCTGTCCCTGTTAGTATGCCACAAGACATCATGTGGCGGGAGGGCACCGTGCTCCCGCTGCTGCATTACATTCACTATTTCTTGTTGTTCTCAAAAAAAGGGGAAATTAGAGGCAAAAACTCAGTTTAATGCATTGGTTGAAGTTGTTCCACAGCGACAAAAGTGAGAATTCGCTGTTAGGTTGAAAAACCCTTGCACCCCACCCACCCCCAACGGCATTGGGGTGTGCATTGGGATTATGAGTCCTAACTCTCACCCCATTCTCCTATACTTCTGCTGCTTTACACAGGTCATGGGGTGAGAGTTAGGGCTGATGATCCCAATGCACACCCCAATGCCACCACGTGCGTCATCCTTTGCGTTTTCATTTACGCTTGCATTTCTGTTACTTTTTTGCCATTTGTGTGTACCGCACTGTTTCTCTTTCTGTTTCACTTTGCGTCACCATGCCCATTGACATTTCCATTTACAGGCACCATGTTACTATGTGACCAGACATCACGTGGCACACCGTTCCCGTCTACGCCACCGTGTGCGTTACCCTTTCTGTTCTCATTCGCGCTTGTGTTACCATGTGTGCCACTGTTAGCATTTCTGTTTGCATTGCTGCTCCTGTTACTATGCCACAAGACATTTGGGCCCCGCGCGCCCGCCACCACATTACATTCACTATTTCTCAATATCATTCTCAAAAAGAAGGGAAATTAGAGGCAAAAAACTCTGTTTAATGCATTAGTTAAGGTTGTTCCACAGTGACAAAAGTGAGGAAATTTGCTGTTGGGTTGAAAACCCCAACTCAGTCGCACCACACACAACATTCAAGTATGGGGAGGACAAGTCAACACAACCAATGACAGACATCCAGCAGCAGGTGACAGAAATAACAAACAATTGTCTAAATGTACTATGAGACATCCCCACCCACCTGACCAGGTACTGCATGCTCAGTGGAGATCAACAGCAAAACTGAGGCCATGTACACCAAACGTACACATTCTTGATTGCAGCTGCACACAACGTACCACACTTAGTAGTTGCATGGCCTTACCTACCGATGGCCCACACCACACCACTTGTGGTGGGCCACCTGAGCAATAGAGTTAAGCAAAACCAAGGAGTTGTACAGGTATAATATCTCTGATTATAACAAAGGTTTGAGAAATGCAGCTTTCTAATTGACTGTAAACGTTGTAACAGCCTTATGTTTAGTTTTTTATTAACATACATGTAGAGCCTAACCATTATTGGTATTAGATTTTTTTTTTTATTGTATCAGTGAGAGGGTTACTGTTTAAAAGTGTATATGCAGCTACTTTTAAATGATAGCTAGTCATGGAGTGCGTGATGACCCTTTTCAGTTCCAGAAACACTTTTTCATGTCAGTCCTCCCGATGCCGTGCATTTCTCGAGTAGTTCTCTCAATGTTTTATTAATGGTGGAAAGATTTGGAATACATGTTGAGAGAGAAATCGCCACCCCCCATGAATTTTTGCAAGTCTGTTTTACAGTGCAGATTTTATCCAAATCTACTAGACGTCCCTCTTTTAGTTTTGTGACCAGTGTATGGGACTTCATTCAGCCCAGTTTTAGAGTTGTTTTAATTCATTGTTCAATGGCATTCCTGAGTTCTCTGCAGAACCTTCCAGAGTCCCTCATTGTGTTCCTGCATACCATAGCTCTAGATTAGGATACCATCAATTATAACTTCAGTACCTTCTAGTCCTTCAAAAATGTGGGAAAGATTCCTTTGGAAAACCTCTGGAGCAGAGCAAATATTGAATGGCATATGTTTGAACTTGTATTGCCCAAATGCAGTGTTAAGTTACTAAGTCAGAGCTGGGTTCATACAGCTTAATTTGCCAAAATGCATGGCCTGCATCCAGCATTGAACGTATTTTGGCTCCTGCAAGCCTGGCAGCTACTTCCTCCACTGTCTTCACGGGGTAATGTTCCCATTTAACAGCTTTGTTTAAATCTTGTGTATTGATGCAGATTCTTACTTTTTATTGTGTTTGTTTTGTTTTGTTTGTTTGTTTTTGGAATAACTCCTATCAAGTTGACCCAACAGGCTTTTCGACTTTCTCAGTCCATCCTAGATTTTCCATTTTCTCAAGTTCTGCCTTGACTTTTTTTCCTTTTAATGGAAAGGGAATTTTCTGGGCAGGTGAACTACAGGGCTCACAGATATATCAGCCTTAATGTAATGTTCTCCTTCTAAACAGCCTGACTCTTGAAAGACATCTGTAAAAACTCAATACCTTCTCAGTGGAGTTTCCTTGTTTTTATCAGTGTTGGTAGTTGTCGAAAACAATTTCTTTACAAGTTTCATTTCTAAGTCAGCAGTCCCAGGACTGGTGCAATGTTGGCATCTACCACCTGAAGTGTAATGAGATGGTACTGATTTTTGCAACGCGCAGATAAGAGTAACTTTACTGGGCTAATGCCCAGAATAATAAATGAATTTCTCTGCTGATCTCTGAATTATTTCTTTTGACAAAGTCTTGTATGTCTTTAAAGGCAGTGCATTGCATTGTGCCCCCAGTGCAACTACCATTTATATTGAAGATCACTTTCCAGTCTGTTTCCACTGTTAGAGGTTAGTCTCTATGCAAAATATACTCTCGCTTTCACTAGTGGACTCTTCTTTAACTATGTAGATATTTGCACCCTTTTCTGTGCAGCACATTTTGGCAAACTTATTTTTCTGGTTACACAATCCTACACTTTTTTGTCCATGTGCAGGACCTCCCGTTGGTGCATGCTCTCAATCTCATTTCCCACATCTGCGTACTTTATTCATTTGTACAGGCAAATTTTCTCTGCTTTTGTTCAGGCCTCTTCATTTGCTCCCTGTTTTGAAAAATGCTGCATGCACATTATATTCTTTTGGGAATGTCTCACTCAAACACTTTTATTATATTCTCTCACTGAGCTTGGCTGCAACAGATATCAATGGCTTTAACCAGGTTCAGATCAACTTCCCGGAGCGGTCTGCTTTTCACTTGAGCATTCTGTATGCCACATTATCTTCCTCTTCAAAAGTGTTGTACACCTCCAGAGCTGCAGGGTCGGCCACATGAAGAAAAGTAATAGCCTGTATCTTCTGTGATTTCTCAGTGATGCCACTGGTTGCAAAGAAGATTTGAATCTGCTGCTTGAACCTGCGCCAGTTCTCAGCCAAATTGCCTTGCAGTTCAAGGGCATTGGATGTGATAACTGCTCCATTCTGACACCATGCAATGATAGAGGATGGTAATCCTTAAGGAGGGTGCCCCAGCACTAGCGAAGCCACTAGCCTGGCTGATAAACCGGTCCTTATTGGAGGGGTCGGTCCCTGAGCCATGGAAACAGGCCATAGTGATTCCCATTCACAAGAGGGGGCCTACCAAGCCTATAGGGAACTATAGGCCTATCTCCTTGCTGTGCGCAATAGCGAAAATACAAGAGAACCTAGTCTACTCCCAACTTCGCGAATACCTGGAAACACACCAAGTAATCTCCTCGTCTCAGCATGGCTTCAGAGCCAAACATGGGACAGATACTGCACTAACCAAATTCTCGGCAGAAGTCCTGTGCAACAATGATTCAGGGGTCAGCACAGGCGCGGTCTTTATTGACCTCTCTAAAGCTTTTGACTTGGTAAACCACAGCCTCCTCTTGCATAAAATGAGCTCTATTGGCCTGGACACCCATGCACTAGGTTG